>JAXIVH010000008.1:9838394-10053394 GCA_036785325.1 Urophycis tenuis
AAGGTGACCTTGCTGTCCTTCAAAGTGGAGTCAGAATACACGTTTGTGGATTTCATCCGAGGAGGGTGAGTGCGTCCGGCCCCTGCACCGTCCATCGCTGCTGATCTGCCTCCCGTCTCTCCTCGCCCGAGGGGCCCCGTGGCTACTTATTGCATCACACGGCAGAGGACCGAGAGGCTGTTTGTGTTTCAATGTGTGTTTGGTGTTTGTGTGTGTGTGTGTGTGTGTGTGTGTGTGAATGATGCTCACACTCTCTGTCTCCCACCAGGACGCAACTCAATTTCACCGTGGCCATCGACTTCACAGCGTCTAACGGTAGGAGGGGCTGACGCGACAGCGCTGCGCGTGGTGTGACGTTGTGTGAAATGATCAAAACAGCCGCTGCAGGCCCCCTTTTTGGCCCACAGTTGAGGACAGAGTCTATTTTCTGTCGCGCCTTAAACAGGCACTTGAAAAGCTATTAAAGATGATTGGGTGAATGTTTTTTTTTTTTTTTTTTTTTTTTAAGATACGTTTAAGAGGATTATATTTTGAAGATGTGGCCCTCTGGTTGTGTCAGAGTTAGGAGGAGATATCAGAGAGGTCTGATTTAGAGTTCGATTTCCACACTGAATTAGATTAGCGACAGAATCAGGGGCAGCAGTGTAGCGTCAAATAGTTCATTAAAGTCGTTTTGTTACACACGGGGTAATAAAATCGTGCCCTGATAACGAAAACTTTTTTGTGTGCATGTGTCTGCGTGTGCTCATGCGTGTGTGCAATTATGTGTGTGTATGTGTATGTGATTGTGTGTGAGTGTGTGGGATTGTGTGTGCATTTGTTTGGTCGTATGTGTGTGAGTGATGTGTGTGAGTCATTACATGTGTGTGTGTGTGTGTGTCGGATTGTGTGTGCATTTGTTTGGTCATATATGTGTGAGTGATGTGTGTGAGTCAATACATGTGTGTGTGTGTGTGTCGGATTGTGTGTGCATTTGTTTGGTTATATGTGTGTGAGTGATTGCATATGTGTGAGTCATTACATGTGTGTGTGTGTGTGTGTGTGTCGGATTGTGTGTGCATTTGTTTGGTAATTTGTGTGTGAGTGATTACATGTCTGTGTGTGTGTGTGTGTTTGTCATGTTTTACTCCCCAGGTAACCCGTCTCAGCCCACCTCCCTGCACTACATGAGTCCCTACCAGATGAACGCGTACGCCATGGCCCTGAAGGCGGTGGGGGAGATCATCCAAGACTACGACAGTGACAAGCTCTTCCCAGCTTACGGCTTCGGTGCCAAACTGCCCCCAGACGGCAAAATCTCCCACGCCTTCCCACTGGTGAGAGAGACAGAAAGAGAGAGAGAGACAGAGAGAGAGAGAGAGAGAGAGAGAGACATGTTGCTTTTTTGTATCTCAGTGTACACAGATTGGATTTATGCTTTCTTCCACCAAAACAGTAATACTAACAACAAATTCACAGACTTGTTGATTATCGAATTGTCATATTTTCTGCCTGACTAATGAGATTCTTTTGCGACTATATTACTGCCAGCGTGCTTCCATCTGTCAGATGTAAGCCCTCGCTGGCTCCTCCGAAAACAGATCCTGTGACTATTTCAGACTTGAACTCAGCATTGGCTGGTTGTCTCCTCCTTTGGTAACACTAATCTGGGTTGTGTTATCTCCTTTAAGTAGAAAAGAGAGGAATGCTGTTCTGAACTAGAGACACACCTCAGAGATGATGCCATCTCTGGTGGGCACAGCTTTGTATGTGGTAGTGGCAAGACGATAATATTCACTAATATGCGTTGCATGGTATGTGAACATGTTATTGTTGTTGTTGTTGGGAGTGGCAGTAGCTCAGTGTGTAGAGCAGGTGGACGGAGTGGTTCGTCCACTAACTGTAGGGTCGGCGGTTCCATCCCCTTGATCCCCCTCCTCCAACTGTCCACATGTCAAACCCCACAAATGTACCGATTGTAAGTGACTTTGGACAAAAAGCGTCTGCTAAATGCCCCATTCACCGTTTTATGTTATTCACATTTTAATCAAGCAATTCATTTGAGGAGAGGAGAGGCACGTCAGTGCAGCCTAAGGATAAAAGTTAAGGCCAACTCCATACAAAATGCACATATTTTTATTAGGAATTCTAACATATCGATAAAATGCCTCAGCTGGCTATAACATTAAGAATATGAAAGTGACATACAGAGGCTTAATTGTGTGTGTCTGTGTGTGTGCTCATACTTCATGCCACTCTTGCATCAGTGCCCCACTTGGGCACTGACTAATGCAGAGAGTTTAACCCTAAACGACCAATAACAGGGAATGCATGCAATAGCATGTGTTTAACCTTTATTGACATAATCACATTGTGCCCTTCATTTTTTAAACTTTGTACATATACAGTATGTCGAGGTGGACCAGGATTGATCCATAGCCATACAATGTATCCCCCATCACCCAAAACATTATTTTAAGGATTGGTTTTCCTTTAAATGCCTTGTATACAGGACTGTCAGGAGGACTTTGTTTGCGTGGTTCAGCACAGAAGTGTCCCAATTTCACTTCCTGTCTCGTCTGAGATGCAGCTGCCTAGCGTGCACCCATGAAGCTGGCCCCTTTGTTATGTCCATGGTCCAAAGTTGCGTGACTCAACAGGCTGGTCAGGACACGGTGGAGTGAAGTGTTTCCACTGAGGCAGAAGAGAGAGAACAAAGGGCTCGAGGGTTGAAATAACCTGCTTTGTGTGAATCACAGAGAGAGAGCGCAAGAGACAGAGACATCGGCGAGGTAGCATAAAAGAAAAGGTGAGAGAGGTAGGATGAGAAAGAGAAGGAGTAAGGTAGGATGAGAGAAGATGATAGAGACGTAGGAAGAGAAGGTGATAGAGAGGGAGGTAGGAGGAGAAAGAGAGAGAGGGGGAGGTATGATGAGAAAGAGGTGAGAGAGGTAGGATGAGAGAGAGAGAGGACAAAAGAGAAGGGGAAAGAGAGGTAGGATGAAAGAGAAGGTGACAGGTAGGATGAGAGAGAAGGTGATAGAGAGATAGGATGAGAAAGAGCGAGAGGGAGGTGAGATGAGAGAAGGTGACAGAGGTAGGATGAGAGAGAGAGATAGGACAAGAGAGAAGGGGAGAGAGAGTGGTTGGATGACAGAGGTAGGATGAGAGAGAGAGGGGTGAGATGACAGAGGTAGGATGAGAAGTTGAGAGACGTCTTCTCATCATGAACGCGTTGAGCTGAAGGACATGAACATGACGAGAACATGACGAACATGAAGAGAACAACAAAGTGAACAAAAGTGAACAAGTCCTCTAACATCAGGAAGTACAGTTGCATGGTGAATTGTGTGGCAAACATCATAATCTTACACAGAAGCAGATAGAACCGAAAGGAAATAACTTGACCAGAGGCAAAAACATAGTTCAAAAGATGGACGTTTTTTTTTTGTTAAGGTCGTGTTGATGGAGAAGGAAGTTAGCACTGCTTGAAGGGCACACAATTGAAGAGGTGCAGGGAGGGAGACATGCTGGGCCTGAGAGAGAGGGTGGGTGGAGGAGGGGAGGCTGGGGTGTTGAGGCGAGCTCCCTCTCAGTGTCCTGCGGTGACGGGCGTCCATCAGCGCTGACGGGGTGAAGCGGGGCGGGGGGGGGGGGGGGGGGGGATCGCCGCTGCGTGTTTTCCACCCTCCTCAGGGTGTGTGTGGCCTCTCCCACAGAAAAGCCAAATCAATCAGCCGCTCTTTGGAAAGTTTGCCCGGCTCCCTCGCTGCAGGAGGCGTCCGCTTCGTCGGCGCACCCAATTAACGCTCACCTGAGCGTGACGGAGGCTCTGTCACGCCGCGCCGCCTCTCATTAGAATAATCTATTGTTAAACGACAGCAGGGAGAAACCCGAGGAAGAAGTACAAGTGCTTCTGCTGAAGTGTCTGGGAAGATGTTTTTTTTTTTTCAAAACTTTTTGAATTTTGACGAAAAAAGAATGGACTCATCTATCAGTCTGTCTGTCTGTATGTATGTCTATATGTATGTATGTGTGTATGTATGTATGTATGTACTGTATATATGTATGTACAGTATGTATGTATGTATGTAACATGTATGTATGTATGTACCTTCAATTTGCTCTTGCTTTGGTTTGCTGCTCTTCCAACTATGTATAGCGAATGCTTTGCGGAGAGACCTCTGAGTACCACGGTGGGTCAGTAGAGGCCAGAGGATGCGTGACCTGAAGGATGCTCTCTGGTCTCTGGCTCTTGCAGAACTCCAACACGGACGATCCCAACTGTGTGGCCATCGAGGGCGTGCTGGAGGCCTACTTCCAGAGCCTGCGCACCGTCCAGCTGTACGGACCCACCAACTTCGCTCCCGTCATCAACCAAGTGGCACGGTGGGACGCCCAGTGATACACACACACATACACACACACACACACACACACACACACAAACACACACAGGCACACACAAACAGGCATGCATGCACACACACACGGGCACAGACACACACACACACACACATGCACATGCACATGCACACACACAAACATAAGCAGGTGTGCACACACACGCACGCCCAGTCATTCCGTTTTTTAAAAGTTCTGCTGTCGACTATTTTGGTCTTATCCCCCTCTGCACCGTTTATCTACTCAGTCTCTCTTTCTCTATTTTTTTCTGTCTCTTATTTTCTTTCCGGCGCAATGAAATTCACACAAGAATACACACAGGGAACTCTGTTTTTTTGTTTCTGCCCGGGGTCCTCACCACCAGAGAACTCATAATAATTGTGTTTGAAGGTCTATTGCGCATACAGCCCATACTTAAGTTTAGAGGACGCTGTGCTTTGCTGCCATTATAATTCAAACTGCAGCCCAGGTTACTGTGGCAGGGCCTCCGATTGGTGCAGCCCCGGCAATCACAGCTCCCGCTGTGGTGGTGCTGTCACTGAGGTCGGTCTTTAGTGTTTTTTAACATTTCTTTAATAAATGAAATACTTGTCTCCTTCCCTGTTAATATGCTAATTTTTGTTTGCTTATACCAAGTCCAAAGCACACAGGCGTGTCGTGACCGAAGCAAATACCTTTTTTTGCATTCAAAATAGAAAAAAACGACAGCGACAGTCACTAGTTTGACTGTATCACAGTCAAACAGGCTTCTGCGTGTGCTGTGCTTCGTTATAATGCGTTTTCGGGCCGGCGGTTGTCATTTTGTTCAAATTTGCATATGCTTTGGGTTGAAGCGTCCACGGTGTCCACTTTGGAGACTTTTGGATGTGTCTCACGGCCTCTGCGTGCCGGGGGGGGGGGGGGTGGAACGGAGACGCCGTCGTCTCCCTGCGTGAGAGACGCGCTCCGCAGTCTTCATCGTCATCATGGTCTTCGTCGTGTCGTCGTCGACCGTGCTCGTCGTCAGAGCTCAGTAGCTGTAGAGCGAACAGAAAGGCGCTGACCGTCCTGAGCATCAGGAGGAGAACACACGTCCACACGTCCACACATAAGCATAAACACACAGTTCCACGCTCTAGTTTCCTAGCATGTCCCGCCTCCCACTGCTGAGAGACCACACTCGGCAGTGCGCTCACTTGCCAGCAGTTCGCTGGCGGTGCTTTCTGGGGTAATCACATGCTTCAGTTTGCTTTAAAGCGAGAGCAGGAGAGAGGGGGAGACGGGGGAGGGTGGGGGGGTGGTGGAGAATGGCGCGGAGATGAAGACACTCGGTACAAGACGGGAGAGACGTCTCTCTCTGTCTCACCCGATCCTCTCGTCTTCCCCCGCCTACAGAGGTTCTTCTGTCTGTTTCCCAGTGACGTCACTGCCTCTGTGCCCACACGCCTGTTCCTGGCTCGCCTTTCTTTACCTCTCCTTCCTCCCTCGCATTGTCCACCTCCCACCTCCTCCTCCTCCTCCTCCTCCTCCTCCTCACTCGTGTTCCTCCTCTGGATTCCTGTAGTCAGTGGCTACTGAGGCTGTGTGTGTGTGTGTGTGTGTGTGTGTGAGAGAGAGAGTGAGACACTCCACTCTCTTGTTTCATGGGGAAATGGTGGCTGATTGGGCCAAACAGGCTTCTGCCATTTCATATTAACCCTTAAAATACAAATAAATACACAGACAATATTTTTTAACTTTTATGATGAGAGGTATTTTAAGCAATGTCTACAATATGGTGCCAGTATCTGTCATGTATTACGTATTACACATGCGTTACTGGCATGCTGGCTTCACATTCGTTGTGCAATGAAGGATGAATGTCTGTAATCAGGAATGGAGCGACAACGTAGTTAAAAGAACAAACAAACAGATATATACAGTCATCAAATTTGACATTCAAGCATTTAACCCAAACCACCTAAGAAGAGATGCTTATCCAGGATAACAATGGCGTCTGATACGTGATACCATCTGTCATCCGTAATGGAAGCAGCTGCCAGTGGAGACAGCAACTGGAGTGAGAGGGAGTCTCACAGCAGGAGAACGAGGAGAGAGGAGTTGATGAGATAGATGCTGGTTTGAAAGATCGAGGTAACAGTAGGTGTAGGTGCTGTCAGAGTCGTCGTCAGTACGGGAAAGGAGCATGAGATATGCATTTATAGAACCAGACATTGGTGCTGACAGACGGGTCAGATGCTGTAGGTGTGCAGGTAGACAGACAGACAGGCAGGTGGGACAGACAGACAGGTAGTCAGAAAAAAAAAAAGGCATGCTGGAACTGAAGTGCCATTTACCTACTCTCCAGCCCCAGGCTGCAGAGAGAATGAACCAATCACATTTTAGACAGACAGCAGGCTTTAGTCCCCCTGCTGTGATCGAAGCATTACCTGTCACACACACACACACACACACAGACACAAATATGCACGTGAGGTACAATTGCCTGGACACCTACCTTTGCAGGCACTCTCAACTCGATCTGCAATAAAATTACTGTTTTTTGCTAATTTTGCCAAATGGAAACAGATGGTCTCGTTGCAGCTATTACTTGGACATGAACCATCGTTTTGCTGGTGCTTCATCAACATTCGTTTAGATTTTTATTTTATTTTGCCTAATGAGCTTTGAAGTGATTTTTCTCTTCTGCTGAAAAAATGTTACCTTGGAGAATTAGGCTAAAAAAACGACAGCGTGGGTGGGACATTTCAATGTTGTGTTTATAGATGATCGTCCAAAGATCTTTCTAATACACCGATTAAGAAAATCACTGCTCACACCCCCTCTTATATATGCAGACACACAGACACACACCATCTGCAAATCCATGGTAAGTGGGTGTGTGTGTGTGTGTGTGTTTGTGTGCATTTGTGTATGCCCTCGCATGCATTTACGTATGCTTTGTGTATTTATCAATGTGTGTGCATTTGTGTTTGTGTGTGTGTAATTGTGTGTACTGTGTGTTCACGCAGGTGTGCAGCGGACATGACAGACGGCTCCCAGTACTTTGTGCTGCTGATGATCACAGACGGTGTCATCTCAGACATGGCCCAGACCAAGGAGGCTGTGGTCAACGTGAGTAACCACGGCAACCCCCCCGCAGACACCACACCACAGGGTGATCGTCCATCGCTCATTCCAATACCAAGTGGACGTGCATGTTGTACATGTACGTTAGACGATGGATACCCGACCCGAGCCCGACGGCACCCGATGGGCCGGCTCGGTTTCGGACAAAAATGTAGAAATGATGCTCGGGTTCGGGTCGGGCTCGGTCACATCTGCGCGATTTGAAATTTTAAATTGACCCGTGCGTTAACTCGCGTATGTTGCGCTCCTCTGTTTGTTGACATTTCCAAATGCCTTGCAGTTGGTTCATAAAGGTGGGTTTTAATAAACACAGATGTAAATGTGTCATTCGTATGAAAAAAGAATAGACTTTAACTGTGTCGGGCTGGGACATAAAAAGCTTGATGCCTGATGGCTCAGTTACTGTTCTGTCGGACGCGGGCCGGGCTCGGACAGAAAATGCTGGCCCGATGACCTGCACTCTAATGCACGTGTTGGTTACCTTGTCTTAAAAAGTGAAGCCGCAAAAATTGAATCCAAATAGTTTTGTAGAAGCAGTTTCAGTACTACCGTTCAATATTAATAAATGAACAGTAAGTACCACAAAACACTATTGCATTGGTACAAAAGATAATGCAAGTGGACGGTGGATTACACTCAAGACAAGAGATGCAACATTTTTCTAATAACCTTCCGATTTTAGAATAAAATACCCACGTTGATGTGTTGAGAGGTTCAATTCAGTTATGGAAAATTGAGGGCGGCGAGTCTCAAGTGTCTCGAAATTGTATTCCACGGCTACAGCGGAGATGAGGTCTGCTGATCCTGAAGGGCTTGGGGCTTCGACGTCTCATATTAATACCCAGAGGGTGACAGTGAGTTGGGAGCAGTCGATACCTTGACTGAAATTACTTGGATTCAGTGTGATGAGGTTTAGCGCAAGCTTCGATCTCTGATGTTAAGCCTGGGCAGGGAGGATTGCAGCGAGATCACTTGATGCATCAATAGTGTGTTTGTGTGTGTGTGTGTGTGTGCCTCTGCGTTGGTGTGTGTGTGTGTGTGTGTGTGTGTATGTGTTTTTTCCCTCCATAGGCAGCCGGTCTACCAATGTCAATCATCATCGTGGGCGTGGGCCCTGCAGAGTTTGACGGTCAGTGGCATGCTTCCTGTTCCCGGACACGCATTTAATACGCGTTGCATGTCCCCGGTCAGCCAGGCACTGGGGACAGTCAAACCAGTTTGATGTCATAATCTCTGTGATCCAGATTATATCAGCAGTGGGGAGCGATGGCTTTTGACATGAGGCATGCTGATGAGACCCCCCCCCCCCCCCCACACACACACACACACACACACACACACACACACACACATCCTCAAACTAGTGATAGGCTGTGCCAAGCTCAGCTCTAAAACTAAGAAATGCTCATCAACAATGAAAATATGCTACTCCTTCTGCCAAACCGGTTCAAGTATTTTGCATAAAATAACCTCTGTTGTAATGTGATGTTTTTTATGGAGTTGGTGTGACGGTCACAGCGTTGGGTGCTGATGGGTGAAACTGTATCTCTGAACATGTTTAACTTAGCTGAGGCACTAGGGGGCTGAGGCGAATTCAGCTTTTCTCGCCGCACACTCAGCATTTAGAGCCCCTCCCACCCTGACCATGACATAGAGCACGCGCATGAGATGCAAAGCAGAAAGCATAGTTTGGTAGAAACCAGTCTACTAACTACAGCACACTCTGTGCACACTGAAGCAGGGAACATAGTCCATTTGAAGTGATGTCTAACTATAACAAATAAAAATAACCCCATACCCCCCCCCCGAATGTGTGAAACAGGGGCGGAGCCAGACTTTGTGTACATCTGGGGCTTAGCCCAGAGGGGAGTCTGGGGGTTATCCCCCAGAAAAGTTTTAATTTCTAAGATGCGATTTCCTGCATTCTAGTCCCTTTTAGGGTGTTGGACATGTTGGACACTGGAAAATCCTAAATCCCTTCTAATTCATAGCCCCCTGTTGTGGCGTGTTGAAATAGTCTGAGGGAAATGAAGGTTTTTGTTGTTGGCAATTATTTGCCCAGTAATAAGGCTTAATGTATGTATAGGGAACATGGTGTCAGGGTTGTCATAACTTCAAAAGCTTAAAAAAGATCTGGGGCTTTTGAAGTGAGATTCGGGGCTTCAGCCCCGAAAGCCAACCCCACCCCCCCCCCCCCCCCGCTCTGCCCCTGGTGTGAAACACATTGATAAAAGCCCCTTTCGAACTGTTCTTGGTTCTATCTTTTCATTGTTCCATCCGGACTCTATAGAGGCAGCACGCTGTCCTGCACGCCATGATGGGGTGAGACATACACGCCCCCATCTTTGAACAGCGACGTGTGCATTTCCACATAAGTGATTTCAGCAAAATCGACAAAGACTCTTCTTTTACTATCGAGGTGATGTCACGGTAGCCTCACATCCATTGCATCGCACCGTTTTCATTTGCACATGCAATCTTGGGGCTTTATTTGAAACACAGTTTCATAAGAACCCCATCTTTAAAGAGGCTGAAGTTGAGGCAAAACTGGGAATATTCTGCATATATATGCAGTATATCGCTTTGACTTTTCTATAAGTATGGCAAAAATTAGAGACGTCATTTTGTTTCCACATCAGTGCTCTTTTGAAAGGCTGGTTCTGCTCAGCAGGTGTACGTCTGATTGGCACTAAGTATAATAATAGCATTTTACGGTGAACTTTGCAATTACATTCCTCAGAGTGACTGTGGGGAGCTGAAAAACAGGTAATGGCCCTCTTATTTGCTGTGCACAAATGCCATTACCATTATGGTGCTAAGATTAGCCTGCGACTTTTCGAAACCATCTTACCTCGTTTACGCAACATAGATCACGTAACCTGTTTATGTTTACTGTTACTGTTACCATTCCCATTCTCTCTTGTTGTGTTTGTTGTCTCCAAAACTGTTTTTGTGAGAAAAAAAATCTCATGATTTTCTAGAAATATTGCAGCATTGATAAAATGTTTAGATGCAAATGTCTATTTGCCCTGTGTGAATGTTAGAGGACAGAATAGACATTCTTAAGAGTCCCTCTACTTACCACTTAATAAACACAGAAATATATTGTGTATTACGACTACGAGTGCATTTACAAGTGTGTGATTTGAGCAGAAACTCCCCTCAAATACCGATACCTTATCAAGCCAGGATTGAGCCCACAGTATAACTTGTCCCATTCACTGTAATGGCTGCTAATATAGGCATCATGGGTTACAGTACATTTAATGATCAATTTGTGATCAAACATTCAGTAGGACCCCTGTGTGTATGCTAATAGCAAGAGTGCTGTCGAAATGCACACTGATTGTTTCTGCACATTTTGATTGGCCAAATGATTAGAATTAAACCCTCTTGCATGGGGAGAGGGGAGAACCAAGAAATTATTCAGGCCAAACGAGAAGGGAGAGCTCAGTGGGACCTATTATACACTATGCATAGCCTGGGGTCAGGGGTAACAGTCTGTGTGTCTGTGTCTGTGTGTGTGTGCGTGTGTGTTTGCGCGTCTGTGTTCTTGGGCTCACGTGTGTGTGTGTGTGTTCACGTGCATGTGTGACATAGAAAGAATTATTAGAGAACAAGGGGAAGAGGAGAAAACAGGAACGACTGTGTCACGACTGTTCAGAGTTGTAGTCAAGACTGCCTAAACCGAGACCAAGACAAGATCAAGACCAAGTCGAGACCGGGAAAAAAAACAGACTAGTGTTTAAGTTAAGTTACACCAATACATGAACAATAAAATATATACAATGTAACATATTTGGCACGTAGTGTACAAGTGCTGCTTCATATATAAGGATTTGTGATGAGCATGAGCTTGCTGCTTGGTTTATGCACAAACCCCCCCCCCAAGACGTCAATGTCTGAGACCAAATACAGTCGAGTCCGAGACAAGACTAAGACCAGGTCTTGGTACCAACCGGTCTCAAGTACTACAACTCTACGACTGTTCAGTTTAGTCCCTGAGATGGGCCTGCACCCATGGCTGATATTTGCTGAGAAGTGATTTTGGATTATGTATGAGGGTTGTAAATGAATAGATTAAAAGTTAAAAGCTGGTCAGGGGTACGACATGGGCATATTTAGGCATGAGGCGTATGAGCTGTTGAGTTATCAAACATTTATAGTCATGAACTTAATGTTGCATGATAGAGCTGATGTTAGCGTAGCGTGGCCCACGGTGAGGATCTGCAAGTCAAATGTCCTCCGCCTTCCCCCCAGCGATGCAGAAGTCCTCTGTGCGCCTTGGTAGACCGACCGCTAGACGTTTCTCAAGAAAATGGCTGAGAGGGAACGAGACCATTTAGAGAGAGAGTATTCTAAGGACGTTGCATTCCATCAATTGAAATTGCATGGACTTACGTAGATACACCCAGGACACATTTTGTATTTTATAGACCCTTTTGAAAAGAAATGCTACAGAGGTACCAGTGTTTGGTCAAGTCAGCTTTAAGGAACTATCGGGTTGAGATACGGTTCTCCATCCTCTAAATGGCGGTGAGAATGGGGGAGCTTTAGGAGAGCGAGTGCCTGTTGTTGGTGACACGGTACACAGCCTTGTAAGTGTTACAAGTGATTTCCTTGATCACCTTGGGATTCACTCGATGTCGGCATCTCCATTTATGTTCTCCGGCTCATTCCAGCTCATTGCTGCTTCTTTTGTACCATCTTGCCCACTCAGTCTCTCTCTCTCTCTCTCTCTCTCTCTCTCTCTCTCTCTCTCTCTCTCTCTCTCTCTCTCTCTCTCTCTCTCTCACTCTCTCGCTCTCTCTCTCTCTCTCTCTCTCTCTCTCTCTCTCTCTCACTCTCTCGCTCTCTGTTTCTTTCTCTTGCGCCCCCACCCCACCCCCTTTCCCAGGAGTGACTTGACCACCATCTGTCAGGTCTCTGTGTGGTGTGGTGCAGTAGAGGCCACACACACACACACACACACACACACACACACACACACACACACACACACAATCTCGCTCCATTGAACCTGAATTACATTGGCATCAGCCTTTCTTATCTGCTCCACCTGCTCCCTCTTTTCTGGACCTTAGTCGCCATAGTTCTGTCTGCTCATCACTCACGAATGTCAAAGTTACACAAAGTCGACCATAACAAGTGATAACGATAGTTAATGGCCATGACGTTAAATGAGGTTTAAGAGTTCAGGAAGAAATCTGTGGGAAGAGACAGCTGAAGTGTTGAGGACAAAAGTGTGTTGCGTTAGACATTTGTGACTTCATAGTCAAAAACATGTTTGTATGCTTATTGTTGTACATACAGGTCTAGCATTGGCAGCATTTCGCTTTTGATCGGGTTGACTTCCATTATTTTAAAGCATTGCATATAAAGAATTGCGCTGTTAAATGGCCAGGCCAGCCTGCCTGCTTCGTGGATCCCAGATACACCCCAGACAAGGGCTGTCATTTGAAGTATGCGGCTGCTACTGAAATTGTAAATGATCAATGTGCATGTGCAGTGGACAAGTGAAATCAGTTTCTAATTGGTCTCTGCCGATGCATAATGATATGAGACAGTCACAACGCGATGCCAGTGGTGACTGCAGTATTGCTCGGCCTTAAAGTACAGCACACAGAATACAACATTCAAGTACGAAATGAGACGTCGGGGACGAGAGCACACAATGGGAATGGCTCAGAATGTATACTTTTGTAAAGAATGGTTTATCTCCATAAAGTTCAACACCTCATCCTCTGCCTTCTGCCCGCAGCCATGGAGGAGCTTGACGGGGATGAGGTGAGGGTGTCCTCTAGAGGGCGCTTTGCTGAGCGAGACATCGTCCAGGTGAACTTTCCCATGTACCCTTCTTTTGTCTATCGTTCTGTTCCGGTCCACTGAGCAGATCAGTGGAGGATCTGCTGTTGGTTCCTGATGGTTTTGTTTCCTCCCGGCGCAGTTTGTTCCATTCCGAGACTACATCGACCGGTCTGGGAACCAGGTGCTGAGCATGGCCCGCCTGGCTAAGGACGTGCTGGCTGAGATCCCCGACCAGCTGCTCTCCTTCATGAAGAGCCGGTGCATTGAACCGAGGCCCGCTGTCCCGGCCACCACCTCCCAGTCCCACAGCAACGCAACCTCCACCAACACCAGCATCAGCAGCATCGCTAAAGGACGAAGCACGCATGCCTGAGATCAATTTGTTGAAGATCATGTGTGTGTGATATTGTGTGTGTGTGTGTGTGAATTTGTGGGTGTGTATGTCTGTGCGCGTGCATGCAAGTGTGAGCAAGTATGGTTCTGCACTTCAGTCTTGAAGAGTCTGAGTAAACATGGAGTACGACACATGGTCTAGCGGGCACTTCCCCGCCGTGGAGCTCTTTCCAGACACACTCGGTTGGTTTAGTTCAAAGCTTTCGGCGCTAAACCTTCCGGGGCCGCCTTTGTCACACACATTGTCACCGCGGTCGGCGAAACTTTCCTTCGACAAAAAGCGCGTTGACGCAAAGCGGGAAAAGACTGAAACAAACCGAGACAAAAACCGAGATTAAAAACCCGGCGCTTTTCCCCCCCACGCTGCCGTCGTCAGCGCGTTCACACGGGCTGAACAAAAGACAGAACCGGTGCGTGAGCCCGACAGCTTGTCCCCCCTGAACAATGGCCGCCGCCGCCACGTCCTCACTCCTGCAGCTAGTGCATGACGCGGAGTTTGTGTGTGTGTGTGTGTCTTTTCCCTATACCGTTCAACGTGTCGGTAGTGGTATTGATGAGCTTTGTGTAATTGTTATTCTGTTGACGTAGCAGGGCTGCTATGCTATGTGTCTCGCAAACATAGTGGAAGACATCATAGAGGCAAACCACCAAGGATTTTCTTTTTCCCTCAGGGGTTGATTTGAAGACTTCCACACAAATTGCTAATCGAAAAAGGACCTAAAAAATGTGAAAATGCTGAACAAAAACGTTGCCCTCGTTCTGCCAGCCTACGTAAATTAACATGTTCTTTTGAATTACATGAATGACTTCAATAAGTCATTCATGTAATTGGTCTCTTTATATCTATCAAAAAGCCACTGTACAAAAATTGACACAAAGACTGGCGTTACATGTTACATTTCATTCTTTAGATTTCTTAATTTTCTTCTCACTGTTTATGTAAACACCATTTTGGTATTTGTTTTAACTTATTGATAAGGCTGGTTATTCATGGTCTGTTTTTCTCCCAAAGTCTCTAGCGAACGGTAGTTTGGTCTAAAGCTGTCACGAATCGGAATGGCTGGTCAATGCACACTTCACCGACCAGACTCACTGAGCACAGCATGTAGCAGAGGATGTACGATAAAGCTCCCTGTCCTGAACTTCACTGCAGAGAAAGAGGGAGATAGTCCGTTCTTGTGTTAGTCCATTTTGTTTCGATTAAGGAGGAGGAGCCGTAGGAGTCCCCCCCCCCCCACACAGCATTGTTATGCATAGTTTATCCCACTTGCCACAGATATGTTGATATATTGATTTTAGTTTAGTTGCCTCTGAAGAGTCATAGGACTCAGCCTAAAACACTAGTTATTTTGTTCATGATGCATGACTGCATTTACGTTTTATTTTCGTGCCTTTCTACAGAGCTGGCTTTTTTTTCTTGTACTTATTTTCTTTTTCCCACTCTACTTGGATCTCCAATCACACAGCACTTTGAAAAGACAGAAATAAACAAATTATTGTATTATTATTAGTAGTAGTATTAGTATTATTATTATTGTTGTTATTTTTATTATTATAACAATATTTAAAGCTCATCCAACAGCTAAGTTTATGAGTAAAAACAGGATGGAGAGAATACCAGGGTCATATTGATTATAACTTATATATAGGTATTAAAGACCCACTCCGGCCATTGATTGACCCCTGACATTTTCATTTTATTTAAAAAAGGAGCACATTCGTATACTTTTGGCCTAACTAATAAAGAATTGTACAGCTTTTACACAGAAGTACAGGTCTTCAAACCTTCTTCGTGGTTTCAGGCAAGGGGTTTTGCTTGCCCACGCCCCTTTGTCTGCGGCTGTTTTATACTTCTGCGTAGGGATTGCGGTCATTACATACGGATTACTAGTGAGTTAAAAAAAAAAAACAGAAATGAAGGCAAAAGTTATATATATATATATATATATATATATATATATATATATATGTTGTCGCCAATCAGTCGAAGCATTTATCAAGGCTGTGTTTACACCGTGGCGGTGTTTACGAGTGGAAACCAGAAAAGCGATCTCCAGCCAATGTAATTCGCGGACCAATCACAGCCAAAGCCGCTGCGTTGGGGTTGCGTCGCCTCCACGCACGTCTAGGATTTTGGGAGGTGCACGTTGAGGACGTACAGGGTCCTCAAAGGGTCCGTAAAGGGCCCGTACAGGGTCCGCAACCCCCCAGCATTGCGTCGACGCGGAAGCATAAACGAAGCATAACCCAGCCTTTACCTGAAAGTCAGTTTTTGATTGGTTCCACATCTTCATGACGACATGAGGACAGGAAAAATGATTTGTGTTTTTGTGACTTGCGGAGGTTCAGTGACAGTTCAAACCAGAAATCCCCATGAATCGTTTTACGGCATATTTCAATCGTACTATGTGTTGAAATACATATATATCACTAATAGGAAGTGTTAAAAGGGTAAAAAAGTCAGATTTTGCCTGAGTGGGTCTTTAAAGGTGCAGTGTCGAGAATTTGTCGGCATCTAGCAAACATTAAATATGACCTCAGAATGAGCCCTTTGTATCTACATATGACCTGACCTATAGTTTTACAGACTAAATAACCAAGTTTACAATTCATAAATCTACCACTCTGAGTGATCACATCATTTACCTGCTGGCACCTTACAGGCCACCGTAGCTTCTCCTACATCGGTGGCAAGGGGTGGGGCTGTTGGTGGCCATCTGCAATCGTACCGTCAGATGCCACAAGCTTCTACATACTGCACCTTTAACTGTCACATAAAAAATGCCCACCTGTGTTTAGGAGAATTAAAAATAAACTATGTATTGTTCTGGGAAGGCGTGTCAGTGTTATACTGTGTCAGAAAGGACTTGGACATGTGGCCTTATTTCCGTCATAATCCCAAAAGTGTGTGCACGAAGGTACTCTATTTTTATATGACCACACGATGCAAGGAGATTCTTGTGATTTTGCATGCTTAGCCGGTGGTCGCGCTGCCGAAGGGTGTATTTCTAGAGACAAAATATCTAATCCTGGTAGAAAAAAAAGACTTTGACATTCCTAAATGTTTGTGCTCTGTGCAGGGTGTTTCTGTCGAATGATGCCGTCTTATAGCGGCTCATTATTACGTAAGACACACCTGGATGAAGACAACCTAATTATCTACAATATGTAGGAGCTATTTAAATGGTAGTAGTAGCTTCATATCTCATATCTTTTAATCCGATGTTTACACAGATGATTCCAGCAAGGCGCATGCATGTTTACGTTGTATGATCAAAAAGTTAACTGTCACATCACATGTTAAGATATTTTTGTATGAAGCATGGTGAGCTTTGTATACAATTGGGATATAAGGTTACAAAAAAAAATCATGACCAATAATATAATGCTGCTGAATAATTTTCCATTGTAGTGCGGTATATGTGACAACTTTCAAGTAGAAATGTGCAAGTGTAAATACATTTCATTGGACAAATATGTATTTTGTGAATAGTCTTCCTAATTATTTCACACTGGTATCTTTGAACAAGTGTTATTTTTGTTTCCATTTGTGACAGCTATTGATGGGTTTGTATGTTTTTCAGCATTTGCTTAGGAATCAAATAAATATATTATTTAAGACTCAAAGCTGAACTCAAAGGTGGTTCACAATCTTATCATTGCCTATGGAACACATACAAATGGAAATATTTTTTTCTTAGTGCATGTACACTATCTTGTGGTTGTCAACATTTCATTAGAAAAAAAAGAAAAAACACATCTGAGAATATGAGGTGTGAAAGGAAACACGTTGATTGAGTGTGCGTGTGTGTGTGTGTGTGTGTGTGTGTGTGTGTGTGTGTGTGTGTGTGTGTGTGTGTGTGTGTGTGTGTGTGTGTGTGTGTGTGTGTGTGTGTTTTGGGGGGGTGGGGCATCGGGACTAATGTGCCCTTTATTTTTGATTTGGAATACAATACTCCCACTCAGTGGTTACGTACAGAAGTGCAACAATGTTATGCTGCTGAATACTGCGGTGTCTTCATATTTTTGCTTCATATTTACTCAAATACACAACAAAGCATTTAAAGTAAATTATTTTGATTGGATATTAATTACATTTTCCTTATAGCTCCTTGTAAACCGATACAAAAAATCTGA
This sequence comes from Urophycis tenuis, assembly GCA_036785325.1. Lineage (NCBI taxonomy): Eukaryota > Metazoa > Chordata > Actinopteri > Gadiformes > Phycidae > Urophycis > Urophycis tenuis. The sequence continues at coordinate 9,856,224 of JAXIVH010000008.1, forward strand.
TTCGGAATACCTGCAATCTGCGTAAATCCACTGTACAAATCCAGTCCACATTTTCATTTAGATAAGGAAATTGAACCGGCGGTCGGTAAACTACGGAGTGGCGTTACGGGTCGCCTTCCACGTCCACGCAGGGCGGGCCCTTTATGTACTGCTGCTACAGGGATACCAAGATGGAAATCCAGGGGCTTTCTGATGCCCAAAACATCCACTCTCAACATGGCGCCCCACACAGAACAGCTTTGTCGCAACTTAGATCAAACACACAGCCACTTTTTCGCACTTTGTCGAACGAAAACGGCCCTGGTGGACTTTTGGACCCAAACCAGTCACAACATGACAACAACAATAGGCCTGGGACTTCTCCGTTTCGCCTACTGGCAGAAAATGGCAGCGTGGCTCGCCTGTCTGTTTGCAAACAGCAGCCAACAGGCAGGGATAATTATCAAGGCGACACAACGTTTGCCAATATCCGACTTCATAACGTGAGAGAGAAAGAATTAGCACCACAAAACAATTTACGGAGTGTTTGGAAACACGGCGTGGATGGCGGGGACGTCGCCATGCAAATGGCGCTTCCTCTCTCGGAGGGGGAAGAGGACCCCGTGCTGCAGCTCCAGTCTGCGGGTTTACGGCAGCAGCGTGCAGGCGGCGCCGCCCTGCAGCCGGCTGCCCTTGGGAGCTTCAACGCATCTATCTCACACAAAACCACCGAGGAGTTCCATGTTGTGTTCAATGTTGTTCAGGAAGATGGCCACCGCGAATCCGGCACAGAGAGGCAGGACTTATTGTCGACGGACCAAGCGATGAACGGTAAAGATCCGGAGTGTTCAACCATTAGCCCATATCAATTGGCGGATATTGAAAACACCAATGCTCTTTATTCAAACGATCACTTTAACTATGTCGACGGGAAGGCCTGTAGAAAAGCCGCGTGTATTGATAGCTCATTAAATGCTCGACATGCAGATGGCGGAGCACCCGCAGCAAAAAACAAGCAACCCGTTTATCAACAGATCGACGGCGTCGTGTCTGCTGACCAATATGGCGATACGAGAGAAGATCAAGTGTGCACTGAGCGGATGGAAGACAAACTGCTTGGGCCGTTGATCTCTGAAAACACGGTCGTTGTGAACACCAGTGAGACCATGGACACTTCCGACTTTATTTCCGACCCGTCCGGTCTTCAGGAGAACACAGACACGGCGTCCACAAGCGCCGCTGCTCACGAAACATTCTCGGGAACCATCATGATAAATAACCAAAGCATCATAGTGACGATTGAAAACGGAATACTAACACTTGCCGCTCCCCCGGAGGGCTATGTTCATAAAGATGACGACATGGTCAGTTTGAAGGAGCACCTGGGCATGAAAGACCACGAGGACATCGTTCTTCTCAACTATGACAGCGGCACGAAATCCATAGGCAAGATCAGCACGCTGGCTGTGGCTTCCTCGAGCCAACATGAGCCCCGTCCAGGTTTGTCGGTTGCTGACTCCGAGTTGGCCCTAGTGGACGAATGTCCATTGACAGAGTCCCCCTTGGACTCCTGTCCAATCATTAAGCAGGAAGTAGGGACGTTATGTGCCATAACAGAGAGCGATCTTGTCACCCCCTGCTCGAAAAACCCACTCGATTGTGACAGTAATCATGACCCCCAGTCTGTGCACTTAATCAGGTCTAAAAAGGAGACATTGGTGTCTTTTGGGTGTCCTCAGCCCGGCTGCGCTAGCATCTTTGACACCCGGCAAAAGTTAAAGGTGCACCTTCTCAATCACGCCGAGGACCCCCGACCGTACCAGTGTACGGTGGAGGGTTGCGGCTGGGCGTTCACCACCTCCTACAAACTGAAGCGCCACCTTCAGTCCCACGACAAGCAGCGCCCACACACCTGCCAGTTCGAGGGCTGCGGCCGCCGCTTCACCACCGTGTACAACCTGAAGGCCCACATCAAAGTGCACGACCAGGAGAACGCCTTCGTCTGCGAGGTGTGCAGCGAGAGGTTCCGCAGCGCCACGCGCCTCACCAATCACCAGAGGGTCCACTTTGAGCCCCAGAGACCTCACAAGTGTGACTTCCCAGGTAGAGCCCACACTTGTTTTTTTTGTTTTTTTCCCCCCAGTAAAGGCCTGTTGACACACTATGACGTGAGAGCATGGGACTTTCCAACTTGTTTCCTTATTTCTACATGCTAACTATTTACTATTTATTTAATACCAAGATCAACCATGATCACAGATTTGTTTTTCCTCAGCTTATATCAGTGTTGGTAATTTCACTTCACAATCTAACAAACTACTACTTACAGACTTCCCAAACTAATTTTTGTGTTATTAAAATAACTTGTTCCTATTAATTTTTAACTATAATTTGATATCAGCCTGAGTGTTCTTCTCCGTGTTTTGAATGTGGCTGGAAAGCTGAATTTGCGTTTGCCTTTTCTCTCTGATATGTTTGGAAAACCTAATGAATATCCAAAGCTTGAAATCCTGTGTTTGGGCCGGCCCTACACCGCATCGAGACCATCAACGCCATGTATTTTCACTTCTGTGTGTCGTTTGTCTTCTTCCTTCCCAAGGGTGCGAGAAGACCTTCATCACCTTCAGTGCCCTCTTCTCCCACAACCGCACGCACTTCCGAGAGGCGGGTCACTTCACCTGCTCCTACCCTGGCTGTGACAAGATGTACGACAAGGCCTGCCGCCTCAAGATCCACCTGAGGAGTCACACAGGTACGATGGCAGCCACCTGCCCCCAGGCTGGCGAGGCCCATTTCTGAAGGGCCCATTTTGTTTGTATTGTACCACAGCATTCAGGGAACCTTTTTGATTCTCATTGGTCCATACATGTTCCAAGTGTGTGCATTTATTTTTTATTTTCAGTATACCACATTGTTGTTGAATACTTGATTTGTGATGGGTACCAGATAGTTTTTTTTTTTTTATTATTACTACTTGATTCTTATTTCCAATGATGGGCACCTCTACTGTTTTAAAACCAGCTGTTTAGAAGTTCTAGGCACCGTGTGTGAACTGAGTGAGCCGGCGTCACCGCCGGTTCACGCAGCGGTTTTATAAGCAAGCAAATGAAGTGGCGACTATACGGGCCATGGTGGCGTGTGGACTTTGTTGTGAATGTTAGCCCACAGGGACTATAAGTTCTGATCAATATGCCGCAAATCCAACATTAACAACAATGGTTGAAACAAAGGGGTACTTCGGAATTTTGGACATGAATCATCGCATTTTGAGGCACTAGTTTCTGCCGGTAACCTAGGTAATATCAGTCCGCCGCTGCCGTAGCCTACTACCAGGAAGTATAACGCTGCTACTGAGACACAAGTGTTGAAATGCAATGCCATCCTAGGTGGGTTTTATTTCTAACATTCTAACAACACAGACATTTACATCGATAGTGTGGCGTTATAATGTATTTGCCTCGGGCATACTGTGGAGCGGGTAAGACTGTTTTTATTAGCAGGCTAACTGAAACCGTTGACTTGCACGAGCCTAGCACCAGCAAACTCTGCAACCAGAAGAACTGAATGAAATTTGTTCAGAATGTCTCCAATGATAAATAACACACACGATAACTTGGAAATTAGGTCCTATGTCCAAAATTCCGAACTACCCCTTTAAGATAGAACTACTGTCAACCAGATGTTGGCCTTGACAATGTACCCAAAGTGCAGCTGAGGAGTATTTTAATTTAATCTGATTAAGCGGAATAGAACATTCAGGGCTGTGTCGTTCTTGGAAAATGATGTAAAAGAGCCCTTCATGATTTACTCCTTAACTTGGAAGTGACACTGCAGACACTTTGGAGAAACTGTTTTTCAATCCCGGTTGGGATACAGACATTGACCAGTGAGCTGAATGCTTTTGCATGTCCTCGCTGTGTGCTGGGTGTATTCACGTGGGTCTTTGTGAACCCCCATGAGCAAACTGTCTTGGGTTCTGGAACCTTGCAACAGAAGAACAGTCCTTTTGTTCAGCTCTGTGTCATTGCAGACCCTTTTTGTTGCTGCCATTCTCGTGCTTTCCTGAACGTTGTGTTCTCCTGTGTTCTCTAGGAGAAAGACCGTTTGTCTGCGACTCCGAGGGCTGCGGCTGGTCTTTCACCAGCATGTCAAAGTTGCTCCGACACAAACGGTAAAAAAAAAAAAAAACCTGTCTCAAAACCGGTAAAACTTCTTTATTTTATTTATTTTTGTTTCTATATCTCTGGCTGCAATGACACCCCCCCCCACTCACACACTCACACACTCACACACTCACACTCTCTCTCTCCTCACCACATGTGGGGCTCCAGGAAGCACGACGACGACCGCCGCTTCACCTGTCCAGAGGAGGGCTGTGGGAAGTCCTTCACCAGGGCAGAGCACCTCAAGGGCCACAGCATCACCCACCTGGGCACCAAGCCCTTCCAGTGCCATGCAGAAGGTGGGGGGGGGGGGGGGGGGGGGGGGGGGGGGGGAAGGCCTGGCGACGGCACCCCTGCTCAGACATTGATTGACCTGTAGATATTGTCATGTGTGTTAACAGCCGTTGATTGGTGTGTTTTTGACCAACGTCAGTTGGTTTTAGCCTGGTGTACGTAGCTGTGGTTGGGGTTTATTTACTGTGCGACGGCCGCTGTCTTACAGGCTGTAATGCCAAGTTCTCGGCGCGCAGCAGCCTCTACATCCACTCCAAGAAACACAAGCAGGACCCCGGCACCCTGAGGAACCGCTGCCCGATGGCCAACTGCTCCAAACACTTCTCCTCACGTAGCAGCCTTAAGAGTCACATGGTGAAGCATCACCACCTCACTGCCGGTCAGTACACGCACGCACACACACACACACACACGCACACTGCCCTCGCAGCTGTGACCACGGCCTTGATCCAGTTACAACCACATGCATGCCTTTATGTAATGAACTGCGGATGCTTGACCAAATACTGATGCCATCACACTCTGCAGAAAGGGCCATGGTATTTCATGGGATCTGTAAACTAAAGCCATTGTAATTCCGCCTTGGAAGCACAAGACTCCTTAAGCCGCTGGTCTCGTTCCACCGCAGATGTTCTCAGCCAGATGGAGACGACGCCCACCCTCACGCCCAGCAGCGAGCTGGTCAGCTCCACCCCCACGACGGTGGCCGGGCCCTGTGTGCCCGGGAGCGACCACCTGAGCAACCTGGACCTCAGCTCTCTGTTCTCCAGCGTGCCCGGGGGCCCCGCGCCGCCCCCCGCCGGCGTGGCGTCCGTGGGCGGGGGCTCGGCCGGCTCCGCCTTCTCCACGGCAGACTTCTCCCTGGTGAGCTCGGGCATCCTCACCATCGACCCGTCGTCGGTGGCCGCCGCCCTGGGCCCCCACCCCCACCACCACCACCACCACGCCGGCGTCCCCTCCAAGACGGTCGACCCCCTCATCCTGGCGCCCGTGACCGACATGGCTTCCCACCACCACCACCACCATCACCACCACCACCACGGGCTGGAGGGCACGGTGGGCCACGTGCTCCCCCCGCAGGGCACGCTCAACCTGGACGACGTGCAGTCGGTGACGCCGGAGGCCCTGGGCACGCTGGCCGCCCTCAGCATGCAGACCGCCACTGCCGCCGCCGCGTCGTCGGCCGCCACCGCCGTCTCAGCCGCCATGTCGGCCGAGCACGGCCTCCCGCACCCCCTGGCCGCCTCCGGCGCGTTCAGCGGGGAGCCTTCGGCCGCCGCCCCCGTCGCCGACCTCATGGCGCCGTCGCCCTCCAAGGTGTCGGAACCCGGGAGTCAAGGCGGCGCCGGCCCCCTGCTGGGCTGCGTGGAGGCGCTCGGTCCCCAGGACGGAGGGGCGAAGGGGCTCGGCCAGTTTGTGTTCCCCAGCCCCGGCAGCAGCAGCAGCAGTAGCAGTAGTAGCAGCAGCAGCAGCAGCAGCAGCTTCAGCCCGCAGAAGGACCCGGAGCTCAGCGCCGCCGTATCGCCCAGCAGCTTCCTAGTGAGCACACGTCTGCACCGCGACTCGGCCGTGGGAAAGGCCACGACGTCTTGTCCATTCGTGAACGCGTTGCCGATGTACGTGAAGGAGTGCTAACGATGTTTACCTGTTGTTGTTTGGTGGCAGGAGAGCGGAGGCTCAGCCAGAACAGACTACAGAGCCATCCAGCTGGCCAAAAAGAAGAAGCAGAAAGGACCGGCTGCTTGCTCGAGTAAGACCTTCACTTAGCAGAACGAGAGGGGGTTATTTTGTCTTATTTAGATTAGCTGCTTAACCAATGAACCAATGGATGGGTGGGCATATGTAAACGTAAAGGATAATGCCCCGTATTCATTTTTACAGCAGAAAAGCCGATAAAATGCAGTTTGACAAAGGCTCACTCATGGGTTTCCTCTCCTGTGTTTCCTTCAGCTTCGGGATCGGGCCAGAGAAAAAGTAAGGTCGGGAAGGCTTGCAGCGCCTCGGTGTCATTGACTCCTTCTAGTGGTCGTTATGGCGACGGCGCACCAACAGCCAGTGGGGGGCTAACACTCAGAGACCCCGTCACTGGGGCCCAGTATGTCCAGATCCAACTACTGCAGGTGAGCTCTCTGCAACAACCGTTCTTTCTGCACGACAGCACGACGACAGAGTTTGACTGACTGCTGTTTACTCCCGTTGTTCTTAAGGATGACCCAGCTAGTGACGGGGACCTGGCCTTCCAGCTGAGCTCCCAGCCTTCCAGCTCCCATTCTCAGCTCACCGTCGACCTGCCCGTCAACATATTACAGGTAACATCTCAACCCCCCCCCCCCCCCCAAAAAAAACTCTAACCAAGCTGCTATTTGAGACCATGTGTGCTGTGTTCATCCATTGTTGGTGGTGTTCTTGCACTGGACATTCTGTGTGTGGTTGTCTTGAGTGTGGTTCTTTGTGGGATTGTCCCAGGAGTCTGCGGTGATGCCAGAGGAGGACAACGGTTCCGACACCTCCCAGTTCACCGGCAGCACCATCAACCTGCAGGACCTGGAGTAGCCCGCTCCCGGGTCCTACTGGGTGCACAACAATGCCCCTTGAACCACTGTCCATTCCCCAGAGACACGTCTACCCCCCCCCCCCCCATCCTGTCTTGGGATCTTCTAAGCTTTTAATTGTTACCATGGGACCACAGAAAGCTTTGATCCCTGACTTTATGCACCTTTAAATGATTACAATTGTAATCATTGCTGTGTTGTCTATAACCAATTCTGAAATCCTGTTTGTACACAATCAAGCCTAATAGCACTCTATTTAAATGAGACCTGTTTTGCCTTGTTGCTTAATCTGAAAAGTATTGTTTTCTAATTAAACTTTCTTTTTGAATGTCTGCTTTTACGGCACCACATGGTCATTCATAAGTGTGCTCAGTGCTCAAGTTGCCTTAAGGTGTGTCCACTTGAGATGCATCACGACACCGTGAGTGTCCCACTCCATTGTTTTTGTGGAAAGCAGCATGGCAATTTTCAGGGAGGGGAGAGGCCATGGGGCCGGCCATGCAACGCATTGCTGCGCAGGGGCAACTCACTTTGAAGTTTTACGGGGTGTTTTTTTCCAACTTGTCACTTGGTGCTCCACATGAGGTGATGCGCCCATCAATGGATTTGCAGTACATTTCATGAAGACATGCTTTGAGCTGTGGCCCATTGTTTTACATTTGCCATGCTGGAGAACACAACATGGACTAGTGAGGCCTCTCGGGTGAAGTCACCTTCGCTGTGAACAGGGCTGCCTCCTCGTCGCCTTTCCTTTTTTCCTCTGCGTTGTTTTTGTTTTGGCTCCAGGGACTCCCATGTTGAAAATGTGCTGCTTTGGTTGAAGTTCCCGTTGCGTTATCTATTTTATTTATTAACTGGTTTACAGAATGGCAGTGGCCAAATGCAAGCGATGTAATAAAGAATCAAAGCACAATCACTACAGTCTGCAGACCCTGCTTTCGGAACTTAAAATTTGTAATACAAAATTAACATCTATCTTTTTTTTTTATTAGTTAGAATTTTTGTACAAGCGAATGACATGCAAAAGGAAAGTGAATTATTGTCATTACAAAACATGTCAAAGTTGACATGCCGCCGAAAAATTCAAGAAATGACAGACAAGGTCAATTCAGGAGAAATATTCTTAGTGCATTTCCCACACTAATGGCCATGGCATTTCTACCTAATTGCACTCAAATAATAGCTGTTCAATCTTTCTTACAGCTCCTTAAACAATGGAATTGCCAGACCTTAAGCTTGAATTGAGGCATTCTAAGAGGGAAAAATACTTCTGGGGTTGCATATACAGTGTACATGCATGTATGACCACTTTTATTATGGTCAATCAATGATTCAAATCCTCTCATGTTCCCGCCGACAGCCTGTGGGGACGGAGCTGTGGACGAACCGAGCAGCAGGAGGAGTTCAGGTGAAGAAGTAGGCGTGAAGCTCCTCCTGTTCTGACACCTGGTGCACGTTGCTGTGCTTGATCTTGCGGGCGACAGGCTTCGACCTGGCCATCAGCCGTCGGCTGTTCTGTAATCGGAAGGGAAATGCGGATGACATACACCATACAAACCTCCACGAACTGACCATTTGCACTGTGGCGGAGGTTACAAGACGTGTGTGTGTGTGTGTGATTATTTGTATTGTTCTAATGCTGTGCGTGAAGACGGACTGTTTTCCTGATGTCGGCCCGAGCTCTCTCTTTGGCCTTCCTCTGTCGCTCCTCCTGGTGCTCTTTCTGCTGCTGCAGCTTCTGCTCACGTTGCCTGCAGGGGGACACGGGGCAGACGTGCTCACTGACATTGAGTTGCTAATGTGGTTTGATTACATTCTACATGTGACATATACACCTCCTGAAACTTAAGGTTGTTCCTATTGTCAGATACTACTTTGCGGACACTTAACTAAAGCAACTCAGTTACATGATGAAGGAAAGGGATCTGCACGCGGGGGAAGTCTGCCTTCAGGGCTCGAGGCCCGAGGGCCTTTGGGAAGTGGGCTGACAGTATAAAGGGCGACAAAGTTTGTGTTGGGCGGCGATAGCGGTGGATGAGTTGTCAAACACAGGACTTTGACCCACAATGGGAGACGGAAAACGTCTTCCGTGGGCACGGGGCGCCTGCAGGTGGACTGCAGACGACGGGGATCAGAACCCAGAACCTTGGATGTTAAAACACCCCGACTGCTAAGGACTATCCCAGTACAACTCAGACCTATGAAAAGCCACATCATCATCATCATCATCATCGTTGTCGTCATCCTCATCATCACCATCATCCTCATCATTGTCGTCATCGTCGTCACTATCATCATCATCATCATCATCATCATCACCGTTGTCGTCATCGTCGTCATCATCACCATCATCATCATCATCATCATCGTCATCATGCAGTAGTCTCGAGGTCCAGCCCACCTCATCCTCCTCTCCCGGTCCTTCATCTTCTCCACCTTGTCCAGCGTGTCCCGGGGGATCAGCTCCATGTGCTCCAGGAGCTGCAGCAGGTGGATCTCGATGACCGCCAGCATCTGGAGGGTGGTCAGGTTGGCCTTCATGTCCCCCACGCAGCAGAGGTACACCTCCTCCACCTTGTGGCCCAGGGCGTCCATCATTTCGTCCTGTGCCCCCCCAAAGAAGAGTTCAGAGGAGTAGATGTGTGCACATCCCACCCGATTGGCCAGGTGCAGGACAATGAGAGCAAATCCAAGTGAAAAAGAAATAAAGTCCGCGACACTGCTTGTCTACTGTGAATTATTTAATAGAGCGCAACGTTTCGACCTTCAGGTCTTCATCAGGCATCAGGCACTTTGCCTGATGAAGACCTGAAGGTCGAAACGTTGCGCTCTATTAAATAATTCACAGTAGACAAGCAGTGTCGCGGACTTTATTTCTTTTTCACTTGGATTTCCCCCCCAAAGAAGAGCCATGGAGGTGAGTACATGAATACTGCAGGGATTGCAATACTGTACTGAGAGTGTGTTTGAGTTGCAGTCGGTCGGGCGAACGCGTGGAAGTGGTGTTTTGTGGGGTTATTTGCAAAAAAATTTAAATAAAAGGAAATAAATTTGCCTTCATGAAAATATCGTTCATAACTTCCCTCATACCTCATCTGCGGATTTACATTTTCCAAAGTTGTAGAGGCGGGCTTTCAGCTCCAGCTCTGCGATCCTCTCTTTCTTGGTGGCGATGGCCTTGGTCATGATGTCAATCTGGGCGCTCAGCTGCTCTGTGTCCCTCTCCCTAAACACAGAGCAACACGGTTTAACTCTTTACCATCATAACTCTCACCTTTTTACGGGACCTTTCAGAGGCTAGGGGTCCAGCGGGAAGTTGTATAGAGAGATTGGATGAAGCCACTGGATGTCTGACTTACACCCAGTGAGTCAGTAGCCCTGGTTCTGATGCACCAGTGCACTGCTGGGCCACATGGTGGAGGCTGAATGCATACGGCGCACACAGTAATATTAAAGGGATATTCCGCCATTTTTGGAAATAAGCTCATTTTCCACCTTCCCTCGAGCAAAACAATGGATCTTTACCCTTTTACCGTTCATCCAGCCGTTCTGTGAGTCTGGCGGTACAACTTTTAGCTGTAGCTTGGCATAGATCATTGAATCGGATTAGACCATTGGCATCTCGCCCGCTTAGAAGTGACTACGATTTCCGGAATTTTTCCCATTTAAAACTTGTCTCTTCTCAAGTTTGAAAGTGCAATAAGACCGACGGAAAATGAAACGTGGCGATTTTCTAGGCTGATTTTACCCGGAACTATACTCTCATTCTGGCGTAATAATCAAGGAAAGTTGCAAAGGTACCATGGGCGCAGTGATATGACGCAGCGCCTCAATAGTCCCTGTAGGCTTCTTCCGGCAATACAATCAACGTGATTACCTGCTATTACCGGTGGTATACCGGGACTATACTTTGAGGCGCGTCATGCCAATGGTCTAATCCGATTCAATGATCTATGCTAAGCTACAGCTAAAAGTTGTACCACCAGACTCACAGAATGGCTGGATGAACGGGAAAAGGGTAAAGATCGATTGTTTTGCTCGAGGGAAGGTGGAAAATGAGCTTATTTCCAAAAATGGCGGAATATCCCTTTAAGACATGGTCGTCATGGAAATGTACCACATCATAAGTTACACATGGGCATGGCACAGGTAAACCAACAGTTTACCACTCAGTCAACCATAATCTCAGGAGCACAGTGCAGTCCTGACTCAACCGGAATTACATCCAGCCACCTCTTCCAATCCTTCTCAACAAAACCCAAGAGCGGTTTGGCGGCAGTAGCTGCAGTCTCTACGCCTCACAGCTTCTTCTTGCTGGCTTCCGTGGTGCGCTGTAGCTCCTCCAGGGCCTCCTCGGTCTCCCCGGAGTTCTGGATCAGAGTCAGGTTCTGCTCCTCCAGCTCCGTCAGCAGGTCCAGGAGCTGCTGGGGCTCTGAGAAGTACAGCTCAGGCTCCTCCTACACACGGGGGTCATAGGTTTCTCGTCTCAAAGGGCTTCACAGGCCACATTTGTTACGAGACACTGTACTATAATGGACAACCTCTCTAACCAGGAAGAAACCTTGAGAAGGAACACAGAAAGACGCAGCCCTCCCTCCCAGGGATGGCGTGGCGTGCGATGGGCGCCATACAAATCATTGAGCGACACAAGAACGCGGGCAGAGGCATTGGTATTCATTTCGTGTCTGCTTTACTACACAGTAGAACACTGTAACAATGAGTTGGTGCTGTAGAGTGCCACTTAATGCATTGCAATAAGATGGCATACTACCTCTATAATTACTACCTCTACTTGCTGTTTATTGTTTACTGTTGACTGTTGCTACTTGCATCTCTTTACCGTTTACTTTACAGGGCCACTGTTTAAGACTGTCACTTTACTTACTACTGCCACTTTACAACTGTCCACTCATATTGCACTACTCATGTACATACAGCACCTTAATCGCTCCTTTGCACTTCTGGTTAGAACGCTAACTACATTTCGTTGTCTCTGTACTTGTACTCTGCACAATGACAACAAAGTTGAATCCAATCTTACCTACTATCTAACATTTATATTTACCTCATAATCAGAGCCATCAGTGCTGGGGATGGATTCGGGTGTCCTGAAACACAGGAAACTAGTGTTAAAATCTCACATAAGACACAAACCCCAGCGTGGTGGGGACAGAACCCCACCCCCCCCCCCCCCGAGGCTGTGCGTGTGTGTGGTAGGGCTCTTACAGTTTAGCGGGGCTGATGGCGGGGGGTCTGGCCTGATGACTGGAAGACAGCCGGGGGTCTCTTATCGGTGGCAGCTTTCGAACATGACCTGAGACTCTTCTCTCCGAAGCTGCCGGGTGAACAAAAGTGTTGTTCACAATTTCTTAACTGGTCCTCCTCGTCAATCGTCCTTCAGTTTAATCCCTCTCACAAAAAGGCCTTTGAGCGTTATGAAGTATGACATATTACGTATGAGCAATGAGGTGGAGGAGTATTAAAAACTAAACATTTTGACAAAAGCAAACCCATCTGCCTCGACCTTTGTAACTTTATGGTCTCCAGTGCTCCATCTGATTAACTGATCTCAGCTCATTTGTTTGTTATTCTGTTTCTGTGTAGAGCAAACACTCGCACACACACACACACACACACACACATTCTTTTATTTTAGAACAATATTTACTAATCTGCTGCTTGATAAATGAAACCTGATCTTTTCAATCTACGTACATAAACCTAAGTATTGTCGGTCTAAACAGATCTCCCAACAGGTCTGCCAAAAAATACATTGGATCACATCAATAACTACATACTCACTTCCACGCTTTGTCCCTCCTGACTTGCTCCCCGAGTCCTTTCCTTGGTCCCCGGTGGCAGCAGTGTCTTGGTCGGCCTTAGCCTTGGACTGCTGGGCCTTGGACTGCTGGGCCTTGGACTGCTGGGCCTTGGACTGCTGGGCCTCCCGCCACTCAGGAGGGGACAGCTTGAACAGGAAGCTTTTGTACATCTGATACTCCTTCAGCGTCTCCTCCTTCTTAGAGATGTCACTGTTTGAGAAGCACAGCAGGATTGGACTGCCAGTCGTGCCTATTGGCGGGAACACCAAACACCCTGTTTGTACCATGAACAGGAAGCTAGCTACCTTTTAAGTGTGACCATTTCAGTTGTTAGTTTCTTGAGCTCAGCCATCTTCTCCAGTTTGCATTTGGTCTCTTTTTCAGCACTGTAAAAATAAAACACATGGCAAGTGAACTGACATTGGAATTAGTTTCCCAGAACGTTAATGCTAATTTAATTTATTCATTTTGAAACTCCTTTGAAATGTTCTCTATTGATTGTTTTCCTATCTAAAGCCCTTTCTTAAGATTGGCACCATGATAACCAACAGTGGTAACACCTACGGCCTGATACTTCACACGTGTCTACACACAGGGGTTTGAGTTACATTTGAATGGCTTCAACCGTGTTCTGGTTGTTCTCCCTGAGGAACTTCTCAAAGCAGAGGTGGTCCTGGTCCAGCAACTGCTCGGCCCGCTGTATCCACTGCTCGTCCTCAAGGAAGACCTCATTCAGCCTCTTGATCTCCTCTTGCTTCACCATCATAGCGTACTGAGGAGAGAAGCAAGGGTGCAAGAAGCATTACTAAGGTGTGCGGCCAAAACAGGGGTCTGGGGTTCATTCCCAGAGGAAAATGTCACAATATAATACTTTCTGCGTTCACAGGCTTTGGGTATGGTTTGGCAGCATGGCTACAAAGTGATTGGCCAGCCCTACTAAGTTTGGCATGATTAGATCAAGTATGTGGATTGTATGAGGTACTCTGTCTTTTGATGATGTTTCTTCTTATTGTGCTCTCAAACCACATCTACCACCTCACAGCACTACACCTCCTATCCCTGGAAGGACCCTTCTTCCATGTCTCAGGATGTCTTACTTGCCTCCCGTTTTACTTGCCTTCATTTGAAAGTCATCCAATCATCAAAACATAACACGCATAAGACGGCTCTTACCTCCTGCCGAAACATCTCCCGCCGGTTGGAGATGAAGTCCTGCATGCTCTCTTTCTTTATGTTGTCTTGGGGAGGGACCACATGGCAAAGTTAAACTTAATTAAACTTAATTCAGACTAACCGCTACACTCCCCACACGATCTCCCCACATACCCAACACATACCTCGTTTGATCATGGCCATTTTCATGTCCGAGTTGCCCATGACATGGCGCGTTGTTGCGCTGCCCTCGTCTTCCTCGTTGTCTTCCTCCAGCGTCCTCCTCAGCTCCCTCTGGACGGCCTTCATGTGTCCCATGTAGGACATCTTCTCGTGGACCGGCAGAGCGAGGTAGCAACGCATCTCCTGGATGGATTACCAGAGGTCTTATTCAGATCGTTCTTAGGAAAGTTCCTAGCTTGTTTTAAAGGAGGAAAAGGTTGGATGGCGAAATCTCAACTCTTCTACGTTTTGGCACCGCAGTGGTGGAACGAGCACCCTGCCAATGTCAGGACTTCAGAGTCCCCATCTTCTGGAAGAGACTCAAGACCCACTTGTTCAGACTTCACCTGACCCCTGCATAACCCTACCCTCATGCTCTTATTTGTTGTACGTCTTGGCACTTTAATCGCTCTTTGTAACTTGGCACTTAGTCAGAGATGTTGTATACTAGCAATGGTTAACTTAGCCATTGAAAAGCTTGAAACTTGTTCCGGTGACTTTCTTACTGTATTAGCAGCAATGAAATGTTTCACCTTCTTATGACAAATGTACACTTTGTAATTCGCTTTGGATAAAAGCGTCTGCTAAATGTAAATGTAGTTCCTCAATATTCAATATGTAGTTCCTCAATATTTTCCTAAGAACATTCATTCATTTTTTGAAGATATCTTTTGGTGAATAGCAAGATACCCTTGAATTTGGTCAGATCCCAGAGAGAATCAATTGACTACAGTGTGTGTGTGTGTGTGTGTGTGTGTGTGTGTGTGTGTGTGTGTGTGTGTGTGTGTGTGTGTGTGTGTGTGTGTTTGGGTTATACTTCACGCCTGTGCTCCTTGTCCTTGGCTGAGAGCAGAAAGGAAAGTTTCTCCTTG
Source organism: Urophycis tenuis (assembly GCA_036785325.1). Taxonomy (NCBI): domain Eukaryota; kingdom Metazoa; phylum Chordata; class Actinopteri; order Gadiformes; family Phycidae; genus Urophycis; species Urophycis tenuis. The sequence goes on from JAXIVH010000008.1 coordinate 9,871,280, forward strand.
GGGAATTTCAAGGGACTCTGGTGAGCTTTCTTTCCCATTCTCACTCCTGAGCCCATACCAAAGAATGGAATGGAAAACGTGTTATGTATTTCTGCAACGGCAGCCAAATATGCATTAACGTCTAATTAAATATCTATTTAGATGTGTCGTACAATCAATGGCAAACAACAAAATGTAGCATACACACTTGGATTAGCTTTGATGCAGCCTGATGTAGCCTACCTGGTTTATATGAGTCAACGGTGCAATCCGTGACTGAAACAACCAGAGGGTCTGAATGCATGGAGCTCTGTAAAATAAATAGGGTTACCTGATGTCCTTCGCAGTAGACTTTACTAATGTTTTCCATGCTGGTCTTAAGTCTCATTGAAGTGTAACATATAGCCTAAGTTACTTCCTAAAGTAAACTTGTCGGGCACAACATCGTAGTCGGCAAGTTAGCTTATCAATTATGCCTTCTGAATACAATTTCGTTGGATATACTTTATACAATTGAGATTAATGGTACGCAATCGTCATTATCTTACCAGTCGTTTGCGTCCAATGACGCAGTTTCACCTAAGCAATTACTTTGTAATGCATGCAAGTGTCGTCTACTCCTTTCAACGACCAAGGTCTTCCATGTAGTTTGGTTTGAGTTGTTATGGTAACGGTAATTCTTCTGCTACTTTTATTTAATTGCTACCACACGAGGGCACCATATTCCATGTATCCTTTGTCTCCTGCACACACACACACACACACACACACACACACACACACACACACACACACACACACACACACACACACACACACACACACACACACACACACACACACACACACACACACACACACACACACACACACACACACGACAAGGCTGACACAGTAACGCCAGTCAGAACAGCCTAGTGTCGAACAGTCAGAACAGCCTTTCCCAACATCAAACCTGACAAATGAGTTGTAATTATTTTTGCTTTGAATTCTACAAATCTTTCCACAAAGTTCTCAGATACCAATCATGCTGAGAAAATGAATTTGACTTAGAAGGGGCAGGGAGTACACAGACCGCATCCAACAGGCCCTCTTATTGGCTCTCTTATTATTATCTCTTACGTCATGACAGGCATACTGTTATCGCACTCCAATTTTATTTTTGCCACCAAAACCGAAATTTAATACAGCGCTTCCATATCGGTCATACGAGACGTCATTGCAAACGTCTCGTTACGTGTAGGTCGGCTATGTATTTCTCAGATCTGAAAACTTTATACTTTTCAAGCTATAAGCGTTTTAAAGTCAAGAAACTCTCCATTGAAATAACATTGAGCCTATTGACCCCATTGTTACCATGACTCCGCTAATCAACTTTCCAGCAGTGTGAACCCCGGTCCAGGCTATCGTCTGTTGGATTCATTGATTCGCTCGTCAAACTGGCATTTCATACAAATTACAAGCAAGGTAAGTTTTCCATTTGTCGGTATTGGTTGAGCTACTTGACTTTGTCGTCAAATGTTCGTTAATGTTGTCTTTGTATGAGAGTGCAAATCAAACTTACTAACTAGCGAAGTATTGACATATCATTGGTGTTAGCAGTTGGTTCAACTAGCAGAGCTATCAGAAGTGCTTAATAGTCGCTAGTTCTACTGAACGGTTGCCCGTATTTTTGGCCAACGTACTGTCTACCTTGGCCAACCATACGTTTTTATTGTGTAAAACTGATTATATTTCCTAATGCTAGTACTGTTAGCATTGATTTTTTTATTTTGTTGTTGAAGTACGACTGGTACTACTATTACTACTACTACTGCTACTATTACTAGTACTACTACTACTACTACTACTAATAATAATAATAATAATAATGGTCAATAAAAAATAACCAATTTGGAAATTATGTATGCAGGGCTGCCAAGTTTCAGAAAATGACAAGAGTGAGACTCTAGAACCATGATGCCTTTGGCCTTTTAACGTTGATTTATTCCTTAAGACTGATGTCCGCACCTACATGCCAGCGGCTCTCCCTGTACTGTGGCCTCCTAATGCTAGTCTTAGTTAACCAGAAATTAGAAATGAAAATAACAAATTTTGATAAAATAAAATTTGTCCATTTAATTTCAAACAACTCTCCATTTAGCTGGGGACATGTCTCATGTTGTATGTGTTAGTTGCAGATTTTGATGCCTTGATGACAGAGGCAGGGGGCTCCCACTTAACACACTGTGGCTCAAGGCTCGCCATCTTCACCGTCATGATGGATGATAGAGTTCCCTCAAGAGCCAAACTGTTTCGGGTTTTGGTTTTGTTCAGGCCAACCACAGAGAAAACTCGTTCTGCATCAGCATTTGAATGAGGAAGTACCAAGACCAACTTGGCAATACGAGACAGCCTGCCAAATCTGCTCATACCGGTCACCTTTGAAAAATGTACATAGGAAGCCCAATTACTCTCAAGTATTTTTGTGTAGTATTAAGTTGATTATGTCAATGGGTATTCCCATGAGAACAGAATAATTCTTACCTTATTCTTCATTGATGCCATGTTCCCCCAAAAGCTCTCACAGTCAAACTTTGCTGGGTCTTCGGGCATGGCAATGTCCATGGACTGGTAGTCCAGAAACTCCTCAGTCAGTTTGTCACGCTCCTCAGGGCCATTGTATGGGAGAAGTTCAGGAAACCTAAAAATAAAACAATGTGCACTGATCTGGTAAAGTAGTGTAACTGAAACAGGGGTCGTTTTTCAGATGTGGTCATCAAACAAGAAAATGTGACAACAGCCTGGTCTTAGCCTGCTCTACTTGTAAAGCATATTGAGACAACGTGTGTTAGGATTTGGCACTATAGATAAAACATACTTTACTTGATACCCCAACTAACCTGTCGACAAAGTAGAGGGCATCTTCCACTCCACACTCTGCTCTCTGCTGGACATCCAGAAACATGGCATGTTTTATCAGAGGCTCTTTCATGGGGAGTTTCTTGATGGCATACTCCACAGCCCTTTCCAGAAATGCCACTGCTGCCTGCTGAAACCTCTGCACTTGCTGCGGTGTAATGTCTCCTGCTTCAAGGAGCCTGTTGAGTGTAGCTCGAGTAGTGAAGCCAACCACCAACTTTTCTCCTACAAGAGACACAAAACAACTTCAGAGGTCATTAACTATGCTGTATGCACCAACATGTCAGTATGAGACCGGACTAAGACTGTGTTGAGTCACTTTAGTCACCATCAAAAACCACAATAGCTAATTTGAAAGCCCCCCTTTAAGTATCTTCATCATATCAGTGATTGATTGAATAGTTTATTAAACAGAAATGCAAACAGCATAATCAGTCACACATTTGGGCTAAACAAAAAAGTTCTGGGGACTTGTTTCCATTGTGGTCCCATGTATGTGTGCAGCCCTCTAACAAACAGTGTGTTGAGTGAGATCAGTGAGTGGATAGTGCATGTGCATATTCTGATGTAAAACTTGGATTGGATTACAATGACTAATTACCTGGCAGTTGGTTGGATGGCTCCTTAAAGTGGATTTCATGCAGTTCCCGGTGTTGCAAAGCTGCAGGCTTCAGAAACTTCGAGAGCAGCTTGCGGATGAAACCCCTCATCTACAAAATTTCAGAAAAGATTTACAAATTTACATTTATTTCGTGCTAATAAAAAAGGAACAAAGATAGAACATCATACTAGCAAACTGTATCCCAACCTTCCCAATTTACCTCATCATGTAGAAGGAAGATGGATGACTTCTCTCTGGAGGAGGAGGTTGAAGGTGGAGAAGACTGGAAACGTTGCTTGATAGAAGAGCAGGTACACCTCTGTGATTGGGTCAGAGAATGCCTCCACAAGCCTCCTGAACCTTGGCTGTTTATCATCTGTGAAAAAGAGAGAAAATAAATGGTTGTGCATACTACATTTACTTTTCAGTCTGTTCTTATAACCATGCATTTGGATCATTGAAATGTGATGCCTACTTTATGACTTCATGTAGCTGGCCAGTGGCTCATACTGCTGCAGGATACGAGTCAAACATTTCTCCAGGCTCAACCATCGAACGGAAACGTGCATGAGCATTTCCATATACTCACTTCCATGGAGCTCACAGAATTCTATGACAAGAATGCAACAACTTAATGCCAATTTGATCAAACTCTTCTGGATTTAATTTGTACTACATTGGGACTTCACATACATACCTGTCAGGTAACCTTTACAATTGGTGCTTCCTTTGAACCAATATCCGACATCCACAGCGAGATCCTCTGGATCAAATCCACACACCTGCAATACATGATTATTAATCACAAGACATTGTTGTCATTGGTTCATGACACCGCACAGCATAACACCCTGTTGGACTTGACATTATACATAACGGATACGGTAGGTCTTAAGCACACATGATTCAACTCACCTCCAAAAAAGCCTGACCAGCCTGTTTGGCAGTGTTGTGTATGATGTGACAAGGACACCCATGGATGTAGATGCTGGCATTTTCTTGAAGAATTCTGGATGCGATGGAGTTCCTTGCTCCTGTATTAACAGGAGCATTATCAACATACAGACTGACACAGTTTCTCCATGGTATGGCGTTTTTCTGCAAGGCCTCATCCATCTTCTTGTAGATCACTTCAGCTGTGCCACAGTTTGGCCCGCTGGTGGGGCACATATCCAGGAACCTGTGGACAACTTTGCTGAGGTCACTGTCATATACCCGCACAGTGAGCGGGTTCAGCTTCTCACGTCCTGTAACGATAGGTACATATATCATGTCAGATTAAAGGTACACATAAGACTGAAATTGTGTGTGTGTGTGTGTGTGTGTGTGTTCTCTGATTAATATATCTAAAAAGGGTGCTGAAAAGTGAGGAAAATTTAATGACCTGTATCATTTGATCCATCTGTGATCAAAGTGAAAGGATTGGTCCTCATCTTCATGACCAGTTCCTTTCTAAAGTGAGGAGCCACTGCTTCATTTATTATGCAGGACATTTATGTGCGGGCAGACTTGAAGCTCTGTGCAGTAGGGGAATCTTTGAAACATTCTTCGAGCAATGGGCTGAAGTGATCAGCTACTGCAAATGGTACATTGTGTTCCACCATTGACACTGCTACCTTGACCTCAGCTCTCCTTGTCTGCAACAGAAAGGAGGTAATTAAAAAGCAAATCATGTAAAAAAACAATAAAACATGAAGTGTTTTTTGATTGAATGAATGTCTTAGTAGCAGACTCAAGGTCCATAGAAAAACACTATTACATACAAAAATAAACAAATAAAAACAGTTCAAATGAACATTAGATTAGACATCAGACAAGGCATTTGTTTATGCTGATATAACCTACAAGTGCAATTCAGCTACTAGCAGTGTTATGAACACTGCTAGTAGCTGAATAGCATGTAGTACCTTGACTTCCTGAGCTGTCATGCCACCAACAGTGGCTGGACCATAATACGGTGCAATGCTGGCTGTTGACTGACTGTACTGCCTGTTCTTTGGTGCGATGCGCTTTGCTTTTTATATGCCTTGTGACATCTGCCTTTCCTTGATGGGCACAGCTGTTCTCTTGTCTGCATATAGGGCACCAGAAGTAGGAGGTGGTTGTGCCTACAGTGATGAAGGGCCATTCTGCTGTCCACTCCCTTTTAAAAGTGCACCTGTAGATGGCTGCTCCACACTTGGCCTTCTGCTTCTTCCCTGTGTCTACTTGCATCTCCACTGTTTTATCTGCTGGCTCTTCTGTCTCATCGCCTGTCTCTGTGTTCTCAATTTGTATTTCTTCTACATCTTTGTCCTCACTGTCCTCAATCTCCTCTGATCTCTCTTGATCTTCTGTCTCTTCTGTGCCCTCTGCACTCTCATTTTCAGGGGGTGCTGTCACTGGCACTGCCCAGAATGACAGCAGATCTCTCTGCTGTCTCTTCCTCTTACCTAGCATCTTTCAAAAGAAGCTACATGTTACAGTTTGATTGAATACTGTTTTACAGTGGGAGAACGCGAAAGAGAGAGTGCGAACGAGATATTTAATATGAAATATATTTGATGGAAAATATTTAATATATTTGTATTAATATTTAATGTATTGTATTAATTGTATTGTAATTGAATTGTATGTCTGTATGTATGTTCTGCTTTTGGCAACAATAACGTTAGTCTCTTTTTCAAGCGTGAACTGGTCAAGAGAAGAGGCAAATAAATGTTACACAGCTCTGCAACAAATACAGGACAGTGATAGACTTATAGCAGCCTTAAAACAGTACATATTAACTAGGAAACTCAAGGAGAAACAGTGATTCAACAGTCAACAAAATTGAGTAGTTATTTACCTTCCGTCTCCTAGCAACGTCGAGTGGGTTTTAAATGTCGGCGCAGTTGTGTGTGAAAGATAGTTAGAGACGCCAAGACTCACCTTACGTTGCTTCTGATTGGTTTATATTGCGTGGTGCCTTCCGCGGTTGGTTAGATTTAGGCACAAAGGACTGATGGATTGGTCTAGAGTCCTATAGAGAGAGAGTGGCGTCAACGGAAGTTCAAAAGCTGGCCGATCACGTGGTTCACGTAGCCCTCTAATAGTTCCTGGAAGTGCTTGGTGGGCAATTGAGAAATACTAGGAAAACCACGACAATCGCTAAAGAATGTCAATAAATGCTTTGCTTTTGAATATTTGCATGCTTATGTTGATTTATTTGAACTCAGCTAAGTTTACTAAACCTCTACATTCATTGATAGCATTAAAATCGTAATATTTCTGTTGATTTTTTACTTAAAGACATGAGTGAGGCAGACTGACAGATGACAGTAATTTTTCAATTGACTACTACGTAAAAGGTCTGACTCACAGCAACGTATGTGTGTTCTAATAAGAAATCCGTAGCAAATGAATTAAATTTTCAGTTGAATTTATTGAAAATACAGTTCTATCACTGTTTGTTAACTGTTACATATTCTCTTCCTTATAAATATAGGCTATAAGCTTCTGTTAATTGCTTTGACCTGCTGTCTCTAATAAACCATGTACATTCTGTACATTTCTACCTGTGATACCTTCTTTCTTTTAACTTTCAGACTTGAGTTAGGCAGAATAACAGGTGATTAACAATAAATCTGGACTCCCAACAGCATAATGAAAATTGTGTTCTAATATTTGATTTCAAAGAAATAAATGTAATTATATCAGTTTGTTACCTCCTCTTCCTTATAAATATGTTATTTCTTTACTAAACCTGTACATTTGTTGGTAGCAATAAACTGATATTTCCTCTTTCCCCCCCCCCCCCCCCAAACTCTTCATTGAGGCAGAGCAACAGGTGACTGACAATGATTTGTCAATTGACTACACACAATAAGTTTGGACTTGCAACAGCATAATAACTGTGTTCTAATATTTGAATTAATTGCAAATAAATTGAGTTCTATCACTATTTAACTGTTCTTGCTTATCCCAAACTTACTCTACTGATGGATGCATAGTAAATCACAGTCCTTTTTCTAAACGCACTGAAGACCACAATGAATTCCTTAAAAACTTTATCTGCAGAAATCAAACAGATCAGCAGCACGGCAAGCTATTTGTCTCATTTCCGCTATGTTGTCCTTGATACAGTCTTCACCATGGTATACTGTGCTGCATGGGGATGCTCCAATTGCTCGGAGAAAGGTGTCCACATGTATGGCCTCCCCAAAGACAGGGACAGACGAAGAGCATGGGTGGCTAAAGTCGGAAGGAGCAATTTAGCCATGACAGACAAAGACTTTAACAACAACAAAATATGTGAGGTAGTCACATTCATTAGATTAGATTAGATTAAACTTTATTGTCATTGTGCAGAGTACAAGTACAGGGACAACGAAATGCATTCAAACAATGCATTTGCACTTTTGCACACTTTCAAATACCAGACCATTCGGAAATTTGAGCTTTTTTTAATTAAAAACATAGAACAGGAAAACAGAAAAAAGATATATACTAGACATGTACGTACTCCTCGATAAAAATGAGTTGAGTGTGAAAATTGAGTTGAAGTCATCCTGCAGGGACATTTTGAGGCTGACCAGTTTGTCAAGACCAGCAAGGGCAAGACTAGGCTGAGAGAAGATGCGATACCCACCATCTTTGTGCATCGGCCAGTAGTCAGAAAGAGGAGGGCCCCTACTTCACGATGCCCCCTTCCACCTGCAAAGACAGGGTCCATATCTGCTGATGACAGCTACTGTATTAAAGATGACACAGGTATAATGTATATGAACTCATGATAACTATACCATATTTCTTGTTTAAATGACAATATTATTTTAGTATTTAAAAATGAGCAGTGTCATGTCTTACTTGCACCAGTTTCTCAGATTGAGGAAAGAAAAGATGAGGAGAATGAGAGAAGGGAAAGTGACACAGAAGGAAGAGAGGACATGGCAGATGAGGAGAGACAGGGAGAGCTCACATCAGCCATTCAGCAGAGCAGGGAGCCACCAACCAGGGAATCCTTAGATTCTGCTCTCTTCCACTCCACAAAAGCAGCTGATATGCAACATCACATAGACAGGTAATGGTCATCAGAATTACAACAGTACACAATAGACACACCTAGTAACTATTTACGTGATTTGGTTGTTTGCCCTGTTATAATAGTATAATGATCTTTTGGAGGGAAAAAACAAGTTGCCCAATACACACCACAGTAATTACAGCAACATGAATTACATTAAAAAGAACCACTGTCAAGTCAGTGCAATGCGGTGGTGAGAGACATTACAGACCATCATTCTGCAGCCTCAATGATATTAAATTGATGTATAACTGCAATCACACAATCGGAGTTGACGCCACTCTCTCTCTATAGGACTCTAGATTGGTCTGGGATTGGTTGTTAGTCATTGGTTATCGGTCAGTCAATCAGAGTTACTCGAACTACGGACCAAAGTTTATTATGAAAAAATAAATACAGAGTATTGAATGGGGAAATATAAGCGTGAGAAATGTCAAGTGTGGCGTGTGGTGTGAGAATGGGTCAAATTGCGTGACTGTCACACTCAAAGCGTGACACTTGGCAGCTCTGTGTATGGAAATAGGCTGTGATAATGAGACAATTATTAATGATATAATATTTGCTTAAATACAGCTTATACATTCCTGAATACATGTGGTACATTCTATTCCAAAAGTACATACCCTATAATAGAGCCATTCTGAATAAACTGTGGCTTCACTGTGCCCAAGCCTGTCGCTGTGCATGGGTAATGTCATGTGTGACCTTAAGAGGCCTTGAACAACTGTACAATAAACATTGCAGTCTTAAACGAGATACATTCTCACAACTCTATTCTGTGCAAACTCAACTTACCCACATAACTTAACTCACCCACACTCAACTATCAATCATTGCATATTCACTCAGTTGAATTTAATTGGAATATTATTATGGCTCTTAGCAGATACTTTATCCATAAATTGTGACTCAAGTGTGGGATTACATTTTCTAGATTACACTGCAGCCCTTTTACATTGTCATGCCATGGTAATTCCATAGTCCATGGAATTGCGTTTTCTAGTTACAAATTACAATCAAAAAGCTATCGCAGAGTACTAGGCAACCTGCAATCAATGGTCTCTCTTCAACCTCCTCCCTCTAAACACCATACTGAACATGGCAGGGCCTCCAGGGCAGCCGTTTCATCACTAAACACATAGAAGGCCTTCGACCGAAGTGAGTGGCGATGTTTGAAGCACTTAAAAGCTCTGGTTTCGGACACTGGGCCAGGACGTTATACTACGGTCCAAAAGCCTCCCTCCTACCTAATACAATAAACCAAGTTGGGTTACAACGCTGAGTGAGACTGGGAGACCCTACTTCTCAGATACTCTTTGACTCATTCCTTTGACAACAACAGGAAGCACATTTGACAACAGGGAACACTAATCAAATATCTCAATCTACCTGTGCAGGTTACAATCAACACAGGGCAGAACCACCGCAGGGGGTGTCATAAATATATGGCCCGTAATGCCTGTTGAGACTATAACTGTAATTACTTGACTTGATTAAAAAACAAATCAATGTAAAGAATAAAGTATTCATTTAATCACCTAAATGCAGGTAATAAAATACCTAGAAAAGATAGCTTTGATATTTCAGCACCCCACTGTGATTCTGAAGTGTTGGTGTGTATGTGTTCTCTTGAAGCTGCTGGGTATTCCCCCAAAAGGCATACTGGAGAAGACCTGCGCTTCAGTACGCACTCTCTGGTGAGAAGAAACTGAACTATCCTCTAGTTGTCCTCGCAATGAGACTACAGAATATCCTTGGCCTCTTGGTTATGTATTTCACTGTCAGTTGTTGTTATCATTGTTGTGTGATGTTGTTGTGTGACGTTAATGCAGGTCTTCCTGATTTCTACAGCAAACGGATTTCTCTGCCTCCGTCAGGTTGGCAGTCGTATAAATCGACGAGATGTTTTTCATTGGCTTTGTCCCGATGATGTAGGGCACAAGGGTCTTCCACAGCCGTCGAAAGGTTAGTGTTCACCACACGATGTTCTGATAAAACGAAGTATGGAAGTGTTTGCTCAACACACTTCTGCATTCTGTATTAATGCACACAGGTTTTAATAATAAACTGATGTAAAAAATAAATAAATTATAAATACATTAATTAATAGGCTACATACAATGAAAAGAGTAGTATGCCTACAGTATTTTCGTATTGTCAAGTCATGTTTCTTTAGCATAACAGGCTTATTTCAGCACGCAGACTCCTTGAATCCTTGAGTGACGTTTGTTGCTAAATGGAAATTTTAACACCTGCAACATCAATGAGGGTTATTGGTGTTAGCATCTGTTCCTATTCCCTGGGATTTATAGCTTTTTCATAAACATAAACATACCTACCCTTGTTGTAATTGCCTTTTCATACACTCGAAAAACTGTGGCCTTGGTGTAATGAGAGGGCAGCAATTTAATATCAAAGCGTTTGTATCCAGGGACACGTCCAGGAAGAACCAATGCTTGAAGCTCTGCGAAGTTAACGATGAAGGAAACGACGCGACAGGTGTCATCATGTGTGAGCAGTCTCCGATCTGTTCCCTGACGACCTCCGGACCTCTTAACTCCAGGGGTCAAGCCATATTCCTTATAGTGCTTAAGGAGAGCGGTCAGTTTATTTTAGCTGATGCTGAAATAAAAACGAGAACGTATACCCTACTGTCAGTAAAATGTTAAGATAAGATAAGATATTCCTTTATTAATTCCCCTTAGGAGAAATGCACATTGACAAGCAGTACAGTGGGATAAAGGAGTGCAATAAAAAACAGAATATATACAATAAATAGATTTACCGGATTCAGTATTGGACATGTATTGGACATACCTGGTGAAATATAGCCTAGTGCAGAATCAGAGTTACATAAACACAGTATTTTTAAAGCTACTTACCAATGTAGGAACTTGAATGAACGACAAACTCTCGTCCGAACACGTAGTGTTTGAGGGCGTTCTCGTATTCCGTGAGAGATGCCATGGATAACCGAAGATCATAAACAAAGTCCTCATTGAATGTTTTGAAACAAGGCTCCCCATTGTTTAGCTTGCACCCATTGCAAGAAAATGCAAGTATTTTCGTAAGCTCATCGTCTCGGTTTTCATTCACTAACTGTACCCACACACACTGTGAAAGGAGCCAGGCTCACTCACAAAGGTTTCATCCTCATCCAAATTGTTGTTGTTGTTGTTGTCGTCGTCTTCAATACCGGTGGTATCGTGCTCCAGAGTGTCATCTTCGACATCACTGTTATTGACACTTTCTTCATCAGAGGAAGTGTCTTGATCACATCCAAAAAAATCATTGACAAGCTTAAACCACTCTTGCTAGCCAGCAGCAAAACACAAATTGGATACCTCAATCCAGTTCAAAGCTTTGGCTATTTTCTTTTATTTTGATGATGACATTTTCACACTGTAATTATGAGCATTTGTGTACATGTTTTAAGTGGTTTGATTGGTTTCTGAGATGTTTGACACCACATTTGGACAGCAGAGATCATGACGTTTCCGGGGATACCCGAGAAATCCTCAGTTCAGACCAGTGGAGCCATAAAGATAATAGTGTTTATAGTAGAAATAGTGTTTATCTCTCTCAACATAAATAGCCATGCAAGTACCTTAACATAATTATCTGGAGTATGAAACTTTGGACGATGATTTTTGAATACCTTTTCTTTCATACAAGGTAAAAAAAAAGTAATCCATAACGTTGCGACTTCTGACTCATTTCGCCAGACTGGGTCACATATACAGCATACATTAATGCTGTAAAATGTAATTATTAATCCAAGTGATTAATAAAAAATAACTCATAATCCTTCACACTTTGGACTACATCAGGATCTACATCAGTTAAGCACAGAACATGCAACAAAGAGTTACCAATAGGCTTTGTTCAGCCACAAAAGCAGCTGGTTCTCAAAGTTCTTTGAGCCAATGCATGCTCATCTTGGCCTGAAGATCAGCCCTGTAGCACTAAACAGTCTTTCACAGACTGTTGAGGCAGGGAGTGCCGTATTAAGCTTACGTGATAGCTGGCACACAGCTGGGAAGGACCTCGGTACCTCTACTCTTTCTCCTGGGCACCCCAGGTATGCATCCAATCGCTGGGTCGTTTCAAGAGGGCCGGTTTTCTTCAAGGAGGAAAAGAAGTCCTCTTCCTCAGATGATTGGGAGCCTTCACTGACGTGATTCTCGGCCTGACAGTCCAAGTGGCTTCTGATATAATCAATGCCTGTGGAATAAAAAACAAAAATCTGAATAATTTAGACCACATGACAGTATTGTAATTGTGATGGAAAGTGTTGTGTGTGAGTCATTAAATGTAATTTCAAACTCATTTCACTCTCTCCACAGAAATGACATATTAAGGGGAAGTTGAGAAGTGAGACACTAAATTTGGGAACTAGAAATGGCTGCGGCTATCAGCTCTGGATCTGCAGGCATCTCTCCACTGCATTTTTAAAGGTCTGAAATAAGTGCTGCAAGTAAAGGCTCACAGAATTTGGAGGCAACATGAAGGTGCTGGAGTTTGGTCCTTAGTAGAGTTATGGTGGGGACCAACCATCTAGGGTTGCCACATTTGATTTGAGATAAACCGGGACAGGGGACGGGGCTTCTAGCGGGGCGGGGGCAACGTTGGTGTGTGTGTATGGGAGCATAGGCTACCACTGGCATGGTGTAATAATGAATACAATGCTATTATATATTTGTTTTATTGGTTCTCTATTATATGTATGTACACAAATTAAGTCAAGCAATAGTAAAGTAGTATAATAGTATATAAAGTAATAATAGTATAGTAATAGTATAATAGTATATAAAGTACTAATGAATAAATTACATAAAAAACAATAAGAAAAATGTATACATTATAACATTTAGACCTATACTGTATGTGTAGGCCTAAGATAGCCTATAATTTAGCAAAGAACGTTGCATGGAACAGAATATATGTAATTCAAATATAAAAACCATCCCTAAAAAACAGAATTGCACTAGATACAGTCTACCCCTGCCCATAATGCAGAATATGTATGCCAGAAAAACAAGGAGAACATAAAATGTAGCATACAAGATATAGGCCCAGTCTAGGCAAGAACAGATGCTTAAAGAAATGTTGGTTGTCAACAAGCACCAAACACACCAACAAGATCCTTCAGTCTTCTTCGGCTATTTGGGATCCATTCAGCAACAACCAGACCTATCAAATGATACAATAGGCAGGCTACAGATTCAACAAATAATACTAGATCTGACTTAAACAGAAAGGTAGACTACCAGGTGAACAGAAGTTATGTCTGTTGTTTTACCTATATTTAGGTATTTAGCTATAGGATATATCTTACCTATATTTGTCCGGGTGCACTCCCTGAAGCAGACGCACTCGCTGCACACACACTCGCACTCACCCTGGACTCCGTCTCCTTACCCTGCTGCTGTTCCTTTCTATACATAATAAAAAATAAAAAATAAAAAACATTCCTTAATCCTATGTATTATTTTTATTGTATCCATTTCGGCAACTGAACACCAACATTTCTCACCTCTTTCTCCATCTGTATTTCTCGTCCCTGCCTTCAGAAGTCCCTGCTGTCCCTCGATGAAATGTTTGAACTCCATGCAGGATAATTTAAAGTTCAGTCTGACCTGGAGTTCAGCTTTTACTAAACCTACAGACAATCTATTTCTTTTGTCTGACCAGACATCTTCCATGTGGCTAAACACGCGTTCAGCATATGCGTTGCTGACAGGTATAGACAATACGAAAGACACCACTTTAAGTAATTCTTTTGCTGTTCCCTCTCTCTTGAAAAAGAAGGCCCATTTTTTATCAGGGGCCAGCTCTTCTGGGATGCTTTCAAAAACACTGTTCAGTACGGTGTAGTCTTGATAGAGCTTGTCAATATCAAGGCCTCCCAGCGCCACTTTCTCAACTAATTTCTCCAGCGCGTTCCATTCGATGGGAGCGCACAGCTGAAGACAGCTGGAGTAACATATTAATGGGTCATCAAAATCAAAGTTACCCTCTAGGTACATGATGCCCTTTTCAAATAACCCATCGGCCAATCTGACAAACTCAGTTTGCTCTCTTGCGCTCAGTTGTCTGTATGCCTGTTTCGTCTTACTACCATAAAACTGGTCGGAGCGACGCATGATTAATTGGCTGCGCAGTCGGTTCATCACTTCATTTACATCCAGTAAACTAACGCTCTCATTCTCCAACTTCCGAATTGCGCTGTCAAATTCTTGCATGACATTATGCATGAGCAACAGAAGACACTCAGACACGGTCACGTCATCACTGCTGTCTGCAGCATCCGCACCACCTGAGCACAAAGCTCTCCACACAATGGCAGGGCAATCTTTCTTTCCCAATGACAAAACATTCTAAGACTCGTTGGATTGCTGGCAATAAGGATAACCACCGAGTTGGTACATGCCTCAGAATCTCTTTGTATTGTACTGAAGTGAATTTGCAAAACTCCTTCAGTGACTCTACCTTCTTGGCTGAGCAGGAGAACTCACTGTAGATCTTTAGAATCATGCACTCCGCATCATAGCCTTCCGAACTTAGAATCCTGTTTGCATGTTTCAAGGTGTTGTGAATTAAGTGGCATTTGCAGTTGGCTTTTACAATATGCGGATTAACTTCTTTCAGTTTTTGAAAAACAGAATTATGCTTGCCATAATTGACAGAGGCATTGTCAGCACCATATGCACTGATCTGTCTGACACAGAGGCCACTTGATTCTGTGATGTCAACTATTTGTTCGTAAATGGCTCTACTTGTTTCATGGGGGTCCTCGTAAAATTCCAATAGCCCGTATTTAACACCCTCATGTTCATGAAAATATTGCACTGTGTAGGGGTACACTTTAACATTGCCTGAGTTGGACGCGTCTGAACAAACAGAAAAGTACGGGGTATTCTTCAGCTCTGTAACTAAACGCTCTTGACTGTAGGGGGCTAGAACATTTTGAATTAAAGCCTCACTTTTAGTGCGTCCACATGCAACTTTTGATGCTATACAGGAGTCATGAAAAAGTGTGGTATTGAGCTTAATGCCGCAATCCGTAGAGAGGTAACTATGGCCATGAAGTACTCTGTGATAAACACTACAGAGCTCGACCACTGCTATCCTGTCTTCCTCTGGGGACCCCCTTTTTGTCATAAAAGAAGCAATGGCTCGATTTGGTCTCTTACTTGACATAACAGCCTGATGCTTTTTGGTTTTCTCGTGTGTGTCAACTCAAGAGTGAATCTCCCTTCATGCTTGACCACAATTTTGGCTGGGCACAAAATACAGGTGGCAGAGAACGGATCACCTTGGGTAGGCCTTACCCACTCTGAAAAGTTATCAATTTTTACCCAGTCTGCGTTGTATACTGTGTATCTCTTTTTCTTCGCCGCTGGCGCTGACTTTAATGGTTTATCCTCCTCGTCCGTCTCTCCACCCATTTTATCAAACAAAATCAAACCGAAAATGTCTTCTTTTTTTTTTACTTAGCTACCCGGCCGCACTTACTCACTCACTCTCTTGGACGTGTGTCACATTGTATCCTAGGTGATGGTAAACTTCAGTTTCGCAGGTCTGCATTACAACCAATCAAATTTAGCGCATGCCTGCCTCCGACAGCTGGATACAATGTATCAAGATAACGTAAGGAAAATAGCGGGATTGCAGGAGCAGAACGTAAGTTTTATTGAAAGTGCAACTACAGGCAACAGGCTACTTAAAAAAAAAAAAACTAAAAAAAGAACAGAACTGCCTTGCACCAAAAACCGGGACATTTAGTGTCCCGGGAAAGATTATACATTTTCCTGGACAGACATTAAAAAAAGAGAACAATCAGAACCGGGAATACCAGAACGTGTGGTAACCCTACAACCATCCCAGTCCGACTAAGTTAAATTTAAACTGCGTTTGGCTGATAGTTGGTAGTTGGGCCTCTTTACAACACAGACAGGATCATGCCTATCCTTTGTAGGCTACATGCTTTATCAACTAGCTGTAGACTATAGCTTTGCACAATCAACTTACAAATAGTGCATATAGCAATAACATAAGCTCAGATAACATTTGGCTGAAGTCGAATTTCAAATCTCACACAGAGCCCACCAAATGAACTTGCAACGTTGAATCATAGCTGACTGCTAGCAAGCAAACCATGGCATGTCTTGGCATGTAGGCCTACCTATCCAGAGGAAACATGGCACATTAGTACGTTTTCAATTTCCCTCAGGGATCAATAAAGTATGTCTGTCTGTCTGTCTGTCTGTCTGTCCGTTACTAGGTTACTACAATATTTTGTCAATAATCGACCGATAATAACAAACTTTCAACTTACCTCAATATGTTTTTTTGAATTAGACGGCGACTTGTTGAAAGCAATTAGTTTGTGGTACTTGGATGCGAAGAGCTTGCGGCGCATTCGAGTTGTTTTTGCATCCAATTATCCATCCATCCAATTTTGCATCCAATTACCACATCCACAGTAAAGGGTTATTGGCTATGTTCCTGGGTACAAAACTCCTCGCTGGTGCTTGGTTGGGACATTTCGCTCGAGTGCTCGTCTTCGTACTAGTCTGCTTTTATTCTTCTCATCCAACCACAATCTAATTCACTCTATCCGGATTTATCTGGATAGGGTTATTTTTTGTGGGTGTGTTATTTTGAACGATGATGACAAGCCGGACTGAAAACAAGCCGACATGAAACAGGAGTAATGAGGCTACCTTTGAAACGAAAGGAGTATAAAGTACAGATACTTGCGTCAAAATGTAAGGAGTAAAAAGTCGACAGAAAAATAAATACTCCAGTGAAGTATAGATACCCAAAATTTCTACTGAAGTAAGGTAACAAAGTATGTGTTAGAGGTCGACCGATAGTGAATTTTTAAAGGCCGATATAATAACGATAGTTTGGAGCAGGAAAAAGCCGATAGCCGATTAATCGGCCGATACACCCCCCCCCCCCCCCCCCCCCCTCCCCCATGTGCGCTGTGTGCAGAGCAGCTCCTCCCCTCAGTGATCAGAGAGACAGACAGCAGCGCAGGCCAGGGAAGGAGCAGTTTAGGGCTGCTCGATTATGTCAAAAATGATAATCACGATTATATTGATTGATATTGTAATTGCGATTATTAAAGACGATTATTCATTGATTAAAAAAAAAAAAAAATCTAAAAATGTTTTTGATGGTGCGACTCAAACATAGGTCCGTTGTGGTGGCAAAATATAATGCTGTTCACACTTCTCTTGCAACTTTTCCGCGACATTCATCATAAAGGGCAGGCAGCGCAATTCTACTGAAATGGTGACGTGGTGGTAACACATACCGCTTGTCCAATGTGTTTATCAGTTTATTGAACGCCGGGTCGCTAACGGTGCTGATAGGGCACATGTCTTTGGCAATCATGTATGCGATTGCATCCGTTATTTCTTTATGCCTGCGGGAGCTGGGTGGATATGGGGTGGCATTGTATAGCGTCACCTTAATTGAGGATTGTGTTGCGGTGGCAGGAGTGGAGGAGCCTTTAATTTTTTCCTTCATTGCTTGGTCATGTATTACTCTGTGTGCGGACTTTAAGTGGTTAAATAGATTGGTCGTATTCGCTTGAGGTGCAGACCGTACGGTCGCGTGACATATCTTGCAAGTTTTCAGGCGGGGGCGGGGCGCAGCGGAGTGCGCAGGTGGAGAAAGAAGGGTTCGCTCCATTTACCATGAAAACACGGCGGGTGGCAGAATGATCGTTTTATTACGATGATCTTGTTTTAATGATCGAGGGAAAATCGTAATCGAAATCGAAATTCAATTAATCGCCCAGCCCTAGAGCAGTTCATTGCGCTGTGGGGAAAAAAACTGCCATCGGCCACTATCGGGCCAATTTCCGTTAATGCCGACAGTTAATAAAACGTCCTATCGGCGCCGATTAATCGGCCAAACCGATTAATCGGTCGACCTATGGTATGTGTACTTCGTTACTTCACACCTCTGCCTTTAGCAATCCCTAATGTAACATGGTCATGAAGAAAAACATAAAGATGAAATAATAATTATGTATGATTGGTTTATAATAATATTCTATTTCTATTGGATTGAAAACCCTCGAAAATGTTCTACATTTCTCAATTCCTTCCTTATGGTACTTTATTCACACGGCACTTTTTTTTTGTAATGCATAACTGCACTTATATCGACTTGTCTATGATAAATATGGGCTGGCATAGCCCAGTGGAGGGTTGGTGGTTTGATCCCCACCTCCAACTGTCCACATGACAAACCCCACAAATGTACGCTTCAGACAGAAGCGTCTGCTAAATGCCCTTCTTAAATAAAACAAGTAGGCCTATTATGTGCACACAATTATAAGTTATACATTTACTACAAAAAATAAAACATTCTGTACATTATATTATACATTGTGGACCCTGATTGGAAACTTAACAAGGCCCCTGAATGATTCGGTGCCATGTTAAGTTTCCTTGTCGTTTGTGGTCTTCATGCAGGGGATGAGTCGGTGAAGCCAGGAGAAACACTTCTTTCTCTTCTTGACATTCTCCTCCGTAGACTCCTGTACACAAAAGATACAAATCAGCCATTTAGTTCCCCGCTGCAGGAAGAAACATGAAAGCATTAAAGCCTTGTGTATCATATCTGTTGTACGGATTTTACTGGGCCGTGCTTTCAGCACAGTCATACTGTACGTACACACCGCCAGCGACTTGAGCTTCGAAAGATTCCGGAAGTCATTCACTTTCAATGGAAGCCGGCTTCTCTCAGCTGCAAGAAGCGGCAAATCCGTCGGCGTCGCGTTTTGGGCGTCTTGAGCGACTTGAGCGTCAAGCAGAAAGTTGAAATTGAGTTAACTTTATGGTAATGAGCTATGACACTGTTCAGCGGCAAACGACCAGTAACCAATTGGAATAGACGTCCTTCGCGCGGGCTGATTCCCGAGAACATTCGATTCTTTCGAAACTTTCGTTCTTACCAAGACATTAGTTCCGAGAAAATGGAGAAGCTAATCATTGCGGTTGCTGGTTTCCCAATCATTGACGACATGAGTTTGTTCGCATATAGCCATCACTCGACACAAGTGAATTAGCGTTTTATTTATTTAGGTTAATTATTCTCCCCCCCAACCAAATGTGACCAAAACGGTTATACAATTCCTGTCATTATATATGTCATTATAAAAGGTTTCTAGTGTTGTATGTATTGGCCGTGCAGTGGCTGCTTGTGCTTTTTCTTCAATCTTGTGTTTCTGGCGCCTTGTTTGCTTGGCGGCTCCTTTAAAAGATAGAACATGATCGTACATAGAATACCGCTACGTCAGAGCGGCCAAAGCGTCTGAAAGCTTCCCCCTACTTTTGACAAGCGTCCTTGGCGGGGCGTTCAGAGCTTCTTGGAAGCTCAAGTCGCTGGCGGTGTGAACATACAGTATAGAGCTAATAAAACCAGACCCACCAGAGCTGGCGGGTGGGTCTGGTTCCCAGCCTGGGATCCAAGATGGTTGACCATCTCAACGGAGGAGGTGGTGAGGAACTCCTCCCCGCTCGCCTGGCACTCCCTGTGGAGACGCTCCTCCAGCAGGGTAGGGAGTCTCTCCTCCTCCGCCGCCTCCCTCCTCACGGGGATATTGACTGAGTAGGGGGTGTCGTCTCCCGGCTTCACCTCCTCCTCCCCAAAGCTCCAGGGGTTGGAGCACCACCGTGGCCATGAGGGAACAGGCCAGCAGGGCCATCTGAGGGTCCTCCATGAGGCCCTTCCTGGTCAGCCAGACACCAGGCAGAGCCTCTCCCTCGGGGGCCAACACAGATCCAGGGCCAGTTGGACCTGTTGAATAACCTCACCCTTCATTTCCCTGTACTAATATAATATTACTGTACATCATGTTTATTCAAAAAATAGGTCTTACATACATTTTGATAACATGTTACATCATTACATCATCACGTTTACAGTACTTTCACGTGAGCACCTTGCAATTGATGCCATTGGTACCGTTAGATGAAACACACATAGGCTTTAATCACGTTGATGGCAGAGAGGGGAAACTCGGATTGTCCTTGCACATGCTACTCCTGTTTTGGTGAATTCCATTCTGATATATTATTATTGTGCATAGGAATGCACAATCTACCGCTTTTCTTCATATTATTCTTCTTCACACCAAATTCCTGCACTTAATGATTTACTTCCATATACCTGTGCTGTGTATTTTTCATTTTCGTAAACTTTATACTTTTTGAGATGTTTGCGATGAAAAATGAAAAAGCTCCCATAGAGATAACATTGAGCCTTTCCATTGTTACGTTTGACTTGATAATTCCTTTCCAGGTGTTCAGCTCAGTGGGTAGAGTGTGGGTTCCACAACTGGAGATTAACCGGTTCAATCCCTGCCCCAACTGACTTTATCTCATACAAGCATTCCTATGCACAAGTAGTTCCTTACGTGGAATTACATGATCTAGGTGTTATTATTATTATTGCTGCTATTTTTATTATCACTGCCACTGCCATTGTTGATCTGCATCTCTTCGTCAAGTCTTCACTGTGCCATGCCTTGATTCCTCCCCCCCAGGGGAGAGGAAATCTGCCTCGGCCTGAGCCTGGTCTATCCCAGGTTTCTGCCTGTTAAAAGGCAGTTTTTCCTTGCCACTGATGCATAAAGTGCTTGCTCACGGTGGGAATCTGTTGGGTCTCTTTTAATAACATTAAAGGAGCCCAGGAGCCCAGGAGACGGTCGAGCAAGCTGAGGCGCGGCTGCGCCACGGTGTTCTGGTGGGAACAGTGGCGACAGGCCGGGCAGGGCTTGGGAGCAACCCAGGGCCTCGGTATAACAAGGCCCGGGGGAAGGAGAGGCGGCAGCTTATCCAGGAAGAGGTTCGAGCAGGGCTGGAGGAGACCCGCTCAAGCAAGATGGTCGGGATGAGACAACAGGGGGCGTGGACTAGATGGGAGCAGACACTGGATAGGAAGATTTCTTGGTCAGAGCTTTGGAAGGCAGAGCCATTCCGTATAAAGTTTTTGATCCAGTCAGTCTACGACGTCCTCCCCAGCCCTTCCAACCTCTTCTGTTGGGGCCTGGCAGAAACACCTGCTTGCCCTTTGTGTCAGAGGAGAGGATCACTGGAGCACATCCTAAGCTGTTGCCCGAAAGCCCTGGGCGAGGGGCGCTATCGTTGGCGCCACGACCAGGTGCTGAAGGTGATAGCAGATACCATCTGCTCGGGATCTCACTCAGCAAGCAGCAACAGCCAGCTAGGCATTCAATCACCTTTGTTAAATCTGGTGAGAAGCCTCAACAACGCCCAGGCCAAACAGGGGGGCTCCTGACAACAGCTAGGGACTGGCAGCTGAAGGTGGACTTGGGGAAACAGCTTAAATTCCCAGAGACCATCGCAGTGACCACACTTAGGCCGGACTTGGTTCTTATGTCAGAATCAACAAGGCAGGTGATACTGCTGGAGTTGACTGTGCCCTGGGAAGACCGGATGGAGGAGGCATTTGAGAGGAAGAGGGCCAAGTATGAGGAGCTGGCAGGCGAATGCCGGCGCAACGGATGGAAGACTCGTTGTAGTCCCATTGAGGTTGGTTGCCGAGGTTTCGCAGGCCAGTCACTCTGCAGGGCCCTCAAGTTGTTGGGAATAAGGGGACTGCACAGTAAGAAAGCCATCAAGAACATCACTGATGCTGCTGAGAAGGCATCAAGATGGCTGTGGATCAGGAGGGGTGATCCGTGGGCCACACAAGCTACCTAGACACAAGCCGGGGTCTGATCACCCCCGGCTGGGTCGCCTGGGCGAGGGTGTCTGATGTTGAGAGACCCGAAACACCCTATGACCTCAGGTTACATCACTGATGATGTGTCTAGGTTGCACCAGAGGGTGTATATTAAACCAGTTAATTCTGGCAGAGCCAGTGACCTCCGGGAAAGACCGGATGACTACCACGAATAGAGTGGTGACAGCTGGAGAGGCAGCAGACAGCTGGAAAGACAGCAACCGGGGCAGTGAGGGCTAGCACCCCAAACTGCAGCTCCCGTGAGGGAGCACCCACAATAAGCTACGGAAAACCCTAAAGAGTTATACCCCCGGGGGTGCCCGAGAGGGGGGGAGGATGAGCACCCCAACAGGATGGACGTACAGGTTTTGACCCAAGCTAACGGAATTACGACTATGAGTGCAGTTTGCTTATGTGGTAAAGTCTGCAAAAACCCGCGTGGTCTTAAGATCCACCAGACCAAGATGAAATGCTTGACTGGGAGGCAAGTGGTGCAACGCACAGGACCAGTGCCTGGTGAGACGCAGGAGGAGCCCGGCCCGGAGTCACCCCACAGTGCCCAGACCCTCCACGCCCCACAAGCCCTACCCCAAGTCATGCATTCAGAACACCGTCGGGTTAAGTGGCCTTCAGCCAACATGGTGAAGGAGTGGTGCCAGTTCGATGCGGATGTTGATCAGATTCTCGAAGCCACAGCCAGGGGAGATGCTGACCAGAAATTGCGCACAATGAGTGCAATGATTGTCAGCATCGCCGCCGAAAGGTTTGGCACCAAGGAGCACCACCCGATCAGCGGTGCAGGGGAGCCAAACCGACGGCAGAAGAAGATCAGCCAGCTGCGGCAAGAGCTTAGACTGCTAGGACGGCAGTACAAGCAGGCAAGAGAGGAAGAGAAGGTAAGTATAGCAGAGCTCCGCAACATCGTAAGGAGGAATCTCACGACACTCCGTCGTGCTGAATGGCACAGGAAGAGGGGGAAGGAGAGAGCCAAGAAGCGTGCCGCCTTCATTTCAGGCCCTTTCAACTTCACCAAGAAGATCCTTGGGCAGAAGCGAGGTGGACAATTGGCCTGCTCTCAAGAAGAGGTTGACAAGTACCTCAGGGCAACTTACAGCGACAGCGCAAGGGAGCAGGATCTTGGACCCTGCAGCTTTCTGATTACACCACCAGAACCCACTTCAGCATTTAATACCAAGGAGCCAACCCTGAGAGAAGTTGAGGACATAGTCAGAGCAGCTAGATCCAACTCAGCTCCAGGTCCCAGTGGAGTACCATATGTTGTCTACAAGAGGTGCCCCAGGCTTATGCAGCGACTCTGGAAGATCCTTAGGGTCATCTGGAGGAGGGGGAAGGTGGCTCAGCAGTGGAGGCATGCAGAGGGTGTATGGATTCCGAAGGAAGAGAACTCTCGCACCATCGAGCAGTTTAGAAACATCTCACTCCTGAGTGTGGAGGGCAAGGTGTTCTTCAGCATTGTTGCCCGGCGCATGACAGAGTTCTTCCTGAAGAATGCATACATCGACACCTCTGTGCAGAAGGGGGGGGTCCCAAGGGTACCAGGGTGCATTGAGCACACGGGAGTTGTTACTCAGCTCATCCGGGAGGCCCGGGAGGGCAATGGGAACCTGGCAGTTTTGTGGCTTGACCTGTCTAATGCTTACGGGTCAATTCCCCACAAACTGGTGGAGACCTCGCTTGACCGGCATCATGTTCCAGGCAAGATCAGGGACCTCATACTGGACTATTACAACTCTTTCAGTTTGAGAGTCACCTCGGGGACAGTAACATCAGCATCACATCGGCTGGAGAAAGGCATAATCACTGGGTGTACAGTCTCAGTGATTTTGTTTGCCTTGGCCATGAACATGCTTGTTAAGTCAGCGGAGGTGGAGTGCAGAGGACCGCTCACCAAGTCAGGTGTGCGGCAGCCTCCCATTAGAGCTTTTATGGATGACCTGACAGTTATTACAACATCAGTTCCAGGTTGTAGGTGGGTTCTCCAAGGCCTTGAGCGGCTCATTAACTGGGCGCGTATGGGCTTTAAGCCTGCTAAGTCCCGTTCCCTGGTGGTGAAGAAGGGGAAGGTTACAGACAAGTTCCGGTTCTCGCTGGGAGGTGTCCAGATTCCATCGGTTTCAGAGGAGCCAGTGAAGAGCCTGGGGAAGATCTTTGATGGCACCCTGAGGGACAAAGCAGCGCTCAAGGCGACCAGCAGAGAACTGGGTAACTGGCTAGTGGCGGTGGATAAGTCAGGGCTGCCAGGTAAGTATAAAGCATGGATATATCAGCATGGCATCCTGCCACGCCTCCTCTGGCCACTACTGGTCTACGATGTCCCACTAACGACCGTTGAGGGCTTCGAGCGTAAGGTAAGTAGCTTCCTTCGCAGGTGGTTGGGCCTACCAAGAAGCCTCAGCAGCATAGCCTTGTATGGGCATAAGAACAAGCTGCGACTTCCCTTCAGTAGTCTGTCGGAGGAGTTCATGGTTACCCGTGCGAGAGAGGTGCTGCTGTACAGAGACTCGAGTGACACCAAAGTCTCCTTAGCGGGGATTGAAGTGCGGACTGGGCGGAAGTGGAGAGCCCAGGAGACGGTCGAGCAAGCTGAGGCGCGGCTGCGCCACGGTGTTCTGGTGGGAACAGTGGCGACAGGCCGGGCAGGGCTTGGGAGCAACCCAGGGCCTCGGTATAACAAGGCCCGGGGGAAGGAGAGGCGGCAGCTTATCCAGGAAGAGGTTCGAGCAGGGCTGGAGGAGACCCGCTCAAGCAAGATGGTCGGGATGAGACAACAGGGGGCGTGGACTAGATGGGAGCAGACACTGGATAGGAAGATTTCTTGGTCAGAGCTTTGGAAGGCAGAGCCATTCCGTATAAAGTTTTTGATCCAGTCAGTCTACGACGTCCTCCCCAGCCCTTCCAACCTCTTCTGTTGGGGCCTGGCAGAAACACCTGCTTGCCCTTTGTGTCAGAGGAGAGGATCACTGGAGCACATCCTAAGCTGTTGCCCGAAAGCCCTGGGCGAGGGGCGCTATCGTTGGCGCCACGACCAGGTGCTGAAGGTGATAGCAGATACCATCTGCTCGGGGATCTCACTCAGCAAGCAGCAACAGCCAGCTAGGCATTCAATCACCTTTGTTAAATCTGGTGAGAAGCCTCAACAACGCCCAGGCCAAACAGGGGGGCTCCTGACAACAGCTAGGGACTGGCAGCTGAAGGTGGACTTGGGGAAACAGCTTAAATTCCCAGAGACCATCGCAGTGACCACACTTAGGCCGGACTTGGTTCTTATGTCAGAATCAACAAGGCAGGTGATACTGCTGGAGTTGACTGTGCCCTGGGAAGACCGGATGGAGGAGGCATTTGAGAGGAAGAGGGCCAAGTATGAGGAGCTGGCAGGCGAATGCCGGCGCAACGGATGGAAGACTCGTTGTAGTCCCATTGAGGTTGGTTGCCGAGGTTTCGCAGGCCAGTCACTCTGCAGGGCCCTCAAGTTGTTGGGAATAAGGGGACTGCACAGTAAGAAAGCCATCAAGAACATCACTGATGCTGCTGAGAAGGCATCAAGATGGCTGTGGATCAGGAGGGGTGATCCGTGGGCCACACAAGCTACCTAGACACAAGCCGGGGTCTGATCACCCCCGGCTGGGTCGCCTGGGCGAGGGTGTCTGATGTTGAGAGACCCGAAACACCCTATGACCTCAGGTTACATCACTGATGATGTGTCTAGGTTGCACCAGAGGGTGTATATTAAACCAAGAGTTTTGGTCTAGACCTGCTCTATATGGAAAGTGTCTTGAGATAACTTCTGTTATGAATTGGCACTATATAACTAATTATATAATTGAATATAGATAGAATATAGATAGAATAATTATTAATTTGATTGAATTGAACACACAATCCACTGTTCCCACAAGATTTCCTTGCAATTGAATCCATCTTTTCAAACTTGTACTATGCTTTATATGTTAGACTATTCACTAAAGAGTACAGTGCGTTTTAATTTGTTATGTTTATTGAACACAAAAATAAA
This sequence comes from Urophycis tenuis, assembly GCA_036785325.1. NCBI lineage: Eukaryota > Metazoa > Chordata > Actinopteri > Gadiformes > Phycidae > Urophycis > Urophycis tenuis. The sequence goes on from JAXIVH010000008.1 coordinate 9,897,614, forward strand.
AATAAAAACGAATAACCCCCATTTCCCTTCACCCCCCTGTCCAGGGTATACACATTACAAGAGATTTTGTGATTCAGTTGGAGAGTCAGTATTCTTCCACATTGTCTACATGTTTGACTGAAACTGGTACATATTTACATTTTGAGGGGGGGATTGCTTGGGACATGCTACATGAAAGTGAGACGGCCTGACAGGGTTTCATGATCGTCACCACATTAAGAAACCCGACAAAAATGTTTGTGTAACAAGCAGATCAGACACATCATTAGCTACTGTCACTGGTGTGCTGTTACAAAATAAACTCCCTTCCAATTTACTCTGCAGCTCTTCTCCATGCCTTCTTCTCTGTCTCTTTCTTCTTTTCTTGATATTCTGCAATTTTTCTGCAGAAGAAACCTGCAACAACAAATTGAACAGTTGGTCAATGTTGCAGATATTAAAAGTTGAAGTTACATTTCGTCACCTTCCTGAAATAATAGCCCAAGTCATTCTTTCAGGTTTTTTTTAAATTAAATGAATTCAATTATCTATTCATTGATCCATTATACTACAGGGGTAGAATCACAGGATGAGGTGGCTAGCATCATGAGGAGAGGATCTAGGCAAACATTTTTGTAAAAAAATGACATGGGCCATTATTTTACGAAGGTGGCAATTTATTGATTCAATGGTCTAAATTGTATTAAACAATACAATACAAAAAACCATGAAAACCTAATTTTAACTTCTCCCCTCCCCACAGCTGCTGCTGTGTCTAGAGTTAGCATTGCCTCCATTTCTAACTCTAGCCTTGGTAAACCAAGAGGTCCCACAACAACAACACAAATATACATTTTTAATTAGACATTGACTGCTAGACTGCTATTGTACCAATGCAGAGTCTGAAAGCAACTATTATACTATCATCATATGACTTTGAGTAAAAGATGCATTGCCTAAAACTACATGTTGAATGATATTCTAATATTATATAATGTTGGAGACTACCATAACATGACATTGCTTTTGATATGCTGCGCATGTTTATTGATTGATTGATGAGTATTTTGCTTGTAATTGTCGAGCGGGTCGCCACGTGGGTGACACCCACCGGGTGATATGGTAAGGTGGTGGGATGGTGTAGCGAAGGGACAAGGCAGTCCCCCCACCCGGTCTCGAACTCGGGTCTCCGGGGCACCGAACCAGCAACTTGACCGCAACGCCAAAGAGGCAGGCTCTTTGGCATGGCAGCCAGAGCGCATGGTCAACTGTGGTGACGGAACTCCGTCACAGATGGTAAGGTGCTTCTCCAACAACAAACCCTGGGTTACCCCTGAGCTAAAGACTCTGATGAATGAGAAGAAGAGGGTCCTTCAGATCAGGGGACAAAGAGGAGCTGAGGAGAGTCCAGCGCGACCTGGACTAAGGGAGGGCAAAGACTGCTACAGGAGGAAGATGAAGAACAGACTCTACCAAAACAATGTGCTGCTGCACAGACCCCTCTCCCACCAGGGGGAGCCTGGAAGCACTGTGAGGGTCCTGTTCTTTGACTTCTCCAGTGCTTTCAACACCATACAACCATCTCTCCTCAGGGTTAAGATGGAGGGAGCGGGAGTGGACTCCAAAACTGGTGGCCTGGATGACAGACTACCCCACCAACAGACCCCAGTAGGTGAGGCTCCGTGACTCTGTGTCTGATATGCTGGTGTAACTAAAAGTGTGTGTTGCAAATTGCAATACAAACCTTCATTGGAAGCCGGTCGTCCCTCTACTTCTTGAATAAAGACATCAAACATCTGGGTATTTATGAAGTCGGTGACAAATTGACGGTGAGACTTGTGCTCTACTGACTTAAGGAAGGCCTTCCTTTGAAAGGTTCCAGGCTGTTGGCGTTTACTGCGCTTCACGTGGGCTGAGTAGTGACCCACTGTCTGGACGAAGAATGAAACAAAGGCCTCAGAGACCAATGTGTTTAACTCCTCTGGTGCTGAACAGACAGACAGACAGAAATACTTTAATGATCACAGAGGGAAATTGGTTTTGTTACAAATACTCCAGTTGAATGGTAAAATGGTCAAAGTGAATGGTAGAATGGTAAAAGAACAGGAAATGTATGCAAAGTTAAAATTAAAAGGGACTGGATAACTTAAAGTGAATGGAACATAAATCTGAAATGTTATTAAAGGCTATCAAGGTGATTATCAAGCATCTGAAGATTTTGTTCCAAGAAATCCTAACCCTGGACCCTGAACACTCAATTAAAATGGCAAATAGATTGGTGAAATGTATGCAGCCGTATATGTTTGACCCTCAGTAAGACTCAGTGTTACATGGAGCCTGCTGTAGTTTCGCAATGTTGAAGGATATTCACTCACATCGCAGGGAAATCTTTTCTATAAATGTTTATATTGTGGTCCACAATTTTGGAAAATGAGCTTTGTCGCATCAGATGCTTCCCCATAAATCAAAGATAGTAAGGTAAAATAAGGCTTAAATAAGGTAATGTATAAAAAGCAGGAAGACAGTTCAGTTGCCTTGGTTTCCGTAGTAAATGAGTACACAAATCTAGCCGACAAGTCCAAGACTTTTGAAACATAATCGTCTTAATACTAGACACAGATTCTACACAGTATATAGCAGTGAAAACAACACCATCATAACATACATCTTCTGACAGAATGAATCTGTCATAGCCCACAACTATTGATTCTATGCTTGTTTCCTGAACTTTCTTTTCTCCAGAACATATTGACACATGCATCATTACACTCTGAACTTCCCACAACAAGAGGAAGACAAAAAAAATGTAGTAATGGCTCCATTACTACATTTTTTACGCAAGATAATGGTGTTTACAATCTAGGTTTAGAATCATGCAAGACAATCTGTGAATTGCTTATCCTATAACCTAGCCTCATGTCATAGTTCTGGAGTGGAGTAATGGTGGAGTAATATTTATAGTGATGATGCATTTGTCATTTGAGCTCTCTTTCATTAGCTTCTGTGGAGCTGGGCAGCTAGAGAAGTGTAAGAGAATGTTTGGAAACATGGAAATTACATTAACTTACTAGAATTGTCTTTCCTGGCACAGAGAGCTTCCAGTAGCTGGTTTTGGAGCTTCTCAGGGAGTATAGAGTCCTCATCTCCAATCTGAGGAATAGTAGGAGGGGAGTTTATATTTGAACTTGTACACATACATACACATATATATTCTGAGATACTATTCCGGGAGCACATCATACCCTTGGACTTAAGCCATTTTAAGACTTAACATTTTCACTAGCTCCTAGCTTAGAAAATGACAAGGATAGCGATCGGGGTGTATATAGCCGCAAACCACAACCATTGTAGTTGAATATAGCAATTTCTCTAGAAGGGAATTGTTGAATTCATGTTCAGGTTGTTTAGTGTGTGTTGGTGTGCGTAACCAAATTTGACATGTACACTTTTTTGAATCAGTGATTAATGTACGATATCTCCTGATTATAGCTGTACAATGCAAATTAACATGAAACATGCTTGGCCTCACTGTGACATACGTATATCAAATATATTGGGTAGAATGTTATGGTTATAACAGTTACATTTAAAATTGCATAATTGTAATATCAGGCCTTATAGTGCTACATTCAATATACTAACCTATTTTTCCTTTTGTTATTTGTTACATGAACAGAAGGCTCATCTAGCCTGATTAGTAAACTTCTATGATTGTGCACAAAAAAATACATTAAACAATTAATTAAATCATAGACCTACACAATTTCACACAATTCCAATGAAGAATTTGATTGTTATCACAATATTCTTGTTTGCAATTTCACATCCATATTTGTACTCTAGGTCTTTGATTTAAGGGGCAGATAGCAGCACGAAAGACAAGTGAGAGTATGAGTGGAGGGGGACTTGGGGAATCGGTTTGCGTATTCTGCCATCTACTGAACAAACACAGTTTGTTCAATATTTTTTGTTACAGAATAAAGAGATCCATGACGTTTTACTCACGCGTGTCAAAAATCTTTCCTTCCCTTTGGATGACAAATCTACAATCAGCATCTGTTAAAAGGAGGGTAACAGGGAAAATCATCAGAGGCTGATGCTATTCACACATAACACAAACAGAAAAACATATACTGTATATCACTATGGAGAATCTCACAAAGTGTCAACTCACATCCTCAACATCGCTCATGTTGATTACATTTTCCAGCATGTTTTGCTGTACACCTAGCAAGTAAGGTGTGGGAGCCATGACAACCTCCATCAGCACTTTGGGTACAATCGAGATGAAGGTATGCTGCCATGTGAATGGGTCTAGCAGCGCAGCAACAGCATGGAGTACCTTCGACAACGTACTAAAGACAAGGTTCATTGTTACTATACAGTTTATTATCCTGTTTAGTATTATGCATATTGTGATCTCTAATCATTTATTGAAAGGTAAAATATGCATGGGTTGCAATTTCAAGCTAGCTCCAGTACAAAAGTCCCTCCGTTCGCTCCTCACCCCTCACTCCCCTATACTTTCTGCAAATGCCGCCACCTTTCAGGCTATAGAGTCAGAGCAGTTAACATAGACCACTGTAGTCTTAAAGTGAGCGTCAGCATGAGGTTTTAGAGTATTTTTGCATATTCAACCTTTAACCAAAATGATTAGAAATATTCATATGACTTGTAAATATACCTAAGTTCTTCAGCAACAAAAACAATGTGTCGTTCCATTACAGTTGAAGCAAAGACCTGTATGATCTCTTGGTTGGAAAGGTAGTGGAAAAGTATTTGAAAGTCCACATGTTCCAACCTGGATTCAAGTGGACGTGTCAGCGTTATTATCTGGAAAGTAAGACGAACATTTATGTATTCAAAATAAATAAATAAATAAATGTGTGTTTCGTGTCTTCAAATATCTGTCATTGTTACCTCAGTGCCAGATTCAGGTATGAAGCTCTTGATCTGTACTGTTTTTCCAGGCTCAGGGAAGGGAGCTTCTCTCAGACTCAGCATAAATGGGTAGATCATCGCCATGGACTTTTCTCGACGCTTCTCCACTTCATCAAAAATCTTAAAAAATAATAATAATTAATGTTGGGTTTTCTTCTTCTGCTATGAACGCATTCAGTAAGAATAGTGGCGTGTTATCCACACTCTGTTTCGCCTTGTATCTTCCTAAATGTCCCCTGCTGAACATTGTATTTGCTGTATCACCTTAGAGAAGAGCCCAAAACAGGCAACTTTGCTGATGATGCAGTAGGCCTCTGGTGAGCGTTTTCCTTTTCCATGAGGCTGCAGGAATCCAAAAGGACAGACGTACAAAAACAGTGGTTAGAAAACTTTACAATTACGGTAACGTTTGCTTATCGAAACACGCATCCTATCCTGTGCTTCTTCGCCTAGTGAACTTTAGACGCACACCTTATAGACTTTGGCCATTTGTCCCTTTACTCCTAGGGAGAATCTCTTTACCAGGCATCTCCACTTTACCCCCCAGGTCCTTCTCCAGAGGTACATGGAAACCTACTCACATGATCCCTAAAAGCAACATTACAACTCTCAGCGTTCCCTTGTAATGTTTGACAAAACAAACTGACTGGGACTTTGATAAAAGGGAGAAAAGAAAGGGTTCTCTTAAATCCCTCTCTAGACCCATCCCCTCTGAAATGGATACCAGCCACTACATCAGCACATAGACCAGACCTAGTTGTCCACTCAACCTTCAAAGGCTGTGAGTTAGAGTCACAGGTCACACTTTGTCCATTGTCAGAATCAGGACATTTTTCCATTACATAGTATCGGCTTTACTTGACTCTGCTCAACTCACTTTTGGGACCAGGTATGTTTCCACTGCAGATAGTACCCCCTCAATGTCAAGGTCATCAAAGCAACCTGAGGTTTCTCCTGTTCTTTCAGTAGGTGACACTGGCCGGTGTGACATCATATGAGCATGGCTCATCACAAATCCTTACTGCTGTTGCAGTTTTCCATCCCCTTGTCAAAACTCGCACAACTTTCATACACAAACACACTCACCAATAAGCGCCTGCAGTAGCCATACCGCCTACTGCCATCTATCTCTGTCAGCACAAAGGAGAAGGTCTCACTAGCAAACAGGAGAGAAACACATTGAAACAAATTCCCTACCCTATTTTTAAGACAGAATACCCCAATGTAAACACAAAAATAGGAGGTCCTACTAATCGGCTAGTAATAATTTAAAAAAAAAACCCTGCTGTTAACAAAACAGCATTATAATGTATGTCCTGGGCATAACCTCCTCGGTTCACAGAATCTATTAGGTTGCTGTGCTTAATGAGGAACAGCAATTTAGACATATTGTGCATCATTGGACGTATATTGCAAATGGACTAACATTACGTACCGGCTCAATTGGTCATCGCATTTTGCACACTGGCAATAGAGTGATTCAGATATATTACAGCGATGTACGTATGTAGATTTGCTTTGCATACCTGTGGTATTGTGTGAGTGGGCTCCAGTTGACTCCCTCAGGGAAACAGAACAATTTGATGGCCTGCAGGGACTTTTCCTCTTCTTCCCTCTGCAAAGGACTTCCACCTATTTGCTACAATGCAAAGCAACATTAACGTGACAGGCCAACACACACAAACCCAGTCATTTATACCCACTCACACATTATGGTGTTAAGCCTAGAGACAGAACAGATAGAGAAAGCACACTACTTCCAAATGACTTTCCACCATTAAAGGTATCCTGACTGAGCATACTCAGGTTAAACGTCCTACCCAATGAACAATCCTTTGTAGAGAGCCAAGTTATTGGGGAAATCTGTCTGTCAATCCTTCTACAACAAACATCACAGCACCCGTGAAGCCTAGGAGAGATGTAACAACTGACCAAACAGCCCAAAATGATGAGCAGTTAGCAAATCCACTCACTTTCCCACGCCCCCACTCACTCCTTGTCCCACGCCTTTTCCGTAACATTTCAAGTTAAATGGCTGACTTAAGAAATCTTTTTGTTACATTGTATCTTAATAATAATAACAATAACAATATCATAACATATTTAAACCTGGTCTAAATCTTATGTTGAGATTTGGACCACAATCAATCCATATTATTTCTGTGTAATCTTCTTCATCATCAAAACTAAGATGTTTTTGGGTTTGGTGTCTTTTGGGTTTGGTGTCCTTAAAAAAAGATGCCGAGTTAAGATTTGAGAGCTATCACTTTAAATGACATTTGTGTGAAATGGTCAAGCCATTCGTCACCAATTAGTGAGTAAAATGCAAGACCATTGAGTTTCGAGTTGGCTGCGTCTATATGGTTACAATTTACAATTACAATTTCAGCAACATTGTGTTGGAGAAACGTAGGGAGGGAGGGGATGTTTTGGGGTTATTTAGTTTAAAAAACATATTCATTACTCATCTACTGCATTTCTCTAACCTCTCTCTTAACAACTCTCAATTCTTACCTACAGCACCTGTTGCTCACTAACAAACCTGAGGGAACTTGTAGATGATGTGCGGCTCATAGGGGCTGTCTTTAGTCTTTTGCTTCAGACTGACAACCACCAGGCACTCAAAGAAAAACTGGTTGGCTGCTGGGGTCACTGCTTGGGAAGTTTCAGGTTGGGAGGAATGTGTTGAGTCTCCTTCTGCTCCTTGTACATTTAGAATAGACAGACATTTAAATATTGACTTAGAGTTAGAATGTTTATAATTTAGAAGGAACATAGTGCTACCGAGTGTTCCTCTGGCCAAAATGTCTGCACTGTGTCTGACAAGCTAACTATTACTATATAGGGCTTGTTCCCAAGATAACTGTTGAAACCTCTACATTGGTAAGATCTTGGTAGATGGCCTCCATATATTTGCTCCATTTGCCTGGAATGGTTTATTTAAATTAAGATTCATTTGTATCTTTAATTGTTGAGGAAAAAAATGTTTACAATTTCTCATGATTTTATGTTTCTCATGTTTTTATTAGTTTTAGTTATTGTATGTGTATTATTGTAAGTATTATTCATGTATTTGTTTTTATTCAGATGATATTAATATATTTGTAAATTATTACAGGGTTTTAATTATTGTGAAATAAAACTGTTAATAAAATAAAATGACATATTAGCACAGTTGAGAGCAGAATAACTGTCTTTAGCTGCTACTTCTCTGCAGCAATTTTCCATGTGTGCATCTGAAAATGGCATTACAGAGAATGCAATTTATTTAGCAGTAATTAGTCCTTAGACAAACGTTACAATGTCCTCAAATGTTCCCCTCATACAGAACTCATTGAGCTCTTCGTTGATAACTATTGTGGTTAAACACATATTCTTATATTCTTACGGCCTCTTGAGAGCTTCTCCTGTAAAGAGACGAAAAGTGTGCTGAGGCGTTTCGATGGTCCGTGCTGCTTGGCAACCGGTGGATGGGACATCTTGCTACCTTAGGGAGAGCAAAACACCAGGCATGAGTCAGGAGCACAAGGGACTGGTCTCACTTCGCAACTCATTCTGAACACACGTGTTTTGTTTGCATGACTGTGCTGTAAGAACATTTTCCGTTTGATGGAATGAATTGCAAAAAGGCCAAAGGGGGTGGGGCTGCAGGACATAATTTCCCTATGAGTTTAATCAATATAATCACAATACAATGTTAATGGAACAACTATATCATAAAATAGGTATTTATGCCATTTATGTTAACCATATTTTGTAGATCCTAAGAAATATCACAGAAAATAATTCAATTGTTTAAGCTCCACCAATAGGAGGTGCTTGTGTACCCCTAGCCGTCCATAGAACCAGCCCTAGAAGGGATGGGGCTAGTTGCAGAATTCCTGAGTTGAGGAAAAGTACCAAAATTCAAATGGAGGGGTCCAGATTTGTGGGACAACGTTCCAAATAATAAAAAAAAAGGGAGCTTTTCAAGATTGTACCTACAAATAGGTTTTGTACGATATAATCATGTCATTATATTCCCAGTGTCCCCGATACTCTGTACACCAATATATTATAATATGCATATACTGTACTATGTAACTTCAACACAAAGAAAAAAACAATTTTGTGTGATTATCTAATACACTTTCTAAAAACATTGCAATCTCTTTTTTATTGTTCTATTTGACACCCATTATTTGTTTCAGTCTAAAAGTAACTAATAGTTTTCCAATATATTTAATTGGTATAAAACTGTAACAAACAATGAGAACGTTGGTGAATGCACCTGCTGGAGGGGACTTGCCAACTTAGAGCAACCTGTGGCAACTGGGGCCCACAAAGGTAACAACCTCCTGGGTTAAAACCAATGAAAATGAGTACGTAGTAGCCGTACATTGCCAATACGCATGAATGATTTCTCCTATTGGAAGAGTTTAGACAGGATAAAAGGTGATGCTTTCTTGCTCTACTTTAGGTGCTCCACGGACAATCTTGGTTTATTGAATGTTTTTTAACCTTGAACTTTATTTCTCTTGTGTGTGCTCATGTTGCTGAGTTTGTTCATTATAGTAAAACAAGTAATCTTCTTTTTAAAGAGCAGTGTGATCATGTGATCATTTTTCAGTTTCTACCTTCCAAAGTGCCTCTCATGATTGATCTGTAACTATCTTGTCAACTGAAAAACAGCAACTGAACTACAAATCATCTACAAATCAAAGCAATGAGCCCAGAACTTCCAAGTTATTTTCCAGAATCAAAGACATTTCTAAAAACCCAAACAGCTAGTTAGGCATGGTTCACAACATCTCATCCTTTTTTCTAGGGATGATAACAAATATCCAATGAACAGTTAACCGACAATGTCCTTTTTTTTGTACCAATTAATACTATCGTACTATGTAAAAAAAAACATAGTACAATTTGTTGTTCTTATGTAAAAATAAAGGGGCTGGCCCAGAATATTTACCGAACTTCCATAAATTAGTTGTGTGTGAATATTACCAACTAAGGTGCCTTATAATTGTAATGTGCGCCATTTATTCTGCTTTATTATCATTGCTTGGGCCTTTGGGCAGTGAATAGTCTGCAACAGGGACAAATGTGATGTGATGACGTACTTTCTAATAACAACATTTCACAACACTTCTCAATGTCAACATTGTTATTTATTTAGGACATTAAACACACAGGAAAACCCTCCATACCTCTCTCTCCTATCCCAAACCCGTCCCTACAACCTCCAGTCTGTCGCCATAGTGTGAGAACCCGGTTCCCATGTGATGTCGTTCCCAAGATAAAGGAGTCATGGCAACAAGTGAGTCATGGCAACAAGTGAGTCTGGCAGGGTAGCGATGTCTTCTGCGTCAGGGTGAGGGGTGTAACCGCTGACCTGTTGTTGAAAGCAACAGTGAAAACCAAGCAACTCACAAGCTGATAAGTTATGAAAATAACAATATATTTTTTATATATCTTTTTTTTAAATATATAAATAAAACAATAAAATATTACAGCTAGCAAAGGGAAACCTTATTATATATTAATATACTTACAGTATATTGAAGTGTGAGTGTTTCTGTAATATTTATACATAATACAGTTTCACTGTAATATTTATTGTAAGCTAACGCCAATCAAGATAGTGTTAAAAGCCCAGTTACCTCCAACAACAACTTATTCAGCTAACTAAATAATTACCTGAAAATGTCAATGAAGTCGTCGATGCCTTCTGTTTCTTTCTTCCTTCTTCGGCCTTGGCTGTGGGCATGCTAATGTTACCTGCGGTGCTATCAAACGTAATGCTATCAAAGACGGTTCACTCCTGCAGATATATGCCAGTGTTTGTCCAGCTGTTTCCTTACATTGTCTGCCTTCAGTTTGTTTTAATTGGAAAATGTGAACAACCACACTCACAAACAAGATAAAGGCTCAGCCTTGCTGGTACTGACATTTGGTAACACCCATCCCTAGATGGCAGCAATATTGGCTTTGAATTATCGGCTTTAAGATAAATACTAATTATTATTCATTATAATTTCATTATCTGAACAATACATTATATAAATTCCCCATTATCGGCTGATAATTTATTGGACCCAATATATAGTCACTAGTTATTTTGCAGTTATTCAATATGCTGCCTCACTTATACCTACTGAATTTAAGGAAAGACAAAATTAAACCATATAAAAGTGTAGCTTTGTTGCCCTCTGCTCAACACGTTAAGGTTGTCCGGACAAGTCCATTCCGATTTGCCAGTTCAATCGATTATTCAGCTATTTGTTGTTTAACAATGAATAAAATACAACTACGACTTTACAAATACAACTATTTACCATGTTAAACACCAAACAGGTTATGGAAGTTGAAGTGGCGGATTGAGCCAGTTGAGCAATGGAGCCATAGTCTAAATACAAACACAACATAAGGTTAAGAACCGATGTTAAAAATAATGGATGGATAACAAATATTCATGTTTGCCAGAAAAGGAAAAAGTGCAGATATGCTTCCTGCAGAAGGCGGGCTGCAACGATTAGTCGATTAATCAATTAGTCAATTGACAGTAAATGTATCAAATCTAATTTTGATGATCAAATAATTGTATTAAGTAATTTAATTTCCTCTAACAGGCTACAAAAAAAAAAAGGAGAGTGACGATCTGTAGTTCATGTGTTTCATGTGGTGAGAGAGAAATTATTCTAAAACTCTAGGTTAGGTTTGGTTTTTCAGTTCCTTTTCAGTTGGTATTTCTCAGTAGCCTAGATGTTTCTGTGTGCTCTGTAAAAGCAATGCTGTTAAAAACAACACTGCCACATTCTCTCTGGCTACTGCCCAATCCAATTTTTTTTTTTAAAGAAGTAATTAACACAGTAGCCCCTGGGCAAACTAGACTTGGGGCCTTATAACTAATAATTAGTTACATACCTTAATAACTAATTATAATAATAACTAACATTCCCAAAGAAAGAGACTCTGTAGAGATATGTCAGTTTAGGCCTATCAGTCTTCTTAATGTTGAAGGGAAGGTTTTCTTTAGTGTTGTGGCACAGAGGCTGTCTATCTACCTAGAGAAAATAGGCTGATTGACCATACGGTGCAAAAGTCTGGAATCCCAGGCGTCTCCAGGTGCTTGGAGCACACACTCTGTTTCACTACAGCAGAGTACACTACAGCCTGGCAGCAGCTGGAGGTAGGTATTATGAGAGTACAATATCAGGCTGATGTGGCCTCCGACAGTGTATGAGGTTCCCATATTGAAGCAACTGAAACGAAAAAGGTTGATAAACTAATTTATTGGTAAATGGCTTGAAGCCCAACACTGCCTGAGCAATGTGGCCAAGTATGGAAAGGGCATGTTAGAGTTGCCGGTATCTAGTCTGACAGAGGAATAAAAAGTGTGTTACAGGTAGACTAGAAAAACTCTAACTAAGTGAAAGGATACAGTGGTTAGAAGTGCAGCGCCTGCGGTTAAAACTGAAAGGAAGTAGAAGCCAAAAGAGGCAGTGCAGCAAGCACAGGCAGCCCTTAGACACAGGGACATCATTGGCCAGGTTCAGCATGGGCATGGAGGTCTAGGGCTGTGTGCAGGAAATCCTGTGTGGAGTAAGGCTACGACAGTAGAACATAGAAAACTGGTAGTCGAAGGAATACTTCGACAGGTGGAGATGGTAAGATGTACAAAGGCAGTGTCACAGGCAAAGCAAGGGCAGTGGGTGAATTGGAAGAGTGTAGAGAAGAGAAAAGGTTAAAGTGGAAGGATCTGTGGAGCATGGAGGCAAGCATAATTAGATTTTTGATTGGGGCTACTTATGATGTGCTACCATCTCCCCAAAATCTTAGTCAGTGTTTGGGTGAGGATACTGCTAGCCCAATGTGTTCCAGTGCAGGTACACTTAGGCATATACTCTCAGGGTGTAAAGTTAGTCTTTCCCAAGGGCGATACACTTTGCGTCACAATCAATTGTTGAAATGTTTGGCAGTTGAGGAAAATCAGCTGGAAGTAAACCTCTTAGCTGGTAGCAATCAAGGTAAGTATGTAGGTGTGTGTAATGATGTAGCATTTGTACGTGAGGGAGAAGCTACATCAAGGAAGCGTGCACCAAGTCTCTGCCCACTCTCAGGACAGCTGGGAATGGGCGAAAACTGAAGAAGAAGAATTACTCTTTTGATCCTGTGAGGGAAATTTGGTCTCTGCATTTAACCCAATCGTGAATTAGTGAAACACTCAGAACACAGTGATGTTGAGTCACACAGTGAGGTGAAGCACACACTGCCTGCAACAGCGGCGCTCGGGGAGCAGTAAGGGGTTAGGTGCCTTGCTCAAGGGCACTTCAGCCGTTCGTACTGGTCGGGGTTTGAACCGGCGACCCTCCGGATACAAATCCAAAGCCCTAACCAGTAGGCCGCGGCTGCCCCTATGAATGGAATATGAATGTAGACTTGGGTGAGCAGCTAACCGTGCTGGCAGAAATAGTTAGCATTAGGTAACGACCAGACATGCTACTGTGGTCCGAAGCGCTGAAGCTAGTTTATTTTATCGACATCACAGTCCCCTGGGAAGACCGAGTTGACATGGCATACGAGCGGAAGAAAGCGAGATATGCTGAGTTAGCAGCAGATGCAGAGCAGCGAGGGTGGAGGGCCCGGGTACAGCTGGTAGAAGTTGGTAGTCGTCCGCTTTTGCACTGTTACTGGAGTTGGACATTTGCGGACAGCACTTGAAACTGACAAGAACATGTCGCATGCAGTGGAGAGCGCAAGCGAGTGGCTATGGCAAAGGAGGAAGCTTGGTAGTTGGGGTTCCCGTTAAGGACAAGGCTAAGCTAGGTTGATGGCAGGCGTTAAACTGTGAGGGTTAAAGGGAATTCTGAGGTAGTGGCATAGAGAGTTGTGTTTCTAGAATGTTGGAATACACAATTAAGTCTTCTTGAGGTGTCGTGGGCCTAACTTAATGAAACACCGGTGAAGGAAGGTGCCCACTTGATAACCCTAATGATGTGCCGCATACCGCTGTTGGCTTGGCTAGGTAACTTGTGAATGGTGCCACCTGAGGAATGACTCGGTAGATTTATGATGGTGTAGCCTGATGTCTGCTATGGTGTCACACCTGATGGTGGTTATATCACTCGCTTGTTTTTTGTTTGGTCTTATCTGAGCTGGCCTTCTACATGTGTTTACCTTGGATGATGGCTCAAGGGATAGTAACATTGTCCTGTGTAGTAATGAATCAGTAGCACAACCAAAGGTCCACTCTGTATAGTTAAACCAGAAGGGCATGGTTTGTATGTTGTTTGTATACAGGTTTGTATACAGTTTGTATGCTGGTTCTGTGCCAATAATTTACTTGGTTCTGTTTAGCCAAACCAATGTGGTGATTTGTGTTGTTGCAATTAAATATGTTTATTAGTAGTCGAAGAAATGGACAAAAACATCATGGAAATGAAAGCATGGTTCTCACTCAATTTCTTCAAACTCAACACCAAATCTTTAGCAACACTCAACACTTTTTCCATGTCCATCAACAATGCTACTGTAAAATAAAATAATAATCCTTCGAGATCCACATCAATAATGTTACTTGGTCTGCTTACTTCAATATACACAACATCAATCGTCTTCGTCCCTCACTTACACCAACCTGCACTACTATCCTTGTAAACACCCTGATTACATCCCAACTGGACTACTGTAACGTTCTCCTCTTTGGTCTTCCTTGGAAATCTCTCCATAAACTCCAACTGGTGCAGAACGCAGCCACTCGTATCATCACCAGAACTCCCTCTATTGAACACATCTCTCCTGCCCTGCAGCAACTCCACTGGCTCCCTATCAAATCATACATTGATTTTAACATCCTACTCCTTACTTTCAAGATCCTTCACAGCCTGGTACCATTGTATCTAACTGAACTCATCCACATCCACACACCTTCACGCCCTCTCCGATCCTCTTTTGCCATCCAGCTCTCAGCTCCATCTGCCAACCTATGCGCCATGGGGTCAAGCGCTTTTAGCCACTCTGACCCCTGCCTATGGAAATCTCTCCCACCAGACAATCGCACTTCTGACTCTGTCTCCACCTTTAAATCCCGCCTAAAAATGCACTTATTCCGAGTGGCACACAGCGGCAGTGGCAGTAGCTCAGTGGGTAGAGCGGGTGCACAGAGCGGGTCGTCCACTGACCGTAGGGTCGGCGGTTCGATCCCCTTGATCCCCTCTCCTCCAACTGTCCACATGTTGAACCCCACAAATGTACTGTTTTGTAAATCACTTTGGTCAAAAGGGTCTGCTAAATGCCCCTTTACAACATACACAATGCTGCCACCCATCCACATTTTCTTTCTCAGGAAGATATGGTAAGGCATGTGCTGTCCATCCTGCTCAGTTTAATTTACTTGATGTGTAATGACTTGGTATGGGAACATCTCTTTCACAATCTCTCTCTCAAAAAACGAAAAAGGCACTCAACATCATCATCCAATAATCTCGTGCTCCCTTTTACAATGATAAGAAAATGTAGACCAACACTAAAAACCCCATAATAAATGTATATAGCCTGGGCATAAGAATACTCAACTGATACCCAGCAAGTGTTGTTGTTAGCATTCATTCAACAATGTTTTAGTTTTTTGTGACTGTCAGTAAATGATCAATTGATCCAGTAGGTGGTAGGCCTGCAGAACACTTAGCCCAAGAAGCGTGACTATTCAGTTTGGATGGAGTTCTATATTGTTTACATTTCAAATCATCATCATCATCATCATCATCATCAATTAGTGGACCGAACAAGACCTCTTAGGGTCTTAGGTAATACGCTTGGTGTGGGCCAAAGCTTATTGGTAGTCGTGACTCGTGGCATTGGCTTATATGTCCTCCATTGAGAAAATGGCAAAACATAAATGGTGGTGTTCAAGTCACTGTTTAAAATAAATACTAACTAGGTTACCATATGCTGGAAATCCAAGTTGGTCCTGAATAACAGGTATGTTTAGTTTTTAAAAATAACCCTTGAGCTAGGAGGGTTGGATATTTTTAGAAGCCTAGTCATTGAATAGTTTAAGTAATTGCCAATTCATCACGTCTACATTTATTTTGACCAGGCTACAAATGTCATACAATCAAATTAAATTAAACGATACGACAAAAGTATTTGTGTTTGCTGAGGTAGTTATCGATCACTAAACTTACCTTATCAAGTTCTGAAAACGTCCGCAGACAAACACGCTCTAGAAGAGACAGATTACATTGTTTTCAGTGGTACTGCTAGTCCTTGGTGTTATCATTTCCAATATCATTCCTGGTAGCAGAAGGCGGGATGTCTATACTCTCACTATAGATATAGTTAGAGCAGTCTCTGTCCGTACGTATGCAAGTCCATCGATTTTTCTCTCGACAACCGATGATCAGATCGACTTCAGACACGGCGGACGTGCGGCCGATCGAGCACCCCACGCAGTGTGGAGTGTGAAACAACCGCCACTGCAATAGTCTCTTATAATTGCGAACACGCGTCTGACTCGCCTGAACAAGGTAACGTATTGTAATGACGGAATGAGGATTGGCTGTCCGAGAGGCAACACACTCTGACAACTACAACGATGGACTGGAACGCTACCATAACAAAGTGAAAGTAGAACTATAGCCTATATACCATGGCCTATACCATATATAGATTTTCTGAGGTGGAGTTTCCCTTCTCTGGCCAGAACAATTAAAGGCGCAGCTCCAACTACTATTATTTCAGTGTAGTGTGAATATCGGTTCTCCGGCTATATAAACTCGTTTCTCGAGTTGCAGATACATTCCAGAGTTGGAATTCTAAAACTCTTAGTCCCAATGCTTGATTCTGATTGGCTGATAGGTGTACCTTATGAGACGATAAAGTACACCTGTCCCCATCCAATGCTGCTGCTGACCGCTTCACATATCACCCCGCGCATAGCAACGACGACGACAATAAAGAAACTCGGAACCGGCTTTTTTCTGCTTTGTTATGGAATGGAAAGTTAACTTCAATTTGTTGGATGGACTAACTATGGTCGATAAACTGCTTGTGGAAAGGGGCTGTTAAAAATAAAGTGATTGCTTGCAAGCGACTGTTGTTTCTGCAACCTGGCCGGGAACTACTTCCTTGTATCTGGGAACTACTTTGTTGCGCATCTAGTGAATTATTAGTGAAACGGAATCGTTTTTATTGCTACATGATTTTTCATATTGTCGCATTGGTAACAGTTTTAAAATAGCAATTAGCCACTCGACGGTGTGAATTATGGAAAAATAAGGAACGCCTGAGAGGCGTGATAAGTCCCGAGGCGCTAGCCGAGGGACTTATCCACACCCTCTCATGACTAATTGCTAAATTATCATGGCTATTCCACAGCCTGAAGCAGCTAGTATGTTATCGAGCTCCTTAATTACGTGTGCCACTTTCCTGGTTTTTTATCCATAAGTCTATTCCACAAACATCTTGGATGCCATATGCTCCTTTTGTCGCCCCAGGCTACTGCTCCCTCTGGAGGAATCCCCATCCAAGAAGGGTGGTTGCAGGTGTAGAATGAGAATGAGCTCCCAGCTCATCTCATCTAAACAGGGAAGACACCGTGAGCAGACACACATAGCTGGACCGGCCGGAACGCCGGGCTCGTGAACTGCGGCGGGAGATGGAGGCCGTGTCTGATGACTATGGTGACAAGGATGTCTCACTGTAACTACACACGAGCCCTGGGCTGCATCACAGCGACAACGCCAGCCCTGTTCACCTCCGGGTGTCTGATGCTTAATTAGAGCCTTTTGTCCCCCAGGGTCTCGGACGTCCTCCCAAGAGCATTACTACCACCCGCTAGATTAGGTTGGATAGAGTCACGGACGGTTCTCTGCCAATTCCCATCCTCGCTGAGTTTCAAGAGGCTTTAAAGGACGGCTAGTCTCCAACATGGTTCGTCCTCCACCTCACTTTAGACGCTGGCCTCTGGGGTTTTGTTTCTCAGCCGGACGAGCTCGGGCACGGCTATCCTGCCATGGATGACATAGTCGCTGCCATGGTCCTGCCAGATAAGGGCATTATTGAGAAAACTCCCCGTCTGGAGCTCTTTATGGTTCTTAAAGGCTATCTCGGCCACCTCACCAATGCAGCCATACTGCTACAGTCCTATCTGTAGCATCACCTGCCTAAGATCCCTCTAGGCACCATCTCTGGTTGGCTCAGTCCAAGCTGGGCCTCAGAAGACATTTGCGGATCTTGGCTTGGACCCCTGGATTCACATTCACATGGTAATCCAAGACGTTCTTGGTCCTGGCTTTGCGAGCCTACACTAGCATCCAAACACGACTGGTACAACACATTTGTGCTGCCTGTCTGCTATGGCGGTTATGATTGTTTTGATTCTAATGTCAGTCTTTGTTGTAAGCTAAGGATAGCTCACTAGGTCTAACTAGCTAACTAGCACAGACTACCCTGATATCGATGACATGACATGGCAGTTAAACAAATCAAGTAAAATGAATGATACACCGATTTCTATAGTTACAGGTTCAACAAGTGACCCTTTTAACCCTTTGTGACTCTCAGCCTAATGTGTTGATTGTTGAAGTTATGGCAGCTGTAACACGAAGAGTACAGGAAGAGAATATGTAGCCGTCCTTGCGAATGCGTCTTTGTTTAGTTTTTCAATAAAATGTCATAACCATCTCCTTCGTCTTTGAAGTGTTCTTTGAGGAAACTGATGTGTCACATAGAACAACTAATTTAAATGAAAATAAATTTATCTTTTTCATACGGTATTGTGGGAAAATGAATTACAGTCGGGAGACTATTCCAGTGCACCATTATCAGCACTTTGAAAGTGAATAGTGGTGCTAAATAATTTAGTATAACCAGATATTTCTCTTAGAAACAGGAGGCACCCAGATCAACTTGTGACCACGCTGTCCATGCACTTTGGACTTTGGTATTTGACTCGGCCGTTTAACGCCAGTTTATTCAAAGTGTGATGATGTGCTTCCCAGTGCTTATGCAGAAGCTAACAGATAAGAGTAAAGTAAATTAGGGGAAAGGTGGCTCACATTGTTAAAATAAGAACAATACATAGATGCTTCAACTAACAGAGTTTAATTGATGTCAAGATATGGGAGTGACACATATGGAGTGTCTGATAGATAAGAACAGACTGTCCGAACAAGGACAGTCATACTGTAAGTTATATGGTGGTAGATATCCCAACAAACAGTAACAAACAGTAAGTTGTTGGAACAAAGGATATATAGCGCTTGTCTGAGTGGCCACTCAAAGTGCTTTACAATTACTGCCTAACATTCACTGATTCATACACACATGCACACAGTTGAGCGAGCTTGAGAGAAGGAGCCAGCTTGAGAGAAGGAGTTAGGTTTAGGTGTATTGCTCAGGTGTCTTGTTAAGGGACACCTCGACACTGTCAACCCGCTCTACCTGCTCAGTCAGGGTTGATTGACCTCCTGAGCCAAACCCGCCCACCCTCCCATCAAGGTAACATCATTGGCGGGCTGGGTGTGATCAGTTTACTTGGTATGGTTGAATGGTAAATAGTAAACACCTTTTTAATCCCCCTTAACATCCATCCATCCATCCATTATCGTGACCGCTTATCCTCTACGAGGGTCGCGGGGGGGCTGGAGCCAATCCCAGCTGCAACGGGTGAGAGGCGGGGTACACCCTGGACAGGCTGTCACCCTCGCCAGCCTATCACAGGGCTAACATATATAGACAAACAACCATTCACACTCACATACACACCTATGGTCAATTTAGAGACACCAATTAACCTAATCCCCAACCTGCATGTTTTTGGTCTGTGGGAGGAAGCCGGAGTACCCGGAGAGAACCCACACAAGCACGGGGAGAACATGCAAACTCCACACAGAAATGTCCCGGGTCCCAGGTGGATTCGAACCCAGAACCCTCTTGCTGTGAGGCGACAGTGCTAACCACTGCACCACCGTGCCGCCCACCCCCCCCTTAACATGCCATTCCAAATCACGGTCATCTCAAACCTGTCAATTACTGCTATTTGACTTTGGGCCATTTTTGACGCACATGAGAGATACGCATTTACAATCGGAACAAGAAATTTACTTTCATATCAAATTTACTTTCATGTCAAAGATGAACAATGGGAATCAGTTTAATCTGCTGTAAATACTTAATCTGCCCCCAATTTGGACCAGAGAATCTCCCCTTTTCCTCATTCCGTATTTGTTTGAGAACTGGAAATTCAGAACATTTCAGTAATTTTATTATCATTGAATGGGATGTACCATGTTGTTGTGACTTATGGCCTTGTTTATGAATTTTTGGATGAGGTTGGTTGTTATAACTTATGCTGGTGATATTGTTGTGATTGTTGTGTCCTTCGAGTGCCTATGTATGGTGCAAACCTATATATTTGTTGTTGTAGTGTGTGTGTTGTACTGTGCCCTGTCTTCAGTATCAACTTTGGTGGCTTGGTGGCAAATTAATTTCCTCCTGGGGATTATTAAAGTTCGTTCAATCAATCAATCAATCAATCAATCAATCAATCAATCAATCAATACCATTACTTCTCCTTACCTTACCTCTCCCCTGGTGGTGTGGCTGGTGGAGGGTCTGAAAAATTGTTGGCATGAGGATGGATGGCAGTTTTGATGGCGCTTTTGTTGGTTTCAGGGGTGTGGTGGAAAATGATAATGGGCTAGGCAGGGCTGCATGATGGTTGTGGGAGTGGGGAGGTGGGGTGGGGGCAAGCCAAAGGAGACTTTTTTGAGATTTGTTGACATCCTCTCCTCTTGCTCTGTGAATGGGGTAGGTCATGAGGTCAATGAGGTCAACGGTTATTAGCAACGGTTTCGTTTAACAAATCGCAATTATCCCCTTAAGATCCTTGATTATAAATGGACCCAGCAAGTCGCCCTTCAGTTTGCCTCTTTTTCGCTGCTGTTCTCTAATGTTTTTTTTCAGAACATCTCACATCCTTTTTGAATCTGCAGCCAGGTCAGGCACATAATGTGTAATAACGATGAACAACAGACTAAAATCGCTGAAAGGGTTTGGTGGATTTGTATCAAATTAACGTTTTTAAAGCACTTTTTCTTACAGGTAATCATGACTGTGCATGCACAATGCTTCACAACACTGTTTTTATCTATGGTACAACAACACCGGCACTAACAGCAAGACCTCATCGCTCACAGTCAGCTATCGCAGATCATGCCATAAAGCCAGAGATCAACAACGTAACTTTAACCTTGCCTGTGTCTGATTTGGTATTGACTGCTTAAGGGCCATGTCTGTTTGGATAAATAAAGATGATTGAAAATAACTTCCAAGTGTCACAAAAAGCGTGACCGCGTATGATTGAAGCAACGCCACCGGAAGAGGCGGGACATGTGCAAACAACTGCCATCTTGGCGTTACGAAGTTTCCCCATTCATTTCAATGGGAGTGATGTGTCTCCTCCTTCTATAGTGTCCCTGGTATCACAGTGTGTTGATGCAATAGATGGAATAGATGACGCAAGAGTACCAAGGCTCAATTTTTTGCATTTATGGAAAGTCTTCAGTGACAGGAAATTACTACTGCGCAGCTGTGGATGTGTGTTGAACATTACCTGATCGGTGACCCAGCTTAACCCATGCAGAATTGGCTCATGAAGTCCTTTTCGGACACTGGCAGACTCCTGCACACACCTACAATTACCGGCTGAGCAGTGCACTATCAGTTGTGAAGATGTCTTTTGTAAGATTAAAAGGAAGATGGATGTGCTTCTTTAAAAGAAACTACTGCAAGCTGATGAGCAAGAAAATGGTTCTGACCTGTTATGTGCTTTATCACAATTGTGAGGAACATGGTTACAGTTTCACAGAGGAGCACTCAGACAGGCGTGTAAACATTCAGCCTCCTGTTCATGCATTAGCTGAGCATGGTTATCAAGTGGCATATTAGCGCTACATTAATGAGTCATCTTTTTGCTTACAGAACCACTGCCAGTTTTGTAACCCTACCTATTCTGTTTTTGTGTTCAAAGAAATTAAAACATATAACCTGCATTAAGATTATCTGTTTCTACACTGGAGCCATAAAGACATGTCCAGTTAGAGTGTAGAGTGCAATAAATATGCAATATCAATGAACATTTCAAGAAAATATGTACAATTTAGTGTGGTTGATGCGCAGTCTGAGCCACCACCACCATGAGTCCAAGCACACCATGTATCTGCGATAATGTGATGGTAGCTCTGCTTCAGTTTTGACATCCGTCGATGGCCGACAGTTCTATAGTCAACAAAAACAACAATGCATTAGAAAACAAACATATCCACTACACTTTATACAGCATTACCTTTTATTTCAGATGTTATGTGACATTTGTAAAGTTAAGTGGCAATTTTAGTTTTAGTCAGCTAACATTACCCAAGAAAACATAAGTACTCAATACTCATACTAATGTACTAATGTCTGTTGTTAAAAATGAAACACTGATGTAAAAAAACAACAACAACAACGGTAATGTTAGCCTGCTAGGAAATGGCTGGAAACAAAGCGAAACAAAAAGGGGTAGGTCTACCTATCCTTAAGTGTGTGTGGTTAACTTGTGCACATTGATAACTGTGATGGAAAATGAACCCACAGGCCTTTTCCTGCAAGTCATTCTTGTGAGCACTACTTTCCGAGCATGATTTATATACTTTTTCATTTTTTTCTCTATGCGTGAATACCTGGGTACAGCCAAAGTGGTAGGCCTCTTGTTTAACACTCCCCAATTCCTTTGTGAATGTTACACACCACTAATGATGATTGCGTGACGCGGGACTCCACCCTGTGCCCTGGTCTGTTTGGGCCACGGAAGATCTAAAGGCCTTGGGAACGAGCAGAGACTCTGTGTTTGTCTGTAAGAATGGCATAGCGCAGAAATGAGTGTCTATCCCTATCTTAAGTCGTATTTCATTATCCCTCTCTGGGTCATCTGTACCCTCAGAGTTGTTTACCTTACCCTATAAAAGGCCCCTGCCAACAATACTTGGGGCACATTTCTGAGAAAGCTGTATCAAGTGTATTGCTCTCTGTTGAACTGTGCCTGTT
The DNA here is from genome assembly GCA_036785325.1 of Urophycis tenuis. Classification (NCBI taxonomy): domain Eukaryota; kingdom Metazoa; phylum Chordata; class Actinopteri; order Gadiformes; family Phycidae; genus Urophycis; species Urophycis tenuis. Next base: position 9,920,606 of record JAXIVH010000008.1, read on the forward strand.
CACTTGTCGACAACTGAATATTTAAAAATGTATCTTTTGGTTTAATCTAACACCTCGGTTGATTTCATTCAGCGCTCACTGTCGTCTCCCATGCGCCCTTCTGCTGGGTTTAGTTTTTGTTAGGGTTTAGGGTTGGAAAGACCCAAATGCAGAACACAGACAAACTGTGTAGTAAGAAAAGAGTTTTGCTGGAAGAACAGGAGAGTACTGATGAATGGTTCCGGGTGCGGAGGTGAAGGATGGACCAAGAGCAGATACCAGATGAAGCAGGGAGTGGAGAAGTGGTAGGCAGGTAGCAGGCAATTTGTGAGCGGCAGGCTGGCAACTGGTTCTGGAAACACAAGGAAAGCAGAGAGATGAACACCACGTAGCAGCTCAGTACTTCACTGGAGATAACTACAGCGAGGAAGAGAAACCAGAGGCTGAAAGTGTATCCACCACTCTGATTGGTGGACAATCAGATGAAGTCTGGAAGGAGAGCCGGAGTATATGTATTGCAGGGGTTGATTGGTTGATGAATACCACGACCACGCCCACCAGGACAACACAGACAGACAGGGAAAACACAAAAGGGAGGGGAATAGCTGAGACAGGAAAAGACACAATAGGAATGGAGGGCAGCTGATATGACATTTTTCAACATAACTCAATGCACAGCAGGTGTGCAGCCTCACCCTTAAACCAGCCATCATTCACACACTCTCCACACTTTCCTTTGCAAAAATACAAATAAATTTGTGTTGTTCCCCAGTTAAATAGTTAAATGACTTTCAGGGCAAATCTCACTTCATGAATGTGAGATATAGCCAAGTAAAACAGGTAGTAAGCAAAGGGGAACAACACAGGCAGGATATGATTTATTCTTCTTTTGGTGTGTCAGCAACATCCACTGCGGTGATAGTGAGACTGAGAGGGCTGAGAACCAATGTGCACATAGAGTCAAAGTATGCAGTCCCTGTTTGAACAAAAACTGCTTTAGAGTCCCATGGCACTGTGTATATAACACACTGCAGGGCAGCATTCGTCCTCCATGCTGCGGGAAACGGGTTTAACCCGTCTAGCCTGACGCAAGAATCTCCTCACCAGGGGATGACTACAAACCGGTTTATCATCACAGCATACGTGGCCAGCTGAGATGGCTGCTGGATAGACCTTGACAGTGCAAAAGGCCTAACATTTCCCCAGTAAGCGATGCACAAAAAACGAAGTTCGCTTCCCATCTCAACACGAGATGGGATAACACGATTTCTGTTATACCTGGTGTCGAAAATACAGACAGCAATTACATTTCTGGTACATTACAACTCAAACAGATGTTTGATAGGAATTTGAGAGAGAAAAAAATAGTCTTCTCTTCCACTTAAAGGTGTCTAGACCTATATTGTATATTTTGTTGAGTTGTGTAGCCTACTTTATTATTTTTACCTTTGGATCCTGAAGGCCTGTGCAGGCCAGCTGTCTCCTGTACTGGGACATTTGTACAACCTGAGCCTGAGTCAGGAGAAAATTCCGTTGCTGTGGAAGACCTCCTGCTTGGTCCCAGTCCCCAAGAAGTCGAGGCCATCCGATCCGGCTGACTACAGACCAGTCGCCCTAACATCGCATGTGATGAAGGTCGTGGAGAGGCTGGTCTTAGCTCAGCTGAGGCCACAGGTGAGGATGTTTCTGGACCCCTTGCAATTTGCCTATCAGCCCTGTGTAGGAGTCGATGATGCTGTCATTTACCTGCTGCAACGTGCCCATATGCATCTGGATGGTGGGGGAGGCACTGTGAGGATCACATTCTTTGATTTCTCCAGTTCTTTCAACACCATTCAGCCTCTGCTGATGGGTGAGAAGCTGCGGGTGATGGGTGTTGACGACACTATGATCTCCTGGATTACTGACTACTTGACAGGCAGGCCACAGTTTGTCCGTCTGGGCAGTGTACTGTCTGATGTGGTGGTCAGTGATACAGGAGCTCCACAGGGAACTGTGCTCTCCCCCTTCCTCTTCACCTTGTACACCACTGACTTTCAGTACAACTCTGAGTCATGTCACTTGCAAAAGTTCTCTGATGACTCAGCTGTTGTCGAGTGTATAAGAGGTGGAGAGGAGGGTGAGTACAGGACACTGGTGGACAACTTTGTGGGGTGGTCCGAACAGAATCACCTGAGGCTGAATGTCAACAAGACCAGAGAGATGGTGATCGACTTCGGGAGGACAAAGAGGTTGCCTCCACAGCCACTTCAGATCAGGGGGGACGTGGTGGAGGAGGTTGCGGACTATAAATACTCGGGGGTGGTGATCGGCAACAGACTGGACTGGAAATCTAACACAGAGGCTGTATACAAGAAGGGGATGAGCAGACTCTATTTCCTGAGGAAGCTGAGATCTTTCAACGTGTGCAGTAAGATGTTGGAGATCTTCTACCAGTCTGTTGTTGCTAGCACCATTTTCTTTGCTGCTGTGTGTTGGGGCAGCAGCACCAGAGCCAGTGACATCAACAGACTTGATAAAATCATCAAGAAGGCTGGCTCTGTACTAGGTCTCGGGCTAGAATCTTTTGAGTCTGTGGTGGAGAGGAGAATGCGGAAAAAACTGTTATCCATTATTGACAATGATCAGCACCCTCTCCATCAAACAGTGGTCAGACAGCGGAGAACCTTCTCTCACAGGCTGCTCCAGCTCCGCTGTCGAAGGGACAGATATAGGAAATCATTCCTACCACATTCCATTACACTGTACAATAACAGCCAATAACTATTGCAACCTTGCACCTTATATTTCAGTTCATTGCATTATATTCTGTACACTGTTTGTTTAAAAATACTTGCACTATAATTAGTTTAGATTATATTTATTTTACATTTTTAGTTTATTTAGTTTTAGTCTATATTTATATCTTAATGTATATATATATTATTTTTACATACACTTTTATTTTTATTTTTATTTCTGTAATGCTGCTGCTACATTGGAATTTCCCAGCATGGGAATAAAGTATTTCTATTCTATTCTATTCTATTCTATTCTATACTATTATCCCAATTATTTCCAACAATTTTCAAACATAGAGAATGATATTTCAATATTGATTGAGCTTACTAATTGCCTGCAATTTGACGAGTGGCCCATTCCAGTCACCAAGCTAATGCTGTGTTTCCCACATGTACTTGTGTACATGTAATGCTGTGTTTCCCACATGTACTTATGTACTAACATAAAGTAAATGATTGTGACTAACCATAACGTCAATATAACGTGGATGCATTTAAAATAAAATAAAATAATGAAATCATTAAAGAACATGGTTTCTGCCTGAATCATGTCAGATTTCCACTGAAACGGAAATGGTGAAGACAACAACTTGAGACAATGTTCCCACGCTGATCACCACTTCAAGTTGACGTGGTGATCAGCGTGGGAACATCGTGATTCAGGCAGAAACCATGTTCTTTGGTTATGTATTTTTATTGTTTTAATTGAGTGACCCCTAGTGGCAGAAATAACGTACTGTACTTTTAAAGTGCACTACATTGACAAATTTAATTGTTAAATGTATGCACCCGGACCATCCTATGGGATTTTAAATCCCCCGGCATAGTTTACCAAAATCTGGACGGCCAAAAAACATTTTGCCGAGGGTCGCCAACAAGGCAGACACGGGCCTGTATGCATTAACAGCAGTAGCAATTCCAACAGTCTGATCTTTCATATTTTACTGCGCAGATGGCCACCCTACGTTTTAAGCTTGGTCGCTGGTATACCTTTTAAAGATGCTACCCCATCTTTTCAGAGCCTATTCTCAAATCCAGCAATCAAATTACTTAAACGAGTAGCAAAAACTGTCTCCCTGTATTTCTGATAGGCCTACTAGACTCCTCATTGCGCTTGTCATTCCATCAAGTTCGACATACACGTGCTCCTCAAAAGCGTGTATTTACTGGCTTGCGGGTATGCAGATAAATTACTACCTACTCAAATGGTCTCAACCCAAGCAGAGACGTCACGTCTTCCAATCTGGTGTTTAACGTGAATCACTGTATCAGTGACCAAAACATTCCACGTCAGGGAAAGCGTGTTCACCATCATTGCGACCTCGCACTTCTGTCCCTTCAGGTAGTCCTAGCCTACGTTTCTCAAACTCACGCCTAAATCCAATTCCTCCTCTCTACTTTCCATAACCCGAATAATCCCATGTCCTGGTTTAATACCGCTTGTGGTGGTGTTATTATTATAATTTATACCATACTAAAGTCTAATAAATATATTATACTAAAAGTAGGCCTACTCTATGATCATGGTCACTGTCACCGGCTATTACTATCGCCACTTGCCGCGTGTGCCCCCTGCTGAGCGTTCGTTCATCTATATAAATCATTGCTGGCTTCCCCGTCTTCCCATTGCTGGGAATGCTCCCTGCAATTGCAGGCATTCAGTCCATTTCTGGGCAGCTTTCGGTTTATCATCATTAGTTATGCATTCCAGTTGGCGACTTATCTCACGGAACCACCTCACCGTTTAGGGTTCGTACATTAGAGTGCATCATGGGGAGGTTTTGTTGGCCATATTGAGAGGACTCAAGAGAGTTGTAGAGGGATGCCCAATAAACTCCTATCTAAGCTAGGCTAATGAAAACCTGGTTTTGCAATGTCTCACATGAGAAGCACTGTGTCAGTTTCAAACACAACTTCCCATAATCACAATTCCTTTCACGATTATTGACTAAACAAAAACCAAAAGACATTACTACGAAGACATTAACAAACATTGCATTGGAATGTTGTCAAACAAGAAGATCATCAAAACATTCAATATCTGTACTACTGATTGTATGCTTCTTTACCAAAATAGAGAATTCCAAGAGTTAAAGAAAGGCAGCCTGTTGAATTTGTACTTGATATCATGCTCAATCATGCTCAAGCCCTTAAATGTTGACATTTAAATAAACACAATTTGAGTAGTATTTGCTTCCACCTCTTTGACAGGGGAGTTGGGGAAGGAAAGAAATACCATTCTGCCAAAGAACATGAACTTACAGTTCAAGGAAAATAAAATATGATGTAACAGCCGAAGGATGTAAGATTGTCTTGCATTGTTTTAATCTTCCATTATAGTAGGTCAAAGATAAGCCAACTTCCAATAATAAGAAACATTACATACAAATAATAAAGCAAATAATAAGACTTCTGTTTTGTTCATGTTTTAACCTAATGTATTAATTATGACATCATCATCATCATCATCATCATCATCATCATCATCATCATCATCATCATCATCGTCGTCATCATCATTATCATCATTCAAGTAGTGTTCAACAACAAACAGTAACTTCTTTAGTTTTTTTCTATTGGATTTTATATTTATTACATTTATAGCCTGGTTTTATTTTTGTCGCCTCTCAGCCTCATTCATGAAAAATCAAGAAAATTATATTCTGGATGTTTAGTGCTGTCGGTGGTCTGTTTCAGCTAGAGAAGGCAATGGATGTAGCTATAATTTGTCACGTTTTTTTTTCATATTGGTTTGTGGTAAGTAGGCTACTTTACGTATTTATGAATTCAATGTGCCCTGTGTTCCTGTAAGGGCGGTTAATGTAGCGCGACATGTTGCTGCTGCAGAATACAGCAGCTGAAGGGCTGGACATTCGAACCTTGGACCCTGTCTTCCAACACCACTAGCTAAAGGACACAATTGGAGGAACTCCACATTTTGTTAGAAGGGCCCGTTTGTATTTTTCTCTTGAGTGTATTGCTTTGTAGCCTATTTGTATTTTGTGGATAAAGTGGATAATTGTTTCTGACCTGTTCCTGGAAACTTTAATGTCAGTTTGGAATTGAGGGACAGTTTGACTTGTCCACTTGAAATGTAGATGTGGCCAGTCTGGTGATAAGCAGTGTATATTTTTCAAGAGGCCACCCTGTAAGTTCTCAGGTCTTTGTGTTGCTCTTCACCAGTCCCAGGTGGGGTGTGTGAGTGTGTGAGTGTGTTTGTGTGTGTGTGTGTGTGTGTGTGGGGGGGGGGGGGGGGGGGGGGGGGGGCAACTATTAGTAGTTTCGATAGTTTCGTCTCGAACTGAATGTTTAGTGTGTTATATTTATTGATACACGCCAGGCGTGATGACGTATAACCGTTCTGGGGGGCGGGGCGCATGATGAAGTTCACAACCCACCAGTGGCTTCACTGTTTTCTAACCCCATCGAATAAACGCACAAGCACAGTACGTGCACGCCACGCACACGCGAATGCATTTTACTCAATTGCCTTTCAAACATGTTTACCGTTTTATGTCCAGGTGTCGCTGAATGGTTAAAGATCTTGTCGATGGCTGAGCTGCGCAACAAAGTGTACTATAGTTTAAAAAATAAATAAATAATAATTGTAGGCGTCTTTTTGTGAGGTGACGCAAGATCCGGAGCCGTGTGTTGGGGGTCTAGTGGAGGCTCGGGGTAGGTTTAGTGAAGGCGCCACGTCGGCAAAACCAGCACGATGATGCTGTACTTACGGGGAACACTTTGAAACGACAGCTGTACGGCGTTTGGCGAAGATATCCACACTCCTGCAAAAAAGTCGCAGGCGTCAGAAGAACCTGATAAAAGGTTTCAAAGGGGAGGCTGGCCGAGCCCTTCTCTTGATTCACCAGCCAGGTGCACTTTAAAGTGAATTCAAGTCCCTTCTGAAGCCTCCATAAGCCAGCCGTTGCTGCGATGGTGAAGGTAATTAACTGTTCGTTGATATATCTAATCTTTTTTAGTGTTAAGGATAACTTCTCTTTCAACATCCTATACAATTGTTTACGTTAAAGTTTGACTGTTGTTCGAAGACGACATTCTCTACTTTGATAGCATTGTAGAAGTTTCCAGAACCCTACGGTACTTACCACAGTACATTAACAGGGGAAAATGGCTTTGTTGTGTCTTTAAACGGGGCACTGTTTCCAAACAAAGTATTTACTTTACTTTACTTTGCTTTATTTGACAAATAGGCGATGTGCGTCAGATCGTTTGACGTTGCATAATGGTCGCTGTATTTCTGCCCATTTTCAACGTGGCAGTCACGGCGCCTTTAGATATCAGGCCAATATATTTATATATATACTGTGGTCCAGTCCGAAGTGATGCTTTTTCACCACCAAACGCTGTTTGTTCGATGGAGGTCACGACCCTCACGTCAGCCACACGTGAGGGTCGCCACCATCGCCCCACCGATCGACCTGTCTTTGCTAATTGGGAAAACTGCATTAACAATAGGCCTTTAAATAAAAGAGCTGCCTAAAAAAACTATGGTATTTCATGTCAGAAATGCCCAGGCTCTGATCTGTAGTCTTCCCTACGAGGAGGGCGGTTTTTGTGTACGTATTAATTTCTACGTCGAACTTTTCCAGAACGCGAACAGCGTGAGCTCCGAGGAGCAGCCTGGGATGAGCGTCCCGGTGGAGAACACGGTGTGCTCTGAGAACGACCCAGCAGCAGGTAGGCCTCAGGTCCAGCTCACTGGAATAATGTGTGTCTGTGTGTCCATGAGATAGCAATCTTCTTATTGGGTGTAGTCTAGGCTTCAACTGATTATTTGACCCTAGTTCCATTTGTATTATTATTTATGGGTAAGTAGGTTATTAAGCCTTTCAGGGGCAAGTAGCCTATGTGTAAACGACTGCTTTAGTTTGAACGTCCAAGGTGAAATTAACTTAGATCCACAAAATGTCCAGCTCTGCTAGGACTTCCATTATAGTTGGCTGCTTTCCTTAAATGTCCAGTGTGTAGAACTGAACTCGAAGCAACTTCTTTTTAGTGACATATTAAGTCAGAATAGTCTCAATAAACAAAAACGCCAGTTTCCGCAATTGTATTCCAATACATGTAGGCCTGTTGGTATTTTTTTGGTTGACATTGACAGCCTTTTTAAAGGACAAGGTCTGTATATTTTGATGGTTTTCATTGCTGTGAAATTGCTGAACTAAATTAAAAATTAATAAACTAAACAAATAAACGTTCTACCACTCTACATATGAAACAAGACTAAGGCAGGAGAAGTAAGCAAACCACTACAATACCCAACTCTGCCTCCATTATCTCTAAGCGCAAATATTTTCTGAAAATGTATCTCGATATTTGAATTGATCAAAAGGAGAGCTCCAATTTCACATTCGTTTTGCTTGAAAGATGAGTTGAGAATGGCAAAAACCGGTGTTTTTTGGTAACATTCAAACCACAGTTGTGTTGTTTTGCAAAAAGTGCCATTTCAACAAACCAACAAATCAACATCTACAGACCAATAGAGGCTGCAAAACCCACAAATTGATTTAGAAGGTGCACTTTCTACTGCAGCCATGATAAACCAACCGTTGCAATGGTGAAGTTAATGGTCATTGATGCCTAATTATATGTGCCATATCATTCTAAGTAGTAATGCAGGTGCTAGTCGCCTCTTGTTCAATAACTTGTTAAATAGTTGAATAATCTATTTCTCATTACTGAAATAATGGCAGAGGTGAGCAGGACAACGTCATTGTAAATGATATGTAAATAAGTGATGTCTATCTATCCTGCTGGCTTGTTGAAACTTGAAATATTTCAGTTGGCCAAAGACTAATCTCTGATTCAGAAGTTCGACTGCTATTGCCAAAGTTCAGGTGTGAAACGTTACAGCGCGTTGACAAGAGTGTGAGGGAGGAACTCATTTGCGAGTGGCACATGATTTTAAGAAGTGTATTTCTACAGTGGCCAGCCTCCCAAACCGGTTGGATTTTAAACTTCTACAGACACTTTGTCTTAAAGGTGGTGTCTGAACTGGATGTTTTGGCTGGCTGTAGGAAAGCTTTAGTTTTCCGGTGTTAACCAAGGTTTGTGTTTGCTGTTTGCCAAGGAAGGACACCACAATGGGCTGATGGTCCTGTTGTTGTAGTTATGAGTCTTCTGGATCCAAGATGAAATGTATAACATGTAAAATCTTTGCATTAATACATCTATTATCTCAATATGTTTCCAACAATAGTCAAACCCATAGAAATCTGTATCCATTTGGTCCCATGTCAATTGTGTCATATGCTCTTTTCCCCCGAACCTCAGAGGAAAACCGTGAACAGTATTCCAGTCGAGAACTTATTTATTTGAAGGATATTTCAATATTGATCTAGCTTAATGTGCTACTTTGACAAGTGGCTCATGCCAGCCATAAGCTAAGGCAGTGTTTCCCATACAATAGCTTGACTTGGACCAGTCATTTGTAAAAAAAAAAAAAAAAAAAACTTTTTTAACTTTTTAAAATGAATGTAATTTCATTGTATACACACACACACACACTGGCAATGAGCCGATTCATGTGTGTGAATACACCCTCCTCTCTGCGCCCACTCTGAGTCAAAATGATGTTCTGTGCGGGAGGAAGGGTTGTTGTTGGCTTGTGCGTTACGTCCACACGATCGTCCACTGGCCATGCAGTTCTTCACCTGCTTCTTCCTGCTGCACTGCAGGATACACTTCTAAACAGCCATTTTAATCCGTTGGGAACACTTTGAAAATGTGAGACCGTTCTTTAGTTGAATTTTAGTTAGGCTATTGTTTAGGGAAGGGTACTCTGTAATTCAAACTATTGTGTAGAAATATGGACCAAATGATGGCTTTATAGAGAGGAGTGCTGCTGTCTCCTGGGCAGTTTTATACTCCTCGACACTCAGGGCTCAAGTGAATACTAAGTAATCGAGACTTTAGTTCCCTAGATCACAGTGAACAGTAGATGTAATGACATAATGTGAGTAAACGTAACGGAAATGAAACTTTAATAATCTCATCTATGAACATGATTTATCATGTTCATGGATGAGTCATGAGTCGCAATGATGGTGCAGACAACAACTCCTATGTTCCCATGCTAGTCATCAAATCACCTTTTGTCATTCTTGTACTGTAGTTGACTGGCAGAAATGACTTATTATATCTTTTTACTGACCCTTTTAATGGTCAGGTTATTTCCAGTCGTGATCCATTCCATGTAATGCAGATCCCCGCCACCAAGAACTTGATTGGTCAAAACAAATTGCGAAAGAATGGGGAAACACCCTGCTTTGGAGCTCGTCGGCCATCAGGTTTTAGTTTGAATCTAAAATCTGATTTGTGAGACGAGCCAAAAACAAACCATGGCCTCTGTGTTTGAGTATAATGTAAATTGAGTCAATAAACCGGGGAGTTTGCGCTATTTTCTCTACGGTTTATGAAAATGTGTGTCTGCCATTGTGAGGGAGAACCTCATAACCACATATTACTGCCAAAATCATGAGCCAAACTAACCTCATGTGCGCACACAACTAATGCATCCAGGCACACAAATGTGTTCATTTACTGCAATTGTACTGCCTTTCACTCAAGGAAAATCCTTTAATTGAGCCGACTCATATGGTGCAGCAGCACCCTACTAATGCCTGCGCGCACAATTGCTGCTCTTGCTCTCAAATGACTCCTCTCACTTGGATATCTTTCCTTCGCAGAGATGGTTTTTCTTTTGGCACTAAGAGGGCGGAGCCAGCCATGTTCGTTGTATCCGTGAATATGATTGGTTACATGTTGCAACAGTCCAAATCAAATCCATTTTATTTGTATAGTCTTCAAATAGTCTGTATAGTTTAGTGTTACACCGTAGAGGGTTTGCAGGAGTTAAAACATTACTCTGTGTGTCATGAATAAAAGCAGCATCAGGTACAATGAACAATAGTCTAAGCCTTGAAGATGAATACTATTTGATTATCAACTATATCAACAGACCACAAATATAATGATAAAAATTGCTAATCGGGTAATACTGAGTTACTAAAGCAGTGAGCCAAAATTTAAAGTCTGTATTGAATGAAAGGAATATACATGAATTGCCTCACTGTAGCTAGTGTAACGTGGATATTTAGTCTCATGATAAGATGACGATCATCTGATCAAAGTCTAATGATTCTGCACTGTCACTGTATCCTTGTTTCTTTCTACATATAGTAAAAACTAAATAGAAAAATGGCGTGGCTACATAAGGAGTTTCTACAGCTATATTTTGGGAATCAGAAAAGGAATCCGTTTTCTAATTGCGATAGGTTAGCAAACAATTACATTTAGGGATTCAATGGCCTATCTGACTCTGCCCACTTGCTTCCAAAAAGACAACCACCAGCGTAAACTCAAAATAACCTGTCTGAGGAACCCTACATTGCCAGAGAGAGGGCTTGAGTGATCCAATAACTAATATAGCCATGGGTACTACAAGTAACCTGCATTTTTGTTTCACTAAAAAGAAAAATGTGATCGACCGAATGATGTATTCCCTGTGCCACTTAGGGAAGAGATGCCCTGATTGGTCAGAAATGAGCCGGAAGCAGTCTGAAATCTAAATTGGCTCATCCAGAAGCAGGCACAGTCAGCTCCTAACAGATATTCTCACAGTGCATTTCATTTGCTGGTAGCTGAAGGATGGCTATGACATTTCTAACAAATTACACTCAAATAGTAGTGGTTAAATCTGCATTTTTTTTTTGTATTTGCATACAAATCCCATCCAAACAGAGGTATGCTTGTGTCAATATCACACAGTTGACTGTGCTCGAAAGATAATTGGAGTGCTAAGATCAATTTGATGTGCTCCTAAGATAAATTCTAGCAACATTCTAAAACGGTGTCCCGCAAACTCTTGACAATTGAAACTACACCTCTCAGGATGATGGCAGGTTCCTAATCAAAAGGCTGTCTTCTTTCTCCTCAACACAGAGTCTGGCAAGGAGCACCCCGTGGCCCAGCCCGGCATGGTGTGGCGCGTGACCGGCGGATTATTCAACGTCACCAAGGGTGTCGTGGGCGCTGCTGTTGGGGGCGTCGCTTGGGTGGGCGGCAAGAGCCTGGAGATCACAAAGTCTGCTGTGACCACGGTGCCGGCCGTGGGCGTGGGCCTGGTGAAGGGAGGCGTGTCAGCGGTGGCGGGGGGCATGTCCTCCGTGGGCTCAACGGTCGCCAACAAGGTGCCCTTCACGGCCAAAAGGAAAGACAAGGCCGAGTGAAGAGAATTGTGTGGACTTTTTTCAACATTTCGGTATATTGCCCGACTCTGAGCCACAAAGGGCTCATCCATGTGGGTGGCCGGTCCTTGGTTTTTCAGTGTTCCAGAACGTTTCTTTCTCTTATGTACAGACCATTGAATTGCATGTGGATACTTTATACGGCTTGCTTATTTTTTAAGTGCGCTTTTGAGTCACGGTCAAAGAGGACCCTGAGTCCTGGACCGAGTCATTGACAGTGACTCAATGACTAGCCGTCGGGGCTCCAATACTCCAATATACTGTTCTTAAAGGGGAAAAAGATGAACAGGTGTAGGCAAGTGTTAAATAACTACAAAATGAATAATTGGACCGTTGACACCTTTATGATCTTGTCATAAGTACACAATTTTTTTGAGCAAGCGTCTCATAACATCATGACTAATTAGATGTCCAGTCGTATGCCTACTTACTGGAATTATAATTAAAACAACAACAAAAAAACATTTCCTGATCTAATGGCTACCTTTTTTCCTGTCTGCCAGTCCAGGAGTACTTTTCCAGCATTTAGTTAGGATGACAACATTTCAATGCAAACTGTAAGTTATGTATATGCAAATCCATTGCTGATGGACATTTTTGATGTGAGTGTGAATGCTTTACTCGCCCTTTCAATAAAGAATTTGAGATAATGCAACCTACTTTTGTGTTTCCTCCAAGTTTTAGTTTAGTTTCTTATTTGATACTGAAATGTTCGGAAACCTGATCATTCTGCCATTTAGTTTCTGTACATCAACATCACTAATGTAAAAATTGACAGTGCTACTGATCTAAATGACATGCCATATGAAGCTTTAATGCTCAACAAGCCAGTTTGTCAATGAGCCTTGTCGTTGAGTAAATGACAAGGCTCAAGGCAATACGTACACACTGCCTAAGACATTATCTAGCCCTCAAAGATGTACCATCCTGAATATGCACCTCGAGAGCTGGAATGACAAGGACATTTTAGTCAGCAATTTATGCTGATCCAACTGACACGGTTGGAGACAAGGTGAGTGACAATTGTCTGCAATTGACTCCAACATAAGAATTTGGATATACGAAACTTTGATATATCACAAGAAAACCAGTATTAGTAGGGTGTATGCATAGACTTCATCAAAAAAACATGAGATCTGATAAGAGATCTGCTTTTGAACATGCACTGGTCTCAACAAAAGTGTGATAGCAGTGTGATAAAAAAATCTAGCAGAAGAGAGCAATATTTTGAAACCCACAAACATCCCCGCCACTCTGCTCCCTCCCTATGTTTCTCACAGCACGTTTGACTAAATTTGACCTACATATACAACATAATAATAATAATAATAATAATAATAACAATAACACAATTGGAAATTGCTTTACTGTCGAGTTATTACAAATCTAAATTATATTAATGTAATATTTGTTATCAATAATTGTTATTATTCATGTTAATGTAACCTTTATGGATGTCTAAAATGCAAGTCGAGATTTTGCACAGCTTGTAAGCATGCAACAATCTATTTAATGCAGGCATATTGGCGAACACTTTGTTTGGGGTCCTCTATGAGCGCCAGTCGCATTCATTGTTGTTAGCAACTAAGCTAAGCGCTAAATGTTGTGGTTGTAGCTTTTTCATGAATAGTAAATAGTGCGAATCTCTGATTGCAAACATGAATTTAGAGTTACTTGGTAAGCAATGTATATATGTATATGTGTGTTTTATAAGTTGTTGCGATATGGCGGTTGGATATCTGTATTTGATCAATGTACTTTGAAGTACAGCTATTACAACCGATTAGCTACCTAGCTCAAAACATTGTTACTCTGTCAAACAAGGAGTTTGAAATGTCTTGGCATTGGACTTTCTATTTATTGAACGGACAGTGTACCACGAACGGCTACGTATTGTTTATGCATTCGCATTTAAATTTAATCAATTTAACGTTTACTCTAATGAAAGAGAATGTGCTTCATACTGATGGTTTGCTTTTCTGTCTAATAGAGTCGTTTGGACAAAACTACCCCGAGGTAAGTTAATTTACTAGCTCAATTTTTTGACAAACCACTCCGTAATGCACTACTTATCACATATTGCGCCTTTTCATCGGTCGATCTGTGATGTTCCCTACCCAGTCCCGTGTGCCATTATTTCAATGCACCACAGATCTGTGAAAGTAGAGTGACCGGTGCAACTAGCGGGATACTGGTCTTATTGACTTCATATATTGCCATTCCAGTCACTGCTCGTTATTCAAAGACTAAAATGATGACACCTGGATTCTACTGGCACATCAAACTTCTCAAATGTATACATGCAAATATAATCCATCGTATTTTAAGTCAAATGATGAACATGCACAGTACATACTCAGTGGTTATGGGATCACTATGTGACCAGTAAATATAAATGATTTAGATTGTGCTGGTTGACTTGTATTTACTGTAACTTATTTCGTTGTGTTTGTTTAATAACTTTGACAGGAGGCTGATGGCACCCTGGACTGCATCAGCATGGCCCTCACGTGCACCTTCAACCGCTGGGGCACTCTCCTGGCTGTGGGTTGCAACGATGGCCGGATCGTCATCTGGGACTTCCTTACAAGAGGAATCGCTAAAATCATAAGTGCACACATCCACCCTGTGTGCTCTTTATGGTAAAATACATTGGAGCGTAATCAGTTTTATGTAGACTACTATATGCTCGCTTTTCCAGGGCTGCATGCATACATACATACATTCATACATACACCTCTGTCTTTACCATCTTACTCTCTTTTTCTAAACCTATAGTTGGAGTCGAGATGGCCACAAGCTGGTTAGTGCATCAACAGACAATATTGTGTCTCAATGGGATGTCCTGACTGGGGACTGCGACCAGAGGTTCAGATTCCCATCGCCAATCTTAAAACTACAGTATCATCCAAGAGACCTGTAAGTGGAGCAATATGTGTAATGGTTTGTCATTAGTTCTAGAAGTTCAGTTCATTGCTTCAGACGCCACATGTTCGGTTGACCAAGCAGACGAGGGCTGTGATTATGTTGTTTTTGGTTCATGCCACCCATAGTTCAGGCCAGCAACGATAAGTTTAATCGGTATATGTATCTGATGCCTAGCAAGATGCATCAGTTAGACTTGGGGTTTGAACACAGAATGTTTCGCCTGAGAACACCCCATTTTAATGCTAATAAATTGTTGTTAAACAGTGAAAATAAAGGAAACCTATTCAGAAGCCTCCAAATAGACCTAAGACTATAGCCAAAAGGCTCGGAGAATGCATGCGTAAAGGGATTACTGTTTCAGCAGTTTGAAGTCCATTTCATTAACACATTGTGTTTCTGTGTTTCAGGGACAAGGTTCTTGTCTGTCCCATGAAGTCCGCCCCGGTGTTGTTGACACTGTCAGACTCCAAACACGTGGTCCTGCCTGTGGACGACGACTCCGACCTCAATGTCGTCGCGGCTTTTGACAGGCGGGGCGAGTACATCTACACTGGAAACGCCAAGGGAAAGGTCAGGGTTACTTTGGTTATTTTCAGCGTTGTTGTCTGCACTGCAGCTTCTGCACCGACGCTGTCCTCTCCACACTCTATGTCTATGTCCGTACCCAATGCTGAAGCTGTAGTGCTGATATGACTTCACTTTAATAGCTTTCAAGCCAACAGCAGTAAACCTCTAATTTGGGGAAACTATTTGTTTTTCTGATCAATGACAAAGTTGTGGTGAGTATGGCGAGGAGCCTGAGATGGAAATAACATTGAAAGTCGTAATGAAATTGCGTCACTAAGTAAGAAATGTTCCAGAGGTAAAAATTTGTCATTCGATTTAAAGATTAATGATAATAGTGTTACACACTTACCTTAACATTGCTAAATTGCTAAATCTGTTGGTCAGTCTGTTGGCTATTACAGACTGACAGTGTGACCTTTTTATTTTTGTTCACAATGCATCCCACATGGAACTATAGGGTTGAAGTCTAATGGGGTTGAAGTCTAATGGGGTTGAAGTCTAATGGGGTTGAAGTCTAATGGGGTTGAGGTCTAATGGGGTTTAAGTCTAATGGGGTTGAAGTCTAATGGGGTTGAGGTCTAATGGGGTTTAAGTCTAATGGGGTTGAAGTCTAATGGGGTTTAAGTCTAATGGGGTTGAAGTCTAATGGGGTTGAGGTCTAATGGGGTTTAAGTCTAATGGGGTTGAAGTCTAACGGGGTTGAGGTCTAATGGGGTTGAAGTCTATGGGCTTGAAGCACAAATAGATGTGAGCCCCCCATCTTCTTGATTTCCTAAAGTGGAGCCAAAATACATCAAAATATGTTTGGAAAAACTCCAGCATTTTGCAACAAGATGCAACATATTGGTGGGATATATTCTGATGCGGTTTCTGCTGTTAATTTCTTATCTTCTTGCCTTCACATCCTGTAGATACTTGTCTTGAACACGAACACCCAGGAGCTTGTTGCCTCATTTAGAGTCACCACAGGCACTAGCAACACCACAGCCATCAAGTCCATTGAGTTTGCACGCAAGGGCAGGTAAAGTATTCACATAAATTATTACAGTACTTTTAAATTGCTTAACATACATTGACTTATTTATATGGCACAATATCCCTCTGTCCCTTTCCCAATTTGTTATCAAACACTAACCCCAGCTGATATTGAGAGTCTACATTAATCTTCGATCAGTGCAATACTCCTAGGCTAACCCTCACTCCCGCCTGTGTGTCCTTGCTACAGCTGTTTCCTGATAAACACCGCAGACAGGATCATCAGAGTGTACGACGGCAGGGAGATCCTCACATGCGGCCGGGACGGTGAGCCGGAGCCCATGCAGAAACTCCAGGACCTGGTCAACAGGTGATTCCCACTGCAGCACGCCCCGCCACACGTTTAAACACAAACGACCCTACATGGGCTCCCGGGGTGTAATTACTCACCGTTATTTGTGATCAGGACTCCCTGGAAACGCTGCTGTTTCTCTGGCGACGGAGAGTACATCGTGGCAGGTTCGGCCCGGCAGCACGCCCTGTATATCTGGGAGAAGAGCATCGGCAATCTGGTGAAGATTTTGCACGGGACAAGAGGAGAGCTGCTGCTTGACGTTGCTGTAAGGCAGTTTTTCACACTTGTGATGTATAAGAAATGTGTTTCAATTGGAAAAAGTGTAGAAACCTTCATAAATGTAGCAGCCATTCAAAACACGTGGCAAGTCTTTTTAGTAACTTAGGAATGTGGTCCTTTCTAATGTATTTGCAAAACGCTTGGAATCTACAGTGATTACGACTCAGTGAACCCGTTTGATGAGTAGGAGTTCTGCGTGGTTTTACCATAATGGCTTATGATGTTGAAAACACTGCCTTGACAAACACCAACACCCAACTACTGAATGCTGGCCAACAACTACTTTACATGTTTGCCATCCAGCAGCCAACCATCACAAACGGTGTGGCACATTGGCCCCAGGTTGGCGCCTGATGGGGGGCCAGTGTGCCAGCATCTTTGTGTCTTCCGCAATTATCCTTTTTTTTAACTTGTTCACTGGGTGTGTGCAGTCTTATGTCTTTACCCTGTATGCACTCTTACCCGTCTCTAGTGGCATCCTGTGCGTCCAATCATTACCTCCATCTCCAGTGGCGTTGTGTCCATCTGGGCCCAGAACCAAGTGGTAGGGGACCTTTTTTTTAAATCGTGTGGTGGCTGTAGATTTGTGTGAACTATCTCCATCACTGCGTCACCAATTGCTTCTCCGGATGATAGGAAAACTGGAGCGCGTTCGCCCCGGACTTCAAAGAGCTGGACGAGAACGTAGAGTATGAGGAGAGGGAGTCCGAGTTCGACATTGAAGACGAAGACAAGAGTGAACCAGAGCAGACAGGTTGGCAAACTTTGCTTCAGCACACACACGATAGTCGTCAGTTGCTGCTGGTACTGCCCGAGTATGTTGCCTGTTGAGTGGATCATCTGGGGTACTTATGTGGGTCTGTCTGTGTGTTTCAGGTGGAGATGCTGCAGAGGATGAAGAAGTGGATGTTACCACCGTTGACCCAATTGTGGCATTTTGCAGCAGGTGAGTGATTTTCAAAGTAACAATCAGTTATTCATATGTGATGTAGCAAATTGTTGGTCCAACTTGTGCGTCATTATCTTATTGGTACTGGCCAGTAGTAGCTTAGAAACATCTTTGCAGTATCTGCCTGATATGTAAAATAGGCCTCATAAGTATGACTACATTGTTGTAGTTAATTATGTGATCTCTGTCACGTTAGACCGACAGCCTCCTATAAGTGCTCTTTGGAGGCAGGGGAAGTATTCAGTCAGATGCAGTCTCTTGCAGTCTTCTGCACCTTTTTTTAAATGTTTTTGGGAGAGACTCTCAATGGACTTGAGGCCAGACAGATCTGCTGGGAGAGGTTAAAAAACAAAAGTCAATTGAAGTAAAAGTTTGAATTGACCTAAGTGTGTGTGTGTGTGTGTGTGTGCGTGTGCGTGCGCAGTGACGAGGAGCTGGAGGACTACAAGGCCCTGCTGTACTTGCCCATCGCCCCAGAGGTGGAGGACCCCGAGGAGAACCCGTTTGGACCGCCACCCGAGGCCTCGGGTCAGGTGACCCCCACAGAGGAGGGCCTGGGGACGGGTGACAAGAAGCAGCGGCAGCCGTCGGCCGACGGCGGGCCGGCTAAGAAGAAGGCGCGCACCACAACCATAGAACTACAGGGAGTGCCCAGTGACGGTGAGACAGGCTGACGGCACCACGGCTAGATGGAGCTTTTTTTTTCCGTTCGTCGCTCTTGTTAAGGCCCACTGCTCTTATGTACCATAGGATGGGTCAAATGCAGAGAACAAATTTCGTCCCCATATCAAAAAAAAATTACGAGAATGACCAATAAAGGCCAAAAGGTCCTCTCTTAAATGGTACTTAAACGTACATGGTGAATTGAGTGACTTCACACACACGCGTGATCACAGCCATTGGTCTGACCTGGACTGTCGCATCTCGTCTTCTCCCCTTCTCAGAGGTGCACCCCCTGCTGGGCGTGAAGGGGGACGGCAAGTCCAAGAAAAAGACCGCCGGACGGCCCAAAGGCTCCAAAGGTAAAGAGAAAGACTTCCCCTTCAGGCCCAAGGCGTTCCGGGGCGACCGGCCCGTCTTCGCCACCGAAGCGCAGTCTAGTACAGGGGCGGCGGGGGGAGCAGGAGGGATGAAGGGCAGAGTGGAAGCAGGCCTTGCCCCAGGTAAGGATGACGCGACCGCCCTCGGCGGGCCCCGGAGCTAGTGCTGCTTCGTCAAACGGCTCTGCATTACTACCAGCCCCGCAAAGCCACAGCTTTCTACTGTTTTGCTCATTGCTGACATCTCCAAATAATCATAAAAAACATAAATAAGCACAAAAAAAAAACTAAACGATTGTATTTGGGTTTTAATGCTGATATTGGCAATGAGAGAGCCCTAGAATCGCATATGCATTGTCCTTGAATGCAGCAATCTACACATCCTGAGTAACCAGTGACAAGTCACTGTTGATCACAATTAGTGAGTAATTGACACTACGGCTAATGTATTTACTTTTATAATGTACATATTTTCGCATGTGGAGTAGTCTATATCGGATTATGGTTGAATGTTTCTATTCCCAATTCTCTCACATGGTCTAATTTTGTCAAACATTGGAGAGTTGATTTTAGATGTGGTTGCTGCATATGTTAAATAACATACTTTACTGGGCGCTAGCTGGCTTTACTTTTGTGGCTAGTTTGTCTATTTCCTGCTTGGCCTTTGACCCTCCTTCTCCTGCCTCGCTCCTCCTTGGGTTTGTGATGGTTTTTATTGTTATTGTTATTATTATTATTATTATTATTATTATTATTATTGTTCTGTGTTTGTGCAAGCTTGGCTATGTTTGTTATGATTTTAAAGTGGTCTGTGTGTGTTTTTTGTAAGCTTGAGCTTTAGCATCGTAGAGTTGGTGTGAACCTCTGTGCTTTCAGAATAAAGCAAAGCTTGCCACAAACCATGCTGGCCCATATACAAATGTATCTGTTAAAAATGTTCACATTATTTTTGCCCATAACATTTTGTGGCTGTTGCAGATCTTAACTTAAACTGAACACTTTATTTTACACTGCAAGTAATTTGTTCATTACTTTTAGTTGACATATTGGGGGTATTATGGCAGCAATAAGGTTCGTGTTATCTACCAGGATCAGTACCAGTATCATTGTTTATTTATATTTACTAGGCATTTATTACACAACCTTTATGGATATATACAGTTCTACCTTGTGTATTTACTTCTTGGCAGGAGACGAATAGTCTAAAGTGTTGCCGCTGCAAATTAAATTGAACATAAAAATATATTTAACATGGACTCGAGTGGGAACATTTATTGATGGGTAGAATGTTGATTTAACCAAGTTTATTTGTTATTTCACCTTGCAGGGAGTCTGGTGTCACAGTCATACAAACAACATGATATTGGAGGTATGGACTGATCGCTGCACCAATAGATATGGAAATACCGCTGGCAGAGACGTTTAGCCTTCAGACCACTCAAACCCGTCTTTACATCGAAAGAAAAAACGGGAGAAACAAAGAAGCTGTAAATAAGTCCCAAGTAATTTTACATTTGCTCTTTTCTGTGTAGCTCTGTGTATGGTCTCTTAATCTTTTTATTGACACGATCACCTTACCAGCCGTTGTCCTTTATGGGAAATGTCAGTTTTTATATATATATATTAAAGCTGTGATAATTATTTTGCTCTGGTGTCTATTTTTTATTTTATTCAAGCTTAAAGGTCCCTGTTTAAAGTGTAAGGAAACATACATTTGAAAAATCATATTTGTTGTTAGCTTTGCGGCTAGTGTCAACCTTTTGATGCTACCACAATAACATTAGACATGCATGGTGAATAACATGTTATGCTTGTTCGTATCATACTTGACAAACCACACGTTAATCTAACTTGCTATTCAGGTAAGATCTAAACAGGAACTGTTCAAGGGAAAGAAATGATGGGACTAGATACTAATTTAAAGATTAAACCTTTCCCAAGAGATTGCATTGGGTTATAAACCATAACCAAATAGGCACCTTGTACAGTTCAAGGGTTGCAGACGCGGAAGAAGTTGTGAGCCACATCTGATTACATCAAGCAGGAGCCTTCACTGGCAGCTCCAAAATCAAATGGCCAATTGAACACTTGATCTCGAGTGTGTACTAATGGTCCAAATGAAGACCGAGAACCTCCTCTAGTAAATCTTCATCCAAAACCCCCAATCCCCCCTACAAAGAGACGTAGTTGGAGCCCAAGGAGCTGGACTGTCTCATCAGTCCCTTCAGTCTGGTGTAAGTAAGTGACATCAAGGGTCCAACATAGTGCTTGCGGGACCCCTGCCTTTCTGCCATAGTACTTGGTCTGCATCTGCATGTACTTATAAAAGTATCTTGAATAAAAATAGAGATCCTTTTGTTTCTGTATCGTGATCCTTCAGAGTGCAGTGGTCGTCCACTGCATTGAAAGCTGCTGTTTTGAACACAGGCGGCACGTGTGCTGTGCATAACAAGACACTAATCGTGGATGGTGCAGTATGCACTACTGTTGTGCATCTTTCTACATCACACCAAATAATCCAACACGCAATGGACCATTTCTTTAAACCTCTTTTATTAGATTGGCTGCGACAAAATCCAAAATATTTTAAAATATTGTTGCTCTATTATAATGTAATCTGGCTTGGAAAGTGTGCTTTAAACTTTCTTGGTGATTGTGTGGAAAAGAGGGGGTTTGTAAAGGTGTGTGTATGTGGTCAGCGCAGCGCTTTTTGTGTTATATGGCCCATGGTGCATCCAATGCCACCAGTCATGATGGCAAAGCGCATAAGGTCATTCGTATTTGAAAGCAAACTATTCAAATATTTACATCAAACCGAGAATGGTCGTGAAACAAGAATGGTGAAACAAGGAGCATTAGTATTTCAAAGAGCTAATATCACAATGGCACGCTATATATATATATAGATATATGTATCTATATCTATATATCTTCATATATATATATATATATATATATATATATATATATATATATATATATATATATGCTCTACATATAGCTTGTATTTAACTGCAATAAACCAACATTGTCAATTTTAGGAACGTATAGGTGAGCATCCCAAAAAAATACTATTTAGAATCTCTTTCCTAACTTTCTGGACAATAAAAAAAGAAATCCAAAATGTACTTGGTACAATGACACCAGTAAAGTGAAAAACAAATCATATATAGTTCACACTTTAAAACAAAGTAAAAAAAAACAAAGTATTTTTTATAATAGCCTTTTTTCAGGAAGTAAAAAAAGTTTAAATTTGAATTGCTAAATATAAGACAACATAGTTAATCATTCCATCTAAAGTCACAACTGGGGTCATTTTGGCAATTCAATACAAATTGTACACTATTTAAAATAGGGTGATGTGCAAAATATTTAGTTATGAGAAACCTCCATATCTACATGTTTTTTTTTGTCTTACTAGTTTTTCTTAAATTGGATCATGAGTCTTTTATTTCAGTGAATTGATTCATATTAGGATAAGATGGAAACCTGACGTCAAGTTGGAATTCTTGGGTGTAAGGAGTTAAGAACTAGAGGTATTATTGCACATCCCAAACAGCTTTTCTGAAAGCAAATGTGCAGGCCTTTTAGAATGTAAACAAGCCCATCATCTGAGAGTATGCCCACATGAGGATAGGCAGTATAGTCCAGTCATGTAGACATTTTGTAAACACCCTGCAGATTGTAGGGTCAAAAGAGCCTGGCTCATGGTATAAGTCAACTTAGAAAAGGTAATGAATAAGCAGCATAGGTCTTGTAATAACAACACCAACTTTAGCAATATTTTGATTGTAGACAGTTTCAATAAAACCAGCATTTCTTTTTTTTTTTTTTTTTTTTTTTTTAACTTATCACCTTTTTAACCATTTCTTTCCTAGCATACACACCCAAACCTTCATCAGTGCATGAAGATATATAACTAGGTAAAATAGGCTACTTGGCATTGCTCTTAAGATTCCAATTGTTAAATTTGCAGAATTTATCGATTTATTTATGGATTAAGTCATCAAATTTGTGAAACATATGTAGAATAAACCATACAACATCAAGTAGTACAATACCCTAACATACAAACACTTTAATTAAAAAATTAGGGTAGACCCTTTGATTTGTTATAATTAAGAGTGTCTCACTACTAATGGTGCTATACAGATCATAATCAAAATCTTGAACACACACACACACACACACACACACTCGTACCAACCAGGACAAACTGTCTGTGTGGTTAAACAGTTGTGACTGTCAGAAGGTTGCTGGGGCAGACGATGCTTTCCCTGCTGTCCAATCGGGTTCCATGAGTCAACAGCTCCTCGACAGTCGTCCAGTCGTCGTACAGTTTCCTGTTACGGAGATTATTCAACTTCCTCTGGCTTAGTTCAAGGACAGTGTTGCATCGCCCCTCCACAAAAAACTGGTCTTCGTCGCACACTTGGTTCTCTGTATGTCCGTCCTCCACCATCATCACTCCCCTGTTGTTCACTCCGTCTCTCACCGTCACTCCCCTGTTGTTCACTCCATCTCTCGCTGTCACTCCCCTGTTGCTCACGCCATCTCTCACCGTTGCACCCCTTGCCCGCTGTTGCTGCTGTCTCTGCTCTCGGGCAATCAGCAGATGTTCCCTTCTCTCTGTGCGGCTCCAATACCGGCCCTGGAGCATTTCTGTGTTGGTCTCCTCGTCTGTGCTCATGCCGCCACGTTCGTCTGCGAGCCGCGAGGCCCTGTTCCTTAGTAACTGGTTTCTTGATATTCGAGTGTTTTGGTTTGTGTTGGTAATGTGGGTTGAGTGTGCTTGGGCATTGGGTAGAGAGAGCGTGTTTGGCTTTTCATTGTCAGGCCACTGAGGCGTTGATCCAGACCCAGTGTTAGTGTGCAATTCAAGGGTGCTGTAGAGGCCTCCGCCACACCCGCTACCCTGAGACAGACGACTCGCTGGCTTGGGCCACGTTTCATTGATGTCCCCTGGCTGCGCAGGCAGACTCAGGGTGTGAAAACAGTGCGGGTCGTTCTTGTTGTCTCCGACAAACTCCCCCTTTCTCTCTTCGTCCCGGACTCCTTGCAGATGCAGCTCGCTGTCTTCTTTGTAGTCGTTGTTGTCGTTCTGTAGGGTCGCTTCTCGTGTGCTCGCTCGCCTGACGGCTCTTTCGTCTTCGGCCACCACCAGCTCCGTTTTAATGCTTCTGTCGTGCAGCTGCGGCCAATCGTGGTGGGGCAACTGGCCGGCGCAGCAGGGCCCGCGGGGCACGGCGCCCTGCGGGTGGCTCAGGGTCGTCGGGTGCGGATGCTGACGGGGAGACAACGCCAGACCGCCGCGGTTCAGCGTCATCACACTCGGAGGCGTTTCCCTTTGCTCCGGGCCCCTGGCCGCCACTCCGTCCCCGCAGCTGTGGGGCGTCGCCGCAGAGTAGGAGGGCGACGCCGGGTGGCTCGCGCGGCGGCGGTACTCGTGGGGCGGCGCCCGATAATGCAGGGTCCGACTGCGCCTCAGAATGCCCGCCGAGCTTGAGGCCTGGTGCTGCTTTCGGAGCACCATGGGCCTGTGGTGGCTGGAAGGGGTGCTGCACGTGGAGAGGACGGGCACTCCCATGGCGGCGTGGCCGTGGGAGGGGTTGAAGAGGGCCCCGCTGCTGGAGCTGTGGCGATTCAGACAGGGCTGGTCTTCTTTGCGGAATTGCACCGACGACACCCTGGGGGAACACAGGAACAAGTTAAGGACATCCCGCTGTGCACGAGCTCAACCGTCAGCCGTGTCACCGCGAGTCATTCGGTTGGGGCTCTTTTACGCGACGGTTTACCTGAAGAGGCCGCACGGCGAGAAGCCCATGTCGGGATCGCTGCGGTGCACCACGGCGCCCGGCTGGGGGCTGGGCAGCCGCGGCTGCACGGTCAGGGCCTCGGGGATGGCCTCCAGCAGCTCCCGGTGGCTCTTGGGGCAGCTGTCGCGCCGCTCGCGCTTCTCGCACGCCGAGGACTCCACCTGGTGGTGGAGCCGGGCGTTGTAGAGGCGCATGCGCTTCTCCAGCAGCCGCTGGAAGCGCCGGAACTCGCCGGTGCTCACGCTGCAGAAGCCCGAGTCGCTGAGCTCCGAGGAGATGTACGACTCGGAGGACGGCGAGCCGCGGCCGAAGCCGTGGCCCCCGCAGCCCGCCGGCACGAAGCCCCGGCCGTACGGGTGGTGGCAGTCGTCCAGGCCGCCCTCCTCCGTCTCCAGCCCGGAGAGGTCCCCCTGGTGGAGGGAGCCGTCGGTCCAGCCCAGGCCGCTGTCCAGCTCGTGGTGCAGGGGGAGGTAGCCGTGGGGGTTCTCGGCCATGAGGTTGCCGTCCTCCATCTGCTGTTAGAAGAAGGGTCGTTGTTTCATTCAAAACGTTTTTAGACTATGGACGTGAAAACGGGGACACCCGGTGGACGACACAAACACATGCACACGCACACACACACAGAGGTGCGCACACGCAGACACACACATGTGCACACACAGGCACGCACACACGCACACGCACGCACATGCACACACACGCACACGCACACACCTGGTTGTGGAAGTTGCTGTGTTCTCCAAGGTTGTTGCAGCAGCCTAACAAGCAGCCTGAGTTGTTTTGATCTCGATGAGTTAAGTCCTTATCCTAAAGAAAATCAATGAGAGGAGCACACATTGAGGAGAACGTGAGAAGAGCAGTTCCTTTCGATCTTCTGGCCATCACATGAAATAATGATGTAATAAGTACATCATTTACAGCTGCATTGCTCAACATTAAGTGTAAGTGATCCCAAAATAATACTTTTTCTGCATTTTATACATATGGTATGTCTATGATAATTTTTTTAAATTAAAAAAAAAAAAAAATTTGTTCTGTGACAATTAGTTTATAAAAAACATTAGAAAATACCATATTTTTGCCTCCGCCAATCCTATATTTTGTCACAACGAAGGAATGCATCAAAGAAACATTTCTGTGACACTCTGAGATGGATGCACACTGAGACCATACTCTTTTTTTTTTTTCCATCACCTGGTAGCCAACAGGCCCCATGTCAATTGTGTCCTGCGGGGCAGTCGGCAGGTACTCATACATTCCCTCTTCACAACGGTCTTGTTGGACCAGGATATGTCTCCAATGATGTCTGTGTCAAAGAGGGACAAAGTAGAAGGTAAGGAAGAACTTCAAACGTGCCAAGGATCAAATATCAATGATCAGCATATAATAACATAATAGCTTGGATGTGTTGTGTGTATTAGCCGATTGAAGCTTATATACCTGTCTTGAGAGGTGGGGCTAACTCTGGACTCTGAGGCGGGAGGCCTCGACGAATGGAGGGGCAAGCTGAGGTTTTGCAGGCTGAGAGGGAGTGTCTCCCATGACCGATCGCCGTGCGTGTTGGCATTCTGTCGAAAATGCCTCCGCGGCTTAATCTGCATTGTGATTGGCTGCTCATACGCTGCCAAAATGCGCAGCGCATCTTGTTTGCTAAGCTGGGACATGTGCCTCCCACTCACCTGCGACAGAGAGGGAGAGGCTGCAAGGATTACGATGTCATCACACTTTTTGTGTTATTATAGTGCTTTTTTTTTGCACATTGAAATCCAAATACGTATAGGCCAATTCCGCAGACTTAAATACATGCCTGCTTGAAGGATAATTATTATTGGTTAATCTAATTGAGCTTCACCGAGGTAATTAAACATTACAGACGATCGAGGGGGGGGGGGAGAGGAGAGAGAGAGAGAGAGAGAGAGAGAGAGAGAGAGAGAGAGAGAGAGAGAGAGAGAGAGAGAGAGAGAGAGAGAGAGAGAGAGAGAGAGAGAGAGAGAGAGAGAGAGAGAGAGAGAGAGAGAGAGAGAGAGAGAGAGAGAGAGAGAGATGCAACTCCAGATGCCAGTGGCTGCACAGTGTGCTGAAAACACAAAATGGCACCTGTGTGGTGCCAAGGAGAATCGAGGCAAGGCTAAGTGGATAAGGCACATTTAAAATACAACGTTCAGGCAACTGCATTAACCTGTGTGGTGTGGTTAGGGGGGATAGCTGGAAATGTAGTATCGTCTATGCAATAATTAATGCACGTTATGTAACGGTTATTATTATCCTTTCAACTATGCGCAGTCCCCCCTCTCCACACACACACACACACACACACACACACACACACACACACACACACACACACACACACACACACACACACACACACACACACACACGATTGTACATTTTGAGTTATTAAATCGCTGTATCTGTTTGCGACATTTCCACCTATAGGCCTACGTACGTCACAGAGGTATTCGTACATGATGTCTCCAATGTCTCCATGTAATATTGACAACCAGGCATGATTGCCTCTGGGGTCTCGCACACAAAATATCATATTTGAAGCATTTAATGCATTTGAGCCCATTGAGCATTTGCAGCAAAAAAAGGACACTCACCCCCGTTTCGCCACCAATCCACGGTCCAGAAAAACGACAGCCCATCACTACAGATGATCTCTCTTCTGCTAGCACCCAGTGTCCTTTCAATGAAAGGGATATATACGGCAAAATGTGTGTGAGAGTGTGTGCAGAAGGCTCAAGGAAAACCCAATGCCTTTAAAAGATCGTAAGAAATGTCCATCGGGATCTCCTATAACGATCGCATTTACACCATACTATATTTCGCTGTTTGCGATTCCCTCCTTCACGTCATTCTCAGATTAGATTTCCCTCGCCCCTTTCCTCATACGCCCCCCCCCCCCCTCTAGGATGGGAGCTCCAGACGATATTTGCGATGAGTTGCTATCGCATCAATGAAATCCCACTTTCTCGGATTTTTCTATACGCGATCTGAAATTGTGTCCGTTTTTTAGTTCATTTGTGTCAGACTCAGGCGTGATGGCAAGCCGTTCCATTGATCTAATCAATTATCGATATCTATCTCAGACTATATCTATATCAATATATATCTATAGAGATATTCATATCGATACACAGGCCTACTGTATTTGATCGTGTTTGTAGCCTACATCGTGACGTTACACCGCAATGACCTCTTCAAATTCGGAAGTAAGCCTACACGAACACTAGAATGTTCTCGTGTTTAGTATGACAGGCTATTTTGATTTGATCTTAATATCTAGGCCTGTTCTACGAAAACACCATTTCATAGGCCTACTGACGTTATATTGTCAACAACTGTAACAACATCTTGCGATAAAGAACCCCCTCCCCCCCCCCCCCCCAACACACACACACACACACACACACACACACACACACACACACACACACACACACAAAATATATAGGCTAACCCCCCCCCCCCCCAAACATCAACACAAATCTTAGCAGAGGTCCCGCTTAAAGGAGCCCATTAAGAGTTGTCTCCACAACATCAAGATGCATTCGAATCTTGAATCTGAACCCTAATTTGTTATTTGGGCCGGACTGGGACAATCATTCAGGCTGGGAATTTACCCCAATCCAGGCCACCCTGCAGGCGATGGTCAATAATATCATTTACCCACGGGTTTACCCTCAATTCATGTAATCAATGAGAAACTCCTCCCGCCACACACACACACACACACACACACACACACACACACACACACACACACACACACACACACTTCTATTACAATTTGATTATGCAATATAATAATTATTATAATATTATATATGTATGAGATTAACATTTGGCAGTCGTGTCACATGGTTCAGTGGTCACGTTAGCCTAATTTATCGTGCAAGATGCACAATAATTGGCATTGAGAACTAAAAAAAATATGCATTATTGTATCGATTTACCTAACCATGTTTTTAAACATGTTTAGGTAAATCATTCTAAACATGGTTTTAATGAAACATTTTACACCAGTGTTTTTTCAGACTGACCTGCAGGTTTCTTGCTTGCAGCAGCAGCACTACCAGACATGGGATAACCAGTAGGGTTTCATAAGCAGCAGATATAGTCGCAACCTCAATCTGACTAATTGCTCTATTGGCATGCCATGTGGCTGGGCCCAGCTGACGGGCGCTGCGACCAGAACGATGCCATCAGGTCCTACCGATGGGGTCTCCCGGTACAAACCCGGTCAGACACCGAGTTTTCTCATGTGCCCGGCCCTGGATTTCACCTGACTCTGGTGTCTGGTAACTGCTTTCTTGGCTGCTGTATGAGCGTGCCCCACAGCAGGTGCCCTCATGTCCTTTGACCTGTCCAGCAGTAGGCCAATCTCATGGCCAAGCATGAGAGACGCTGGCTAGGCCTGCATAGAGGTGCGTTGACTAGCTTTGTCACCAGGGTTAGCTTGAGGGGTGTGCGTGAATCATGCCGTGAGCTTGGATTGGACAAGCTGACGAGGAGTCTATGCTAGTTGTCCATTCTTACTGCTGAGGAGTCAGTCCTATACCAGCCCTTGAATGTTGTGGTCGATGCCAGGCCACCACAAAATAGCTATGAGAAGAACTAGATGTATGCACTGTGATCCCTTGGGACCCTTGTGAATGGAGTCAGCTTTTTTTGTCTTTTTGGCATTTTTATTTCTGAAGAAGCATATTAGCATTGATTAGTGCTCTCTGGTAGCACCAGACCTACCAACATACTGAAGGTTAGCCTGCCAAGCTGTTCTACTTTCACTGTCGGCTCCAAAAGAATGTGGTGTGGTGGGCTGGCAGTGAAAGTAATTTCTGCCGAGCTAATGTCATGGCAGTTACAGGTATTTATAGAGATTCTTCGCTGTCCTGTCAATTGAAAAATTTGTTCAAAAGACTTGTTCACCAAGTCATTCAGGGACATTTTCGGTTTTCCATGTGAACCAAGCCCAGTGCAAGTAGTGTATTCTCAAGTGTTTCTGTGGCCACCATTAGTGATTAGCTTGGTCTTTCCCCTCATCTTTTTCAGCAGGGGCTGTCAACGGGGTGCTGCACTCTGGTTACTGAGGCAGGAACCACAGGCAGTATTCCCCACCTGTAATGCTGAAGTAGGCTTTAGGATTTAAGGCATGATAAAAGGCGCAGATGCTTTTGTCCAAAGCAACTTACAATCGGTACATTTGTGGGGTTCGACATGTGGACAGTTGGTTCAAGGGAATCGAACCGCGGACCCTACGGTTAGTGGACGACCCGCTCTACCCACGCACTCTACCCACTGAGCTACTGCTGCCCTAAAGGCATGTTGTCACCGTTTGACTGCAGGGGAGTGAATCCACAGAATCAGGTTGTCAGGGAGAGCCCTGCAAAGTCAATGGATGGGGTTGTGTAGATGTGTTCATTTTCATTAAGTATCAGCATATGTATCGACCACAAGAGAGCACTAGGAGCGTGGACCACAATGTCTGCCTGCCTGCGACGCCAGGGTGATCACACGTAACAAATGCAGTGAGGTCTCTAATGGATCCACCTGCAGGTAATCTTGAAAAAGGTCTGGCTTTATGAACACTGTTGAACCGTAAAAGTCAGTACCACAGCTTGTCAGATGTAGGCAAGGGGTATTTATTTGTATTCCTCTTCCTGGCGATGACCATGTTGGATAATCAGGGGGAGGAATTCGCTGGTTAAATTATGCTAGTGGCTAATGGCCTAAACACACCATCTAACGGTCTGGGGGTTCGACATGTGGACAGACGGAGGTGGGGAGGTGGGGATCAAACCGCCAACCCTCCGGTTAGCGGTCGACCCGCTCCACCCACTGAGCTATGGGTGAAGCGCATCCGCTTTCATTCTGGTCCCTTGTCAATCAATGAGCCCTTCTGCACCACAGGCAGAGCTGAGGTGCATTGCGGAGCACAGCACCTTTTCTTAGTCAGCTTGAACCAGCATTAGAGCCAGAGCAGGTATGGGCACCTCCTGAAATGGGGAAGGATATGATGACTCCTTCATGCATCAAGGTCCAGGCAAGACAGGGTCCTTAGAGTGGTGCTCAAGGGCAGGTTTTTTGCTGTAACACTGGGCACAGCTGGCGTAGGACTTTGGAGACTCGAAGAGTCTTTCCTATCTGGTCCAGAATTGTCCTTTCCTCCAAGCTGAGATGAGATGAATGTCTTCACACGTTAGATTGAGCCTCATCATCTTTGGCCCGTACAGATTTCCACCCCTGCTGTTAATCAGGAGGTCTGGCTTGGTGAAGCAGGTGATAAACTCCCTAAAGAAGTATGTTAATCACTTAATTTGTGGACCTTTATGACTGCAACGGGAGGAAATACTGGAATAGGACATCCCAGTAGAAGTGCAAGTGTCTCTTTTCTTCAAACAGTCCCTCACCGAAAATGAATACAAAATCATTAATCTCTGCAGAAATCAGTAGAAAACATAAATATGTGACAGCAGAGTCTCAACCCAACCACTAAATGGCCTGCAGAACTTTTTGCTGGCAAAGTGGAGATGGTGGCACGTGTCTCAACCAATGTCAAGGAGATGAAGGGCTCTGCATTTCCTGATCTTTGTCTCCAGACCATTCCGTTCTTAGAATACCCCTCACAATGGCCCATGTGTCCGTGAGGCTAGACACAGGATTACGCCAAGGGAGAGCCCCATATTTTGGAGAACATCAAGTGTTTTGAAAAGGGACTTGGATGTCGCTGTCATGAGCACCAGGGCTCCTGTGATTGTTAGTTGTGCTGTGAAAAGATTTATATCTAAAATCGGAGACGTCTCTGTAAGCCTCGTGTCATAATGGGCGCTGATTAACATTGCGGTGTATCTGAAGTGTACAATGCAGCGCTTACACTGCGATTATTTCACAGTTTTCGGGGGGGAATTAGGAATAACTTTATCTTGCTTTGGGATTCTAGTTGTTCTGGCCCGGCCCTGCTGTCTGGCGTCACCGCTAGTATGCAAAGTAAAATATTTATTATCTATGAATTGATTATTTATTACATAGTATTTTTGTAAAGATAATGGGAACATGTGATATGGCATTGCTTCATGGTGGGTGCATAGAGGAGCCCATGTGCTGGTGTGTTGTGAAAAATATGATGTAGATAGGTAAGGTTTGTGTGAGAGTGAGACAGGTTGGACGGGGGATAGGGCTTAGGGTATTTTAGGTGGTTGGGAGGGAAGGAAGCACGTCTGTAAATACTTTAAAGAACCACATCAAAAGCGACCCATACAAACTGTATGTCATTTTGAGAATACATGGTTCTTTGACTTTTTCAGTTGGTAGGCAGACCATCCGGAGAAGTGGGAGAGTCCTGGTGGCCTGGCCGGCAGTTTAACCTGCATACGGCCCTGGTTGGCTTGACACAGACATCGTGGTCAGTTGCCGTCGGCCGGTGTTATAACACAAAAGTATTATAAACTTTGTTTGATGGTTTTCCACTGACACTGTATTGTACAGCACGGCCATTCAGCGCTGCGCCTGTGACATTCCTCACACTCCAGCAGGTGGCGGTTTCTGCACCGTTAAGGATGGATCGAAACGTCAAGGACTACCACAGAAGAAGAAAGATCCTACTGCAGCCATGACTGCAGCTTCCACCCACCTCTTTACCATAGCAACGTGAATAACAAAAATGGCGACGCATGTCGTATGGATTAAGACCATATTACTGCTTCTATCAAACGTTGCCGCCTCAATCGATGGGAATTCTACAAGTTACAACTCGAGTGTCGAGTCGTACCAAGAAGGGAATTTTACCGAAGAAGTTGTGAATTTATCAACTACACAATACGAGTTTTCAGAAACAACACAAACCACCGGGTACACTACACAAGAAAACCCAGTGACCAATGTTGCAGAACATGTTTCGTCTGCTGAACCCCTACCGCTGTCTGGGGGACTTCCTACCGGTGTCCAAGACGGTAAATACATATTTTAATTCGACTTATTTTAAGTGATAGTCGTTTTGGGATGATGCTAGTGTATTCGCGTCTTATACTATTTATACGGACCGATCTCCCTTTATACCCCTGACTGTAAAAAATATTAATTGCTTAAGCAATTGCTGAAGTATTGCATTAAAGATGGCTCACAAACAACTTGAACGCGCTTTGACTGAGCATAAATCAAAGTACTTCAATTTGCGAAATCCTGCTTGACTACTCTAACTATTCCGCAAACTGTAGTTTGTGCCTATACAGTAGGCCTGAGCGGAATTTGTAACTACATATGTCTTCCAAACATTTTGACACGTTTGTGTCACCTGAAATGTCTTCTTAGTCCTCAGGCTGTGTCCGTGTGACGAGCAGAGGAACGTGTGCGACATCAACTGCTGCTGTGACAAGGAGTGTGGTGAGGAAGTGACTCTGTTCACGAGTTGCTCAATAAACAGCGTCAGGCAAGTTACCCAAGAGTACTTTATCAAGTTATCGAAGAACGGTACCATCTGGCTACCTCAATATTAAGTCCATGTCCCTTAATCAAGCTGAAACACTCCTTATCAATAACAACTTCAAATACCTAGACTTGATTAAGACTTCATTACTGCAACAGCATTCTGTTGCAGTAATGTTTGCAGTAATGAGGGAAATGCAATTTCCCTCAATGATCATTGCATGTCCTCCGTGCATGACCTCCACTGGCTCCCAGTTAAATTCAAGCCCTAAACAATATGGCCCCCTCTCACCTCTCTGACGTCCTTCATAATCCATCCTGAAGGTTGCGATCTGCAGGCGCCACCTTCCTCCAAAGCACCACCCCAGTTGTACCTGTCGTGGTTTATTCCTTACATAATACACACCCTTAGAGCGTTATTAACCAATCAGAGTCAAGTATTTTACAACGGTGTTATAAATGGTTGGTTAATTGATATGTATTCCAGCTAGACTCAGTCTGTAATTCTTTCATGCTGTAAAATAATGTCTGGCACTGTCTGTTCCCTTACC
Organism: Urophycis tenuis; assembly: GCA_036785325.1. Lineage (NCBI taxonomy): Eukaryota > Metazoa > Chordata > Actinopteri > Gadiformes > Phycidae > Urophycis > Urophycis tenuis. The sequence continues at coordinate 9,954,521 of JAXIVH010000008.1, forward strand.
ATTATCTTTCTCTCCCTACAGTGGTAATGAACAGTTATGCTACCGAGACATAGTGCACTATTCTTTAGGCAAAACTGGAGAGGGCTTCTCCATGCAGAGTAGATTCATCCAGAAGTATGTTAATGCTGACATCTTCTGTATTCACTACCAGAACCGTAAGTACAAAACCACCCTCTTTAATGTGAGAAATAGGGTACTTCTCTAAGGACACTGTGAAGCAAAGGCAAAATGGACCCCATCTAGGATGTTATTTCCTGTTACTTCTGTACTACTTACGGAGAAATATAGTTTTTCCCACGAAAGACTATTTTTGGTAAATTTATAATTGTTTGTTTCATGATTGTATGCTATATTATCAAAGCAATATGAGTTACCATGCAGTAATACATACAGGGTTTGTTGTCATATTCAGTTGAACAATTAGGCCTGTCAAACATTGGTCTGGTTAGGACATCAATGATCAGAAATCCTCTTTGTTCTTGCTGTATTCTTTTATCTAGGTGTGGAGAGTTTGTCCTACTCCTTGCCTGCCGTTCCAACAGACAGAAACTTTGATTCCCTCTTCAAGGAGTTTGACAACTTCCCCTCTAGCTTGCAGATCATTGATGAGCCATCTGTCTCTACCGGATACCTGGTTTGTCTGAGCTATTTTGTTTACGTTGTCCCCATAATGACCATGTGACACTTGCCTTCAATGGCATTGCACTCTCATTCTCTCACGTGATGCATATGTAAGGTTGCAGGTTCAATTACCATCATACAATACTAAAAGCTGTTGAGTTGTAATTTGTATAATACTAAATTCCACAAAAATACATGAATACGTTTGTGTTTGGCTTATTAGAATGGTAGTGCTATTTAGTGGTTATAATAAACAACACCAAAATAGTAAAAAGTTTACATTGTAGTTAAGAAACATTAGGAAGAAGTATCTGGTAGTCATCTGCTAATAACTTCTGTATTTGGATATTGTGAATTTAAATTTAAATTAATTCAGATTGCTGATTTAATTTGTTCTACTTCAGGTATTATAATGACCTTTGCCTTTTGTAGTATGGTGATACAATACAAACTGCAGGAAAAAATGGAGAGAGGAAAATCCTACAATTTCCAGGAGCAGCTGTTAATACGAAGTGTTTGGATGCAAATCCTGCTGGTAGGAGTCTTCCCAGTCGTCTTTACTCAAGGCAGAGACATTATTATATACTAGTACATAAGTCTCATAATCTTGGACGGCATCTTTTGTGGGAGCCTTGTGTCTAGCACATGGATGCTCATGGGAAGAAATTTTTCAAACATATTTCTTCGTCCTCAGCTTTCTTAAAGCAGCAGACCAGCCGCTGCAGCATCAGCCTGGCTGTTGACAGAGACTGCACCAACCTGCAGGCCCTCAACATGCACACCTACACAGACACGCAGATTCTTTCTGTAAGTCTTTCCTCACTTCTGGTCTCTCTTTACTGTGAGTAAGCATCCTCTAATGGGGGTGAACATTGTTTAGCAAATACAATCACACTTAGGGATTTTTTTATATATAATTTGTCAATACATCATCAATCATCATTTAAATATACCATTTTATTTTTCAATAACAACGCAAAAGACGACAAATGCATATTTCATGTGGCATAGAAATTGTGATGTATTTGATGTTCATTCATGAAATATTAATATTGCAAATATTTCTTTTTGATCAGGGGAAGAATAAAAATGCTACAGTAAGTCATTTATCCTTTTTTCATTTTATTGCACAGCACAACAATAAACAGGGAGTCAGGCCAGTGCCAAAGCTTGCACTAGCAATGTGCATTTGTATTGCAGTAATAAAAGAAAGTTGCTCAGCAATTCTAACAAAAAATGTGCATAGGTGACAAAGTTTAGAGGTAAAAAAAAGCCAGTAACACTCGCCACATGTGCGCTTCTGTGTCTCATTTTGCACCTTCCCTTAAGTTATACATTCACTTGTGATTGCTGCAGTCAATCTATATTGACCCATATGTGGATTTGTCTTGTTTTGAGATGGTTCCCATCGTGGTGACATCAGCCACCCTGAAGTCTTTGGAGGACACACTGTCCCCTGTGGAGCTCAGCCCTGCTGTGAACCTTGAGCCCACTCTCATTAATCCAACGCTCTGTCTCAACGTGGTTCATCAGGTCAGTCAAGTGTGTGTGCGCGTGTATGGCATGCGTGTGTGCATGTGTGTGTGTGTGCATATGATGAAATGTGCTGTCAAAATTCTGTGTTTGTCAACCAGGTTACCATAGTTGTGAAGTACAACCCTGCGGGTGAAATAGTGAACGTTTCCGCAAATCTAGTCCTGGGGCCTGTCCGGGGAACTGCACTGTCATTCGAGCAGGAGTTTGGAATTACATTTGTCCAGGTGCTGTACTGAATCTTTGAAGCCCAATTGATTTAACTAAAAAAAAGTATCAATGGGATTGGCTATGCATGCTGTGTTAATCCCACTAACAACTCTTTTATGCAATGGCATGTCTTCAGCCCAAAAGCACATGGCTGTGTTGGGACAGATGTGAAATACTTCACGACCAGTGTGCTTTGGGCTTTACAATGCATTGGCTCATGAGAGCAATGTTAGCTTTTTTCATGCATCAGCGCTGATTGTATAGCAGGAAGTCCAATTTTGGAACTTTAAATCACGTAAATGTACCCACCCTTTAGGAAGAAAACGGCACAGAGAGAACAGTTAAACGCAGTGGGAATCCTGGTTATGTGACCGGGCTGCCAGTAATATCTGGGACGAGAACAGCAGAATATCCTTTACTTTTTTCCAGGTCCACAGGCTGGCACTTCTTTATCACTACAAGTATAGTAGAAGTGTGGATTCAGACCTTTTTCTCAGTTTTTCTGTTAATCTGATAATCACAAAGCAATACACATTTTACAATTTTGCCCATAGATTAAATATATTTTGAAATTGAGCTTCTCATTCATTTACAAACAGTATCCCACAATGATGTGTGTGTGTTTGCATGTATATATATATTATTTGATTACCGGTAAATAATGTTTTAAATGTAATTATAGTATATCATTCATAGAGTAACTTGTTGTCCTAAAATAACATTGGAAAAGCCTTAACACATCTCCCCACAGGGATTGTTCAGACCACCAGTCCCATAGGAACACTGTCCATACTTCAAAGTGGCAGTAACCAGGACTGTCTCCGCGGACCCCAACAGCGTTCCCCTGTGTTGTTTGGCCAAGGCATGGTGTCTGGCTGCACCTTAAAGTATGGGGGCATCCCACTTCATGTGTTGTTCTCAAGCGCTAATAGGACAAACAATGGATTGACTCTCCTATGTCTTGTCTCTCTAGTCTGGAGGAGGGCGCCAACTGTTCACTGGTTTCTAATGTGCTTCTGGAGGTGCTGAGAGGCTCGGGCAGGATGCAGTATGTGGCTGCTTTTGGAACACCCACTTTGGATAATTCACTTGACTGGGTGCCCCTGGAAACCATCCTTATGTCTGGGGTGAGACATAGTTTCCAGAAAGTTCTTTGAAAAATATGTAACGAGTAAATTATGTTGTAGATTCCCCCCAAAATAGCTAAGTGTTTAAACAATTAACAGTGGTTTGATTTCCGTTCACATTTGCCACGATCATTGTCAAAGCCTGTGATTAGTCACTCTTTACCTGCATGTCTATTGGAATATAAGTAAAATATGTATTATGATGAGAAATTATTATAGTCATAATATAAAAAAAATTCTCTGATAAATACACATTCATGTAATAAAAACAAATTAACCTAAATATATCTATGTCTATTCTAAATGATTAAAGTGATGACAACAGGATCCAAAAACATAAAATATCCCACAGAAGGGATGTATCCACACACACCAAATATCTTATCTTAGAATATGTACAAAATGATGTTAGGAATGAGGCCTAATGCACACCTTGATAACCCTTAAATAAGATGGTCAATTACGGACTGCTGTTGAGTTACTTTTCATTGAAAAGCATTGTGCATTGTCTTAAAAGCAAGAAAAATAACGACGATCGACCCTTAACTAGAATCACATTTACTGAACTAACTAAAAGTGTTCCTTGTCAAAGAGTGTCTGCTGCCTAATGAGTTTTTCAATGTGTCTGTTCAGGGAACTCAGGGCTGCACGATGCCACTGTCGCATCACTTAGAAATTAAATGGACAAAATATGGATCCCTGGAAAACCCTCAAGCCCAAATTGTGAGCATCAAAGAGCTGATACACACCAACTCCAGCAACATGGTAAGAATGTGTTTGCTTTTATTTGGATGTAGGGAAGCTCTGCTTCCAACAAACTAAATAAAACGAGCCAAGTAGGAAAACATTCATCTTTGATGTCCAGGGACATTTTAAATGTAATAAACAAAGCGATACCATTTTTTGCAGAGACAGAAGGTCTCCTTTCCACCCTGGCAAACATTTACTCTCTCAGGCTACTACCCAATGCAACCAATCAGGACAGCAAGAACAGTGAATGAGACCTTCTGTTGGATCAATAGAGATCACCCATATTATGCTTTGAATATGGAAAATATATATATATATATTTTTATTGTATTTGGGAGACAAACTCACGTCCTGTACAATACTTGATGTGGCAAGATCCTGGGGTTGCAAGTTAACAGGAACCAATGACCTCTAACTTGTGTGTTCAATCCCCAGGCCTTGCTCTCTGGCGGAAGCACTTCTGTCATCGTCACAAGCTCAGTGAGCTTTGTACCCGTTTCTGCCCCGTCTGAGCCCGGCTTCCAAGCTCCACCTACCATCGACGCCAAACTACCTTTTGAATTTTTCTTTCCTTTCACGTGATACAAAAGGTTTGTTGAAGTCCAACAGCGTAGGAGGTGTCTCAATAGGAAAACATTTACATTGTTGTATCTGTCACAAGATACCAGTTGAGCTATATTGATTGACGGTGAAAAGAAAATATAGAAATGGTGATAATACATTTGAAAATGAACGACCGCTTCATAAATGTCACAATGCTACGGTTAAAATTCTATGCCATGCTGCCTCAGAAGGGCACAGAGTCTATTGTTCTCTTGCTCCTGGGGAAAAAAGTGAGAGAAGTGGATTTTAGTATTATTGAACTGTTAAAATGCTATTTTCATACTTGTTGCGAATCTGTTCAAAAGGACACACCATCTTGTCACTGCGTTCCTGCAGCTCGGTAGCCCTTAGGACAAGATGATCGTAACTCTCCTTCAGTTTATGAAGTCTATGGTCGGCACGTGTCTTCATGGAGACAAGGATTCCTGGAAAAGAGAACCACACGTTAAATGTGAGGATTGTTATACGAAGACATATCGTGTAGGTCTGATTTTATTGTCATTTTTTTCTTGTATTCATTATTTATTTGTCCTGTATGAAATGTGTATATTTGGCTAAATGTTTGATACGGCCCGAGTTATTTTTGTAATCTACAGGACAATAAATCTGAAACTATTGTATCCTGTTATCTATTACTTTTTTTTCACAAAGTGACACTTACCGTTAATAATCCTTGCCACCCGCCAGAGGCGCAGTAAAATGAGGAAGCCCACACCGTCAAAAACATCCTCGTTCGATATGAACACGACATCCAAGACAAAAGACACCACCACCACTACGCCGTCAAACACCTCAAACTTGTGCTGGAAAAACTCCAGCCGGTAAGCGTAAAGCTTGCCAGCCAGCTCCACCATGAAGAACGTCAGAAGAGCCAAGCTCAGGTAATGGAACACCTGGGAAGAAAGAACTGTGAGTCATGCCAAGGTCAAAGATATCGTCTAATAAGTTCAAGTAACTTTATTGTCAAGTATGCTACATGGCAGGCATATAGCACAGATAAAATTGCAGTCCTCTCAGACCTACGGTGGAAAATGAACAATCAGACAAACAAACAGTGTACAGACAACACAAAAATACAAGTACAAAATACAAAATACAAAAGTGATAATAAATAGACATTTACTTAAAACGATTGCACTAACAGGGTGATCTGTACCCAGAACTGCACACTAGCATTCACTTTGGGCCATCTTACCTCGGGCGCAACATGACCATGTTCCACTTTTATGATAGCCAGATCTATCAGCACCTCACCCAAAACAAAGATGGCATCCAAGACTACCAGACACACAACCACCACCTGAAGAAAAAAATAGATGAAGCAATTATTTCTCACGGAGCGTGTACAAAAATTTGCAATGCATCTCTCCTGCCATTGGCAGTTAATTAAACACACAAAGCCACAAAAAACATGATGATGCACCAAGCTTTTTCACAGCTTGTTCTCGTGATAGAAAATCAATATTTGGCTCGTTTTTACACTTTTTCAGCTGCCTGGTAAATGACAAGTTTTCCCTTTTAAACGCTGGACACAGAGGAATCCATGTGTTTGGTTTGAGTGAAACTGATTGACACTCAACGTTGATGTTAGTTAAAGGTTATGGCATAACTGATGAAGACTGGCAATTATCTTCTTAGCACAATCACTAAACCATAGAACCAGAACACAACTAGAACCCTAGGTTAGTAATCTAACCTACTTGTACAATTTTAATATCAAAACAAATTGGTCATCTGTTCTTGGGTGACCATTTACATTTAGGGCATTTAGCAGATGCTTTTGTCCAAAGCGTCTTACAATCAGTACATTTGTCATACAGCTGTGGGGTTCAGTGACCAATGGGCCTAGGCCTATATATAATCAAGGTCCGTTAATAAGGTCCCTTGTCTTTCAATGTTCAAGGCAGCATGGCTTGACATACCAGGCAGCCACACATTAATTTGCCTGCAATGTCAAATTGTTGTTACACATTCAAACAAAAATGTGCCAATACCTGAAATCGACTAGAACTGTAGAGCCTCTGTAGGGAATCCCTGAAGTTCAGGCTAGTTGGTTGCTGCTCTGGTTCCTCACTGGGCTCGACCAGTTCTTCCCATGCCCCTGTGCTGGTTTTCTCATCACCCACAGCAGTGAAGTGCCTCAGGTACCGAGACATGGCCCAACGCTTTAATGAGGAGTTGGGTGAATCCCACCTTCTCTTAAAAAAACCACAATGGATAAATTTTGGGTTAGTTTATTAATTACCGCTTTAACTGATGAAAGGATGCAGGATCTGCACTTCTTTATTTCAACTCTAGCCTACACGCATATATGCACATGGTCTGTTTTCAGAAATAAACAAATGTATCACACGTTAAGTGCACAACAACAAGTGTACAGTCCACACTTGTACAGTTTGTTTAGTTTAACATCAGCTGATTTGATCGGTATTACATTTTTGCTACATGACGCATCATCGTGGTCGTGTATGGTGGCACATGGGTGGCACTGACACGCACATTCCTGACGGACGCGTTAACGTGCGACAAATACGATGATTGTTTACGCGGTCATTTATCATAGATAAACATTATTTCATATTACATATTTACACTTGCAATGTTGCAAAGTTCTTATTTGAATATGTCCAATTGTGAACAAACATTATCATAAAAAATAGAATATTATAAATTGGTCTACTTACTTAATAATAGGCGTGAATAATACTGAGGCGGTTTGGCTTACGAGTTGTTGCGCTGCAGTTCTGAGAGTATTTCAGCTGATTTGACAATATCATTACTTCTCCTTTCACATGTTGAAACTGACATGTTGAAAAATGTAATTTCTGTAAGTCTGTTTTTTTTTTTTTTTTTTAAATAAATTTGTCAACACATTTGTTGCAGCATTTTGAGAGCAGTTTGCAGCAGCCTATCAATCACATGACAGTCCTATAAGTTACACATTTTTTGGAATCAAGTAGACGATTCACGGCAGATGGATGCAATTATTCAAGGCTGCGTGGGTAAAGACATATAGGCCATCATATTAAAACCCTCTTTTCGATTCCAACTTTGTAGATTACTGTTATGTGAACTCGTGATAATATGCAATAGTGCAAATACAAATACACTTTTGCAAATTCAGCACTTCAACACTATTTTGCACGAGTATAAATCATCTTGAATGCATTGACGTATTCATTAGTTGGGGGCATTTAACACAGGATTACGATTTAGACTCCATGCAAGTTACCTTATTTTTCTTTCACTTTTTATTAAGTCCACACAATCCGTTTGTTAAGTTCGTCTAACTCCTCCTCTGCTTCCAGGCGATTTCCTACGGAAGTTAGCCTTCCAAATTTCCACATTTTCCTGTTTTCTCGCTCTTCTAACAACAATCGATTTCAATGCCGAAAAACAAATGTATGGCCTAACATGACCAAGTTATTGACAAAATACATTTTTGCATTTGCATGTAGATCTACATGCGTAATTTTCAAGGAAGCAACATGAGCCAAATGTGAACCCGCACACAATTGTAATATAGAACCTGGTAACGTCTGATTAAGCTTTTTGTTATCTTACTAAAGTAAGATTAGACGCACACACATACACAACATAACATTTTAATGTAAGAAAAATAATAAAAGCTATACATAGCTTTTATTATTTTTCCTACATTATGTATCCATATGCTGTATATTCTCCAGTCCAGAATGCACAATTGTCTTATTTGTAACAGTGTACATTTAAATTTAAGTTGTGCTGCTTTCACGTAGAATCAATCAGACGATACACGGTAGTCCATCTAGCATCTCGCCCAATGTTTTCTCCGTGAGTGATGAGGCTACTAATTGTAAATAAGGTTGTAAAATACTGGTTGTAAGTTACCTCGCGGAGGACTGCACAATTTTGAATTGATTAAACTTTAGACGGCAATGCCGTTACCGGTATTATGTGTCGGCATCACCTAATATTATCGTCCTGCTCTCTTCTACTAAATTGAAATCCAGTTTGTTTCCACCGACTGGCTGAATCTCAGCGTCAGTGGCTGCTACCTGTGACGCCCGGGAGGCGGCGCTAGAGTCTGGTAGGTAGGAAGCCTCGTAAACAGGAACAGAAACAGAAGAAGAAGAAGAAGAGGAAGAAGGACCATTTGACGTTGTTGTTGTCATTTTGCGTCAATACCCTTTCTGAAGTGTAGCTTTAGCTATGTATGAAATGTTGATTTGAAAATAAAGTCAGGTTTACAGAAGTTAGCGGATACAGAAATGAAGCGGTTGTTATGGCGGTTGAAAGTGTAGATTTTATGAAACTCCAGCGTAGAGTGACTGCTGCTTGGGGTTTGCCCTCCGGTAGCACAATGCCATGATAGCGGTTGCATTTTTGTGAGCTTTAGTTTGATTATCCTCAACGTATTTATTGTAGTTTTTGGGCGACGTGTTTAGTACCCAGTTGGTTTACGCGCTTAGAACAATGTCTACTGTCCACAAACTGCACCTGAAACAATAACTGAAAGGACAACATTATGGGTGCAACAATGAGTGAGCCATGCATCTACGACAAGCTGTCAGAAAGTATTGACATCCTCCGACAGTCCGGTTACCGCTACGGCATGTCTGAGAGGGAGATTGAGAAGTTCATCAAGCAGGTCCTGGAGACCAATGAGCCAAGGAGAGACCCTCACCAATTCCCTGTACTGCGAGCAACCTTGAAGGTTTGCTTAATGTTGTTGTTCAAGAAAGTTTGTTGGTAGGCTAATCGACACCGATTGACAAAATGACACTATATCAAAGATACAGACCAGTCACGTTAGTGACTGCAACAGCATCCACACTTACTGAGTTTATTAATAACACCATAAGGACCTTGTGGATCATTGCCATCAGCTGTAGCTCATTTAGGCCTATGTCGTTTTGTACGACATAGCTCATGTTTTTGGATTATAGAACAGCTGCTGAAATGCACTGGGCAGGACGAACCAGCTGGTACATTTTTGTGATGATACTTCTGCAGTGTATAATTAAGTAGCCTGTACATGCTTCTAAATCCCACTTTATATTCCTCTGTCCTCCAGTTTATTATGGCTGTGGGGTTTTTGCTACTAGTGGTGTTGGCCTTCACCTACCCCCAGAGTGATCCTCAGCTTGGTCTGGCTTCCTTGGGTTGCCACAACTGGTCGTCACCGCTCAGTCATGTCCGCTTGTTGTCTCTGCCCATTGCCAAGAAGTACAACCTACAAGGTCTGCACATCTTTTGTAATTTGCCCATTAGATAGACGTGTGATGTACTGTTATCAAGTGTAGCAGGCATGTGTGTATCTTGAGTCCAATAAAGGCAGCAAGAAACTGTTTGAATGTAGTTAAAAACAACATACGCTTTTTAAAACATAGAAAGTGAATATAGGCTTGTGCTAGCTACATTTAATACATTTCAAGTAGGAGCTATTCGGCCTCGGTGGGTCCGTGTGTCTTCATCTTGCATTGCAGGTTTCCATGAGTGGTGGAGTGCAGGGACACTGCGACAGAACCTAGTGAACTGCTCCGCCTGCTCAGAAATCTCCTCTGTGCTGGAGGTCCCAGAGGCCCTCAAGGAAACAGTTGCATTACGCAGGGGACCACAGCTTGTCCTTCTCAAAGTGAGAGAAGAACCACCACAATCACATTTAGCTTCATTTCCATTTTGAGAGCACATTTACCATTTATTGGAAATGGTATTATGTGTTATTGCATTTTAGGTTTGTAGTGCTGGTCATTTAACGATAGGGTAGGCAATTTATTTTAGAAGTATTTTTTGTTATCCCGACAGTATTTAATACATCAAATGACTGTAGTAGGCCTATCCAATTCATTCATTTGGCCAGAATGAAATGAAATTGGATGGCCTCCCTGTTTGTGTGCTTGGAGTAATGGGAGTCTTCCACAAGGCTTGACAGACCTATTGCTGAAGCTAGTGAGCTGGCCATGTGTTATGTGGGAGTGGCTTTGGAGGGCAGCCTGAAGGGAGGGTTGGGGAATTTTTCAGGTGGATACTTTCAAAATCTAAATGACTCTGATTTCTCCAAGTTGCCTACCCCACCTTTAATGTTTGAAGAACCAAACCCATTAACTCGACAGCTACTGTCCTTCTTGCTGGTCCCCCCAGGGCGGCTCATCTCTGTGCCTGCAGCGTGAGCAGCTGGAGGAGCTCTACTCTGCCCATTCAGACTCCATGTCGATTCTGCTGGAGGAAGATGGCTCTCACACCACCAGTAGCCAGGGCTTCCCCCAGGGGCCGGCCAACTTCACCCTGCTCTGGTCTGTTGTCGTCTCACTGTCTTTCCATGTTCACAGCATTTCAATAACACTGTTTCTTTCCAATATGACAGTGATCTGAGAATTGTGCCCCTTTGTCAATGCCATGACTGATAGTTACAAATTGTAAGATGTTGTTTTAATATTTGTATTATTAAGATGTTATGTTATGTTAAGAAAATGTTATTTAATATATATTTTTATGTTTCTGTATGTTTTTTGTTGCCATTGTAAGGTGTCTGACTGTCTGCCTGTCTCTGTATAAATAATGAGTATTATTATTAGTGTGCTGTAGGTAAGATTAAAGAGCTAGGGTTAGCCATTGCCATCTGTCAACCATTAGTGAGTGAAATGCACTGTTAAATATTTTCTCTTGTTGACTGCTTGCCTCTGTATGAGCCAAATTAGATGTTAGACCTATTCTGACCAATCGAGGCATCTCATCCCTGATGGGTATCAAAGAGGGATTTGATATTTTCAAAATGTTGCTCTTTTCTGCACTCTCTCTTCACCTCACGCAAATCTTATCTACAACACCTTTTTTAGTGTAAGACTGTAATCGTATGTATGTTTTATTTGCTGATCACTAATAAATGGCTTGTTTCCCCGGCTGACTTTGAAGGAGGTTCAGCTATGCGACCAGGGAGAAGGTTCTGCGGTGGTTATTTCCCAAGGCAGAGCTCTGCCCCCTGCTGGACAGTGCAGGCACTACTCTCCAGCGCTGTCTTGTCAGCCACAGCCCACAGTCTCAAAGCAGGGTGAGCTTTTAAGCTTTTGAACTTTTGAAAGGAAAGATAAAATAGTTAATGTGATCAGTACGGCATAACACTGCGAGATATGCTGTGTTAGGAAACAGCATTTCCCTACTTGCTGTTTCCTAACACAGTTTAGCCTTCTAATATACAAAGGTTTATTTTACTCAATATTAATCTATGAGCAAAGGAAGTCCTTGTCAATAAAATAGAGACCTCATACTGTAGTAGAGTATATCAAGACTTGCATATCAATACTTTAACATCAATGTGTTGGTAGATTACAGTGTAAAGTATAGTTCTCTGACTCCTTGTCGTAGCCCACATAGGCCACCTTGCTTACATACACTGCTCCAAAATGGAACATGGAGTAGAGGATGAAGAAAGAAGGATTAGCTAAGGAGATTACCCACAGAGTCTATGAAGAAACCTTTGAGTTGGTGCAACTATAGATTTACCATTTAACATGGTATAACACTTGCACAAGCAGGCATACTAGATGCAGATGGCAGACCTCTGTGACTAGTGGCGGTTCTGTTCATTCGCATCCCGTCATTCCCTGCTTCTTTCAACTGTGTGACGCCACCCAGGTGATACTGAAAGCCTACTCGTGTGTTGTAGGGAATCGGAGTGCTGGGATGGCTTGTCGTTGGAGAGGGACTGCCATCGGTACGCGTGCTTCCTGTGCACCGCTGTAGAAAACACTGCAGCTCTTTCAATGTCTGGCTCCAACCTGGGAACATCGGTAAGTCAAGTTAACTCTTACAGCAAAAGCTATAACAGTTATTTTTTAACGACTGAGTTGGGAGTTGCGTGTGGTTCTTCTAGCCATTGCTATGCTATAATTTTGACTTGCTATGTTGTCGTTTGCTATTGCTAAGCTATCTTAAACAGTATCATTACACGATAATTCAACCTCAGGCATGACAACAAACACAATTCATTTGTGTTAATTTGTCGTGGTTTGCATAGTTTGGTCATTTTAGCTGCCTGTAATGAATACTGGCCATAGGTGACAGGATTTGTGTGGTTTCGAATGGGCCCATTATAAAACCTGCTGTCCATATTACATCTCTGAAGTGACTCTCTCACCTCTCTCCTGTGTAGTTTATGCTGATCCCCGTTACTGGCAGATGGAGCTCTTTCCAGGAAGAGGCCAAAACATTGTCTGTGATGGCTCTGCTTTCTAAGATGTACGCTATGGGGAGCATCTTACCAGCCATTTGAATTCAGTACTGAATGTCTCTCAACAATCCCTTTCTTCAAACTTTGATGTTATCTGTTTGACATTCATTTGGTCACAAGTACTTCACTTTACTGTTCCCAAAAGTCATGTTGAAAGAAAGACCAATATATTTTCAACATGTGATTGTAAATAACTGTGAATAAGAATTTTAATACATGACATTGACCGAGCACAGAAATGGCACATGTTTGTTTTAATGGTTTGATGGGGAAATATAGTACAGTGAGAATCAGTATGTTTTAACACAGAACAAATTTTAGTCCAGGACATGCAGTGCGAGCTGGCCTTGAAGAGTGAAATTTAGTGACCGTCCAATTGTTAATAGTGGTGGTTGGGTACACGATCTGCAATTCCTCAGATGTAGAAATATAGCACAGGACAAAGTATCAACTTAAGGATGTTAGGGTTTTCTTTTAGACACTTTCAACTGTTAAAATACGGTGAGATAGTTTCTGGTGCGTGCTAGATTTGTTCCCACACCCATCCAACCTTTCCGGCTGACTCGAGCGAACAAGAGACAAATGGATTGGGGCCTGTTAGAGGGAGCCCCCTCAATTTGAGACTTTTTTTCTTTTTGTGACCAAGACCACGAGTCTGAAGCGCAGGGATGTATCCACAGCTATATGAGCTGTGGTCAGTTGTGTCTGTAGTTTAGGAGCTCTGGTCAGTAGCGCTGTCATCTCAACACATAACATTGGGTTGAGCGTAAACACATACATTTGTTTACTACAAAGGAACCTCTCTAATGCAAGTAAACAAGGGTGGTTATCATGGTTATACACAGTTATCCCAAACTCTGTCTACCTCTGTCCTTGCTCTCCCTCACAACAAACTGGCCAATTTACATTGACAAACCAAAATCTTAAAGCTCCTGGTCCTCATGACATAGCCAACTCAGCTTGTGAGGGCTTCCTACCAGCTCTGAGTTTTGTGATGAAAACTGCCTTCAAAACTTCAACAGCCTCCTGAACTGCAATATACTGCAATAGCCCACTAAACACTGATCAGCCCATTCTTAGCTTATCTCATTATATACAGCACATTTTAACATACCTGACCGGGATCAAATAGTTGCACTATGAAATGGCTATCCAAACAAAGTTTGTAAGTGTGAGCGTGTGCAAATGAAACCAGTTGTTTGTCCATTAAATACATGTGTTTCTTTAATTAGATGTTGCACTGGTGTATCAGATAAATAGATTGTCATTGATGTCAACTTGATATTTTGCTAAGCCAATCTGTCAGCATTAATGTCTATGATTTAAATAAATGATAATAAAAATCAATTAAAAAACAAATGTGTTGATTGACTTTCACTGTCACTGTACAGAGCTACATTCTCCTTAATTGTGTTCACAATGCATTGTATTTCTCAGTATTGAGTGAATACCCTCCCAATGGTCTACATGAGGACTTCAGCCTCCTGCTCCACAGGGGTCAGACCAACCCCTGTAAAGTACTATTTGAGTTGCACTTTCCTCAAATGGAACAAGGCTATTTGAATTGCTTTCACTCCCCATTGTTAGGTAAGTCTGAACTACCAGGTTTGGCACAGCCACATATGTCATATGTGCTTTCACTCATCACTTGGTCGTTTTTTGATTGCACCTGGCTCGTCGGTTGCTTCTTTCAACATGATTAGACCATTCATCCCGACGTTATACATGCTCACTTATCTAAGCTCACTTATCTTATTATGTTCTTTAACCAACAGAGGGCGATAGTTTCCTGTTTATATGTCGGGTTCGAACAGTTTACACCACCATCATGTTCTTTCAGTGTAATTTGGTATGCTTCAAGACTTGTAAGTGCATTGTAGGAGTGACACATCACACGCCAAGCCCTGACAAATCCCACAGTAGAAGGCAGAAAGAGAAGGCTCTACGCTACTGCTGGGTCTTGGCTCTGCTGCTAGAATACGGAGCTTGGTTTATTTACTTGCCCCTCAGGAACCCTATCTACAGGGTATTTCTTGGCTCTGTTTCTTAATGTTGAATTAAGCAAATGTTTATTCAAGAGGGGAAGCAACACACTGCGTTTGTTTGCCGGCTTTGTTGGTGTTTTCCGTGTCTTTAAAGAGTCAACAACAGCTAGACAGAATTGTTCCTGGTCTTGGCTGTGCAACCAGTACATCCAACATGGGTCCATCAATCCCCAGCTGGGACGTGATCCGGTTCAGTTCTCCCTTCTGTCCCATTGAATGAACTGGCAACCGATAAAACGTATGCCAATAGCTCTGTAGCTGGCAATCAAAGTGAACGCTTTGACCCTCAACCATCCGGTCATGATAATCGCCTCGACACCAACTGTGGACCGAATCATCATCTATCATATCAGATGAGCAAGTAGGACCTAACTTCTAGTATTTGTTGAGATTCCTAATTTTTGGTGTAGATAAAATATAGACTAGGTCAACTCTAGAACTATTAATTGAGTATCATTTGTTAGAAATGACCCCCCATCTATTAATGCGTAAATGTGAGAATATCCCTTTTGTTTTGACTGTGCCGCTTCTCTGTAAGCCAACAGACTGCCCCCGGTTCCTTAAGAATTTGAGTACCTCTTCACTGATTGGTTCGGGAGGTCCATCTGGCCTGTCCATCACAGGTGCATGGAATGCCACACTTCCCAATGGCGGAGAAAAGTATGGAGGGAGGGAGTTTTGGGTTTAGTTGAAAAACTCGCTGTTTTCTGCTGTATATCTTTACAACACTCACATTTTGAATAATAGTTCAAGTAAATCACTTGCTTATTTTTGTGGTCTACATCGTGTTCGGCAAATATTTATCTGTTCTGTACATTATTTTTGTATTCAATTTGAAATTATTAACAATGTGCCTCAAGCAAAATGTCACTTTTTCTCCCACAAATCAAATTATAAAGTTGTAGGCCTATACAGTTCCAAAAACTATCCAATAATTACCATAGATTAATAAGAAGATTATTTATAGAAACTGTATTGGTTGCCATTGGTTATGTTTGTTTGTTTTTGCTTTTAACGATTCATTGTTTTTTCTCTCTATTATTTTGTATCACTTCACCTCACTTAACCTATCTTCATGCTTAATAACAATACATTTGGAATATGGTTTTGGTTCAAATGTTTCTCACACTGACTTTTTCTATACAACGTGTATAAAATTAATAATAAATCTGAACCTATAGAAAGATGAACTTATTTTTCATCAACTGCAAAACCCCACAAAGTAGCATTGTGTGTAGCATTCCCCACCGTTGTCAAGTCAACCATAAGGACTCCTTTTTGTCCTATTATTTCGTAGGGAGGCCAGCCAAGGGGGTTGTTTTGATAACTAGCATGGGCTGAAGTTGTAATAATGGAGCGGGAGTCTATAGCTCCACTTTTTGTTCATCGAGAACAGCTTCCAAATGGGCAGAATCGGCCAATGTTCACGCGGGCTCATCGGAGTGGGGTGTTGTGTCACGCACACAGTGTGTGAGTCTCACAGTAGTATTGGGGCCTCCATGTTGATACCTCCTGTCATGGAACGAAGACCCCATTCACCATTCCTACACCCTACCAGACAGCCCAACTTCTTCCACTGCGCTCTACAGGGATTGTATCTTAGCAACGCTCTTGGGTGGACAGCCATTGATATGCAAAGAGAGTCCTGAGGGAGGGGACATGGGAACAATGCAAACCTTATTGCAGTCTGGATTTTCCTTCTTTGGCTTGAAGAAGACTAATCTAAGTAGGAGGGCAAATATTTCTACTCAAAGAACCGCTGTACAACTCATAGGGCAAGAATGGTCATCATACCAACCTACTTGTTAGTATGTTGTTCTTATGTGCGTATGTGAATTCCTTTGTCCAGAAACAATGTATGTGCTGTCATATATAATTAAAAAGTTAGTCGCAATCTCTCACAGATATTAAAGATTGTATGTGATATTTTGAGTTATTTTTTTTAATGTAAGATTTTTTTTTTAAGATGGCTAGATATTAATTCATTAAAATGTAAAATATCTAGAAGCATAGATGAATTAATTTGGACATATACCATCAGATGTTCTAGGCAAGGCAAGTTTATTTATACAGCACCCTCCAAACACAAGGCCATTCACAGGGCCATGCATAAGCAGGAATCACATTTTTAAAATAAGACATGTAAAATACAAGCATAAGAAGGTATCATATTAAACACGTGGGAAATGCAACAGAACAGCATAGTGGATGAGTGGATCTGTCTAATTCTGTGATCTGTAAAATAAAAGCATGGTGGACATTTTTCCATGCCTTGCTTGGGCACAAATCCTTTCATGCAGACAACCTTCGGTCCATGCTTCAGTGCTATGGGTACTATAGTGGAGGATGTATTTGTTTATGTCCATTTAATACCATCGCCTGTTTCTTTGTACCCCCTAATGTTTGGTTGTCCGACATCGTCTTTACAGACCTTCAAGGACAGAAAGGCACTGAGCTGTTGGATAAGAACAAACATTTACTAAAGCATCAACTTTAATCTCCTGAACACGTTTTTTTTTTTTTTACGGAAAAAAATAACTTAAAACCATATGGCCCTTTATGTCACCCCTGCTTGGTGAGTTGTGATGTAGGTGATTAAAAACTGGTTGAGTCCTAGTTGTGATATCACAAGATGCACTGGAGGAGACCTGGGGAAATAGAAATCGTGAACTAATTTTGTCTTTTTATATGTATGTGATATTTTTAGAGACACAATCAGAGCTCAGCGTTCAGAGGGCGAAGCACAAGCAACTGATCTCAGACACAGAGAACCAATCAACAGCTTGTTTATTATCCAGATATACACTACAGTTAGAAGGAAATCTGAGGAATCAGTGTACGTTTGTCAACTAACGGTTGTCTTATCAAAAAAGAATAATAACAATACAAAAAGAAAACCCTTTGTTTCATTCAACATTTCAAAGGATTCAAATGCTGAGATTGATCACCTTAGTGGATAAAAGTGTGTTTCAGTCAGCCACTCTTCTCCCTCTGAGAAGAGAAAACAATATAAAATACAGAATAAAAAAAAAAAAAAAAACGTCAACCCAATATCACATCCATACATTTTGAATTTAGCGTAAGCATTTTTAAACACAATCTACAAAAAAAAAAAAAAAAAAAAAGGAAAATAAAGTTGCTTCTATCTATATGTGGTTGGAAGGGAGGCCCTCAACAGGTCGTGACCTTGGCCACAAGGGGAGAGCTCTGCGTCTTCCTTCTGCAGTCGACGTCCGGCGTCCCAGAGACGATTGTCAACAACTCCTTGTCCTTGTTAGAGGACGGCGTGGAGCACAGGGAGGACGGCGCGGGCGAGGCGCCGGGGTACAGGGGCACGGCGGCGGGGGACAGGGGCGGCGTGGGCGCCCTGTCGTTGAGGCACTCGTCGCAGCAGCAGCAACAGCAGTTCACGAAGGCCTGGCCCAGCGAGCCGCACAGACACAGCAGCAGCACCGGGGACAGCGCGCAACGGACAAACAGGAAGAACTGCCCAATCAGATCCAAGAGAGCCTTGGTGCCCAGGGTCATGGGAATGGGGACGTACGCCAGGGTGATGTTGCAGGCGTTCTCCGGCAGGTTGCACGCGGCGTACACCGCCGCGAAGGCGGTCACCGCCGAGGCATGCCTCCGCTCCCTTCTCATGTGCTGTCGAACCTTGGGCGACGACGAAGAGGAGCTGGAGCACGGCGTGAGGGAGCGCCCGCCCCCTGCCGCCGTGCTCTTGGCCGGGGCGTGCTGGGCCGCGACGTGGCGGGTCACCAGGGTGCACCCTAAGGTGAAGAGCAACGGCAGGCAGAAGTAGCAGCCAAAGTACCACCACATGCGGGCCTCGTGGTAGGTCAGCACTAGAGAATACACGGTCTCTGGGAGGTCTACGGAGGGTTGCCGGACACAAATATCAACTAGAAATGCGTTGTTTTGCAATTTGGACATCGCGGCGGTGGAGGTCTCCGGTGGCCGGCCGTACAGAGACCCGGATGTTGACGGGCTGCTGTTTTGCGTGGCTGCTGAGCTGGTGATGTGTTCCTGAGTAAGTTGCCAAAGCAACAGCTCGGGCGTGGCAAGGACCATGGAGCCCACCCAGATGACGGAGAGCTTGGACAGAATGGACTGACAGGGCTCCACCTCAGATATCTGGAGCCTCCTGAAGTTTGTGGTGGCATAAAATCGGTCTATGCTCAGGGCACACAAGCTGAAGGTAGCGACACCCAGGGAAGCGACCTAGGAGAGGACAAAAGATGAGGTTGGGGTGGTTCAGACATAAGAAAGAGGGAAACATTAAGAAGGAACGTATAGGCTGGAAGTGAAGGCCTTTCAAAAAAAAAAAAAAAAAAAACTATCAAACTTTAAACAGACACATTTGCATCAGTAGGTCTATGCACAGGATACTGTTTCAGGACAGTTTCCCATGTCTAAAGTTAGACTGTTATAGGAAAATTATAACTCTGAATAACGACACAAAAATAAGAAGTAGACGTAATAGTTTTAGGCAAATTATTATTTAATATCCTCTAGGCCTATAGACCGATCCGTGATGAACTTTCTAGTTAATAGAGAGGCTACAATGCAGGATCATTTGTCACTGGTGCGTTGGCTTTGATTGACGACAAAAACGTTTCTCTCTGTCGACTGTACACAAAATAAAACAAATATGTTCACCTCCATGTAGGGTACGATGCGACACGAAAGGTTCCCCAAAAGCCGTTTGGTGGTGAGCTCGTTGAACACCACCACAGGTAAGCAGAAAAACAGCACCAGGAAATCCCACAGTGCCAGGCTGGCGAGGATGCTGTTCCACGTCGTCTTCAAATAATAGTTGTGCCACACGGTGCACATCAGGGCGAGGTTCCCCACGATGCCCACCGCGAAGAGGATGAGGGCCAGCAGCATCACGGCGTACGCACCGTAAGAGCGCTCGGTGATCGGGTACAAACGGTTCTGCGTCACTACAGTCTCTCTGCTGGAAGAGTTTCTGGGGTGTTTAGGAGCGCGGTGTGAACTGTGCGGTGTGGTGAAGTAACCGTGGGGGTCAGGCGGTCTGGCCTGCCGGTAATTGTTGAGGACATGTGGCTCACGCTTTTTAAAGATCCCGTCCTTTGCACCCCGGGCGAGTCTTCTCTGGTGGACTTGCTGCGAAAATGAATCGTCTATGGTCTCGTCCGCAAAGTGGCTTGAAGTCAAATAGGATTGTTTTCTTCGTTCATCCCGCGAAGAGTCGCGGCATCCCGCGTCACTGCAGCCGGGCCGGGCACCGAGAAAGTCTGTACAACTGGTAAAAACTACTAGCAAAAGAAAAAAATGTGCCATTGTTGGCTACTTCAGGTGTAACTCTGTTAACTATTGACTTCTCCTATTTTCCAAATAACCGTTGTTTCAGAATATTAATCTGCCTTTCCCAAACAACCTCCGACGCCAGACGAACCTTAGGCCATGTCTTGCTCTGACTGTAACCCAATAGACCGGTCCTCTCAATGTAAAAGTTGTGCGCCTGTTCCTCAGAAGTGTCCGTTGTTCTTGGACGCTCTTCTATTTGAAGAGCCATCCATGTGACGCTGGCGCTGGGAATAAAAGCCACGGATTAGTTTCCAGGCGCCCCCTGGTGGAGAGCGCCTGGTAACTAGTTTGATATATACTGTATATAAACCATAGCCGTATTTTCTTTGCAATGTCTTTCAGTAAAGATGGTAGGCTACATCGTTAAAAGGTGTATTTGGAAAAACATACTAAAACATGTGAAACCCCGAACTGCTTCTCCAGGGTTATGGTGTGGGGTGTGATACCCTTTCTGGGTTCCGGGGGGAAACAGTGTTCCTGTGCATCGCAACTGTGATGGACGTAACCACAGGTCGTGTGGTAGGTATCCTTGCCTTGAGACCTAACGCCTCATTGCAATTGAGAGGCAACAACTCGTCAAATCGTGCTCTTTTTTTTGTCGTAAGTGTGACTTTAGGCCAATGACTGCATGTTGCTGATTTTCCAATACACAACAACAAGTCTGTAGCCTGACGTCACCAGACCAATTGACAACTGCATATTAGAGAAAATAAATCATGAGCATATTCGTCGAGTATACCTACCAGGGTCGTACTTAGAGAGAAAACGATCCTAAATCTACTATTACAGAGACAACACCAGAGGGATTATCAACTATATCAACTGCAATTTACTTAAAAATTGAGAGTGCAACATGAAACCGAGTGCAATGTGAGCTTTGTTTAAATATCCTCTTGTTTACTTGTTCTTGCAACAGCTTTAAATCGACCGCAGGGGGCGCTGTCGGCCTGAGGTTGGTGGTGATAAAGGGGGCACCGCTCGTCCGCCTTGTTTCGTCGTAATGAGACGAGCCTTGTTTCTGTGATGTCTGTGATTCCACCAATAATGTCACAGTCAGTCATAGTCATAAAATCATAGTCAGTATCGATACCGCACTCACAATTGGATGAACTGAAAGATAATTCTGAGTTATAAAGTCACATTTACGGGAACACATTTCTGGATTACGAGTTCTTAATCTCAGTTGTGAGGAAAAAAAGGAAGTGAGAGAAAGAGAAGAAAAACGTGCATGTCGTGGGAATGGGCTGGTGTAGGCCTAGGTTATTTTTAAAGGCCTTGTATGACTGTTTTTTTCTTTTCACAGTTGAAATGTGTTAGTAGCCTACGCCACCACCTGATTAGCCTGGGAATTCCCATGCTGCTTTGCGCGCGATTTCATTCTCACTGCAAAGACAGCCTGGAAACCACCGCCCTTATTTTCCCCTGAGTTAGGGAACCAATCACAGAACGGGGGGCAGTAAGACGATGAAGACGTCTATGCGCGACACCGAAGCTTGTAGCGTGTTAATCCAACATGGCAGCGGACACAACGTTACCGTTCGATGCAGCCTTAGAAAGTGTATTAAGTAGCTTTTGTAGCAATTAATGTAATTTTAGTAGCTAATTTTTAGTAGCAATTGGCTATGAATCGCGCGCAAAGCAGCATGTGAAGAACCAGACGCCATTTGATAGACATTCGTAGCGCCCAATAAACGGCTCTAGGCATTCGTAAACCACGCCTCAAATACGAGAAAATGCACACCTAATTCCCAGACCACCATCTCATCGAGATGTGGACGCGTCAGCCAGGCTACCACCTGATGGCATTATATTACAAATGTAAAATGTCTATCGCTTCTGCACACTTTTGCATGAACGTTCAAATTAACACAGTTTAACCACAACTAGATAGTGCTTGTTAAATTTATCCGAAATTCAATACAATTATTATTGATAATAATTGTTATTATTATGATATAACTATATTATTATTGTTTATAACGAAACATTTAACCAAAAACCACAAATTGGTTTTATTTTATATATTTTTTGTATGAGCCTGTATGTAGCCTGGTGTTTCAGTTAGTATTTATGGACATATTTAAAATGTGTATTCATTAAAGTGAAAGCAATGACAATTTAACTTGACAAATCAAGCATCATTGTTTCCATTTAACCATGTCCATTAAAGTGATTTAAAAATGTAAAGTGAAATAAAAATACACCTTGTTGAATAACATAGAAAACACTGATTGTTCCCAAGAGGGCAGACTATAATTGTACTTGTTTCCAAACGCCTTAGTGTATATGGAAGTGTGTAAGAGCACAGGCCATTGTGCCAAAAGTTACTAGTGGGCCATCCACCAGAATTGATGTAATGGCTGCTTGGACTCATTCCTCCACATTTTCCGATAAACTCACAAACCTGTCTGTCGAAATGCTTCAATTAAATCACTATATCCACTGATAATGTAACCAAACTGGCTTTTTGTTTTTGTAGCCAAGGATTTTACAAAAATCCAACCGGTTATTCAGTAAGCAGTAAAAAAGGTGCACCCAGGTGCTGTTTTTTCGTTTTGCGTGGTTTATTATGTTTCCGTGGCTAAATTATACTTCTACCACTCTACAGATACATTGCTGCAGTTGTTAAAATGGGGTTTAACACGAGTTTATCTTCAAATCGCTGTAGCATCAACCAGCAGAGTATCAGATATTAGTTTCACATATGATATTAATTCAGTGGTTCTGTCTCAGAATCACTGCAAGTAATTTCTTTCAATGTTACTGTAGTGACAAATTAGTAGTTTAATAAGAGGATGCATCCTTGTAAATCCAATGCACTTCAGCTTTGCGGGCTTGTTGAATGATCTGCATTGCATAGATGTCTTGATGCTCTCTACCTGTACAGCTGCCAATGAACAGCCTCATGGGAAGATAGAATCGGCCTGGTAGTCTCTGTGAACCTACAGGTTTGGTCTGTTTTGGCAGTGGGGAGCCCAGATTGGGCCAACGCATCTAGGTTTTGACATGCGGTCCCGAACCAGTCAGGCAGCAATTCATTGGATCATCTTTTTGTTTTGAGCATACGTTTGCTAGCACCAGCGATAGCTGCATACCGAAATGTTCATCAAAGTATTGGCTGCAACTCTGTGAAAGGTTTACAGGATCCAATTCCAGCACTGATAACTGCTATTGGGAATTCTAGAATGGCCCAAGCAACCAAGTACAGTCTAGTTGCTAGCAGCTGAACTGGGGACTTATGGATTGGACTAAATGTTCCAATTTCACATATTTAGTAGGAAAGCCTTCCTCTGGGCTATAATTTAGCAATTAGTCACGAGAGGGTGTGGATTATGGAAAAATAAGGAACGTCTGAGAGGAGTGATAAGTCCCTCGGCTAGCGCCTCGGGACTTATCACGCCTCTCAGCCGTTCCTTATTTTTCCATAATTCACACCGTCGAGTGGCTAATTGCTATTCTAAAACTGTTACCAACGCGGCAATATGAAAAATCATGTAGCAATAAAAACGCTTCCGTTTCACTAATAATTCACTAGATGCGCAACAAAGTAGTTCCCAGATACGAGGAAGTAGTTCCCGGCCAGGTTGCAGAAACAACACGTCGCTTGCAAGCAATCACTTTATTTTTAACAGCCCCTTTCCACAAGCAGTTTATCGACCATAGTTAGTCCACCCAACAAATCGAAGTTAACTTTCCATTCCATAACAAAGCAGAAAAAAGCCGGTTCCGAGTTTCTTTATTGTCGTCGTCGTTGCTATGCGCGGAGTGATGCGGTGAAGCGGTCAGCAGCAGCGTTGGATGGGGACAGGTGTACTTTATCGTCTCATAAAGCACACCTATCAGCCAATCAGAATCAAGCATTGGGAGTCGGGACTAACAGTTTTAGAATCAAAGGTAAAACCTACCTCTAAAACTCAGACCTCTCTGAGCTGTTTCTCAACAATAACATGTTGGAGCCAATGTTAGAGCTCACATCACTTTCATTATTACAGAGGTTATTATATTATCACCATGCATGTTGTCATTATTACAACATGCATGGTTTGCCACATTTTGAAACATGTTTGCACATGTTTATAGATTGAACAGTGGCTGTAATTTGGTGAAATTGGTTAAAATTTCAACTATTCTGTCATGTTGGTCGATGTAGAGGCGATATGGTGAAAGTGACTATGTTCTCATCAACCACTGTGTTTTTGTTCTATTCAACGGGACACACTGATTAGCAGAGTGGAGGCAAGCTAGCTCAGACCTGTCCACTGCTGTTGCTGCTTCTTATGTGGTTACTTGAGGTGACAACTGGCATTTTGTAGTGGCAAATGGTGTGTTGTTTCTACAACTGTTGCTTTCACCGAAACACAGGGATCTGTTGTTAAGTCCTCTGGGACGGTCACTGTCTCAGACTCTGCCTCTGTCCATCCATTCAAGCCACAGCCCCTGTTGTGGCTTCAGGATCTGAATCTGGCATGGAGTGGTGTGATGTCTCAGCTGCCACCGGGCTCTTTGTTGATTTGTCTTCTGGATGGCCAAGGTTGAACTCCAGAGGGGCTAGCAGCTCTACAGGATGCCCGTCATGAAACCGTCTGCTCCAGGTCACGGGTTCCCAATGTTGCACCTCGTCAACATCTTCATCACGAGAGACACACACTGCTTTGTACACTGCAACTTTTGTTATGGGCCTGTGTCTACTGAGCCTGATGGAATCAGGATGCTGCCATGGTGGCAAAATCTGTCAGCAAACCTTGGTAGACTCGCCAGCCATGATTCACTGAGAAGTCCGACCGATCAGCTGCTGAATGATGACCTCAGTTTCCTGGATGCTTATTAAGAGAGACAGAGAAAACGGTACACTATACAAAACAATTTGAGTGCCTTTTGCAGGATTGGTACACTGGGCAAGGAGGGCACAGTTAGTATATATATATATATATATATATATATATATATATATATATATATATAGATCCATCGTTGTTGTGTAGAAGTTCTAGTATCTCCTGATTGAATTGATTATTGAAGGTAAATGTAGGCTGATGCTGATAAGCGAAAGTCAACATTAGACCAAAATGAAGAACATGAGTGTTGGCCATTGGAGTCAGTCAAGGCTTTCTTATTTTCACTTTCCAGACATGATCAGAATACAAATAAATGCAAATATAAAATATCTGTGTTTACGCATCTCTTGTTACTTGTCTTTCCAGCGAATCAGGCTTGTTGTAACGATGAATGTGACTCACAGTTTCTAACAGCTTTGCTGCTGAATTTTAATGTTGGGACTTCAAAAAGCATGAGAGACTAGATACAGATACAGATACATTACACATAACTCTATTCCAAAATATTTGTATAAACAATGCGGCTACATTTGTAGGCGGTGTCAAGGTCTCAATAAACAGATAGTGTCGTACTTGCGTACAATCACTTTCCTCAAAATACGATAATTTGAAGCCTCAGGTGCTTTAACATTTCCCACCTGGCACCTCTGGTGTAGAATTTGCCATGCGTTATCAGGGTCCACAGGATCATGTGGTCCACATCATCAGCCTTTGCCACATCTATAAAAACAATGTACAGATCCTTGTTTTGTTCCCTGCATTTCATTGCATTTGGTGTATAAGAAATAGGCCTATCATGCCATTTATGCTTCTGCCTTTTTCTTGAAGCTAGCCTGATCAAGCTAGCCTGAGATCTGGAGGACATTAAGGGGGGGACAGCAACGTGACTCGTGTTTACACCTTGCCTGAAACAGCGAGGAGCGAGAGACGCCGTGGCTTGTCTCCACGTTGCCTTGTCAGCTGCCTGGTGACGGTTGTTGCTGTCCTCCTCATACCCTCGAGTTATGTAGTTAATTACATCACTTAACACTTAACATCGCTTAGTTCTTTACAAACAATTACTCGTTACTCTCTAGTGTCACCCTAAGCGTCACGACATACCTCCCAGCTTCAGTTACGTCAGGCGTGATTACATACACGCCTGATGTCCAGCAGAGGACTCATTAAAGACATTTTTTCATATTTAATGATAGTGAGAAGATTGTTGTTGATGCCGAAGAACAAGAAGTGCCAGGAACTCTATATAGTTTAAGCTGAAGTTGTTTATTGGTCTCGTAGGCCTACGAGGAGAAGCAGAGGATTTCATCGAGCAAGAGATTTGTGCGTGAATCTTCCTCAGTTGCTTTCCCCTGCTCCCGGAGACACAGTGTATTATATACAAGTCCCAAATCGGAACAGCATGACAGGAGTGTCCCATTCTGATTGGCTTATAATGTATAAAGATTACATGTTACTCAGCAAATTTGACATGACGTAGGTGTATCCTTCAATCACTTTATGTTATGTCTCCAAGTTCCAGAGAGCCAGACTTAAAGTCGCCAAGAGGAATACAATCTTCACTATGTCCTTCTTCAGAACGTCAGATCAACCTAACCGTACCATTGCTACATAATATTTTTCCTAACATTTAATATGCATTTCTTTCCCGATGATTAATGTTTTTTGGTGCCAAATAATTGTCCATTGAAATAATCATAATTCCCCAATGTCAGAATTTAGGGTGTCCTTGATTTAATATTGAAACCCACCGGAGTCGATGCATTCCAGTAATAGGTGGAATGCCTTCTTAAATGTGTGCAAAGACAAACAGCCTAATTACTTCATTAGTCAGTATTGTAACAAATAGCACTGTAGCACACCCACAGTGGTACAAGGAGATCCTGCAATATCACCCAGGGTTTGCATAAACAGACACAGCTATTATTTACCAGTATACACTTGACAATTTTGATTTGTGTTTTTGTACATTTCTTTTGTGGTTAATTTTACATTTTAAAATAAAATCCTAATATACGCATGTACAGCTTTCTGACCAACCCCCATTATTGTTGTTCGGGCACAAATGATCAAAGTACCGATGGGACTGCAGACTGATGAAACTCAACAATTTTCAACAGTTTTCACAACAATTTTAACTTGGCCCATCCTTACAATTGTACAATGTTATCTCTTTTCATCTACCCTTTAAATGTATGGCGGTTATTAAAAGAGACAAGCAACACCCATGGCGGAGCTTTGTCACGCAGGTGGCATCAGACAATGACAAACGATGTGTTGCTTGTTTCTGTCCAACAGACAAAAGAACAAGGCTTCCAAATGTCAATCTTAAACTAAAAGAAAATGGATGATGATACCGTTCATTCAAAAGGAGTCAGCCTGTTGATGCTGTGAAGCCTCAGCTTTGCAAAACGCAGGTGGCCTGCTAAGAAAAACTGTGAAAGATTATGCAAGAAGTTGCACATTACCAGCATGGCCACCACCACCAACATTTCTATGAGTCACCTGCTTATTGTTTTGAGTACAGTGGTTTCTCACCATTGTGTCGCAGCGTCACTCTTTGTGTATGTTTGTGGCCTGTTTCAGCTAAAGGCATTTGACAACAATAAACAAGGCAAGAGCTCATGATCAAGGAAAATAAATACTCTTCATGTAACACTTTTCTAACCTTATGGCTCCTCAAATCTCTTTACAGTGCCCAACATCCATGAATAGTGGATTTTGTGGGGCAGCCGGCCTACTGGTTAGGGCTTTGGATTTGTAACCGGAGGCCGGTTCGAACCCCGACCAGTGCGCATGGCTGAAGTGCCCTTGAGCAAGGCACCTAACCCCTCACTGCTCCCCGAGCGCCGCTGTTGCAGGCAGCTCACTGCATCGGGTTTAAGTGTGTGCTTCACCTCACTGTGTGCTTCACCATCACTGTGTTCTGAGTGTGTCACTAATTCACGATTGGGTTAAATGCAGAAGACCAAATTTCCCTCACGGGATCAAATCAGTAATTCTTCTTATTCTTCTTCTTAATACACACATTCATACACAGACTGCACCGTCCACCATGCAAGCCAGCTCGTCTGCTAGGAAGACGACATCAGGACACCTCAAATCCTTAGGGATCAGCCTGCTCTACGCCCTGAGCTACTGCCACCCCCGACAGCTAACCAAAGTGGAAGGAGTATCTGTATGTATGTCTGTCTGTCGATCCATCTGTATGTATGCATGCCCTTCGATTCTCTGGACTCATCTGATTGCCTTCACGCATAGTGCAATTGCTGAGGACCCAAATAAGTATAGTTTCGAGAATGATATTCTTTGAACGTGTTATTCTCGAACAAGCCGCAAACAGCAATATACCAGCGATACCAAGCCATCTGCCCATTCCCAGCAGCCACATTTTGAATGGACAATGCGCTGGTATAGTATAAAATACACACTGGTAGGACTTTTTTTGATGAAGCTGAAGTTACCTGTGATAACTCCCATAAGCCAGCCCCCTAAAAGTCTGATGGGAATTAGAATAATGAAAGAAGAGGAGTCCTGTGCTCTGGAATCAGGCACAATAGAGCAAAGGAGACTAGTATTACACAAACAATTGTGCGTCATTTACAAAAAAAAGTGGTAAGCGAGCTGCTTGTTTTGGGGAAGGTGATATAAAGGCCACAGCTCTGGGAAAAGTGTGTGGAGTGGGTGGGGGCCTGGTGAGTGCATGTGTGCATATGTGCATATGTGTCCATTACTTACTTAAAGTAGAACATCTTATGCAGTGGTTGCAACCATTCGGATGTTGGTGACTGACTTCTGTTGGTACAGGCTCACGTTGCCAAAAGTTCCAAACTAGCTTGTCTTGTTGAGTCAACCATTGTCCTTGTCGGTAAACTGACACCTAAAATTCCACTGCCTTTTCAGTCCATTGTTCTAAGCATGCTTTAGTTGCATTTCTGGGTTGTTTCCAAGATTTGTCACACCGCTACACATACAACAAACAAATAATTTAGAAAGTATAAATAATTAGCTTTAACAAATCTTTGTAATTCGTTTTCATGGCATTACATCGATTGGTCTGGTTATACTCTTTGGAGACTTCTCAGGTCTCCATAAAAAGCTAATGTTTTTGTACATTTCGAGGCAGTGATAAAAGTAACTGAGCTGTGTATCTAATGGTGGATAGATATGAAGATGGATATGGAAAGATCTGGAACATTTCAAGAATCAAATGTTAACAAAAAGCAAGAAAGATTATGCAGAAATTGTGTGTTTGTCGGAGCAGGGGTGTAACACATAGTCACAGTCTTATCATAACACCAAGCCTATGTCACACTTCAAGAGTTACTTTAAGGCAATTAGTTTTAAAGCCATCACTCAAATAGCATTTTGAAAACACAAATGTATCCAATTGACTCCCAGACATTCTCATCTTGTCAACACTGGCCATTGTGCTGTCAAAGACGAAAATGTTCCGGTTAATGCTTAATGTGTGTGTGTGTGTGGGTGGGTGTGCTTTCTTCATGTAGACAATTAAGTAATCAAAAACAATGTTATTTATATATGCATATAAATAATGTGCATGAAATTGAGTCGTGGAAATGAATAGATAAAATATTTAACAATATAATTAATTAAATGATATACAGAATAATCATAATAATTCATCACATTTATATAGTGCTTTACAAGACACCAAGAGAGTGAGAGTGCGCTTGTGTGTGTATGTGTGTGTGTGTGTGTTTGTGTGAGTGAGGCGGGGGGGGGGGGGGGGGGGGGGGGGGGGGTGGTATGTCACCCCACACTTTATTGTCCTACACACCTTGATTGGTCCCTACATCGCCATTCGCAAGTGTGGGGTGACATCACAGATGCAAGAGCCAATACTCTCACTCAGGTGTAAGCATGTGACATGTTTATAGTTGTTTCCCGCAACTCATGAGCTGATGTCAGACTTCATAGTTCATGTACGCAGATGGTGGCCTATTTGTCAGATATCGTCGGTGGTGAAAGATGAAAGTATAAATACCGCAGGCGCAAGATTTATGTCAACATGCAACAGCAGATTATGTTAATTACCAATGAGCCAACCAACATATTTCCCCGCTATTATTATTACTTTTAATAACACTAACAATGGGTGCAGTAGCTCAGTGGGTAGAGCAGGTGGACAGAGCGGGTCGTCCACCAACCGTAGGGTCGGCGGTTCGATCCCCTTGATCCCCCTCCAAATGTCCACATGTCGATCCCCACAAATGTACTGATTGTAAGTCGCTTTGGACAAAAGCGTCTGCTAAATATCTCCTTTAATAATAATAAATTTTTTATCAAGCTCCTTAGAGATGTTTTGCGTAATATAAGATGGTCACATTATGAAACAATGTTTAGAATTCACATGGGGAGAAGGGATAGAGGCGAGGAGAGTTTGGTGAAAACATTTAGCAGCAGTAAAAAACACAAAGTTCCACAAAATAAAACAACAACACCACGGCCGCGTTAGCCCCCTGGGCCGAGGGATTCTGAATCATTATGATACCGCCCCTTCCCAATCCACAAATGGGCATCAATATCATTCTTGACCTGAGCACAACTAAACACTGTCAACACACACACCGCCATTTTGTATTCAAACATTTCAAACGTTGAGAAACGGCCGTTCGCTTTCACCAATGTGAAACAAACGGCCTCTTATGCAATTTTGAAGGACACAATACAATATACAGTTTTTGGACTATAGTACTATGTGTTAACAATACCAAACAGGTATAAGGGCCTCGCAAAGTTCAGACACTTTGCTGGATCATTTTGCAGGTAGCAGGTTTTGCTCTTTGGCCGGTGATGTACTGCAGAAATGTACCAGCAAGAAGGAATAAAAACGTGGGACAAGGAAGTCATGTGGTTTGGTCATGGGAGGAAGGCTGTGAATATATCCATTGCATGCACACATGCATCTGCAAACCTGAAGACCTGTTCATGTTCACAACCCCAAATAGCCACGGTGCAAGAAATTGAACAGGGCTATAATTGTTCAGCGTCAAAGTTACAGAGATAGGCTGGACAATCATTAGTGATTATGCAGCTGGCCCATGCTGTACTCATACAGTTCATTACAACATCCACTTCCTCTTCTTCGCTGAAAAGTTCATAATATGGTCATGTTTTCTTGTCCCATAGGCATGGATCATTGTAAACATGTTCTTGTGGTTTGTATTTGGTGAACATAAATTAATTGGTGGGCAAGTCTCCGGTGAACATTGACCACCACAAGGGGGTAACTACTTAGTCATGATGGATCACAACATGCTGACCACAGCTCAATCAGCGTAATCACCAACTGCACAAAACGGTTGTAGAATTCGGACTCTTTGATACAAATCTGCGGTGAGATTCAGATCCAGACCATGAGTACTTTATTGATCCCAAGAGAAACGGTCACTGTCCCAGGTGCTCTCCTCATGAATAGAGACATATAAAGGTCGTATTGGCATCTAAGAACTTGGGTCACATGGTATACATTTTAACACATCACCCCCCCCCCCCCCCCCCCCCCCCCCCCATAGGAATCAATGGCTACTATAGTGACGACAGTGGCTGGGTTATTAAATTCCTTATCACCGAGCTTCCAGTAAACTAAACCATTGTAAACAGACTTTGTGGCCAGAATCATTAGTATAAAGCTAATGATTAATCAACTCACAGATCTGATGTCATCGCCTCATTTCATGTTTTCCACACGTCCCACCCATTTGCTTTCATTGCCGCCTAACCTTCCCCATGTGCATTCTCTCCTGTTTGTAATCTCTCTTTTATTACATGTAAAGGAGACAGTGTTGTTTATCGCTGGGTGCTTTTTTTTTTTTGTAGGTCAGCTCTCTAGCTGTAGCCTGATGGAATCAGGGAGTCACGGAGGCATGTACAAAGTTGACCCGGATGGGGAGTGGCCCAGTGATCTCTGTCTTGGGAAGTCTGATAAGCCACGGCTTCATATTACACAAAAAAAAATTGCATCGCATTTAAGATGCGATGTAAGGTGCTCATAATCTTTTAGACAAATACACCTTGTCAAAAAAAAACAGCTCCAAGTAGATACTGTGCCATGCCTGGAAGGACAATACAGTCAGGTCATGCCAATGAAAACTCCTCAACCCCTCCTTTTCCCTCCTTTTACTGGCAAAGATCCCGAGACTTCCCGTAAGTTACGTGCTCGAGCCACATTCTGGAAGGGTGCCAAATCCACCTGTTAGACAGGTATGTTGATCCAGGGAGGAGCTGGGCCACGTAACCCACACACCCACACACACACACACACACCCCCACCGGACTGTGTGTACAATACATGCTTGTTTATGTACGCATGTGTATGTCTTTACTTACCATGGGCATTTTTTGGATATATATTATATATATATATATTTTATATATATATATATATATATATATATATATATATATATATATATATATATATATATATATATATATATATATATATATATATATATATATTATTTTTTTTTTTTTGTGGAAAACATATAATATAATACATTTTACATAAACAAAAACAACATATTATATATTGTCTCTTCTATGTAAAGTGTCATCAGCAGAGGAAATCTACACAGTTGCTTGACTGCTAAAGGCTTCTTCTAATGGTGTATTCAATTAAAATTTGAAATCTATCTATCTATCTATCTATCTATCTATCTATCTATCTATACATGGCACATGGTAATAGCAGATAGCAGAAAGCAATAGCAGGCACATGGCAATAGCAGATTTTTTAAAACTGCTGTTCTTTATTGTACATTTAAAAAAGAAAGCAAAAATGCTTACATTTGCCAATATATATATATATACTCTAAATGCAGTAAATACTGCAAATAGAAATTCCAATTTGAATTGTAAAAAAAACAACACTTTGCAAGGACATACAGGAATAAACTGATGCATTTATACATATTACGTAAGCGATACATTTGTACATAATGTAGGGTTTCTTGACAGTTCCATCTCCAGTTCCACCAGGGAAATAATAGCAGAATTAATAGAGCTTGATTATGTATCTAAAAAAATAACATACAATCATACTTTATTAATCTCAGACTACAACAGAGAAGAAAAATGCAGTGCAAAAATTAATACCCACATACCCAAATATTTCTCAAAATGAGCAAAATAAAAAATTATCAAAATAAAAAATTATCTCTCAGAATAATACATTCCAGCAAAAAAACAATATCAATTGGGTGTAAACTCCATACAAAATCACTTTGCAACTATCTGCATCCAATCAATATAATGAGTGTACACAAACTCACAGCGGGGAGACTGTGGTGTCACAAATATAAAAAAAATAAAACAAAAACAACACGTTGTTCATAATGGTTCATAAAACCTACTAGAGCCAACAACAATGGCTTACATTGTCTGCAACACCTTCCCTTTGAGAGAGAAGTTAGTGTCATTCATATTAGGACGACCCAGCGACACGATGTCATCCAAACTACCCACCGGAGAGGCAACAGGAGTGGATCAAGTTCCCTCCCCCGCCTCACCGCTCTCATTAAGCCCTCGCTGCTGTGTTAAACGGCCGGCCCAGTTGATTCAACTTGCCACCCGTTTGAATTCTTCCCAAATTTGTAGACAAGCCGCCTGCCGTCCACACGCTCCAGGATCTCTCTCTTGTAGTAGTACCTGTGAGAGGAGCAGAGTCCAACTGTTAGCCTTCCACTCTGTATCACACAGCACTGAAAAGGTCAAGTTGAATTTCTAAATAAGAGTCCCTCTGATGAGTGCTCTTTCCCTTTGTGCGACTTTGCAGGACTTTAGAGTTGCTTGAGGGGGCACATGAGGGGGCACATGAGGGGGCACATGAGGGGGCACATGAGGGGGCACATGAGGGGCACATGGGGGGGCACATGGGTGTGTATGAGGGTCTGACTGTGTTCCCTCTGGACTCCAAGGGGCATACCTCATGGCCCTGCTCAGCTTTTCGTAGGTCATGCTGCTGTTCTTTTTCTTCTGTCCCCACAGCTGCGCCACGGCCTCGGACTTGAGGAACTTGAAGACCCCCTCGCGCCGGTCTTCCCATTTCATCAGGCCCGGGTTCTTCTCCTGGTGGATCAGAATGTCCCTGATGAACTCCCACAAGTGGGTGCCACGGGGCGCTGCGGAGAGAGGGAACATTTGACCAAACGCCCAACGTGTGTGTGCACCTGCTAGCAAAACCCGCAGCGTATGCAAAAGGCAGGCAGAATCTGAAATAGCCAAAACTATGCAAACATTCAATGTTCCCAGTTATGGACAGAGAAGCTATTTACTCATAAGTCATTGGTTACAGAACATTGTTATCAAACAGCAATATAGGTTTACCATGTTTGGTTTTCTTTGGATTCTCGAAGAAGAAGCCTGCATTGTCTCGGCTGAGCTTAGGTGGTCGCCCCCTTGGTCTTTTCCCTCTGATCTCATCCTTCTCTATTTTGATATCTTCCTCTGCTAGGGGAAAGATTTACACACATATCCGAATATTATATTTTTTGGGCTTTTGTGGGATTAATAATCATCTGGAGACTTAACAAAAGCTTAGTCTGTTTATACGTGCTAAACACAGAAAATACTTCTCATTGGAGAAAATGGCACAGAATAGCATCTGTAATCTTCTAATAATGAAATGTTGAAGTAAAATATCTCAAACATTTGATATATTTTCAGAGCAGCAGGTGCATACTTGTGGTGGGAGAGTAGGCAAACTCCAGCTCAGAGTCACTGCTCCTTGACTCTGGGGAGCTGGGGATCTGGAGCCCACATGCTCTGTATTCACTGTCAGAGAGGTCTGACAGGTCTGCGTCCCTCAACGGATCCATGGGCTGCTGACCAGTCAAGGTGTAAGTTGCTCCATAGTCAGGCTCCTTCTTGATTTCGCAAGCTGTTCACAAGAAGCAACGTCAGCTCCACGATATCCCATAAGAACGCATCTATGATACCATGGAAATGGTGGAAATAGGGTACCTACCATCGCTAACTTTTAGGGTGCTCAGGAAAGGGTAACTTAGGCTGTCCAAGAAGCCCTCTAGCAGTCGACACGTCTCGTGTAAGTCTGATCCTGACAGGTACGATGGTTCTGTGAAAACATATAAGGAAATATATAAGGAATAAGGAATATAAGGAATATAAGGAAAATAAGGAAACGTATAAGGAAAGCAGCCAGAGACATCATCAATTTTTTTGCACAACCACAAGTTTAAAACATGTGCAAGTCCCTCGTTTAGCACCAAAATAATTCAAACGTACCATATTTGGTCTTGGGAACATATTTGGAGAGGCTGTGATGGAGCTCTGGACCAAGATAAGGCCCGAAGTCCTGTATCATCTGGCCCTCTGTCATGTGGCAGAGGTAGCGGCCGTCCACCGTGCAGGCAGACAAGCTCAGGTGGGACGCGTCAAACTTGAGTCTGTCTATGTTGTCGCTGATGAACTCTATGACGTTTTCTTCTGACCAGTCCTGGGGATTAAGCTCCTTGTACCCAGGATCTACAGGTTGTGGACAATTGGGACAAAGAGATGGAAAGCCCGGACACAAGGTTAAGTATGCTGTTTAAATAGCATCGTGTAGTTGTTGAGATGAAGGTGTGAACCACAAGCATTGCAAATCATTGCTGTACGACACCTACATTATGAAGTCTCAATATATGTCTATATATGTCATTTATTACATAGCTTTTACCATTAGCATATTCCCCACATATCCACATATTCCTTAATTTGTGTAAAAGTGATAGGGCTTTGTCTTGTCATGCATGTTGGTACATGCTGCTGAGGTCAAACTAACAAAGCCCCAACTGTTTAAACAATGAGGTGGCATAGAGTCC
Source organism: Urophycis tenuis (assembly GCA_036785325.1). Lineage (NCBI taxonomy): Eukaryota > Metazoa > Chordata > Actinopteri > Gadiformes > Phycidae > Urophycis > Urophycis tenuis. The sequence continues at coordinate 9,990,632 of JAXIVH010000008.1, forward strand.
TCTATTTGGTGATTATGCCTGGTTAAATATTGTCCCCCCTGGTAAATCATTGTGTCCAGAGGAGGTCAAAGCAAAGTTCAGCAAGTTAATGGTGGGGATGTCTGAGTCTGGCTTTGATAACAAAGGACTGTCTCAGCTTCAGTCCTTACTTGCTCATTTGTGGTTTTACTCCTACAGCCACAATGTTTGCCCTAAGCAAACCAAAAAAACGTTTTCTACAAAACGAAAGAGATCAAGTGTTCCTTGTTGCATACCATTTTGTTTTTAAGAATTGCATATATGTATGCCTGTTTCTTGTCTCATTGTTATGATTCTGCCTTGACCTGGACTGTTCACATTTCTGTCATTTGCTGTGGTTACCTCTGAATTTACCCTCACAGAATTAACTCAGTGTTATTTCACTTAAACAGATCTTTTATCTCTCAGCTGATCCATCTCTTTTCGTGTGAAGTAAAAAGGGTTCGGTAACAGACAGAAAGTGTGCGATCAATTAGAGCAACATGCTGTGATGTGTTCTGTATCAAGCTGCAAGTCAAGCGGATCACAGTGAGCGGTTCTCACCTGTCGAGCCTGTCCCAGGGCTGCACGTGTGGCCGCTGCAGTCAGGCTCCAGGTATTGCATGAAGGCTGGCTCATGCAGGGACTCATCGCTGCTCTCGTACATGGTCAGGTTCGCGTGAGTCAGCACACTGCTCAGACATGGCGATGTCGACATGGTGTCCCTGCACAGGAGATGGCATAAGATTGGAAAGTTACAAATGTGTATCGTAATTGTAGCATGAAGAAAAAGTGAAATCGATCTAGCCAGAAAGAGATAGATACATAGATGGATACTATGTATATAGTAAACAACCCATAAACAGGTAACAAATATATATAAAAGCAACAAACATAGAAGCCACAATCATTGACACAACACAGTTAAACACACAACATGTACCTGATTTGGAGGCAGACAACAGCACACACTGTTAAAGGATGATCCGAGGTATTCCACAGTGTGCCTCTGTATGATTTCAATGTTTGGTACTCTTCGGAATATATCCCCTTCCTCCTCCTGCCTAAAACAGTCCCTCCTCTCAGAGCCAGATATGCACCTGCTGTTATATTTACCTGCCTGAATTTATACTCCTATGAAAAAAGAGGAGGGGTGTGGGTGTGGGTGTGTGTGAGAGAGAGAGAGAGAGAGAGAGAGAGAGAGAGAGAGAGAGAGAGAGGTTGGTACCACGGGTTGAGGAGGGGAGAGCAGGTGAGTTCAGGGGATTTCCACACAGGTTTTGGCCACTCCCTTTCCATGTCTCCATTCTTATTATCTTCCCCACTTCCAGAGAACTTGATTAACCAAACAAACCTGCCCTTTGCGAAATTGTCCATCGTTCAGACATGCAGTGCAAGTGGCCAGCCCGCACACACACACACACACACACACGCACACGCATGCACACACACACACACACACACACACGCACACACAGACACGCACACACACACACACACACACACACACACACACACACACACACACACACACACACACACATACATATGCTCTCAAAAACACACATACACACACACGCTCACACACACGGACACACGCACCGACACACACACGGACACACGCACCGACACACACACACACACACACACACGCAGATGCACACACACACACACACAAATACACACACACACACACACACACACAAACACACACACACACACACAAACACACACACACAAACATACACACACACTCACACACACACACACACACTCACACACACACACACACACACACACACACACACACACACACACACACACACACACACACACACACAACCTTGTTTCTGTCGTTTTCTCTTACACAACCACACGAGGACCGTGGTACAATAGGCTAGTGTCACCAAGGGGTAGTCGATAACCGAAAAAGGTGACACAATCCTTGCTTGATTCTAAAAATAGTTTGATGGCACCTCAACCACACTGAGGTGTGTTGTGCGTCGCGTTGGTTTTAACTTTGAGGTGAAGCTAGGCCAAGGCTGACACGGTGCCATATAAACTGCCCTGTGTAATGGTTCAACTCGTAATGCGTCACGACTAACTTAACATATCAGACCGTACAAGAACCCGCGCATACGCTCCACAATACCGATTAGTGTTCCTGAGACTCTGTTCAAGTTCAACAGAAAGCACCGCGGCAGTTGCTGTAACTTGAACCAGAGGTGTATAAAGTACTTGAAAAAAATAACTAAGTAAAAGTACAAGTACCATAACTGAAAATGACTTTGGTAAAAGTTAAAGTCACCTAAAGGAAAATTACTTAAGGAAAAGTCTTAAAGTAGCTCACATTTACAGTAATGTACTTAAGTTACTTAAAAATACACTCAAGTATCAAAAGTACAAGTACAAGTATTTTAATAGTACGCCGTGTTTATAGAAGCCTGCCTTTATTAGGTGATGCAAGCCATTTGGAAATGTCAACAAACAGATGGGTGCAACATGCGCAGGGTAACGCGTTGGTAAATTACAAATTTCAAACCGCTCAGATGTGACCGAGCCCCCGAACCCGAACCCGAACCCGACGCACAATTTCTATGTATTTGTCTGAACCTGACCCGGCGCGTCGGGCTCAGGTCGGCTGTCTGTCCTCTAGGGCTGGTAGGGCCGGAGAAGGAAGCGCGTTTACTGTAACTTCAAAAGGTTGTGACACGAAAAAGCGGGGTTGACAAAGTGCGTGCTGATGAAGACAGAGGGAGGCCACGGGAGGTGGAGTGGGCGACGTGACGGGGCGACGCGCCACCGCTGCAAGGCAGGCGTGTTGGACTCTTCACAAAGAGTTTACTTACATTCACAAAGAGTTTACTTACATTCACAAAGAGTTTACTTACATTCACAAAGAGTTTACTTACATTCACAAAGAGTTTACTTACATTCACAAAGAGTTTACTTACATTCACAAAGAGTTTACTTACATTCACAAAGAGTTTACTTACATTCCCAAAGAGTTTACTTTTTTACTTTTCTAAATTTCATATTTCAATTTTATTCTACAGTCATTATATTCTATTTAGATTTTTATACAGTATTTATATATTCTTTCGGCATCCAGTGTGGGCAGTAAAGTAAGAATTTCATTGTACAGGGAAACGTGTTTCTTTACTGCACATATGACATTAAAAGCTTTGAATCTTGAATCTTTGAATCTTGAATTGGTGTGACGGTCAGAAGGAGCTTCAACACACGTTCAGCCCTCACGGAACCCTTTGGACATCATCGTTGATTAATCACTCGAGAACTGAGTGAAAAACATAACTTTGAAGCATAGTCTAGTCGGTGTTATATGCTTTCTGTGACAGGAGTCTCTGTAATGTTGAAAGAAACATCCACACAAACGACAGAATACAATTGTTTTAGTAATTAATACATTAATTCTGTATGACGTTGTGCTGCTTGGGGGTTTTAGATGCCCCCACGTTATGAAGGTCAATTTATTTTCTACTATCCTAATCTTTTTGTGATATTCAGTAATTTAAGGTTTGGTGGTATATGTCCCATGTTCAAAACAAGAAGCAAATAGCTGAATATGATGTTATCGTACATACATCCAATGGTAACTCTGTATGTCTGTCTTTAGATTTTCTTGCAAACGTTCCTCCAATCGACTTCAGACTTGGCGGGTGTACTGCTCAGGACCAAATGAAGTGCAGCGTAACTGTGAAGTGATTTGGATGAGTGGTTCTTAAGGAAGCTGCAAATAGCAATGACAGAGGCAATCGGCCCGCTCTGAACAGGCACGTGAACTGGGCACTGCACTGTTACTCTGATGTCCTGTAGGGCAGGGTAGTCTGGGGATTACAATGTTTGACTCCTTGCTGAAACTATCTGGGTTTGAACCCCAATATCCGCAGTCTACATGTAGGCATCCTTGAGAAACATTCCCGCCGATTAGTGCATCTAAAGAAATGTATAACAATAATAATGAACTGTCAATTGAAACCAAAGTGTTGGCCACTATATAATCTCGGCAGTTCTTATGTTAGCAGAACTTCTTGGCTGAGATGACACTAAGCATCGAAAGAACACCAGAAAACGCAGGGTTAACTAACTGTTGAGGAGATATTCTGCCGATGAGAAAAGGGATTAACGTGATTGGATGAAGCTCATCTAAAAGAGGATCTTGATAATGAATACATTCTACAGTGGCCTGTCCGTGGTAGAGTACAGTAGGGACTATCTAGGGTCTGCCTTTAGACCCTAGACTTGAATGCAAATTCTGATTTGTGAGAGCAGCCACAATATGACTTATATAATTAATTATATAATTATATAGTATATAATTCATCCACAGCACCTATAGAGAGCAGCAACTCATTTTGGTTTGTCAGTGTATCTGCTCAACATTTTTGTTGGTCAAGTCCATAGAGGTTTTCCTATAGAAGACACGGTGACCTGTGTTTTATTTATTAATTTTATTTCACTATGGTACAGTTGTGGACCTCTTTGAACAAAACAAAGGGAATGTTCATAGACTTATGCAGCAAGGCCCCATCACATGACCTCATACGGGGGGATCCAGTCGCTGTGGTCCAGAATGTGACATTTTGATGCCAATACAGATTTGATGTGTAGACATCATATGAGAGACTCGGAAGCTTCATGGAAAGTGTTTAACATGGTCTGTTGGAACTTTTTTCCTGGTTGACCTTGGTCTTAAAAATGAAAGTGAACTGGGAAAAAGCCCCGAACTGGATGACCTTGCCGACTAGTGTCTGGACTCCAAGCTCATTGTGGACTTCGGCTATCTGCCATTGGGGTCTGAGCCTCTCTAGAGGGCGACCCAAAGGTAAAGGGGCGGTAGTGGCTCAGTGGGTAGAGTGGGTGGACAGAGGGGGTCGTCCACTAACTGTAGGGTCGGTGGTTCGATCCCTGTGGTCCCCCGTCCTCCACATGCCAAACCCCACAAATGTACTGATTGTAAGTCGCTTTGGGCAAAAGCGTCTGCTAAATGCCCCTTTTAAAGGTAAAGGGGGATTGTAAGTCGCTTTTGTCCAAAGCGACTTACAATCAGTACATTTGTGGGGTTTGACATGTGGACAGTTGGAGGAGGAGGAAGGCGATCAAGGGGATCAAAGTGCTGACCAGTGGACGACCTGCTCTGTCCACCCGCTCTATTCACTGAGCTACTGCCACCATATGGGTTGTCCTTTATAACCTGTTTGAAAGTAAAATTGTGAAATGTAGTGCAGTATTGTTTTGTTGCTTTTTTAAAATATATTTGTTCAGTTTATGTTTATTTAATGTCTGTAAACCAAATTTCCCTTCGGGGACATACTCTACTTATCCACTTGACCAATCTACTCTCTACATTACTCTCTACCACACACCTTTCCTCTATACTCTACCTCACCTACTTTTTACCTTTCTCTATACTCTCTACCTTACCCTCTACTCTCTGCCTCACTCTCTACTCTACTCTCTACCTTACTTTCTACTCTACTCTCCATCTTAGTCTCTACACTACTCTCTTCTCTACTTGACTTCTCTACTCTTTTTTCTGCTCTCTTTACTCTCTTCTATGTTCTCTGCAATACTTGACTTCTCTACTCATGATTATTCAAATTGTATTAATATTCCCACAGTCCCTTTAATGTCCCTAACATATGTAGTAGGGATATTCAAATCCTGTACCAAGAAGCAAAGACTCCGATAAAGCAGAACTAACTGATAACAGCGTGAACTGTGGATAGGCAGGCATGGTATGAAAACAGCACGGTTTCAAGTTACAAGGTTAGCTCTGTTGCACAGTATCAGGTTAACCTGATACACCGCTCGGATCAACAGTGAACCGAAACTACGCTCAGCTGTTTGAATGTTTGTTAGCTCAGTTAATAGATTGTGCAGCCGGTCATCAGTGTACCATGAAGTGCAAAGCAAGCAGGCACTTTTTAAGGAATCATGCACTGCATGTGTGGTCGCTCACCATCACTTTTTGCCACCACTGCACTACTGAGAGGCACATGTGGATTTATTTATTGCATTTTATACGTGAATCAACATGAAAATCCAATATTTGACTCGCTAACGTGTTACCATGTCACACACACACTTCTACGCACAACCAAAATAGATGCCAGGACAAAAAGATCCATGCATCATCATCATCATCATCATCATCATCATCATCATCATCATCATCATCATCCAGGTCATCACGAGTTACGTAAATGTGCCAATAAATATCTTTTTATTTGATAGAAAGCTGGAAATGCCAGGGTACTGCAAAATAAATGTACTGCAAACAGAACAAAAAACATTGTTAATCCTCTGAGTCCATAAATGCAGGCTAAATTAGGTTCCGGAGTGTGTATGGAGAGTCATTCCTTGAAAATGTCACAATCACTAATCACTCACATTCTTTCCTCAACCATGAGTGGCGGAGAAAACAATAAGCTGCCAAGAATGTTACCCAACAGGTTTCGTGTTTTTTTGTTGAAGCATTAGCTTTCATGGCCTTACCGGTGCACTCACAAAGAGAGATGATGACATCACGCTAATTACCACTCTCCTCACTGCGCCCAGGCGGCCTGACGGGGTGTGTGTGTGTGTGGGTGGGGGGGGGGGGGGGGGGGTTCCACATCGCTATTTTGAGCAAGTGGGGAAAAGTGCAAAGAAATGTTGATGAGTAAAGAGGAGGAGGGATTGCTACACGTATGCTGTCGTTGCACACGCTGAAAGTCCAAGACAACAACACTCAACACTCTACTGGGTGTGTGTGTGTGTCTGTCTGTTTTTATGTCTGTCTAGATATCGCTTTCCATCATACTATTCTCCTTTACGCCAGCTTTGTGCAATGAATGGAGGCTGAACGACTGAACCTCGGGATTTCCTTGAAACTGTATTACAAAGGTCTACTTCCGTACAGCTGTGCTGTGAAGTTTTATTTTTTGTAAACTTCATACTTTTTGAAATATTTGCGATTACACATGCTCTATGGGAGTTAAACAAGAGATAACATTGAGCCTAGCTTTCCATTGTTATGTTTCACTCTTTTTGATTTCCTGCTGTCAACTGGGCAGCATAGTGCATGGGTAGAGCATGTGTTCCACTACCAGGGGGTTGTCAGTTCGATCCCCACCACAACTAATTTTATCTCACTGATTACAGGCATTCCTATGCACAAGTAGGCCTAATTCCTGGTGTGGAATTACATTTTGCAGTCTTAATGTTAATGTCTCAGATAATGTGTGCCAAATAATGTGTATTTGCACAGAAACCACAGTTTGGATCACACGTATTGCGTAATCCAACATTGTGGCAACATTATAGTTTATGGTTTTCAATCATTAATTGTGTTTCACATTGTTAAGCTCCTCAATGCCATGCTTTGTAAAGACTGGATCAGCAGACCATTGTTACCTAAGGTTGAACAGGCAGACAGAGACTAACTTATTTTCCATCCTAAATTCTTAACTTTAGATTTGGTGTTGAGTACTTGTGTGAAATTATAATTTACACCACACACACACGCACGCACGCACCACACACGCACGCACGCACGCACGCACGCACGCACACACACACACACACACACACACACACACACACACACACACACACACACACACACTCACACGCACACACGCACACACAGAAACTAGATTATTAACTAGAAACTAGATTTTGAGAGGGATGGGAGAGGTTTGTTTGCTAAGTCTAACTGTGTGTGTGTGTGTGTGTGTGTGTGTGTGTGTTTGTGTGTGTGCACGTGTGTGTTTGTGTTTGTGTGCGTGCGTGCGTGTGCGCGTGCGTGTGTGCATATGTGTGGTGGGGGTTGTATTGGTTAATATTCAAATAATAGTAGAAGGTATAATTTGCTGATTAAATTCACAGGATTCTCAACTCGTGAAATGTTTGCCTTGTTTCACGCCGAACAGAACAGAAAGGACTATGCACTACAATGTGTAGATGTACGTATAGTCTACCTGAGTTTAGGACAAACTAATCGCAGGTTATATATAGCCTTTAGCAGCGGATGACAACACTTAATTTCTGTGTGAATGACTAGACCACAGATAGAAGACACTGGCGCCATCTGGTGGTCAATCAAAGACGTACATGAGATACTTAAGGCAGCCATGACAAATGACACATTTTGGGGATATTTTTAGACTTCATACAAGGGAAAAGGGGAGTACAAAGCAGAGTATTGAAATCCATAATTTGAAGCTCTTCTACATGTATTTTAAGATAGGTAGAATACTGTTTTTCATCCATCACAACAAAATAAACAAATAAATAAAAATGATTGAATGAATAAATACAATTAAATATGGTTAAAATTATTAAAAGAAGAAATAATAAACCTTTCTTTTACAGTCCCCTATTTGTAAGTATTTTCCCAGTCAATATATGTTCAATGTAGTTTTGACCTCTTAAAGGTTGATAATAACTCAGATATAATTGTGTTCGTCCTAGGCGTCGATTTTTGTATCGATTTTTAAAAACAGCTCCTCTATTACACATCAATCCAAGTTACAATTTTAGTTACGCAAGGGGTATGTTGGTATAATAAAATGATAAAACAGCACAAGTTTCATTATGTACTGTCAAGAAATTAAGATAATACTTTCTCATAATTGTAGGTGTTGTTCATGGATTCACCCATTTATAAACGGTTTATTTGACGTAATCTATAAAGACATCAGGATGACTGGTGTCTACCCCTCTATCTGTGATGATGTTTGGACGAGAACCGCCAGTGATCTGCTCTGCTGTCACTGGCTGCCTCTGTAGTTCCTTCCTGTCTCGCTCCTGTCCCACACTGTGGTGATGTGTGTCAGCAGGCCACACTACAGGTTTATTAGATCACATGCTTCTGAAGGCCATGGCCCCTTGAGCTGATGCTGCACATTCAGACAGCGTTGGGGAATCATGCAGAAGACATGCGTTAATGCGGTGACAGGATACGTGCTTCCTGTTTGAGTATGACCTTTGATTTTTGGGTTAACCTTTACATTTCACCAGGGGATTCATATTTCCTTCTGCTTTAAAACCAAGAGATGTGGCATCTATATCTCAAAAATAAGATCTTTATTTATTGTTACACAATATATATACAACAGGAAAATACAAACAATCGATGGTCAGATAGAGCCACCTGTATTAAGCAGTAAGCCAGTCTTATGGTTGTGGTATATGCACGGTCATGAAAATGCAATGAATAGGCCTGTAGCATATTCTGTCCTCAGCAATTTAGTCTAGCTCCCATTCCTTTTGTATGGAAGAGGATTAGGGCCACATGAGGAGAAAATATATTTGAGAATTCCTGATATTTAAGTCAGAATTTCTGAAATTAAAGTCAGCATTTCTGAGAAATTAAGTCCGAATCTCTGAGAAAAAAAAGTATGAAATCTGCCAGAAACGGCGGAAGTGGGCTCACCCCAGTCACAGGATGGCATGATAGGAGGCCCAGGTTAGGCAAGATGCTTTATATGATTGTCTAGCAACACAAAAACACTAGGCCTGGCAGATTTCAGATTTTTTTTTTCTCAGAAATTCAGACTTTTTTCACAGAATTAAAAAAAAAAAAGTTTTCTCTTCATGTGGCCGTATTACTCTTCCGTACGTTTGCCTTCACTTCACCGACAAAATGCAACAACGATTTTTTTAATGATGCACAATATGTAGTGAATAAATATGTTTGCTCAAAAAAACAAACAAAAAACAAAACAAAACACAAACAAAGGTGATCAGTCTTCCTCGATTGTTGTGCCTGTGGATTAGTTTGCCTTCAGGTCTTTCTGGCGGAAAGAGCTTCTTTGGATGCGGTCTGAGCTGCAGCTGTCTGTGTGTTCTCTGACATTTCTGCCACATCCTTTTATCAGTTCTACAGTTCCACTGCCAAATCCTCTCAGCTATCGGCTAAACTTAACCAAGATCTGATCAGCCGGAAAGATTATGTTTCCTGAACCTCACCAAAAACTGACTGATAACTGAAAATAAAACGTCATCTAAGCCAAACAAAATATTACAGGACAAAACCTCAGTCTCCGGGGCGAAGGTCCTGTGTTTAACCCAATCATAAACCATTTCTGGGAGAAAGCGCTGAAGGCTTCTCCCGGCTACAGTTGGCTCTGGATTGTCCTCTGGTGGCCGATGCTGCTCACTACAACGTGTCGTATTTCTGTGTTGGTTTAGCAGAAGTAGAAACTGTGGGCCTACTGTACTTGCTGAAAATGCCACTGGTAGGTGCTTATTCTTATCACAAAGAGCAAGAATAGTTCAGCACATAAATGTGGACCTTGTCTTTTCTTATTTCTTTTTTCTTATTTTAAATTTTTTTTAAGTCTATGTCTTGAGCTGCTTGGACCTTGAATTTCCCCCAGGGATCAATAAAGAATTTTGAATTGACTTGAATAGTAACATTTGTAAAAAACACACACATACACACACACACACACACACACACACACACACACACACACACACACACACACACACACACACACACACACACACACACACACACACAACTCAGCAATAGTCTGTCCCTGCCTTTTTAGTCTTTTAATAGCTCTGGATGTCGTCTGAAGCTGCAGCTGTCTGTGTGTGTCAAAATTGTCCCCCTCTCGCCTCCTGCTCTGACATTTCTGACACATCCTTCCACGTCTTTTCTCCATTCTACCATTCCACTGCCGAACCCTCTGGGCTCCCATCCGCCGTGCTTCCCTGTCTCTGTGTCTCCTGTGTGTATTGTCTCTCCATTCTAAACCCTGTCTCTCTCTGTGTTCTCACCCTAACACCCTCCTCCTATCCCTGCTCTCAGTTCTCACTTCGAACCCTGAGACACACACACACACACACACACACACACACGCGCGTGTGTTTCTCTCAAACTTTGCTCACACCGTGGACCTACGTCCCCCACACATTGACCCCCCATGGCTGACCGAAAGAGCGCACAACCTCGGAGGAAAGAGAAGAAGGAGGTAGCGGAAGAGACGAAGGACAAAAAGGAGCCATCGAGGCAGGCCGAGGGCGCCGCTGCGGTGGACGAAGCCCAGCCGGCGGGGAATGGAGAGGCCGAGGCTGCCAACGGGGACGTGCAGGTGGAGCCCATGGAACTCCCTCCGTTTGAAGTGATCACCGGGTAAGTGGGTGGGTTTCCCTGCTCCAGCGCCCCAACGACGAGCAGAAGCCAGCCAAATGCATGAGCCATGACATTTTGCAGCGAGGCTTTACGGGTGACAGTAAAGTGCCGTGTCCACGTGTCGTGTGGTCCTCTGTCTGAACATTTTGAAATGCACACTTTTTGTTTCCGCAAAGCAAAGTTAATCTGTACAGAGATTAATCTTTTACATTTAAGAACGCACACATGAACACGCACAGACAGACAGACAGACAGACACACACACACACACACACACACACACACACACACACACACACACACACACACACACACACACGTTAAGTGTCAACATGAGACTTTGAGCTTTTGAGAAATGGTGAATAAAGATTTGGGCAATAAAGATTTTAAGGAAGGTTTCCACAAGAGTTGCTTGTTCTTGGCCTGCTGTTGAATATGTCAATGCGCAGTCACAGGTCTATTAATAAAGATCTAGGATTCCACTGTTGGCAGACACTAAAATAGAAGCCTACATTGACCTGCCTGAAGATCCAGCTGATCTGTCCTGCCCTTAGAGTAGCCAGGAATCTCTCTGGTTACTCTAACCATTTTTAATCGTGCTGTACAAGAAAATGGTTGGAGTCAATCTACAATACATACAGAGGGAAGCTAGAAGCTAGCTGCTACACACACACACACACACACACACACACACACACACACACACACACACACACACACACACACACACACACAATGTGAAACTATAAACTATCAATATAATAAAAGTAAATTGGAAAGCAATAATAATATGCTTCTTACACAAATTAGATTTGGTTGATTTAGTTTATATATACTTACGTCAATTAATTTAGGAAGAATGAATTACATTTTATTCATATAGCCCCAATTCATAACAGAAGTTATCTCAAGACACTTTACATACAGAGCAGGTCTAGACCAAAACTCTTCATGTTGTTATTTACACAGACCCAACAATCCCCAACCATGAGCAAGCACTCTGAGTTGTCTCATAATAAAGAACTGCAGCTAATATACTTTAGAATCCTCACACTCTTCTGTAAACCCCTGCTTCCATTTCAGCCACTGGGCATGTACAGTAAGGTTCTTACTACAGTAAGAACCCTTTTGTTGCATCATTTGGCAAACACAGCATAATACAGTTGCAATACATAACATTTCAACCAGCCGGTAGCTTGAAATTACCTGAACATATCTGTAGTCAGTTCTGAGGGATAGTGATTTCCTCTCCTACTCACACCACCCACACAGCCCAGCTACACTGACTCAGTTTGTGCCACACAGCCAGTTAGCGTGAAGAGAACACTGTTAACAAGCTTTTTGAATTCTCCCTGCTATCCAGAAGGGGCTCAATGTTATACATTGTGACACTAAGATGCATATATATTTTGCCATAACCCTGTCCTACTCACTTTGATTTGTGACATGCATCATTGTGACAAATGATGATTTCTTTCCCCCTATGCTATGAGTCTCAACGAATAATCACCACTAAAAGCTTGTATCATCCAAAACGCATTTAACTGAGATAAGATCTCAAGTGAGTATTTACTCTTTTTCTTCATGTCTTATGTCTTCACCCGACTACAGAGACCGCATCGACCCTTTCGCTTTTAAGTTTCAGTTCAAGAACGTGGAGTACTCCTCAGGTCGGAACAAGACCTTCCTCTGTTACCTGGTGGACAAGGGCACGGCGGACGGCCTGCAGAGGGGCTACCTGGAGGACGAACACGCTGGCCTCCATGCCGAGGAGGCCTTCTTTGCACAGATACTGCCCGACCACGACCCTGCGCTCAAATACACAATCACCTGGTACATAGCTAAGCCATGCTTATGTTTCTTACAGAATATGCCCAATGTATACGCTACACCGTAATATATTTTAGTGAGATACGCTACAAACCTATAGGTAATAGGGTGTAAGTCGATATTGAAATATAATAATTGTTACATTTCAATTTCTCTAATTAATTTAATCAATTTCATTCAAAGATTGATATCTATTGAAAGGGGTAGGTTGGAATTTTGGACATAGGACCTCTGTTAGCCTGTGTGTTATTTATCATTGGAGATGTTTTCAAATTCCATTCAGTTCTTCTAGTTGCAGAGTTCGCTGGTGCTGTCTAGCGCAAGTCACTGGTTTCGGCTAGCCTGCTAATAAAAACAGTCTTACCCACCCCACAACCCGAGGCAAATAAATTATAACCCCAGACTTTCGATGTAAATGTCTGTGTGGATAGGCATTGCAATTGGCATTGCATTTTGAGGGACTTGGGTCTCAGCAGCAGCGTTATACTTCCTGGTAGTAGGCTAGGCTATGGCAGCGGCGGACTGATATTACCTAGGTTACCGGCAGAAACGAGTCCCTCAAAATGCCATGATTCATGTGATGTGGATAACTGGGAAATAAGGTCCTATATCCAAAATTCCGAACTACCCCTTTAATATCTCTGGTACTTGGAGAAGAAAAAAGAAAGGTAGAAATAATATCAGGTATTCATTTGAGAAGAAAATTACTTATTTGACTTCTATTCGTCTTTAGGTATGTGTCTTCCAGTCCCTGTCTGGCCTGTGCGTCCAAAATAGTAGATGCTCTGAAAGGCAAGAAGAACTGGAAGCTGAGTATCTTCGCGGCGCGCCTGTTTGAGTGGGAGGAGCCAGAGATCCAGACGGGGCTAAAAGCCCTGCACGGTGCGGGCTGCAAGCTGCGGATCATGAAGCCCCTGGACTTCTCCTATACTTGGGACACATTTGTGGAAAACGATGAATGTGACCTGAACCTCTGGGAAGACTGCAAGGACAACTATGAGTATTACCAGGACAAGCTTGCAGACATACTGCAGTAACCAGAGTGAGTGTGGAAGGTGTGAACTGTGGAGGGTGTGTTGGATGTAGGGGCTAACGTAAAGTGGGGACGACTTGTTGACAAAGCATACACAGTACACACTAAGTCATGAGATAATTGTGTAGGTAAAGAGGAGCTACAGGCACGATTTTAGACCTGAAATTTGAGTGTCATTCTTTCGAAATGGCACATTCACCGATTAGTGACTGAAATGCTGTGTGAAAAATCTGCTCCAGTTGGACACGTGCCTGATTTAAGACTTAAGCGAGTAGAAAGGGAGTGAGCTGAAAGGGTGTGAGCAGAAAGGGTGTGAGCAGAAAGGAAGTGAGCAGAAAGGAAAGGTACATTCCTTGAGTTTTTTATTTTAAAATCTAATATTCCACTCTCTTGACAACCCTCAACTCACAAATTACCTTCATCACCTTTAACCTTTGTTACCTGTGTTATTTATTTGTTTTTGAACTTAAACGTCTATTCTATATTGTCACTGTCTTATGTTAGATTCAGAGTGAATGATGCATCTTGTAAGGACATATGCCGAGACGTGTGTTCAGCAAGATGCAACACTGTAAGAGTAAGAGTGAGAGTAGTAGAACAATTAGACAGAACATGCATTGCATGCAGAACATGCAGTATGCACATCATTACATTGATATTGCTATTTGATCTCTCTTTCTCTCTCCCCTCAACATAGGAATACAGTTGACTCAACACAGATCACAACATCTTCCTAACAACTCCAATACCACCGCTACTGTATCAGCCAGCATCCTTTATGTTCTGTCATTGGTAAAACCTCAATGTTGTGACACCTTTTGGTTGAGCCAACTGTGTTGGCAATAATGCACAATCGTTTGCTTTTATCTAAATGAGTAAATATTTTTTTAACTACAAGAAATACATATTAAGGATAAGATATAAATGGAATTTAAGATTTTGATTTTGAAAGAAGATGGCAGAAGAAGCAATCAAGCATAAAATAACTGTATTTGATAAAACATTTCTTATCTATTAGGACTGACTTGACCTAATTCAGATTCATTTGAATAAATCAGTATTGTGTATATTTGTTGTGCCATTTGTCACTTTAACCACATGTATGAATGGATGTGGCTGATGATAAATTAATTGATTGTATGAAGGATTCACATGAGATACACCCTTAAACAGTATTAGATAGACTTACACAATCACAAGTTTAACAACAACTCTTGTTATATCATTCTAACTTACACACTTACATGTAACATGATTTATACTCTTTGTAGTATGTCTGGTGATGTATTTCTTCCATTGCTGTTCATTGGCCAAATATCTTGGTGTTCGGGGTGCACTACAAGTGTACTTTTACATGTCACCATGACCAAAGAGCAACCATGATTCCCCATCTTAAACAGGGTCTCCATTTGTGTTTAAAACTTATGCTTCATCCAATTTGTAAACACTGTGCACTATACCAATAATGTTGAACTGTGTAAAATAATATATCTTTTATTAATTTATGAAATTATACATCATAAATATATCATCTATGTATATATCATCTATATTCAAACTATATCCCTTCAATGTACGTAACAAATACATACCTCGAAGGCATGCATGAAATGAGGGCATCACATTCATACCTCAAATAAAAGTGTAATTTGAAATGATACTTGTGAACTTTTCTATATTATGATTATTTACTTTTAAATTTAAATGGATTTTGTAGCAGAATCAAACCGAGAACAAAAATAGTGCCAATGTATTGGCGTAGCTTCAAAGGTGTTTTGTTTCAGCTGTATTTTAATGAAGACATCATCCAAATACCACAATCTGTGCCACACCTTCCTCACAGCCATGGCCTGGGGATGAAAAGGTCACACAATGCCAAATAATTTGACTGATTTTGATCACAATGGATTTATCAGAGCAATATTAAAATTTTAACACATTTAAATACACAACCTAGAAATGATCATTAATGTAAGGTTATACAAATTACAGCAACCTTACTGATATAAAAAAAAAATAGTACTCAACAAAATAATCAAACAAAAACAGAAATAAATACTAAGTTACATATTAAGTGTACACATAACAAGTGACATAAACAATACTTTGTATCGTTGTCCATGCATTTGATTCAATTATATATAATAGCTATATTACTATTGCTCTCTCTCTGGCAGTGGTGACAGGTAGGGATTAAAAAAGTCTCTGATCATGTTGTCCATTGCTGCTTTGTACTGGTTGTTCACTACAGCAGATTGGGGATTTTCCACCATGCCGGTCACCAGCCCAGGACTCAGGCCCAGGTTGAGAGCCTTCAGTGGGCTGAATGGGGCTGAGCGGGTCTGGGCAGTGTGGAGGCCCTCCATGGCACTGGAGAGCCAGATTAGTCTCTTGAGACTCTGAATATTGCGACCACGGTCATGCATGAGCTGGTGTTCTGTCACAGAGCGGCGACTGTTTGGTGTAAACAGGAAAAAAGTGTTATTTTACTGCGATAAATACAACTGTGACATTAACTGGTTAACCACAATAATGAATTGAAACAACATAAACACCATGATGAATGATGTATGATGTACTCTATGACATAGAAAAGCCTGCTACAAAAGGACACTCATCAACAGGAGATAGGATTATTTTTTTTGTTACAAAATCCCAAAAAGCTCAAATAATAAATAAAGCTTACAGACACACGCACACACACACACACACACACACACACACACACACACACACACACACACACACACACACGCACACACACGCACGCACACGCACGCACACACATGCACACACACACACACACGCACACACGCACACACAGATAAGCCTCTCCAATAAGCCTCATTTAGAAGTAGAAGGAAAGAGAAAAAGAGAAAACTTGCATTAAAATAAAGAATGGGCACTCAAACACTGAAAACAGGGAAGACCTGAGACAGGGTATTATTTCCAGGGATACAAATATATATTTATGATACAAATAAGAGTTCTCGTTTGAACTGTGTAACAATAACACTTACGATTGAATGGTTACTGTGTACTGGTATGATAACATGCACAGATGGGACAAAAGTATTGGTATTATAACGTAACAATGGTGGGATGAATGTGCACTGGTATTATAATTTAACACCTGCAGGAATCAGGATGGATGTGTACTGGTATTATAACTTAACACTGGCGGGACAAATGTTTATTGGTATTATAATTTAACACTGGTGGGACAAATGTATACTGGTATTATAACTTAACAGTGGCGGGACTAATGTGTACTGGTATTATAATTTAACATTGGTGGGACCAATGTGTAGGCCTACTGGTATTATAACTTAACACTGGCGGGACTAAAACAGTGGACTTATTGTATCAGACAGACTGAAAAGACGGTGAGAGAGTGAGTTCTGCTGCTGCAGAAGATGATACAAGAGAAAATAACAGGTCTACTGAAAAGCTGAAAATCTGTAACAGCCACGAGTAAGGGAATAGGGAGGGAAAGTAAAACTTCAACTTCAACTTGCGTTCTAACTCACGGAAAAGCATTGATATTCCTAATATACATGCTTTAAGATAATTTGCAATAGCTTTAATGCTAATTATCGTAAAACATGGCAAAAAAAAAAAAAAAAAAAAAAAAAAAAAAAAAAAAAAAAAACCCAAAACAAATCAACAGTAGCCTACAGTATTTTTTTTTTTTTTAGAGTATAAAAATATATAACAAATCTTCAGAAATTTTTACATTTACATTTAGGGCATTTAGCAGACGCTTTTATCCAAATCGACTTACAAAAAGTACATTTGTCATAAGAAGGTGAAACATTTCATTGCTGTTAATAATGTAAGAAAGTCACCAGAACAAGTTTCAAGCACTTGCTAGGTTAACCATTGTTAGTATACATTTCTACCTTTCTACAAATATGTCTGTAACTGTAAGTTTTTTTCTTCTGTAAAATGTGTTTAACACACGTTGTACATTTACCAAAACCACATCTTTGGGCATGTGTTTTAACTGTAGCTCATATTGTTTTGCGACATTGGGTCGCAAAACATTTCGGAAGTTCATTTCGGAATAAACGGAATAAAAGCATTTTTTTTTAACGGTCAATGGAAAACGCTGTGCCTTCCTCGATCATCTTTGGAATGCTACCACTAGATGGCAGAGGTTTTACTTTCCCTCCCTGCTGCCAAGAGAAGTTTCAAGGAGTACCTTCAACACAGTGCGCTCACCTGTCATTTTCCTGACACTGGCCTATTGTGACGAGAGCAAAAACAACAACAGCAAGAAACTGCACAGGTTTACGGCGAACCCACATTTTCTGCAATGAATAAAGATTAGCCATTGATTAAATAATAATAACAGCATGTAATAATAACAATACCAGCACTCAGGGGTCAATGACATACGCTGAAACGCTTTATCACTTTTGACACCCTTTTCAAGACTGTATGTCAAAAGTATGTCAAAAGCCGTTTCCTAAAACAAACAGAAGCAAACATGGAAACCACATCTTCATTCATGCCAGGGTTGATATGAGTCGTAAGGAGTACTTACCTCGTCCCCGTCTGTGACTGGCAGTGTCATCATTCCTTTGACTTACGGCCGTTCACTGCTGAGTATTGTGCTTCCAGGCTTTTATAGAGCTCCTCACACACACACACACACACACACACACACACACACACACACACACACACACACACACACACACACACACACACACACACATGCACCCACAGATGCACACACACACACGCACGTGCACACACACAGTTAGACATGCTCAGCAATGTATACCCCCCTCCAACTATTGACTTTGGCAATAACGATCAACTCATTGATTATCATACATTAACATACATTTACATAGAATGAAGAGAAAAATACATCCATTAATCAGAATTTGGATCCATCTTTTAGTCAGATTTACATTTGTGTGAGCCTAATAACCAATTTTGTTGATATAGTTTATTGCTGAGATATAAGGGTGAGGGGGATTCAAATTATTCAATGTATATTTTGGTATATATTTTGTACACGCATGCACGCACGCACACACACACACACACACACACACACACACACACACACACACACACACACACACACACACTCACACACACACACACACACACACACACACACACACACACACACACACACACACACACGCACACCCCTAGTTAAGATGCTTGTGCCTTGGATTCACATTCACATGACATCTTCACAACTATAACTTTTCTCCCACCAGCTATTAACCCCTAATGAAGCTATGACATCACTTTCTGGGATGACAGAGGCATCTCCATGATCACCGCTGGCAACACTGTTGTCTTGACAACATGAGTGGAAGGTTTCCCATGGTGAGAAATGCTGTCTGGTAAGGCAAAGCAAGGCAAGTTTATTTATGTAGCACCATTCAAACACAAGGCCATTGTGCTTTACAAAGGAAGAATCACACATACAAATCATTAGAAGGGCAATCATTGAAAGAGAATAAAACAAGAAAAGGGCAAATGTAAAATAAAAGTTTTTTTATTTACATTTTTTTTAATATACTGTATATTCTTTTCTTTTCATTAAAAGCTCTGGCTCACAGAAATGTTTGAGCATTGATTTAAAGAATACGCTTTTTCTGGAAGTTTGTTCCAGATCGGTGGTGCATCAAAACTCAAAACTGCTCCACCACACCTGTTTTGACCCCTGGGAGCAGTGAGCAGCTTGTGCCTGATGGCCATAGAGCTCTGTTGGGCTCATAACACACAAGCAGATGGATTTTGGTCCCAACTCATTTAGTGCTTTGTACCGTGCTAGAATGTTGTGAACTAAACTCTCTGGCCAACAGCAAGCTGGTGAAGTGAGCTGAGCTCTGGATGAATGGGGTTCACTTTCTTCGTCCTAAACGCATACGTAGGTGTAAGTATAACAAGCATAGAGCAATGGAATAGTTCTTAATCCAGTAAAGAATGGCTTGCACATTTCTATATATGGTTATAAATATACATTTGTGATAATAAATACTTAGATATCTCTGAAGGTAATATATCCTTTTTGAGATATTAACTGGAATAAATAATACAATGAATAAGAAACATTTACTGCAACTACAAAAATTACAATATTGAATAACAGCTAAAAGTCTGACACTCGTCAACTAATACATTATCTGAACAATCATAAAATATCCATTTTAAATGTACATTTAAACATGAGCTGAATACTAATATAGCTTTATAGCAAGTGTGCATTTGCAATGTATCAATACAACATTATATGTTGTACTCCACAGACAAGACACATGAAAATCAAAGGAACACTGTAACTGTAGTTTCCGCTGCATAACGGGTTATTCATACTGCATAACTGGTCATTTTTACCACTCCCACCTCTATAATGTATGCCTAGATGTATGTACATTTATGTATATTTTTATATTTCTTTATATATATTTTTTGTATATTGTTTACATACGTTTATATTATATATTTATATATTCTAACTCTCTACTATACGTAGATTTTCTGTCTTTTCTTTTTTCCCTGGAGTATTGTAACAAATGCAATTTCCCTCAGGGATCATTTAAGTATTTCAGTCTGTCTTTCTGTCTGTCTGTCTGTAACTTTAAATGGATAATCAATAGTCACAAAAGAAAAAAAAAGTCATGCGAAGAGACATACTTCCACCAACTGGTTTTAAACTGGTTTAAAGCTCCCCAAAACGTAGTTTTATCAGAAGTTGGTGGTTTAGGCAACCACATATAATAAACAGTAGTAGAAGAAGAGATGTGTGAGGGGCAAACATAACAATGGGCTTGTCTTATCCTTTGGCAAGCATTTTGTGATTGGTAGATTATTCCCCCCGGCATTCTGTTGCTGTGATGTTTTTTTCGTGGACGAGATGGTCCACACATACCTGTTGTTGCAACCAGCCATGTTGTTAGGCATTATGGGAATGTTTTTTCAAATTGTGCAATCCACCTTTCATGATGCGATACTTCATGCTGCATGTATTAAAATACATTGATGGAAACACGGCTGATTTGGTCAGATTATCTGGTTGTCACCCGTGATACTGTGTGGGCACAGCATCACAGCCTGGCGGGGGGAAAAACATCAGCATCTATCCAACCAAATCTTATCTTAATCTTATATCAAAGTAGTGAAAATGCATGCTTGGCGATGATTATAAGGTGATACATGGTTGCACATTTTGTGTTATGATGTTATGTTTGGATCAATAGTGTTTTTCCTGTATTTTCAGTCCCATATCACAGGAATTGCAATCTTTCACTAATGGGACATGGCTGAGAGGTGGAATATGCTATTTCTTTTATAGTGTTAAAAAAATGTATGCCTAGATTTATGTATAGTTATGTTTATTTGTGCATATTTTTATATTTAATATTTATTCAATTCAAGATTCAAGTAAACTTTGTCAGTTTTCATGAATGTACAGGACATACACAAAAACCGAAATGCTGTTTCCCTCGATCCCCGACTGACTTCCTCTGACTTCTCTATACTGTTTTTCTTTTCCCTCTTACCCCTTACCATTCCACTGGGGTAGTTGTAACTAAAGCAATTTCCCTCTGGGATCATTAAAGTATTTCTGTCTGTACTTATATCCTTATATGCATATATGCTTCCTTGTCCTGTTTTGTTCAGTCTAGTGGTGGCATTTCTAAGCTAACTTAGATATGTATGAATGGCTTGGCTAGTTTGTACGCACAGTTCCCTCCCCAGGCCGGCCCCAGGCTGGGGCAGGCCCTGGGCTGCGTACTGCCTGCCCTCCCTGTGTGAGCCTGTTGACCCAAAGTAACTTGCCTCGTGGCAATGTTGTGTTCATGGCATGAAACGTTGAAATGGACCCGGATTCCCTCACCGGAGAGCTACCCAGTTTCCAGGGCAACAATGCAAGCTTGGTCAACCTGGGCATGACCAGGAGGATTAGCAGGGAGAGGCTTTGCAGCATACTGCTGCAAAACTACAAAAGCAAAACGTGATAAATCTGGCTGGTGAGGCACGGTGCAAACAGCTTTTTGAATGTTAAGCAGATAGGAAGGAATCTGATTCTGATATAACAATGTACCAATTCGGATTGATGCGAAAAGAACAGGAGGGCTACAGTTGGTGTGGAGGATAGTTCCACATGTTTTATGGTTAGAAACACAGCTCTAATGGCTTATGAGTTATTTCCTGAGGACAACTGCAAAAGATTTAAATCTCCAGACAAGACCAACAGTCGTACATTGAGTTTGGCAGGGAACAAAATAGTTGACATTTATTGGTGGTGCACTGCCTCTGGGGTTGCAAGTATTGCAAATCTTAGCTCATTCTACATGAACAGCTGAACAATCCTGAAAAAGGTTTGTGAGTGGCAGGTGAAGATGGTCTTGAAAGCCACAGTGTTGGCAGATGAGTACGGCACAACTCGTTTTCAGAAGCTCCTGTATTTTTGTTCTGCGCTTCTTCATGATCCCCCGGGGGAAGGTAGTCGGGAAGCCGGTGGGCTAGCACTGTTTATCAACAAGTAAACCTCGGCACAGGACTGTCAAGGAGTTGATCTGTTGTCGGTACACTGAACAGCAGGCCGAGCCATACCTTGAATACCACCCACGTATTCAGAAACGAGTCACCTGAGGCGGTTATCAGGGATTGACTTGACTGTACAGACTGCAGTGTGCCGCAAGAGAAACAAGGGGATGACATTGAGGGGATCGATCACTGTACAATTGATTACAACAACTTTTCGTATGGATACTGTTGCCCCTGTCTGTACAATGAACCACCATGGATCACCAGGACATCAAGGCCCTCCTCAACCAGAAGAAGAAGGGTGCTGAGGCGTTTCAGCTCAAGGGCCTCCTTGACTTAGGAGGGTTAAAGGAGGAAGGTGGAGCAAGTGAGGGGAGTTCAGTGGTCAAGTGGCCTGGGAGCCAACCAATCATCCCAGAACCTCAGGCATAGGGCCAAGGCACTGGATGGGGACAGAGCAAGAGAACTCATACAGGCTGGATGGTGGACCAGGAACCTCAGCTGGACAGCAACATAAGCATGACCATTCAGGGGGCCTGCAACAAGGTTAGATGTCAGGAAGGACAACTGAACCGGTGACCAATCGACATTTGGCTGTGGATTGTCGGCGGCTGACCCAAGCCCAAGTGACTGGAGTGCAGGCTGAGAAGCAGGCCAAGGTGCCGGCTGGAAGCTAGCTGAGTTGTAAGGTGCAAGCTGAGTACTGGTGTCTAGCCGGGAAGCAGGCAGAGAATCGGTGGTGTTGAGGACGCCCATCCAGGTAACAAAATCCTGAGCCAAGGACATGTTGCCTTGCCACACTCAGAGCCAAATATCTGTTCTCACTATAGGGCCCCTCCTCCAACATTGCTTGAGGCACAGGATAGTATAAATGACCTAATATAGTTCACCCTCAATAATCTGTCTGCTGTGTCCCTGGCTGGTCAGATTTTTCTGTCACGACTGATGCTAGCAGGGCAGCAGGAACACAAAGGAGCAGAGAGGTATGTAAAGACAAATGTATAAAGGTAATACCAACAGGCAAACAACTAACAACTGAAAACGAAGCAAGCAAAACTGGGGGAAAATAAACACACTTGAAATGCAGAATTACAAGCCAGGAGCCTACCGGACATCAACAGAACTGAGGACGATCTGCGCAAGAACATATGGAAAGGCCAACTTAAGCAGACATGGGAAAATACAGGTGAGCACAAGGAACTTCTTAACACAGTCCTTTGAGGGAAGCAAGAAAGGGAGAAAGGAGGGAATGGAGCCAGCCACAGTCCTTGACAATTCATCTGGGAAGATCAGTCTTTCAGGTTTACGAGGACACAGACCACATCAGTACAGTGCAATTACTAAACAAAATACACAAATACAATAAAGTGTGCAGAACAAGAGCACACACAAGACATACAAAGTATAGTGGTGAGTTCTGGGGAGAGAGGGGCAGACTGAGTCTGCAGGGTTGGGGGGGTGGCTGATGAGGGGGGGGGGGGCGATGCAAAATGCAAGGTGTTGTTTGAATCTCAACATATTTAATTGTCCTGGGATTTTGTAGTCTGTTGTCTCTTTTGTGTATCGACACACACCAGTGCATGGTATTTCACAGCGTATTTTTGGTCTGTGTCCAGTCTATTCTGGAGCATCCCACAGAGTGCAGACAACTATGGGCTGTGGGCTGGAGGCCGGACGACCCACACTGGCCTCCCATCCAAGATGGTGTCTTCTTCCTCCTCCTCTATAGCCGTCAACAGTACATTGTTAAATTATCAATACTATATTATTAGAAATATTAGATATTAGAAATCCATCCTCACAAGCACAGGCCTAACTATAGGAGATTGGGATGCTTCATAAAGGATTCACACTTGGAAAAGCCATCAACACATTGTTCAAAAGACATGTCGTGGCCTCCTAGTTGTGTGGGGAAGATACGCTGTGGAGAAGAAAGAATGATTGATTTTTCAATTCCAGGAACTTTTACGAAACAGTCCTGATGATAAGTATCATGAATTCTCCGGACCGCTTCCTGTAAAAATATAAATTAGTATATGGGTTACAGTCAACTACATTAAATGTAAATACACCAGATTGTGGGGCAGTCGTACCAAAACCCAGCAGATTACGTGCCGAAACAGCTCGTTTTATGTTTTTTTGGAGCAGCTCCTCGTTCATCTCTTTGAGCTCTCTGATGTCCCCATCTTGTCCCACCGCTGAATCACAGACATCCGACATTCAGACATCTTCTCTAAAAAAGGCATTCAACATGTTCAGACTCTGCGGTGGAATAATTGGATGTCTTCTGTAACATTTCTTTGACTTGCTTCTCCTCTGTACAGGTTGCCCAAAGCATTGGTAGCTTGCTATTGGTTACTTTCACACAAATGCATATCTTTATAGGGTTAACACCTACTTGCGGCGGGGTGGGGAAGGGGGTCAGGCTTAAGTACCAAGCCCCACCCAGGGCCATTGAGTGTTATTAGCGTTAAAAAGGCCAAGCCATCAGCGAACAACTGTGCTCTGGAGGATTAACAGCTGTATTCTGACATTTCCGGGTCTTTACAGCTAATGGTGACCAGACCTCCCTGTTTTCCTGGATAAGTCACCGTTTCTGGTACCCGTCCCTGGCTGGAGCTGTCCGCATTATTAAAAAAAATAATGGATTGTAAATATACATTAATATATTTGGAAAAGGCAAAAGGTCCTAGCTTTCTCATTCATAGCAATTTCGAGACAGTTGATGAATAGTCTTGTGTCTATCTGATAGGGTGTGACGTAACCTTGCAACACGTCTACCTATTTTTGTGAGATTCCAATCCCGCCAGAATCCATCTGGCCAGGCTTCAATCTATGCGTTTGTGTCTCATAATCAGTGGTTTGGACCGATCAGCGTCTTATGAGGAACCATGTGATACGTGATGGTTCATCCAATCACCGGCCAAGAACTTAAGGTGCCTGCCCCTTTTCAAGCAGTTTCATGGATGATGGTTCTGTGTAACAAACCCTCTGGCGTGTTGTTATTACAGGTATGACGAATTATAAATGATAGGCTATCAATATAGAACTTTTCCCTATTAAAGTAGCTACTTTGGTACTTTGGCTTGTTTTTGGCTGGTTTCAGGAAGCTTAAAGCACATCACAGAAAACCAATGAGCATGTACTGCACAATCTTTTACAACATAACTATATTTACCATGATACGAATAGGCTAAATGTGAATATGTCCCCTCAGACAACAGATATTGTGTTGATAAATTACAAACTACAAATGCCCCGTTTTCATTTCCGAAATATGGTCACCTTATTGCAGAGCAGCATAACAAAGTTCTGCAGATATCCAAGTACCTCTGTCAAATAGAAGATTTGGCAAGTTTATTGTCCAGATATTTCCCTGATGATGATGATGCAGAAATGCAGCTTACACCTTCACCCACAGTGAAGTATACTAACATCTGTCCGTTTATTAATTCTGTTGAACCGAATTATACTTTGCATTGGTATGATAGTGAGGAGATTGTTGTTGATGCCGAATAACAAGAAGTGCCAGGAACTCTATATAGTTTAAGCTGAAGTTGTTTATTGGTCTCGTAGGCCTACGAGGAGAAGCAGAGGATTTCATCGAGCAAGAGATTTGTGTGTGAATCTTCCTCAGTTGCTTTCCCCTGCTCCTGGAGAGACAGTGTATTATATACAAGTCCCAAATCGGAACAGCATGACAGGAGTGTCCCATTCTGATTGGCTTATAATGTATAAAGATTACATGTTACTAAATAGATTTGACATGACGTAGGTGTATCCTTCAATCACTTTATGTTATGTCTCCAAGTTCCAGAGAGCCAGACTTAAAGTCGCCAAGAGGAATACAATCTTCACTATGTCCTTCTTCAGAACGTCAGATCAACCTAACCGTACCATTGCTAGATAATATTTTTCCTAACAGGTAGGGATCAAAGCCAAATGTCACCAGTGGGGTACGTAGGGATAACTGCCATAATTTAGCCAGATATAATGACCAAAGTTCTGTACATAAAAGGGAAACTTACTTACTAATGGGGAGTTTGAAGAATGTGAAGGCTCAAGTATGTCTCAAAAGAACAGGGACATTGTTGAGCTTGCATTGATGTTAGTTGAATCTGTGAAAAAAAGGGTGACCCACTGGATGTATTAGATGCACATGACTGCCACCAGCATGTCACTGAAGACAACATCGCTGGACTAGTGTCACAGTTAGGTCACAAGACTCTAATCCAAACACCAATGTTTGTCATTGAATGCTGGAAGCCCATCTTGGAAACCTTGGCATTTTTTGTATCCTCATTAACTCATTAAGATAATGGAATAATTCCCAACTCCAAATTAAATTCCCCCAAACACTGCAGCCAAAGGCTGCGGTCAGATGATCTGATGAACTCACTATTCCCTACCAGGCTAGCCATCCATCTATTTGGATGTATGAGATCAACAATGGTGCTAAATTAACATCTCTAGTTAGCAAAATGTGGAGAATCACATTGTGGTAGCTGCAAAACTTTTATCCTGCAGGTTATTCTGCAGGTTTAGCTGATGCAAGGGAACAGGGAGCTCTTTGCTTGGCATGGTGAGGTCACCGACAGGGAGAGGAGGGGTCCAGAGATGTCGACGTGCCTGTTGGTTACTGTAGTTAGTTGACAGCTGGGCATGACGAGACCAGTGACCGATGACCACAGTGAGCACCACGTGAGTAAGCTTCTTCTGCACATAATGCAAAGTGAAACAATGTAGGAACCATTATTTTTTTAAAACACGTTATAGTATCTATGAGAAATGTTTGTACGAAGTTCAATGGGGACACAAGCAGACATTTAGGCAACTACGATGACTACGTGACAATTTCTGAAATCCAACTTAATCCTGCGGTAATCTCCAATAGTGGCAGTAATATAGCATCATACCCAAATGGTCCTTTTAATATGAGAACATTTCTGCATTTAATAAAGGAATTATGCATTTAGAATTAAGCTGCATCTAGTGGAAATGACTCGGCAGAAATGTTTTTGTTATTGCATAATCCCATGAAAACACGAATTGCGTTTTTGTTGCCTTAGAATTAGCCCTTTTATATCCACTTGAGGAGCAGCTCCACTGCCATTTCTAGTTGCCCAGGATGTACAAATGGCTATAGATAAAACATGCTTTTCATTCATCACCTTACATTAAAGTGTAGTCCCTACTGTAAAGTGTATACTTCTGCTCAAATTCAAACATTAAAAGTGATTAAATATTTTTGGGCTAAGAGTTATAGGAAGGAGGCTGTGCGTTATCCCCATGGTAACGACCACCACACAGACTTTGTGATATAGGCCTACTATTTAGTGCTGTTGGTGTGTATGAGCAATGTTAAGATGCACCACACAGCGGGCTGGAGTTTACTGTAAGTGTCTCAAAGGCTCTTTCAGATGCGGCCATCAACATCAACCACTGTCCAGATGGCAGTCCACACATCTACACACAGCATTACACACAGTAACAATGGAACATGGCATAGGTTATTATGTTGATGACCCTGTTTAAACAAAAACAGAAACTGTTTTGGGTTCACTGCCCCATTACAATAACAATCACATCTTTTCTTAGTTTACCTGTAGTCTACAACTAAAGGCATCTATCGCCCATCTCCATCTATCATACATTTATCAAGGAACCTCATTAGTTAACACCTGGTTACTAGCACCTCTTCGCACCTTACACAATGCAGGCCACTACAGGCCATGTAGTGGTTGCAGAGGGAGGGCTGAGGTGGTGGGGGGCTTCAGTTGGTGGTAGTCTGCGACCTCATTGCTAGTGGCCACTAAACTCTACAAACTGCTCTTTTGAATTGTTACATTAATAACATAGGTCACCTCCATTTGCCTCCACACAAAGCCAATCAATTATTTTCTGTTTAAAAAGTGAATCACACTATCTATTTGAAAAGCTTACTCATTGCAGCATAGCTGCCCTCAATGCATAGCTGGGAGCAGACAGACACAGACATTAAATACTTTATGATGGTTGGGAAGTACCTTGACCAATGCGTCCTACTACTCAATGCATTGCTCCTATTCTGTTGTAGTAATTCAATCCATTTGGCATCAGTTTACATATATTTTCAGTATGAAGTATGGGCATCAGTGTGGTGTATTTGTAAATTGTAAGACATTGGTGACCCATTCAGAGTTGTGCTACAATACTTTCTTACCTTGCTCAAACCATGGAATGAAGGAGCTTTGGGGAGAAAGCATACTGGCAGGAGACATCGTACTTTATTCATTGGCAAGAGTAAATTAATATTACAGCCTATAAATTAACATTCTTTATTGGGCACACCAAAGACTAGTTGTCAGTGCTGCGCAGGAATCTACAAGACATGCTCAACATAGAGTTGACGCTCAGGTACTTCAAATTTGATGGCTTTGATGGCTTTATTTAGTATGTAGTATATATATATATATATATAGTATCTTCCTCAATTGCTTGATTATCCTTATTTTGTTGTTCTGATACGTTCAAATGACATGACACTAAGACCAAAGCATTCCACATGATCATATATTACAAAAGAGTAAAGTAAAGAAAAGAGGTTAGTGCACACTTTATGTGCACACTTACACATATACATAGTTGCACGTGTATTGTGATTCTGTTAGTGCAAACTGAAATAATAAAAATTAAACCTGGCACCCACAGAGACAGAGACAACCACATAGGCAGCAAATGTTAAGAGGTCAAGCAAAAAGACTGAGAGGGGAGCCCATCAAATCAAATCATTATGTTGCATAGATTGAAGCAAACAGGAATATCGTGTTGGCGTGACAACAAATATACACATTGGGGAACATTGAAGGAGAATAACATAGAATATGCATGTTATATTGAAGACAGAAATAATGGTAAGCGTAAGGAAAGGACACACACTGAGGAAAAACACCTTCACCTAAGTTATATGTGGCCACAGATCACATTGTAACCTGACACCAAACATCGGGAACTAATGTTTCCCTGTGTGATCTGAGATGTTTTTGTTATTATACAAAAGGTGTTCTAGTGAAATCAAACATACACTACTAAACACGGTGGTAGAGGCATATGGGAGCAGCGAAAATGAAAACTATACATAAATAATGAGATGCACAAATGTATGAAATGACAACATGCAGACCAGCAAGTATTCCTTTCCACTCTCGTCACTGAACTTTTGCTCCGTAAAAATCAACAATTACACCAACGCTGATACAGAATATGTAATTTAATAGATTTTAATAAGAGAATGTGCTCTGTTTAAAGGCCAATATGTCTATAATATGTCGTCTTCAATGTTTAATACTCCCAGGGTCAAATCAAAGCAACAAAAGCCACCCTCAAAATTGAAGTGGATTATTCTTAGAAAAAACCTGAATTAACCAAAATCAAAAAATGTACATACACTTAAAACATAATCCTGTACTCGCGTATTCTCTACAAATATTCAAAATGGTAACCCTATTTCAGTGATCAGGATGTGCTAGTGTGTTGTGGCCACTTGTTTCCATAGTAGATAAGTCATTAGTTGTCGTTCTCTTCTCTCTAGCCCTTAATGTGTGATCAAGATGTCAGGTTTGTGTAGCCATGAACACAAGTAGAAAATACAACTCTTAGGAAGATGACGTGAGTGGTGGTGTAACAATAACCTCTCGTTTGTTGCAGGAGAAGCAGGAGCTTCAACAAGAGAAATACAAGTAAACCTCTTCCTTTGAAAAGTATATGAACAAGTGTTCAGGTACAACCACATCTTTATATGGGCTTGGCATCTGGAAAATCGTATCGTTGATCATTTTGACCAAGAGGTCAATAAAACAAACCACTGTAAGCTAAAAACCCTTAAAAAAAAGAAATGGTACAATGCGTGTATTACTATCACAAAAAAAAGAAGAAATAGCCAATATTAAGAGTCAGTGGCTGCACATCTGCTGTGTTGAATACCTTGCAACCCCCCCCGCCAAAATTACAATAAGGTCGAAGCAGGAGAAATATTATAAAAGGGTTCTTGCCCGAAAGAAAATAAAATGTGGTGAAA
Source organism: Urophycis tenuis (assembly GCA_036785325.1). Taxonomy (NCBI): domain Eukaryota; kingdom Metazoa; phylum Chordata; class Actinopteri; order Gadiformes; family Phycidae; genus Urophycis; species Urophycis tenuis. The sequence continues at coordinate 10,021,229 of JAXIVH010000008.1, forward strand.
ATATTTAGCATCAGCTTACGCAATTATCTTTTAATTCACAAATAGCAAAATTCAAAAGTTTTGAAAGGATTGAAATTAAAAATAAACTATGTTGAAATGCAGATGTACATTTCACACACATGCATGTAAATAAAAAAGTTTTGATGGTTGTAAGGTGTGATGGTTTGTCCTTCTGTGAAATGATGTATAAAGTTTAATTTGACCAACAAAATATATATCAATAAGAATGACCCCAGTCCCAGTCTTTCCATTCATCCAGTCACCATTATCATTCTCTAAAGGGCATGTTTCAGTCTGACTTTCCTCAGTGTGTTCCACCTCGCAGTGCACGCATATATGTTTACATTTAAGTCTGCATGTTTGCATGAGTGTGTGTTTGCATGTAAAGTGTGTATCGGGTGTATAAAAGTTTTGTTTTAAAAGCAGGTCACATTTGGGACACTTCATTCCATACAAAAACATGCAGAACACTGAACACATATTGAACAATTAGCTTAATCCAAATGGCGTCTTTTTTCTTCTTCATACAAAGTGGCTTTAGGCTACACTGAACACAACAATACCAATCGCACCAGGTCGGACATATTGCTTTAAATCACCATGTTTTGTATATAGGTTTTGCATGCGACATAAATGCTATTATGTTTATATAAAAGTAACACCAGTGCCTAGTATTTTGTATATTATCAATTACAGAAATGATTTCAGTTTTTTTCTGTGCAAATAAAACTGAAGCTATTATAAATTCAAGAATCAGATTTGTGTATATTGGATATGGCTATGCAATAGAACTTTGGAAGTTTAGTTGTGAAGTGCAAGAACAGATTTTCAAATTCTATTTTTTTTTCTTTTAGGTTTTACTAAATCAAATGATATCAAATGATAAAGTATGTTTTTAGAGGATGTGATCCAGAACTAAGAATTAAGAGTATTGCACAGTCCCCCACCCCCATGATACCTATATGTGACCTGGGAATGTCATGTTGCCCAGTATTCTGCATATGCCACGACAATGGTTCTTGTCAGTCTTGGTTTCCTCAACCATACTGTTTTTTGAAATGGTGAAACCAAACCACACAAGAAAAACCAATGTTGCACGGGTGTCAGTCTATTAAAATGTCAACCTAGAACAACAGCCCAGATGCATATATTCCCATAAATTCAGTCACACATTGTTATGCAAATCTGCCAAGCGACAAAGTTAAGGACAGTAGTTGGGATGGGTGGCAGAGACTTAGCAAGAATGTAGCCATTGACAACAACATGCAACAAATGTAAAATTAAACATATAATGAAGATTGATAGCTGTACAATGTTGACAAACTTTGGCAGATCAATGTTAAAACTGTGCTGGGGGCAGATGTTTTCTCCTTCACTGATAATAGTTTATTATCCTTTTCTGATACGGCAGTATTGAAGTATATTCTTTGTAGAAGCATGATTTTTTTGTCAAATTTGGCAGGTGAGGATGACAAAAGATAAAAGGTAAACATTTTCCTTTGGAAACGTGCATGTAAACCAAGCGCTGAGCAAAGGACACCGTGATAAGGCAGGTAATAGTTTACAGACACACAATATGAGGAATAGTTGATGTCACGAGTCATTTAACAGTTTCGCTCCCTTCAAAATGTTTCCCGGGCTAATAATAAAAAAGGAAAAGTCGAAAACCACTTCATGGATGCCTTACAATATCCTCCAGAAAAAGGCTTGCAAAATTTGGTCCCATTTGGTATCCTAAAATAAAAATCTAAATTTAATTTGACTATTAGCAACTCATAATTATACAACCTCCAATGATTTGTTTTCATGTTTTAAACTTTGTCAAGGTGGTTTCACTTCCCATTTGTTGAACTATTAAGAAATAAAACTTGCCCATAATGTCTCTTAAGAAGTATTACGTTGTGGTAATGTAAAAAAAAGCCCAGTTGACACCAGAAAGCTGATATTCCAATTGCATGGTCACCAAGTAAACAAGTTGTCACAAGCTCTCTTAGCCCTGACATCACATGACCCAGAAGATAAAATATGGCATAAAGTGTAAAAAGACATACGTCACAACGGGTTCATGTCATTTATGTCGTGTACTAACACCAGACTCAAGCCTTTACATATGTATTCGTATTTCTAAAATATTAAAAAGTACTTAATATAAAAATACAGAAGATTTAAAAAAATGGGTAACGTTATGTTTTTTTATGAAAATCATGCAAGAAAGATTGCCCATTAGGTTAAATAGAGCACGTAAGACTCACAAAAAGCAAGGGACCAAACTGACTAATAAGAAGACAGAATTGCCAGGCTATCCGTCACTGACATAATTTTATGTAAACAATGCAGAGGTCCTTTAAACGTATAGTTCGGCAGTGACAACTGTAGCTTTACTCTTCACTTCATGGTTATGTTTGGAGCACGGCAGGGAAAGCAGGTGTCAGGACAAAAAAATAAAATCAATTCACAGACCACTTATAAAATATGGCTCTGAGTTACACTTGAAGAAAGCTATTCAGTAGCGGAATCATTTCAAGATACGGTGCCCCTTGGGTCTGTCTGTTTACTTGTAAAGAACAAGCCATGGTTGATTGTAACAACTACATCCCCCGGATAACAATTGCTTTGTAGGGAGGGGATGGGCTAGCAATGCACTAACAATTGTCGTTTGTTATTTGACAAATTAGCAGTGAAGTCATATTTATATTGTACACAATTAGGATGTTGGTTGCATTAAATACCACTCAATGTCCCAATAGCATTTCTAAAATCCCATGTAACAACGCAACATGAAACGATACCAGACAGATACCACACACACACACACACACACACACACACACACTAGTGTTGGGAGTTGATCAAAATAAAAATATTTAAAATTCTTCAATCACACTTAAAATAAAATGTGCACACCACATTTAGGAAAAACAATACAAAAACAAGAAATAAAGAATCAAATGCAATGCCCCAACACCTTTCCTATGCTTTGATCCTAATCGCAGAGGAGCCTATTGGTTCTATTTAGTCAGAAGAATACATGAAGCATAGTCCTGTCCTTGCAGAGGAAACTATAAATAAAAAAAAAAGATACTTCTGGGGACAATTAAAATGGGAAGCTCACAAAACATTTTGAAAGTTGGTAGGTATACACAATCCTTAGACATGGTGAGTATTTTAATCTGAATTATCCATCAGTCTACAACGCATTTTGTTGTGCATTTGGATCAGAAACCAAAACGTATTCTGTGCTGCAGAACAACCTCTAAATGATCAAAGCCTGATGTGTACTTATTTAATTGAGGATCATTGCTCTGTTAAAATACATCATTCAAGAGCACTGAAAATGTTTACAATAAGCACAGATGTGGTTTTCGTCCGTCCCAGACAAAAACTTGGGGTCTGAATTAGAAACACAGGAATTAAAAACCACACGCCAATGGAAAAACTCAGATTCAAATAAACAACACATCGAATAAGGGACCGCAACACAGGAATCGCCTTCGAGAGAGAAGTATGCACTCAGCTGCATGGGGGGGAGCGAATTTAAAGGGAGGCCGAGAATGCAATGAATTCCACGTTCTGTGTGTTGGTGTGCCGGGAGGGCATCAACAGTCTTTTTAGTGTATATGTGTGTGTGTGTGTGTATGTGTGTATATGTGTGTGTGTGTGTGTGTATGTATGTATGTATGTATGTATGTGTGTGTATATATGTGTGTGTGTGTGTTGGGGGGGGGGGGGGGGGGGGGGGTGACAGGCGGTAGTGGAGGACCACATCCTCTTCATAAGTTTGCGTATGTGAATGAGTCGAGAATCACAGGGGCATGGCAGGCGCTCAGCAGGGGGGGGCGGGGGGGGGGGGGCGGTGGTATGGTTGTACTTCAGCGGGCAGTTGAAAAGAGATGGATAAATATATAGAGGCATGAGGGCTGAGCAAAAAAGGACATACTGTATAAACAATATTTATATATATATATATATATGCATGTGTGTATATATATACCGTGTATGTATATATATATATATATATATATACACACACACACACACACACACATAAAGCACAATCATGGAACGTGAGAAGTATTGTGGGGGAGGCCGGGTCCAGTGAGCACTAGGGGGCAGTGATCTCGTCGCCCGTCTCCTGGATGGTGAAGATGGGCTCCTCGGTCTCGGTCGAGGACAGCGACAAAAAGTCGGGGTGGGCCATGAAGCTGTGGATGGAGTTGCGGGATTCGGGGTTCTCCAGTCCCTCGTAAAGGGAACTCCGGAAGGCGTTCACCACCTTAATCTGAAAGGTCGCACCGGGGTTTGAGAGGAAGGAGAGAGAGAGAGAGAGAGAGAGACAAAGGGGATTAGTGTGTATACTTGTGATAAGGGATGGACGTCTCTGAGGACAGGAGGATGGAATGGTGGGGGGGGGGGGGGGGGTTGGTATCCACCTGGGAACAAAGAAGCGTTATGGAGACGGCGTCTTAGGGAAAAAGGTATGTTGAGCAAAAAAACAACAAAAAAAAAACAACACAGCAATGTGCAAACAACAGCGAACAACAACAAAACCAGTTCAAATAGAGCATGAAATGGATGAAGTTCACATTACAAGACGATATGTCGATGCGACTTCAACTCAGGATGCACGAGCACAACAGGGGTTCGGCTACATCACGCCAAAACACGCGAGCACACACCAAAACACACATGCACACGCATCTTGCAGAGTAAGGGCTGCACAACATTAAATCATTTGCTGTCATAATACAAAACACCATATCAATGGATTCAACATTATCATCCCAGGAATTAAAATTCTACTATAAAATATGTAAGATTCCAATCAAGGTTTGGTCACATTAAACTGCTTTACAATGCTATTTGTAGTACCAGACAAATGCTTTTCTTTTGGTCCTTATTTTGTATCATGCAAATATAATTGTATCATGAAGAATACTACCACTACAATTATGATAATATTGAATTATTGCCCCAGCCCTACAATATTTCCATGCAACCAATTTGATGAGTGATGAGTAAAATAGACACAACACAAATGAGTTGACTGGGTGCAAGTACAATCAAAAAGTTCACACAAGCACAAATGGGTTTTGAATAATAATTTCTACTTGTGTTCTGTACTGGACTACTGTAACTCTCTGCTCTTAGTTGCCTGCCAAAAGTCTCTCTCGTCTGCAAATAGACAGAAAGTAGTAGCTAGGCTTCTCACAGCTTCTACCAGACATCTCCCCAATTCTCGCTTCCCTGCATTGGCTACGAATTAAATACAGAATTGATTAAAAAAAAGAAGATATTATAGACATATATTATAGACATTAGATACATTATAACATACTGCACTCATTTCAGGTTGGCTAATGGTGCAAAATGGTTGCTCTGCAGGGCTGTTTGTGCATTGGTGAGTTATAATGAATATGTGTTCTTCAGAGGGGGAAAGTTCATAGCCCTTTAAGTGCGTATATGTATTTGCCCACAGGCAAACTGCAGTACAGAAATTGAGTCTTTCAAGTTATTCAATTTCAGCTTCATGTCAAGTTCAGAATTAACACGGCCATTTGACGATTCGCCATTCGAGAATCGCTCAGTCCATATCGATAAAAAAATGGATCAGGATAATCTAGCTGAAATGGTCGCTGCGAGAAAACAACAGAGTCTGAGGCAGAAAGCTCAGTGGTCAGGGGACCTGCCCGGGTGGGTGTGGGGAGAGCAAGGCCCACTGTTTCAGTGCGCGGCGATGCTGTTTTAGACAGCGGACAAAGTCCACCAAAAAGGTGTCACAAAGAGGGAGCCGGGGCATGCTCACGGGGGGCTGACTACAAGGTCATGTTCAACTGAAAGACAGCGAGTCCCACTGGCGGCTGACAGGCACGAAGAGCTGGAAAGTGTGCAGTAAGGAAGCAGATGCAGCAGGGAGCCGGCTGGCACAAAGGAGGAGACATAACAACAACAACAACAACAACAACGGGGGGTGGGTGGGGTTTGGTAAAGGACGAACAAGCAGGGTGTAGGTGGAGAACAGTGTTATCACGAGACCCATCCAGACCGGAGCCCCCATCGCAAAACAAGAAACGAACAAAGCAGGCCACGAGACACTCAGTCATGCAGCATTCAGCCAGTGGACGGGGAACGCGACACGAGCACCAGGGAAAGCAGTCGGGCCGCGGTGGGCCGGCCCGAGAGCTGAGGCACTCACTGCCTGCAGTAGAGGAGGAGGAAGTAGCGGTAGCAGCGGCAGTGGCGGGGAGGGGCAGCGCCCCGGTTTGATAGGCGAGAGAGGAGGAGGGGCTAAGCCCCACGTGGGAGGGGCTAGAGACAGATTTGGGCGGCGCCGAGTCGTTGTGCTGGCTGACCACGGAGGGCTGGCGGCGCAGTGCCCCGGGCACGGCCGCCTGGCCAGTCTGGAAGGTGTACACCACGTCCATCTACAGCAACGACACATCCACAGGCACACAGTTAGAGAGAGAGAGAGAGACAGAGAGAGCCAGGCTGGCCGCTCTGTGGCGAAAGGTCGGGACGATGGGAGTCCCACGGAAGGCAGAGGAAGAAAAGGTTAGTTTTTAAAAAGGTTTGGGGCCCACCGTTGCCGAGGCAACGGTGGAGACATCTGCAGAGCTAGAAGTGGGAACTTATGAAACGAAGGAATGAAAAGAAAAGAGATGCTATGGATGTGAAAGGTGTCGATCAGTTGAGGAGAGCCAAGAATAAAGTGAGGGGATAGAGAAACTTTGAACTCATTTCAAAATAGCGGTACGCGGACCGTTGAGTAATATTGGGCCTCAGATCCATGTGATGTTCAGTTGAATAAAAAGTACATTCTAACAGTAAATCTCTATCAATAATGGGTTAAAACACGGTAAATATGTGTAAAAAAAAAAAAAGACTTAAGCGTAGAGTGAGCTGCCTCTGAGTAATCCCCCAGCTACGTTCCAGAGGAGTTACGAAGGAACATGGACACACTTCTTCTGCAAGTCGCTAGAGTGTCAGATACGTTACCCAAACCACACAGAGACACATTTGTGTACTACAAGGCACCTTATTCAAATAGTCATGACAAACTTATTTCTATGAACACGATTGCTCAATTTCACCATTTCCTACATTAGCCATTGCACGACTCAGGCTGACTATCAAAACTGTTGACAGCAGCAAGTTGAGAGCGATATCAAAGAAGGACATCTATTCTGATGGTTCTGTGTTATAATAGCAGCAGGTGCAGGTGACATCTCGTCTCATCAGCCAGTTTAGCTTCATGCAGCCAAACAGATTTTACGTAGGAAGGAGACTGGAGGCTGAGGTGGTTGATGAAATATGCGACCGAGTTATGTCTGAGCCAGGAACTACACTGGTGTGATTGTTTTTCCATTACCAGTTCAGACTGAACTACTGAGAACGCGGTCTGGTTACACTGTTACATAGAACCTGTATGCCTAACCTTTCCATGACACATGAAGACGATGTCAAGGAAGATATAGTGACTAAGTCACGCACACCTCACCCTGTTCCTCAGAAACCTTAGAAAACTCAGCGAACCGAGTTAGGGTTTGACCTGCCAGGGTGTGACAAACTTAAAGTGAACTTTGAACATCATGAATCATGAAAAAAACAAACAAAAAAAAACACTTAAATGGAATTGACCCATCTGTGTCCCGAAAACGAAAGGGACTGAAATAGACTATAGAAGGCTAGTACCCATACACATGTACATAGTTGCCCAAATAGTCATCTGTCAAGTTACACCTGCTGCACCTCTGTGGACTGGTGTTACAGTCGTGTACCTATGCCATTAGTTCGTAACACAGTAAGCAGGCTTGTGAATGTATCTGGATACAGTAAATCCAACAAAAAAAAAAAAAACTAAACTTTTCAATCACTAGTTTGGTGTAAACATGGAAACATGTTTCGCTGAGTGAATTGTTTAACAATGGACACTTAACAATACAACTCTAATCGAGTCCAGTATTGCATCAAAATATTACAGGAAAGCCTCATTCTATAAATCTGTACCCGCAAGCAACGTCAAAATTCTCAAACTTGGGCTTAATAATATTGACACACGTCCTCTTGAAAAGCTATCGAAAATGACAAAGGTGTGTCGGTAGGCAATTGCATGCATAACCTCATAATGGCTGGTCTCCTGGTCGTTGTGGTTTCATTAGCTTAATATGGTTTCCTGGTAACCTGCTGATTAAGTGGTGTAACAAGTCTTTCCTCCACTCATTGAAACTGAACTGAAGGGCATTTACAGCAGAGCTGGCAGCCCTGCCCGGAATGAACAGAACCTGAAAGCACTGCTTAAAGGTGGGGTCACTGCCAGCCGATACGGGGGTACGCATGCAATAGCATGTGTAGTGGCGAGAGATGGGGACATCTAATGCAAGCCAACGTAGTGGTTTTGGGGGTTGGGGCTTTCTCTTTTGGAAGAAGTAACGTAGAATGTATGCAAATTACTTCTAAGCAAGTGAAAGTTTTGACACGAAGTGCTACTTGTGTCATTTATTTTCCTTTTGTGTATGATCAGCCAGGCATGTGATGGCACAATTAGAAAAGTCACAGCAATTACACACCAGGATTAGAATAGATTGGGAGAGGCGAGGGTTTAAAGATAAACCTAATTAACTGGCATCCTTTTGTCGGCTAACCCCCCCCCCCCCTTCCCGTCTATCCCCACCCATGGGGTTCTCTTCAACATTGTCTCTCTTCTGTGACATAAAAACGGCTGTCACTTCACGCAAGCAAATCGTGAGTTCAGAGAGAAAGAGAGACCAGCTGCAGAGCAGACCGAGCCAAAACCAACCCAGGCAACCGACCCAACAAAACAAAAAAACGCGGACCGCGGGCACACGTGGGTGGGCATGCGACTGCCCATTTCAGCAACAGATCCAGAACCCTGGGGCCCTGTGAGTCTGCTCCTCTCGGCCGCCCCGGGCACCTGTCAGGACCTGTGAAGAGCCTGGAGAGCAGACCTCGCTGTTGCCTGCGAAAATATGTTACCAAGAATACCCACAAAGAAAAACTACAAATAACCTCGCTTCACTAAATGTATTTTCTGTGACACATAATATCTTGGGTTTCGAATTCTACAGTTAAGCAACTGCAACCTATGTTTGGAAAAAAAACAAAAAAAAAACAAATACATGGTTGGGTTTGTGGTGAATGAAGCGCTTTTTTTTTTGTATGGCATTGAGATTTTGTCCCCATGTCTGGATTGGGGGAGCACTGCAGTATTTTAAACCACAGAGCTCATTAACAACAGTCACTGTCAAACAACAACCACTGAAATCAGAGCCATCTTGTCTTGACTGTGGCGAGGCGCTGCAACAACACAGAAGTCAACGCGGACGGTAGCGCCGTACCTGAGTCTGGATGCGGTTGAGGCCTCGGAACCAGAGGATCTGGCCCCTCCGGAGCTCCATCTCCGCGTGGTCGATCTCATCCGTGCCCTCGTTGAGACCCTCCTGGGGCATCTGCTCCTTGGGGCTGCCGTGGCCCGCCTCCTTCAGGAACTTGAGGTGGTGCGTGGGGACGGCCGTGATCAGCTGCCGGGACGCGGTCGGACACACACACACACACACACACACAGGCAAGACACGTTAACGACAAAGCCCACGATTCTGCAAAAATGAGTATCGCAAGATCCCATTATTGTTTCGTTTTTTTGGGGTGTTTTTTTTGTTTCACAAATTGGGTCTTTGCCTACGGTTAAAGATAGCCGGGGAACCAGAGGAATCCGCGAGCCCATGTTTAATCATGTTTAATTTGCTCTGGCAGTTGTGTCTGGGCCCCTCCCGGTCAGACAGATTTCCAGCAGGCCAGGCGTGGGGCCGGCCAATCACGACCACTTATCTAATATGAGCGGGCATGGACTGAGAAGTTCCAGATTGATGTCCATGTGGGAAATGGTGACGGCGATGTCAGGCAAGGATAAAGGTTGCACGTTGTCTAAAACCAAAACCTACAACTACGTAAAACTAGGACACATTTTCAAAAGAAAAATATGCTTGGTTGAAATCTCTGCCCTGTTAGCATGCTAACATGCTAACAAGCTTACATGTGACCCGACATTCGCTGCTAGATCGGCTGAATCAGATGACCCCCGACCCTATATAGCCTACTACTAGCATGCCTAAACATATTTTTGATAATAAGTTGCCATTTTAATTTGGAATTTCCGAAATCGTTATATTTGCAGACTGCTCATTTTCATTTTTGGGTATTTGTTAGTAGTTAATACCTCAAAAGATGTAACAACACACAGAGAACTAATGATGCTAGGAAGCTTGATCATTTGGGAAACAAACCCCTCAAGACACACACACACGCACCCACACCCACTCCCACACCCACACACACACACACACACACCAGACAGAAGAATGATAAAGTGAACAGTGTAGGAGAAGGGGGATGTCAGACAAATAAAGTCTATTTGATTGATATTATGCAATTTCCCTCAGGGATCATTAAAGTATGTCTGTCTGTCTGATAAGATTGACCGGTCGACGGCCTGCCACAGTCTCAAAATGAACAGGGCATACAATTTAAAACAGGATATCAAATATCAATATGATATTTGACACCACTACTCGAAAAAGTGGTACCTTTCGCACAAGGTCATTTTTCAGCAGCTTGCTCACAACACAACGTTCAGCTCCAAGCTTATAAACCGAATCGAGCCTTGAACAACGTCAACACCATCATCTGATCAAAGCACCACCACAAGAAAACCCTCACCTGCTTCAGGACATTCAAATCTCATATTCAAATCTCACGCAGTCTCTGGCCTCTCTGTGAACCAAACGCTATTATAGAACATCATGTGATATCCATTTTTTGTCCTTCATCAAGCGGGTTTTGCCGTGGCTTTTATAGCTATATTTCCTCTATGGGCATGTTGGTTTATCATCACAATGGGACTGGAATGTTGAGTTCTTTGTTCCTGAGGGTTTTCTAAGTCGGAGTTGCCCCACTTTCATGTGCAGAGTTCATTACCATGGTGATGAGGATTAAGCACTTCTGTGGTGAGTGAGATTCAAAAGTTGAGTTTTCCCACAATGTGTTCTCCGCACGCTCACACACACCCGCGTGCACACAGACACACACGCACAGACACGCGCGCACATGCATGCACGCACAGGCACACACGCACGCACACACAGACACACACACACGCACACACACACGCACAGACACGCACACACGCACGCACACACTTACCTGTCCCCATAGCAGCTCTCCAACCCCGATGAACACACACCACAACCACTGGTCAATGGTGAGAGCCGTGCAGGAGAAAGGCTTCCCTCCAAACTGAACAATGACAATCTATAAAAATAAAACGAAAACATATACACTTTATTGATTTTTTTTTTCTCCCAATGTAAATGACACTTCCTGCTTCCTGTGAAGAACGACAGGGGTGCGCAGCACGCGGTCCCCGACGCGGACCGGACCCTCACCTGCAGCACAAAGGTTCCCAGGACCACGCTGCAGAAGATGGGGTTGCGGTAGATGCCCTCGAAGACGTTCCTCTCGCCGTGGATCTTGCGGGCGTTGATCTCGTTGAAGAGCTGCATCATGACGAACACGTTTGAACACGATGGTGTAGTGCTCCGACGGGGGCGAGTGCAGGGGCGTGTTGCGGCCACTGTCGATGTCAAAGAACTTCTCGCCTGGGGAGGAGGGGGGGGGACCAAAATGAAGGTGTGAGAGAGAGCGAGACAGAAAAAAGAGAAAGAGTGAGAGAAAAGAAGAGAGCAAGAGCTCCCTCTCAAGAACCCCCCCCCTCTCTCTCTCTCTCTCTCTCTCTCTCTCTCTCTCTCTCTCTCTCTCTCTCTCTCTCTCTCTCTCTCTCTCTCTCTCTCTCTCTCTCTCTCTCTCTCTCTCTCTCTCTCTCTCTCTCTCTCTCTCTCTCTCTCTCTCTCTCTCTCTCTCTCTCTCTCTCTCTCTCTCCCTCTCCCTCTCCCTCTCCCTCTCCCCCTCCCTCTCCCCCCTCCCTCTCTCTTCCTCTCTCTCCCTCTCCCATCTGACTCACCAGCGAAGAGGAGGGTGAAGATGATGACGAGCTGGTAGATGGCGTGTCCCAGGATGTTCTTCATCATGGTGCGGGAGATGAGTGGCTTGTTGCGGCCGTAGGGCTTGCGGAGCAGCAGGGACTCTGTGGGCGGCTCGGTGGCGAGGGCCAGGGAGGCCAGGGTGTCCATGATCAGGTTGACCCACAGCATCTGCACGGCTTTGAGCGGAGAGTCCTGAAGCGTGGGGCAACAGAGCGGATGTGATGTTTGTTTCTCGTTACAGGCGATCTCCATCACCAGCTGTGGACCACCACCTTGAAGACCAGGTCGTCTTCCTGGGATCCACAGTGATATTACCTGTCACAGAGTCAGGGCCAACGGGGGGGAACTCCTAACATGGGTTCGATTTAACACAGACCTTTTGGAGAGCGCGTTCCTGTTAAATCACCACGTTATACGAGATCTGATTGAGCCGAAAGCCATGGGGATTGAAGATGGATTTACGGAGATGCATAAAAAAACCTTCCTGAAGTGATTCTTTCGTTTTTGCCGCTTACTGTGTTATCGGTGTACGTCAGCAAATCGAAATGCATGATTTAATCACCACCTTGTTGACTTTCAGGTAGCATCCTTTTTATTTTACATGGGAGCCTGCAGGGATAGCTGGCACAGTAAACATGCAGCCCGCACCAGATGGGGCTAGTTTTAACTATGCTAACTATGTCACATGGGCTTTAACAACAAAATTGAGGGCTATGTCTTATATACATCTTTTTTTTTTGGTCTGGAAAATATATGGAAAGCAGGGTTTAAAAAAAAGAAAATTGTAATGATGCATATTCTTTAATAATCTTTGAAGTTGAAAGTTGAAAACAGCAAGATAACGAATAAACAACCAGTTCAAATATTACATCATATTTAATATTTGTATATTCTTTGTATATTTGTATATTCTTATATACAAATATTAAATATGGTTTAATATTTGTATATATTCTTATATACAAATATGAAATAATGTAATGCGAGGACGGCAGATTATACAATTGCAGTGTCTCCCATGCGTGTCTTTTGTCTCTCAACTCGGTGAAAGAGCGTTGTGTACGTATTGCGCGTCTATATCGTGTTACTATATGATGTGTTGTATTAGACAGCTGAGCCAGCTGTTCTCCCACCTGGGTGATGCACGCGCCGGTGAAGGCCACGATGACCGCCACCACGTTGACGGTCAGCTGGAACTGGAGGAACTTGGAGATGCTGTCGTAGACGTTCCGGCCCCACATGACGGCCTTCACGATGCTGCTGAAGTTGTCGTCGGTGAGGATGATGTCGGAGGCTTCCTTGGCCACGTCTGTGCCAGCGATACCCTGAAGGAACACAAGCGAATGGAATAGGATGGTGAAAAAATAAGGCAGAGGACGTACAGCAGCGTGCAGCTATTTGGTTTGCATCAATGAGTCACTACTGACGTCGGGTGGAACTGAACATTAGTTTGCCAGGTTCCGGGCCCTGAAACCCTGCGCCATTTAAAAAAAAAAAAAATCAGATTCTGATTGGCTCAGGTTGGATTACCGAGCATCATGAGGTCAATCGCCATAGAAATGAAGCATGATTTTCAGGCAAACGTCCTAAAAATCCTAAACATCTTTTGGATTGCACCACAAACACCATTGGGAATTGCAGGGAGATTACACGGTGACATTTGGCCAAGAAAGAGCGGCTGGACGCCAGCCACCGGTACCATTGCAAATCCAACGTCAGCCTTCTTCAGGGCGGGGCCGTCGTTGGTTCCGTCGCCCGTCACGGCCACCACCTGTCTGGTTTCTCCTACGGTGCTGTCAATGATGCCTGCGGTACAGAGGAGGGCACGGGGTGAGCAGGACTCATTCTGTGTCCAAAAAAATGTGACCCGTGTGTTCAATGATGTACAAAGAGTGAAAAGATATGGATTCGTCTGGATATTGAAATGGAACAGGAACTGATTTTTTTTTTTTTTGATAACACTAGGCATCGCTTCACATTGGCATTGTTTACGCAAAATAAATATCTAGATTCTAAAAAGTTTGTGCATAGAGATTGTATCTAGATGTTTATACATGTTTTGAATTCCATATAAAGAGCTGAGGGCCTGAGATGAGGGCTAACACATTTTGGGCAATAGGACCAGTGTTTGTGGCGCAGTACTGACTCACCTTTGACTAATGTGTGTTTGTCTGTTGGTGAAGAGCGGGCCAGCACACGCAGGCGGGGCCAGACCTTGTCCAGACGTTCTTGTTCCACCTTGTGTTCAGAATAGCAAAGTGTTAGATTGCACTGTGAAGGCAAATCATCATCTTGACAATACGTTGACAACAGGATACTACTCACAGTAATGAAGTTACATTATGGACTAGATACATTGTCTAGAATTAACGGACTAGATAAATGGACTGGGACAACTTCTATTGTTGTTGTTGTCCACTTCAATAGGGCTTATATGACACATTCACTTTTCTACCTGTGGTGATCAGACTCTTCATCATTGCCATTCTCAAATGCAGAGAAGCTATAAAGCCCTTCCATGCCTTGCCTTCGGCAAAAGGGAATCCCCGCTCCTTTCTTCTCCTCCCCACCTCAGGGCAACGTCTAACAGGAAGAACCGGTTCCAGGGGCGGGTTCAACGCTCCAGTGAGAAATCCATTGCCACTCTCGAGGAATACTTTGATCGTGCAGAACGGCAGAGTGAGCGCCGCGGCGCAGCTGAAGGGGACATCGATGAATACAGAGCCTCTGTCTCAGCCTACGTCTCCAATGATGATGTTGTCTCGAAAGCCAATGTTACGGCTTTTCTCAAGCCCTGGGTTAATGACGATGTCCGTGCTGAGCTCAGAACACCGTCCTCTGCAATTGGCTCCTGAGAACCTGGAGCTAAAGGCGTATCTTAAAGAAATTTGAAAAATAAACATGACCTACAGGAAGCCACCAGATGACAAAAGTTTGACGTGGTGTGAACTGCGTGGTATAACTACTACCTGAATAACTAGACTACAAAAGGAGTACTGGCAGTGAGGGCCCTGCCCAGCGCCTCTCTTCCGGAACAACTCCACACCCTCCACGCACGCTTTGACGTACGTCACCGCATTCTACGGCGTGGCGAGCCGAAAACCATGGTGACTGCACTCCCTCACGACGGCTGGCGTGAAGAGAGCTTTTGAAATAGTCGGCCCACGCGAGTCACCAGGGCAGATGGTATCCCAGGCAGTTAGCGGGGGAATTCACCGCTGTACTCAGCCTCTCCCATAACCAGCCAGCAGTCCCCATCTGCTGAAAGACCATTGTCCCTGTAACTCTGCAAAACTAAAAAAGGGGGTAATCATGGAATTGGGCTGGGCAGTAAAAGCTGCCCTTAAAGCATCCATACTTCCTGAGGAGACTCGAGAGGTTTGGCATGTCCGTCAAAACTCAGTCATGTCTCCAGGACCACCACAAGGGGGGGGGGGGTGTGGCCTCTGGCTGCGTCACTGCCTGGTAGGCAGCTGATCGGCCGCAGATCACGAGGCCCTCCAGAGGGTGGTGAAGACAGCACAATGCATCATTGGTTTCCACCTCCCCTCTGGGCAAGGAATCTACCACACAATGCCTCAGGAAAGCACGGATGAATCCCAACGGACTACAGTCACCCAAGCTATGGACTGTTCATGTCGCTGCTGTCTGGTGGAAGAGTATCCAGGCAGGGAACTGCCAGACTCAAACAGGCCATCACGATGCTCAACCAGCCATGTCAATCTCAGTGAAATCCAATGCTCACAATTCAATGTGCTTTGTCGACCATACACTTTGTCAATAATAGTTCATACTTCTCCCATGTCAATATTCCCCATCCTTACTTTCTCTTGAACTGCTGCTAATGACTTTTACTTTTGTGTGCATTTCTGTTATTTCTGCCATTTTCTTTGCTATTGTTTTGCCCTCATTGATGACTCTCATTTTGTTTTTTTGTTCTACTCCTATGTAGTTGTTGTCGTGTCCTAAGAATGCAGCATAACCCAGTACCCATGACCCAGTGCAATTGATGTATGAAACACTGACTTGGACTGAAATAATTGTCCAACAACCTCACGGCCATCATTGTTTACTTGCAATGCAATGAAAGTGGCCGTGTAGACACTTATTGTAGAGATTGTCTGAACAGCCTACAGAAGCATTAATTTCAATTGAGGCATTAGAAGAACATAGTAAGAGCATTTCATTTACTTTGGAAAATAACATAGGACAGGCATGACTTTAGCCTGGAGACCTTCCTGATCACTGGACCACACATTCTGTTTTGCTACACAGATCCCTCTGGACCTCTAGTCGCCAACATCAATTCCCAGAAATGACAATGCAGTCGGGGCCAATCAGGGACGGTCGTAGCTGATGATGTAACCCAGCCAATGGGGGCCTGTCTTCAAGTGAATGATGAAAAACACAGGCCGCCCCTGGTAGAATAGTAATGGTGTCTAACAGGCCATGAGTGCAGTTATTGCAGAAATAAGACTCAAAAACAACTACTAAACAAAACCAGTGTATGCACAGAGTCTTGGGGGAAAAGACGGTGACGCCATTTTGAACAGCACAGCGTGATGGGGTCACATGTGTGTTACATTGATTGGCTCAAGGATCCTGCCCGTCAAGGCAACATGGAGCCGCCGCCCCCCCCCCCCCCCCCCCCCCTTAAATCGATGTGGGCGGAGAGAGGTCAGACCGAGCCGTGCAGTGAAACAGAACGTGAGGTCATGTTTCAGGATGGTCTCCAGGCTAGGTATGACTGGCCATGATTGAATTGCTGCTGATGAATGACATAAATCGCTTGGTTCAAGGTTCACTGTGGCATTCTTGATGTAAAAGTATTTCACACACACCCCTGTAGAGCCTCAGGAGCAGCATATCTCACCTCTCCTCTGTCATTGCGTATCTGGAGGTTGAAGTCCTTGCCCTCCATACACAGGAAGTCCTCCCCGGGCAGCAGGATCCCACACTTGGTTGCTATGGCGCGAGCCGTGTTGATGTTGTCGCCAGTGACCATGCGCACCGTGATGCCAGCACGCTGACACTTGGAAATAGCATCTGGTACCTAGACGATTCAAGACAAAGTGTTCATCATTGTGCTATACACATCCATCAGGGAATACGTCTGTGAAATGCGTGTTCCATGCGTGAATAAGCACAAAACAATCATGTTAATGGAACGACCGGACAATTGCCAAGTTTACCTGTTTCCCCTCCTCTTGACAATATTGAAAACACTGCAAGCCATCACATTGTCCTCTGTGTTGTCAATGCTTTAATGACAAATCCCTCACGCTAATTCCTCCATGAACACATACAATTTGATTGGTATCCAGCATACATACTGTATCTCTTTTTTTACTTTGCCATTATTGTGGTCAAAGTCAAAACTGCTTAAATTAAACATATGGTGGCTCATGATCTGGTGGCTTATTCAACATGAGTCACATTTCCCATGCCATACGAATGAATATGAATGTTAATAATGTCAATAAAGTATATGGTGGCACTACAGATAATTTACATAGGTCAAATTATTTATCTACATCGTGATTTTTCTTCCTACATGTTCCACATGCATACTATTGAACCCGCCCACTCACATAGAATATCTTCATTGTTATGTTGACGCTGCTTTTAAACAGCACTAAAACAAATTGTAGGCAGTGAGTCAGAGATTCCCTCGCAGGGAGGCTGGATGGGCTAACATTTCCATCTATGGATTCCCTTCCCCTCAGTGGGGCTACGGAGAGCAACATCACTGGCACATTCTGGCACACAACATAAAATAACACTGACATGAGTTCTACTCCCTCTTTAGTCGGAGCTTAATTGAACAAGTATAAGCCTGACATATGCCAGGCCGCTACATTGACTTTACAAAAAAACAAACATTACTGGCTCAGCAACTTTAAGGGAAATATGCACGGAGCAGTGGAGGTGCTCTCGCATAACTCATAAGTCTCATAAGTCCTTGAGGAATACATTTCTACTGGTGACTGACAGTAGCGCTTTACTTTCTGTAAGTCGCTTTGGATAAAAGGCGTCTGCTAAATGCCCCTAAATGTGAATGTAATGGTATATCCTAATGCTCTCGTGTGCGAGGCAGAGCCACATTGACATCGGTAGGGCCTATAAACGGTGGTGACTGACAGCATTGGTCAGTATCTTTATTGACTGGCTGTTCAGAAGCCCCTCCATCTGGTGTCCAATCAGGCGTCTGAAGCTCCTTTCACACATGAAGCGCAACCTTGAACTTGTCCGGACATTTTCCCGGACGTTTGTGAGAACCCAAATGTCTGAATCAGTTAGACCGGACATTGAACACAATTTTCCCCTGTCAGTTCCTTCATACAAAGCGCAATGCCTGATGAAGCCCATGTGTGAATAGAGCAGCTCACCGGCCGGAGTGGCCTGCCCGGGTAGGTGGATTCCCCCCGCATTCGACAGGTTTTACAATAATGGCCGCCCAACAGGTACGTCCCAAAAAAAACAAAAGCGGAAGTGAATTGTATAGCAGCACAGCCCTGCTGTGGTGGTGGTGGTGGTGTGTTAAAAATAATCACACATCTCATTAGCAGCTTTAAGCTGATGCAGTTTGAACTTTGGTTTTAGGTTGTTTATATATCGGATATTAAACAGATATTCACGCTCTGAATTAGTGACATTACTACAGACGTGATCATCAGCATGAGTCTTCCGTATGAGGTATGAGGCTTCCAAGTAAGTGGGCAGCAGAAGTCCTCTCTGTAGAGCCATCGCTTGGACAATATTTCTACACAATCTGCGAATTCCAAGGTATCCTGCAAGGCCGTAACCAAGGGCTTCACTTAAACCCTTCACTTCGACCGGATAGGTTTCAAAATATCCTCCAATGGATACATCATTAACATGCAAGTCAAGAACGCTGTTAAGAAGCATATCCTACAAGCTCTACAACAGAAAAAAGCTGGCCAACAACATGGACTGTATAAAAGATACAGATTAAAAACACATTTTTCTATATATGTAAATAAGTGGAAACTATTATGGACATAAAAATTAAAAAAAAAAAAAACACGCCTACAAAACGAATACTCGCCGAGATCTGGACTGCGAATCTGTTCACAATTCGTTGGTGTCTCTTGCATCCCTAGCAGGTGGCGTTTCCCCCTCGCCGAAACCAAAGACTATTTCCAGCAAGTGTGAGAATGTGTCTGACACGGCTAATCACCTGTTGTGCGCTACACGTGTGTGTGTGTGTGTGTGAAAGGGGAACTTGTTCGCGGGTTCAGCAGAACGTTGGCTTGACGTTCCGCTTTCCGCACCTGCCGGCAATTCGGGGCGCTCAGGCTCAGGTTCAGTGTCCTACCTCGGGCCGGACCGGGTCCTCGATGCCCACCACCACGATGCAGGTGAGGTCGTTGAGGATGTCGTTCTCGTTGTCCCAGAGGGGCTCTCCGGCCTCCGCGGGGAAGTCGCGGTAGGCCACGCAGATGGTGCGCAGGCCGTCGCAGGCCATGGGCTCGATGACCCGCCGCACCATGTCGTCGCGGTCCTTGGGGCTGAAGACGCGCGGCTTGCCCTGGGAGTCGAGGATGTGCGAGCATCTTGGGAGGAAGGGGATTCGTGCGATTCAGAAAAAAAAAACGAGATCAACTTCAGTCACGCGCCCATCCCATTTTTTTGTATTTCGATAAAGCCAAAAGCTTGACGCTCAGCGCAAGCTGGGACTAGGTTTCACCTTCTCCCGACATAGGCGCGGCAGAGTAGGACTGCAGAGTCACTCCCCATCTTCCGGAAGGGACTCAACCCTACCCCTCTGCATAACCCTACCCTCATGCTCTTATTTGTTGTATGTCTTGGCACTTTGATCGCTCTTTGTAACTTGGCACTTAGTCAGAGATGTTGTATACTAGCAATGGTTAACCTAGCAATTGAAATGCATGAAAGTTGACTTTCTTACTGTATTAGCAGCAATGAAATGTTTCACCTTCTTATGACAAATGTACTCTTTGTAAGTCGCTTTGGATAAAAGCGTCTGCTAAACGCCCTAAATGTAAATGTAAATGTAAATGTAAAGGGCCGTCTGTGCTCACTTGCGCAGGATGATTTCGGAGGCCCCTTTGCTGTACATGCGGAAGCTTCCGTCGGCGTTCTTCAGCACGGTGCTCATGGACTTGCGGGAGGAGTTGAAGGTGTACACCTTGTAGAGCTTCTCCTCTGGAATCTCATCCCGGATGGGCTGGTAGTCCCTCTTGAGCTCCAGCACCAGACCCAACAGGGAGCACTCCGTCTTGTTGCCCACGTGGCGCGGGAGGCCTCCCTCTCTCTCCGGAGGCTGAGGAGAGAACAACGATGGTAAACAACGGAAGGGGACGAGATTAGGCTCACATTTGATCCTAGATTTTCGCGTTGCTCAGCCTAACCTGATACAACATTTAGTATAATGTAACGGCTCTGATGTAATAATGTGATGTTGAAATACGGGAGTGGGTGAGTCTACAGGTGAGTGAAACAGCAGCATCCTAAGGAAATGTGTAACTTAACCGAGTCGTTAGGTGGCATTGTTGCACTGCGCTACGTGCTTTAAAAAGCTGAGGCACATTCAGCTTTTCTCCAGATAGCGTTCAGCCCCTCCCCCCCCTGTGCTCTGTGTAACGCGGGAGGCTACACAGCGAGGCTACACAGCGAGGCTACACAGCAAGGCTACACAGCGAGGCTACACAGTGAGGCTACACAGCGAGGCTACACAGGTTACACAGCACAACATCGGATGTTCAGCATGCCTGACACATGCCGACCGTCGGATGCATTTCAGCGTAGACTCACATAGCGTTTGAAACCCGGCGGCATAACTGTAGCCTTTGTCGTTTGAAAAGTGTCAATGAATGTTTACATTGTTTACATTTTTGTTAAGAAAAAAAACCCATTGGAAAACACCTGGGCATGTGAGGCATTCACAGATCACATGGACCACCACAGAAATGGTCCTGTGAGTAGTGGTCTGTACAAAACAACATTATCTGCTTTTCAAGTTTGTGCCAAGGTTTAGCGCCACAGACGAGTAGTAAAATAGCTTTTGTGCTGAAAACCTTTGTCTGACAAGGATTACTGAACACAATGCCAACACACCACTACGTGTCCCCAACTCGCTGGCACAAATACTAGTAGTATATATAAATAAACATAGCGATTATAATGTAGCTATTCTACATTTCTATATAACTCTGTTCATCCACATGTGTAGACAGAGTTGCGCGCGTCTCAAATCAAGAAGGACATTTCCTCCCAGCAGTGTGCCCAGACCGCCTCACCAGGATTTTGGTGGTGTACGCAGAGTTGATGGAGATGCTGTTGACCATGATTTCCAGCGTCTCGGGCTTGATGGCGTCGGGCTCCGGGACGGCCTTGTAGTGCGTGTCCCCTATGAAGGCCTGCACCACCGTCATGCGGTTCATGGTGAGCGTGCCCGTCTTGTCGGAGCAGATGGCCGTGGCGTTGCCCATGGTCTCGCAGGCGTCCAGATGCCGCACCAGGTTGTTGTCCTTCATCATTTTCTACGAGAGGGATTGCGTCGGATCAAAGTGGGAAGTGAGTGCACAGCCGCAAACGCACACACACACACACACACACACACGAGTCCCACACATCTACGCGCGTCATGCGAGGAGTACCAACGCAAAAAGACATTTGGAAAACATTGGACAGTTGAAATAGACATTATCGTATTTGCTACATTATTGAAACTACATTACTGACCATTAGAGATAAGAATCCAAAGCGTTTTGACAAATTAAAATGTCAGGTCTCAGGAGAGAAATTACATTTTTTGTTAACTGTTGTTGATCAACCCATGAATTCCGGTATCCGTACACAAAATGGCGGCCCTGCCGGCTCTTTACCTTGACGGAGTAGGCCAAGGAGATGGTGACGGCGAGTGGCAGCCCCTCGGGCACGGCCACCACCAGCACCGTCACGCCAATGATGAAGAACTTGACAAAGTACTGGATGTAGATGGGCGTGCACGCGGACTCCCACGTGCGGCCCTGCACCCCGAAGGTGTCGATGACAAAGTACAGGATGAGGATGATGACGGTCACTGCGGACATGATGAGGCCTAGGAGGAAAGAGGACCCAGGACGAGAGGTGAACACAGGCTTTGGTTTGTGATCCTTTTGACTTCATAAACTGCATTGATTATATTTGTAATATATTATGATTATTGAGACAATGCGAGATAATTAAGATAATTATGCCCACTGCATCAAGTCATTTTGCTGGAATTTATTTATCCAAAATGTTTCCAAGAATAATCAAACCCAGAGGAAAAACTATATTTCATTTTGTGAAGTTGGCTGTCAATAACTTCATATCCCCTTTAACCCCTAACTTCTGGGGGTGGGGTAATCCAGGGACTAAATTTATTGAAATTCTATCGTAATATCTGTCTATCTTACAGGGATGTTGTGCTATGACAAGCTACTAACGTTACATTAACATTCAACATGCTCAAGCAGTATGCTGGTTTCTTACCGGCCTTCCCAATTTGCACTGCCAGCCTGGTGAGCTTTCCCTGGAGCACAGATTTCTCCTTCTTAGTCACGTTGACCTTCTTCACAGGCTTGACCTCCTCCTTCTCCTCAGACTCTGCAGCCTCTGCAGCCTCCTCGCTCTTCAGGGGCTGGATCTCAAGAGCAATGCCATCCTGGGTCTTGGCTGGAGGGGAGGTGAGGGTGGAATAAGCAGGGCAGGTGTGATGTGGGGAGAGGGGCACAACAGAGGGTATATGGGGTACAGGCAGCAGTACAAAACAAAGGGTGTGCGGAACATGGAAAAGACAGGCAGACCGAAAGTTTGGAAAGGTCAATGATGGGAGTAAAACGAAATTAATGAGGAGGAACAAAGAAGTTCGGTTAAACAAAGAGAAAAAGATCGGAGAAAGGATTTTGGCGGGCAAAAATAATACATGGAGTTGAGTGGGAGTGTGCATTTGCAAAATAAATACAAACATATATGAAAACATAAGGAGGCAGGATTGGTTTGGGGATAAAGGGGATACAGGATAGAGAGGCAGAGCATGTGTTAACATTGAAGTTTCAAAACAGAAACAAAATGGCAGACTAGAACACCCTGACAGTTGGGCTGAGGATTACTAACGTATGTTAAGATTCTTGCAGTACAGTCTAATGAGATTGATTTTTATCATGGACTGTACTCATTGTTATGCATTCCTGAAGTGCTAATCACAAAAATACAATTGTTTCTTGCTTGAATCAATGTAATACACCAAGTGTGTTGTTCATCTACAAGCACATAACCATTGTTGGTGGCAAGGCCAGTCTTCTGGCCCACAAAAAATTGAGTATTTGAAAAAATATCAATCTATCTACCCCTAACAAGATGAACTTACCAAAAAATAAATGATATATATATATAAATATTTCCTGTGATTGGAAGAAGTCAAAGGTTTAAGAAAGGAAGCCATCCAATCACGGTGGAGGACTTATGATTGATCAACAGTTAGATTGAGTCTTCAGGATGAACACTTGTAATAACGAAAACTGCAAAACATAATTAGAAACTCTCGCAAACAGTTATGGAGAGATTAGCATGTGCCCAAAAAGGTACAGCAATAGGAGGGATAAAACAGATGTGAAACAGCAATCACACAACAGTGTCTGGAAACCACTTTTGTCTGGAAACATCAGAGCTAAAACACAGCGAAGCAGCAGTAGGGAGACTGTACATTACGATGTGCTATCCTGGTTAATCTGCTATCCAGCTACGCTTCCAATTTACTTCTTTAGTGTTTAGTTAATTTAGTGTGTGTGTGTGTGTGTGTGTGTCAAGACATTTGATCTCTTCCATGCATGAAGCACATCACTGGCATTATATTCTTCGTTTACCATCTCATTTAGACATTGTTTTATGAAAAATGCGTCAAATTAATGCATAATGCTTTTTGTTGAGATGGTTTACCCTAAGTTGAGTTGGAAAGAATACAACAAAAACACAGCAAGTCAAACCAGAAAGACTGAAATGCAAATGACCCGAGTACAGATTGTAGTACAAAAAGTACAAAAACACCTCACTTAACTCACACAGCGCAGACAGACTGGATTCCATTGGCAGACTAGACTGACGCAGATAGAGGTGACCGACGACAAGTCAAGCTGCCATCTAAAGGCTAAGACCCACCGCCAGGCCAGGCATCCGCTGCTCCTACTGATCATCAGATGGTCTTACGGACACGCTTTCACTCCATCGCTCAAGAAGAAGACCTTGGCTCCTTTTGAAAACTATTTTTCTACAACGTACATCCACTGAAGTAAAAACCTCCAAAAAGACATCCTCCCCTGAGCTAGAGCTTTTATGTTTTATTATAAAACTACGTTATGGACTGTTGGTTCTGGCCTAACATGTATTTAACCTTGAGATGGCAGCAAACTCACAGAAAGAAGTCGACTGTGTCCCTTGGACAGATGCAATATTAAACCACTGGATCACACACACACACACACACGCACACGCACACGCACACACACACACACACACACACACACACAACAGAGAGAGGAGGGGCAATGGGAGCAAGTGTGTGTCACAACATAAAAATACACTTTCACAACAAGTTGACAAATGAAGAAGTCTCAAAATAAATGTATGAATAAAATACAAAATAACAACACCATATAACAGCACAATTATAAATGAGTTACCCTCAAAATAAAACAACAATACCAAAGTACAACGATAATAAAACAGTGAGAGAGCTATGGTAAAGTAAGCCAAGAAACCCTGAAAGCAATATTCCATGGACACGGAGGAAGAGAGCAGTAGAGCAATACAAGGAATCGGGAGGATTCAGAGGAAAAGAGGAGCAGAGACACAGTGAGCGAGTGACACTGGATACAGAGAGAGAGAGTCAAACAGTGATTACAAGACAGCATGATGTCCCTAGCAATGGCCTGGTCGAAGGCAACAGTGAGATAAAACAAGGTAATTCAAAGTAAAGACAGGAAACGGAAAACACACAGAGAAAACATGACTGCCCACAGGTATATTCTGAAAAGGTGCAACTCCCACACATAGCGTAGTCCCAGAGTAGGAGTTACTGAGTCACCGTCACATTGACTCAGGCTTTTCTTACACGCTCTGTGTTAACTGGGCTTGATTTGTTCACTTTTCTTACGAAACAAACAAACTCAGCATGTTGATGCAGATTTAGATAGATCTAGTTCAGATATATCTCTCAATTCACAGTTTGGTGAATTGAGAGTTTGTTGGCACAGCTCTTTAGTCATGATGGCTGTCAGGTATGTATGCAACTAGAAAGAGTTATTGAGACCATGTTGAATAATGAAGCTGTGTCAAAAATAATGGCCTTCGTATCAAAAATAAGCAGCAAAAACATTCTGGTGATTACTTTGTTAAAATGTATTAAAATGAAATGAATAACTTTTTGTACATACTCATTTTAATACATTTTACACACACACACACACACACACACACACACACACACACACACACACACACACACACACACACACACACACACACACACACACACACACACACACACACACACACACACACACACACACACACACACACACACACACACCAAGGGACCGTCTGTTTGCAACAGATGCTAAACCCGTGGGAGGTACAGGGTTAGATAATGTGTGTGGGTGTGTGTCTGCGCGTGTGTGTGTGTGTGTGTGTGTGTGTGTGCTGCGTGCGTGCGTGTGCATGAGACACAACCTTGCAATGCACACGGAGCACAGGAGTCAAGGGGGGTAAGGGCGTAGCGGAGGACATGTACCGCTGCAGGGACTTGAAGCTCTCCCCTGACGGAGGGGTTGTGCGTGAAGTCACAGGCACACAAACACACGCCACAGTTACCAGGCAGACCAAACGCTGAACGTGTTTTGACAAAAAAAAAACCCCCACAGCAAAACAGTCTTATAAACATGTGAGGAAGCCCATTGTTGAAGCGGTTATTTTTGATTTTTTAGCAACCTACCAGGTCTCATTAAAAAAGGTATACTAGCAACCCATCAGCCATCATTAAAAAGGTATACTAGCAGCCCATTAGGCCTCGTTAAAAATGTGTACTACTAACCAATTAGGGCTCAATAAAATGGTTTATAAGCAACCTACTGGGTCTCATCAAAAAGGTATGCTAGCAACCTATTCGGTCTCATTAAAAAGGTTTACTAGCAACCTACTAGGTCTCATTATAAAAGGTATACTAGGAACCTGTTAGGCCTGATTGAAGAGGAGTACACACAGTACTCACATGATCTCCTCCTGGATAAATGTGCTAGACAAAACTGTAAGGCCACCCGGCATCAGGTGCCCAGTCTTCATCCAAACTGTGTAATGCATAATGAAGTATAGCTATTAGTATAGCTATATAGACTACAGCTGCTGTAGGTAAGATTTAAGAGCCATTATTTGAGAGCAATTTGTCAGAAATGCCATAGCCATCCGTCGGCAATTAGCGAGTGAAATGTTTTGAGTTCATTGTGTCTGTCTTTGTGTTAGCTAATTTAGATCTTTGAACGCTCCCGGCTCATTTCTGACTAATCAGGGCATCTCTTCACTGATTGGGTCAGGGAATCCTTCCTGCCCTCTACAATTCTCAAATTTGAACTACAGCAGCTTTAAGTGCTCGGCTCTGATTGGCTTCACAGGGGAAGAGCGGGGGGGGCGGGGAAGCAGGCGGGTGGGGGCGGTGGGAAAACCTACTGTGAGAGTTGCATCTTTTTTTACAGGTCATGTTACGGTAAAGGCCATCCCTATGCAGCAGCAGGTACAGGTTAAAGTATGGCTGTTGGTACATGGAGAGAGGGGGAGAGGATGATAGAGAGAGAGAGAGAGAGAGAGAGAGAGAGAGAGAGAGAGAGAGAGAGAGAGAGAGAGAGAGAGAGAGTCACAGACAGACAGACAGACAGATAGACGATTCCCAGCAACCCACTGAATGGAAGGAGTGGAAGTAAACGTAGGCAGCGAAGAGAGGAAAAAAAAGAGCCGAGAGGATGATAAGGTCAGGGAGGGAGGGGTGAGGGGTTACCTTTGTTGCGATTTTCAGGGGGTCCTTGTTTTTTACCTGTTCGGACAGAGGAGAGAGTGGGAATGCTGATAACATGACTCAAAGGAAAGAGGAAAAACTAAATCATAGAACTGAGGAAAAATGTCAAAAACTAATATAAATTCACATGTACAGTATGTCTCTCTGTTTGTTTTTTGTGTGTGTGTGAGAAAGAGAGAGAGAGAGAGAGAGAGAGAGAGAGAGAGAGAGAGAGAGAGAGAGAGAGAGAGAGAGAGAGAGAGAGAGAGAGAGAGAGAGAGAGAGAGAGAGAGAGAGAGAGAGAGAGAGAGAGAGAGAGAGAGAGAGAGAGAGAGAGAGAGAGCGAGAGCGAGAGCGTGAGAGAGAGATAAATTGTGAATGTAAAACAACCGACTGTGGTTAAATATTTAACTAATGGGTTGTTTCAAGGATGCCTATTAACTGACATAAAATGTAAGCAACAGGGTACCAAATAAACAAAGTACTAAGTAAACCCAAACACACACACACACTATCACTCCCTCTGACACATAAATACATTGTGCATACAAACACAAACACACACACGCATACAAACTGCCTAAATGTGAAACAAGTGTATGTGAGTGTGTGTAGAGCAGATGCCTAACAAATAGTGAATTTACATAAAGCCTTAAACACAGCTTGGCAACTCCAAGGCATAACCATCTCGTGACATGCTGCTTATGTCGTCTACATATGTGGCACAAATGGATGTAATCAAATAATTGTTAATCTGGTTCGGGTAGAAGTGCTACATTTTGTCATTATAGAATAATGCAATCATGGTGGATGTTTGGTTTGATTCAAAGATTTCTTTGTGTCATTTCTGACAAAGAATATATCAGAACACAATCTTGGTGGGCTAATGGCAGCCTGACAAAGCTATTTGAGAACAAACTATTTGCAAAGACAGGATTAATTTGACATAAACACAAGTCTTGTGTGATTCACAGTGAAACGTCATTGAAAATAGAATACTGAACAGTATCTTACTCAGACAGTGAAAGCCCCAAACAATGAGGGCAAGCTGGACCTCAACAGAAAAACATGTCCTTGCTTTTTTGCTACTGGTTCAGTAACTAAGGAACATCAAAGTGTTTTTTAAAATACATTTCATAAAGGCCTGGGTACACAACAAAAACAAAACAAGCATGCCAAACACAGGAGGACCAGAAGCTTGCTGTTCCAAGCACTTAAAAAACAAAAAAACAACAACAAAAAAAACATCAGCAAAACACTTAATTCTACCAAAATGGTTCTTGCGGAGCAAAATATATTAATACAAAGCAGTGTTTCCAAAGCATGTCTGTGTAAGTGAAAGATACAAATCAATACACTGCATGGATCGCCCGTGTTCCCCTCCCATCAGTTCCTCAGTACTCATGATGTATCGGGTACGTTCAACACCAGAAGAACGCAGGTGCAGTTTATACTACATGTTTGTACACAGTAACGCATGCAGAATAGACGATGGATACCCAACGCGAGCCCGACGGGACCCGATGGGCCGGCTCGGGTTCGGACAAATAAAGAAATTATGCTCGGGTTCGGGTCGGGCTCGGTCACATCTGCGCAATTTGACATTTTTAATTTACCCGCGCGTTAACCCACGCTTGTTGCGCTCATCTGTTTGTTGACATTTCCAAATGCCATGCAGTTGCTTAATAAAGGCGGGCTTTCATGAACACAGACGTAAATGTGTCATCCGTAAGAAAAAAGCTTGTGGCCTGTCGGGCTTGGGTCAGGTTCTGTTACTGTTCTGTGGGACGCGGGCCGGGCTTGGATAGTAAATTCTGGCCCGATCCGATGTAGATACGTTCAAAAATAATGTCACGTATATTTAGCCTCCAATTTAACCTGTATCAAACACATCTCAACATTTTGAGAAAACGTTGCACCTAAACGTAATAGGCAGCCCACTTTGCTGTGTGAGCCTCTATCTCTTTCACTTAACGTTGAAACGTTCGACTGACAGCACTTACAACACTTGAACACACGCGCCAGACTTTCTTTTCAGCTGAGCTGCATTCAGTCAGCGTGAAATAAAGGACATCAGTTTGGCAAAAAAAGGTAAAAATGAGCCACCTTTAGAAATGTCAATTCAAAAGGATGACAATGATTCCAACCGGAAATGTGTAAAGAAAATGCATAAAGTCAAGAGAGCCGTTTGTCCTGCACCGGAGCGCCATGTTCTATCAATTAACTTTGTATCACAACAGGTCCAGCATTGTGTTCAGCTCCATTGAAACACACACCCATTCTTACCATTGGATATTTGAAGTTGCATATCAAGAGGGGCACGGAGAGTTCAAAGCATTTGTCTGTCAATACAATATTGTGAGAGGTACTGTAGAAGAGAGACAAGTGTGCATTTTGTATGGTTGTGTGTCTGTGTGTGTCTCAACACAGCCCTTTCACAACAGCACAATCCACTGCAGTCGATTATGCTGTTGTGGCCGCTTTTATAATGAGCCACATAAGTGTCCATGCAAAACAATTGAAGATTATTTTGAACATGTGAAACTGCAAACAGAGCTTAAAGTACAATGGGGTATAGTGTGTCTATTGAACCACAGAGAATTGGATGCTTTTCGGCATCCCCCCCCCCAATATCCTGTTTCACGTAAACTTTAATGATCACATTCGCTCCACAATCAATATGTACCTTGGACACCTTTTTTTCCACAAGCCGAAACCAAAGCAGAAGCTTCCTATCTCAAAAGAGAAACTCGTTGTATTTGGTTGGCTTGTTTTCGTTTGCCCCTTACTTTTCTTGACTTTCTTTTCTTCGTCGTTATCGCCGGCCCCCAAGAGAGTGAAAATGATGCCCGTCTGCGAGTTGAGGCCCACGGCCGACACCACCATCCGACCGGAGCCCTCCATCACGTGAGTGCCTGCCAGAGACCACATAAAAGGTTCTCATCTGCACGAGTTCCCCCTTCGACTGGCTGGTTCGTTAGGCATTTGGTTAATGCCGGCACAGTAAAAACAGTTAAAAAAAAAATTAAAAAAAAATCACACAAGTAAATTCGAAATAAATGTATAAAATAGCAATGTAAGTATATAATCGAAGAACGCTATTATGATGAAATTATTTTCAGGAAATTATGCAATTTCCATGTTAATTAAATATGAGCAAATGTATAGAGGTCTTCTTACCGGACAGAAGCATGGGGTCTTTTTCTAGGGATTTGCGGACTTGGTCGGACTCGCCGGTCAGAGAGCTCTCGTCGATCTTCAAGTCATTGCCCTGGATCAGGATGCCGTCAGCTGGCAGGAGGTCGCCTGGAGTCGCCACAGTGCAGGAGGAGAGGGGGGGGTCAAACACAAACACGCTGACCTTTCCGCTGTCAAATATCGTGAGCAATTGGATTATGAGGAGGACTGTCTTTCTGCCCCCGGGGCCAGCGATAAGTGACCCTACTTGTTGTGTCATCGGGTTACACTTCCGTTTAATTTCGCCTGCTTTTCTGCGGTGCTCAGACTTGTGTATACATTTGAGGTCGAGCGGTTCTCAAAGCTTGCGATGCGAAACAGTATGGAGCACACGGAGGCATAAACAACACACTAGCACCTGCTTGATATCACAAAATATATAACAGTAATTCAAACAACTTCAACAAAGGACTGCATGGATCAGCAGCATATTACTAAATAAAGTCGCATTGCAGCACCTTGACCCAAACAGGACCACTGCTCTGAAGATCGGTCCGTCAACGTAAAAAACCAAAGCAGGCTTTTCATTTCCCCGGCCTGCGGTTCGGAGTGGTGCACTAGGACCAGACGTCCACAATGATTTCAGGTGCAGCCGTGTGTTAAATTTGCCCCTGGTTTACCACACCAGACCCTGACCTGGCCCTGGCAGGTCAGGGTCTGGTCTACCATACCAGACCCTGACCTGGCCCCGGCAGGTCAGGGTCCCACCGCGTATAAGGGGACTCCCGTGAGCGCCCTTTACTTTCTGCATCGCTAAGTCCCACAGTGATTCAGGTATATGCAGTCTTTGTGTATGACTATGCATTATTTTACTAACTAAATGTATTTGTCGGTTCGCAGTACAATCCGACCCATGCACGGCGGACTCCACAACCGCACGGGTGTGAATACACAGAATGTGCATTATTTATATTCGTCTATTTGTTTGTTGTTTACTGCACTACCACTGCATGGTGACCCTAATAAACAGGCTTAGCAGAAAGCTGTTCAGCATCAACACATCCATTGCAGAAGCACAACATTTGATTTTGATTGGCTTCTTTTTTTTTTTTTTTTTAACTTTAATTACATAGCTGCTATTTTGATCATAATGTCAGCCCGTCTGGCCCCTACTGAGAGCAGAGACATCCTAGCAGGAGATGCACGTCTCTTGCAAGCGGGCTGGTAGCACTTAGTCCTTGGATTCTGGAAGGGTAACTATAAGCCGCTTCATTTGTAAAACATGAACTGTAAAGCACAGATTATAGTCACATTCACTTTGGGTTACCATTGTTTTAGGAGTGTTTGAATTAATTCCACTGCTATCATGTACTTTTCACTGTAACATCCAAATTCCCTTCTCAGATGACTAAGTATCTCATCTTACCCTGCTTAACCTGCTTGACAATGGCCTATTTCAATATGCAGGTTGATCTTAATATACCGAGCCTTTCTAACCAAACAACATCTAGATGAATATCGTCCTGTTGTCTCAGATGAACACGGGCTGGCCCCGTTTGCCCTTCGTCCGGATGTTCAGACGCTCACCGTATTTGATCTGCGCGATGTCGCCCACCACGATCTCGGACACGGGGATCTGGATGACTTGGCCCTTGCGGATGACGGTGAACTTCTGCTCCTGCTCGATGCGACTCTGCAGCCCGCGGAACTGCTTCTCCTTGGACCAGTCGTTGAAGGCCGTCACCAGCACCACGATGACCACCGAGAACAGGATGGCGGCACCCTCGATCCAGCCGGCCTGCGCTTCGCCTTCATCCTCCACGCCGGACGCCGCCTGCCCACAGCCTGTTGAGGGTCACAGAGAGGGGTTGCCGTGAGGGGGGGGGG
>JAXIVH010000008.1:10055894-10170894 GCA_036785325.1 Urophycis tenuis
GAGGGAGGGAGACAAAATCATGATCACACATCTAATTCTGTCATGTAAAATCATACATATTCTAAATCATTAGGTGCATTCATATAACACTTTTCAATGTGTGTGTGAGTGTGTGTGTGTTGGGGGGGAAGGGATTTTGTCTTTTGACTTCGAGGAAGTACAAACTGCAAAAAAAAAAACAATCAGATTTGTACATGCATTTAATCTGTATTGCAGATGGTCAGATAAGCGAGCCTAATGCAAACGGCTGCTAGTATGCTATTTAGAGTTTTGTGTTAATGTATGAAATCCAACAGGGATTCGGCCACCCATTGATATTTGATTTTGCTAATTTTTTAACAATTAACTGTTGGTAAAACCAGCTGTTCAACAATTGCTGCCGTAGATACCAGATTGCATCTGTCCATCAGTGGCAGCTGCCAATATATTACACAATTACACCATTGGAGGAGACAAGGGCATGAATTGGAATCCACACAATGGGCCAACCTTTAAGCATGTACACGTCTAAGGAGAAGGACAAAGGCTAAGTAGACACATGCAACAGAGAGTTATGGGGAGGGAGATGACATGTGCATGGTGTGTGCGCGTGTGTGAAGGAGTGCTTAGGCAGGAATGCTCTTGTGTATACGTCAGGCCATGCCGTCGACAGGACAATGCTGGCCTTTCACAACACTGCTGTCTTAAATGTGCTGACATGGAAACATCAACACTGATTCTATGTGACTCGATTCGTCCACAAAAGGAGTAATACTGTGTGGACCTCCCTGTCTCGTTGCCTCTGAACTTGCAAGTCCTACACTTTAAAAAGACAAAAGGGAGGCCTGTGAGTTAAAGTATCTGTATGACTAATTTACATGAACTACAATTCAGCCTATTGTGTCCCATACAAAATACACTGCACTGCAACAATGTTCAGGCCACACTGCTAGGAGTCCCATGGGGGCTCAGTGGCTTTTTTTTTCCAAGAAATTGAATGGCAGGTAAGAATGAACCAAAACATACAATATCTCATCGCATCACAGTTCTACCACAACAAACAATAAACCACATACTGTACTTTGTAGACTGTGCAAAGTAATTAGCAAAACTCTTGAATTATTAATATATTTTTTAAATAATTAAACTTAATTATTAAAACAACAAATGATCAATAATTTAACAACTTTCGTGGATGAAGAACCTTGAACTAGTCGCAGGAAATTTCTCTTCTTGATTTAGTTTCCACAAATAAACTGAAACTTCAATTTATCTATGAATATAACCACACTATCTGCCATGTTTCTGCATGGTTATGGAACGTTACTCAAAATACGAAGTCGACAGGTGCAATGAACTCCAACATCACTACAGGCTGCCCACTCTCTGTCCTAGTTTGCACCATTTCCCTTCACAAAAGTATTGCCAGTGTCCCGAATGCGTCCATCCATACTCCAGCACTTCAGACGTGATTCTGGCCCAAGATTTCAGTCCAACTATAGCTTCTGTTTGACTTTCCATCATCACCAGACCCCTCACCGCCGGATGTTTCTCAAACGACTTACAGCTGCAAGTGTCCAGCTCCTCCATGCCTGGGCCTTTCCACTTAACTGCGCAATAACTGGACGCACAATAACTGGCCCATCTTCAGGCTGCCATTCATCTCATATTAATTCACATTTTTTTTATCTCTTGCACGTGGTGTGGGTAAGTAACGTACACGACATGTCCGCAAATTCCACAGTGACAAGACGACTCTCCTCAACAGTCCTCCATACAAATTCTTCTACATGCGGACAGTGGTGAGCGCTCTATCCTGGTTGCTTGAGTTAATCACAGCATTCCACAGCATTGAGCATGGCATCCTAACAGACAGGCTCTGTGATTGTGTATTAGCCAGCAGGGCTGTCAACTGGAAAAAAAAAAAAAAAATCTAATTTGAACATTACATTCCAAAAAGATTGGACAACAACATTGGAATATACTGTATTAATGTTGCACATAAATACAGCATTAGTGTGCATGGCCAATATACCCTGCTGTTGTATAACCTACAGCCACAGGGGGAGCCAGTACAATGGCAGAAGAAGGCAACATCAAGTAGCGTTGGTAACTTCAAATATTTTGACGTAAATCGCTATCAATCGAGGCCTAACACTACGCTAGTTTATCGAAATTATGTTGTATAACCTACAGCCACAGGGGGAGCCAGTACAATGGCAGAAGAAGGCAACATCAAGTAGCGTTGGTAACTTCAAATATTTTGACGTAAATCGCTATCAATCGAGGCCTAACACTACGCTAGTTTATCGAAATTAAAAAAGCCCTGAATAAAATGAAACAATAGCAGAAATAATGTGCTCTGCTTATTTTTAAAATATGATTTGAATTCTCGTTTGGGTCGGGCTACAAACATGAGCAGACTGCTGTGTATGCTCTGGGTCCACATGAGTGAGGGTTTTAGAAAGAGTCAAAGGGGCAACGAGTCTTGGCATCCCTCAACATGTAAAAGTCGTATTGTTTTTTGAACCGTAACAACAAACTAAAAAACGTCAATTATAAACGATCACAAAGAGAGTCAAGTCCCAACGCTAGCTAGCGCTAACAACACATTGGGTACGTTGACGCCAAATGAAAATAATTGAAGTGTCAACAGTTTACACAAGTGCTGTTGGACCGTGGGCATTCCTTATGTCCTGGACCAGCACCGTGTCACAAAACAACATCTCGAGCTTGTTCCATGCCCCAGATATCAATCCAATAGAGCATCTACTGGGATGAGGTTACCGAGATGATGATGATGTGATGCCAATAAGTTGTATGCACTGTGTGGGTTGCATGGGTACATGTAGCATGTACACCATTTAACACAAATTGAGTGGGTGTGATGCATGTATAATATGTCCCACATGTCAATCATTTGACGCCATTTCACTGTTAATGCAAATATAGGGGCAACGAATGAGCAGCCCATTTGGTTAAATGTGATCATACAAGTTGTTGTTGCAGTGCTGTTCACTAAAAATAAATAAATAATAGATTCCATGCATGTAATTTCCCTGTCTTTTGGACCACAGCATAGTGCATTTAACCAGCAGTCACTGGGTGCAGGACTCCGTGTGCCAAACGTACACAAACTACAATTCAGTTACTGTTGCCATGCTAACTGACATTAACTGCTGCAAATGTCATTTGTTGTGCTTTCTTGTGATTGGTCAACAATCAGAGCCTTATGGGTAGTGTAGTCGATGCCATGGAAACAAGTGAAAGTCACGATATAAAGTACAGGTTATCACAATATTGGACAAAGTTGTCTCCATCGTCCGTCCTCCGCAGACTCGAAGCTCACACGGGTATCTAGGTTGAGGACACTGAACAAACAAGAGCGCAAAACCAGCCAAGGGCAAGCGACGCCGAGTCCCACACTGATCGGCCTTTCACACGTGAACTCAGGAGGAACTGCGGAGCAGCAGGTCCGAAGATGACCAGGAGTTGCCCCTTTCACACATGCAACACACAACGGGAGCCGTATCAAACCCCTTCACATATCGGAGACACTCCGTATACTTTATAGGCGAGGCAGCAGCTCCTGGGTGGAACATGTCAGCGGGACCAGACGCAACCACGCACGGAGCGGAAGTGGCAGTGTTCTGTTCACGACACGGCGAGGACGGCGGCCCGAGGCTACCCCGTGATGCCGGCTCTCCTTCGCGGTGAAATCAATACTGCATTTATCTAGATGTGTAACTGCAATATCGACCGAAGAGTGGAAAGCAGAAAGAAGTTGGAACGCAAAACACACAGGCACGAAGAGAAAGGCAATGAAGCGGCTGCACTCTTCTGTACTGTACTTCTGTGCTGTACTGTACGGCTGTCACATGATGTCACATGACGCCACTCTGTCACATGACGGAAACGTCATCGACATGTCAGCAACACGTCCACTCGCTTGTTGTGAAGTCTCTGACTCTCTAGGCTTTGGACTTAAGGGCCCCGGTGGATTTAACTCTGACGGGGCGGTCTCTGACATTTTTGTTCACACATGCAGCGCCACCGGGGATTAAACAGAGAAGGTCAGACTTCCGGTACCTGTGCAAAAGGGGTATAGTTGATCGGTATAGTCGGTATAAGTGATATAAGTTGATCGGCTAATGTATACATTAGCACAAATACATCCTGTATTTGTACTATTATTTGGAAATTATAAACCAGCTGATGTGGCATTCGTCTTGAAATCTTTCTGGGCTCTGAGCGGTCTCCATTTTTTCAAATGCAACTTCAGGATTGACCTGTGTTTTAGATCTGAACTAATCATGGAGCTTTCAGAAAGAGGACAAGACACTAAATATTAAATATAACTTTTTATAATAACTCCACAACATTTCCTATTGAACTTCCACTGAGGAATGGAGCTGTACAGCATCAAACTATGCATGCCAGCACAGACACGCATGGAACGACAAGCAAGCTCAATACCTACAAGGGCAATGGCATGGAATGAGGGAGAATCAGCGGCTATCTTCCAATGAGAAAGAGAGAGAGAGAGTCAACCAAAGCACAAGGAGTTGGGAGTCACCGTTCGATGAGTAAACACAGGGCAGGGCAATACGAGGCAAAATGCCACCTGGCACAGAGCTACACAGTAAGTCATCTACAACATAGCCATGGACACAAGCCCAGGCTCAGTCCATATATTTGTGTGTAGGGCGCCTTCACAAGCACACCATTTGGCCAGGTTTAAAAGAACCCTTTATGGTTAGGTAGGCCTGGTAGACCTACAGTTCAGGCACAGAGTGCAGTTTGATATAGCAATGTGCAATTATGGGCTGTGTCCACAACATAGGTCGGTCAAACATTTTTTTAAATATATTTGCTCCCAAAAATGTATTTCTGCTGGTATTCGGTTTTCGTCCAATTAAATTGCTTTATAGTCAAGTGTATCTTATACTGCACTGTAGCATGGTGATTGGCAGCTAGCTTTGGCCTTTGATATTTGTATGATATTTGTATATATGTCCTGCCCCCAAAATCTGTGTTTTATGGTCTTTTGTGAACAGCTTTGAAATAGATACGAGGTGCAAATGGATGAATGGCATGTATTTTACACATAACATCCAATGGACTGATACATAATCTTGGGGTTGCTCTTCTGGATGGGAAAAAAAAACCCATAGACGCTAATGGAAAGAGAATGTTGTAAGACAGTATTTATGCATTCCAAGGACATTAGATTCCATTAGTAAGTCTGCTAAGAGCAGCCAGACTTGAGAGTTGAGAATAGAGACAGACTGTAGTCTCACTCTTCCTCGCTACATACAGCAACTAGCATCTTACATTTCCTTGAATGCAAACCTAACAATAAAGGTCTGTGGTTAAGGGTCAGCAGAATAGTAGTCTTAGTAGTAGTGGTTAGGGTGTCTGCAAGCTGAGAGGTCGCCGGTTCGATCTCGGCAGTCGTATGTCGCATGTCCTTTACCTAAATTAATGGCTTTGAAGCTAAATGTCAATACCTGGATCGGTCAAGTATAATTTAACATATATTACCTCTAATGTTTACCTCTAATGGCGACCACATTTTAAATACACTTTATTGTTAACAGCAGTACTGGTCGTACATTCTTATTCAGTAATCATTAAATCATATTTTCACATGCCTCCCCCTTACCATATTCCATCAAAACCCATCTTGCATACATAAGTACATTGTTTCTGCTATATATCTATATCTCTGCAGGAAATTCCAGGAATGTAAAAAGTGTACATACATATGTGTATTCATCTGTAGCCCCACCCCCTGCCAGCCCATAGAAAATATACTTGTTTCTTACTACAGCTGTCCTTTGATTACTAAATGGAATAGAGCAATGATCTATGGCATCATTAGGGGACCCGGCTGGAACTAATTTCGAATCCTTGAATGGATCGCTGGTGAGATTGCACTTAGTGTAATTGATAAGAGAGAGAGAGAGAGAGAGAGAGAGAGAGAGAGAGAGAGAGAGAGAGAGAGAGAGAGAGAGAGAGAGAGAGAGAGAGAGAGAGAGAGAGAGAGAGAGAGAGAGAGAGAGAGAGAGAGAGAGAGAAGAGTGAAAGAGTGAAAGAGTGAAAGAGTGAAAGAGAGAAAGAGAGAGAGAGAGAGAGAGAACACAGAGCTTGTGACAGATCAAGTCTTCGAAGAAGAATGGATTCAGACATTTAAAATAAATGAAGAAAAAATATATATTGATGTGGGCATGCCATACCTTCTATTGGCGAGGTTTTGAGCCTGCGGCAGATCCCCTGCACGTCCCCGTAGCTGTCCCTTATGTTGGCCACCGCCTCACCACTGCGGAGCTCCATCAGGTTCCTTAGGTCCATGGTGGTGATGCCAAAGTCCCCCTCCTGGCTGGGGTCTGCCACCGAGTTCCCAGGAGGGTGTTCTGCAGCGTTGTTCGCCATTTTCCCCTCTTTTTGTTGTTGTTACTTCAACCAATCTTTTTCCCAGTCTTTCTGTCCCTCTGCACGTATCACACTACTTGGTCCAGAGGTAGTTGTAATAGCTTGCGAAACCCTTTTCGGAGATCTTGTTGTTCCCAAAAAAAGAAGGAGATACTGGAGAGGAATGTCTGAAGTTAAATCCTTAACCCGATTTGCACGTCCTAGTCAGTAGATCTGGTGACAAGGATGTAAACATGATCGTGTTGACTTCCTCTTCGCACTGCAGAAAGAGGGGAACAGAAAGGGGTTTGAGCGAGGTAGCTAAAATCAGTCATGAACCATCAGGAGCCATCAAATTGGATTGCATGTCTCTTGGGGGTAGCAAGCAAGTAGACAAGTGGAAGCTAATTTTAGCATCATATTTTAAGCATTGATCTAATTTATAACAATTAACCAGTGCCAGCATCAAGCATAGGTTTATAGAGTGCTTACTAATGTCACTTAAATATTACACACAAGTAGAACAGCTGTTTAAGAGAGGGCAACACATCTAAGGATCGATTAGTTTCCTCTAGACAGATTACATTTTTCACACACCACATGATGCATTATTTAACAGTTTAAATACCAGCTTTTTTCTTTCAGGAAAGGACACACAGGGGGATTACAACCATAATGGCATTGATGGCTTTTTTTCAATTTGTTGAGGGTTTGAACCAAAAATCCATTTTGGTCGAATGGAGAACATTACAATGTGTTAAAGGGGCAATCTCCCACTACATAATAATATAGCTGTGCATCAAAGGATGACCTCCATTTTACAGATTATTTAATAGTGTACAATCTATAGCGTTGGCACACTACCTACGTATGCGAACGACTTGCACTCGTAGTGACCAAGTCATAGCTGCCGGAATAGATCAATCTCATAGAAACGCCCAGCCCAAGACACCGAATAATTTGGAAAAAAAAGCCATTTCTCTTCATGCTTGATAATGTTCCACTCATGTGACAGCTGTTTTAAAGCAGGTGTTAAACTATGAACAAAAGTGACACAGGCTTAGAAACACTCTTGCTCTCACTCTCTCCCTCTCACACGCAGACACACCTTTTTGTTCTGTTGCTTGACTAAGACTCAAATTAACACTCCACATCTATTCTGAGAGTTCCCTGATCACTCGCTCAACTTCTCATAAAGACTAGCAGGGTTAGAAGAAAGACTCTAAAACCATAGAATAACCTAGTGTTGGAGTTTAGTTTACTCAGCTCAAAACAGGTTTAACCACATGGAATGATCTTCTTCTATAAAAAAAAAAAACCCTTAGGGCTGCAATAATGACACCGAAAACAGCAATGGCATGGTTCATGATCTGTCGAGCGATCGTTCAGCACCATTGCCAATTTAAAAAAAAAAAAACAACAAAAAACAAAACAACTTAATTGGCTGACACAAGACAGCACAGGAGTCGTGGACATTGTCGTCTCTTCCCTGACAACAATGCACAATACACCTCTGTTGAGTTGCTCAGCACAGAAGTCGAGGAGCACTGGCCGCCATCTGATTGGCCAACTGCTGACACGTGTTGGCCAGTTAATCTTCAGATGTCGTATCAAACAGACCTATAGACCAAATAATGGTCTACAAACATCGACGACTCGCACACATTCCTGTTGCGAAGAGGCCACTTATT
This sequence comes from Urophycis tenuis, assembly GCA_036785325.1. Lineage (NCBI taxonomy): Eukaryota > Metazoa > Chordata > Actinopteri > Gadiformes > Phycidae > Urophycis > Urophycis tenuis. The sequence goes on from JAXIVH010000008.1 coordinate 10,063,979, forward strand.
GCTTATTGAACAAAATGGTGACCTCTCGTTATGAATAGGTTTTGAACAATGTCCTTATTTATTCTTATTTTGGGGATTTAAGAAGTTACACTAATGTCTGGTCACTATTACAACATGGCACACGCAGGGACAGGCAATGTTATGCTGCAAATTTAATATTAGGAAATAAGATCTCTCAATGTCCTATCTGTCTGATTAATGGTTGAACGACTCCACAAAATGAATGCCATTGTCTTCAATGGCCAGATATTTATACCTGATTGACATGCTAGGCATTACTTTTACATATTGAACGAGTTATAAATGTCATGATTACCAAATGAATGCTGAAGAAGACGTGTTTCCGAGCAATAAAAATAAATCCAATAAATGTGTGAAACGAGAAAAGGAAACAAAAAGAATAGTAAAACTACTCTGTATAGCGAACATTATGCCCACAGCTTACACATGCATTAAATGTGCAGAGAGTTGTTTCAAAGATCCTGAAAAAGTGCTTGCATGTATTGTTTGAGCATTTGATTGAGTCTGTTGGTGTACTAGTCTGTGTCTGTTCTGTGTCAGATGTAGCCAGAAGTTATTGACTCCAGATTAAATTATGTGGCAGCCACTTCACTGCCGGTAGCTGTATTGATGTGAGTAGTGAGCATGATAGTGGATGTCCAGAACATTTCTACATCAAACTCCATCTAAATGAACGGAACAGTCAACATGTGGGGCTACCCAACACGTACATGCTCAAATAGCAAAAAAAAAAAAGAAGACGAATGCATGTGGATCTGAACACAGAACATTTTGTTCCAAAAGGGTATTTTTAGATACTTGTCTTTGATGGACTATCTTTTAGCCTGTAAACAAAATCAGCATAAGGGTGTTGCTTTATGAAGTTGGTGCAGCCAGTACGGTCACTGTGACAAGCTTAAAGGGGTAGTTCGGAATTTTGGACATAGGACCTCATTTCCAAGTTATCCTGTGTGTTATTCATTATTGGAGATGTTTTCAACAAATTTCATTCAGTTCTTCTGGTTGCAGAGTTTGCTGGTGCTAGGCTAGCGCAAGTCAATGGTATCGGCTTGCCTGTTAATAAAAACAATCTTACCCACTCCACAGTACACTCAAGGCAAATAAATAATAATGCCAGACTATCGATGTAAATGTCTGTGTTGTTAAGAAGAATGTTAGAAATAAAACCAACATTGCATTTTGAGGGACTTGTGTCTCAGTAGCAGCGTTATACTTCCTGGTAGTAGGCTACAGCAGCGGCGGACTGATATTACCTTGGTTATCGGCAAAAACTAGTCCCTCAAAATGTGATGATTCATGCGATGCAAGGTAAGTTTTATTTCTAACATTATTCTATCAATACAGACATTTACACCGATTTACATCGATCTGCCGTTATAATTTATTTGCCTCAGGTGTACTGTGGATTGGGTAAGACTGTTTTATATGAGTAGGCTAGCCGAAACCATTGACTTGCGCTAGCCTAGCACCAGCAAACTCTGCAACTAGAAGAACTGAATGAAATTTGTTGAATAGTCTCCAATGATAAATAACACACAGGCTAACTTGGAAATATACACATTGTGGGTAGACCCTATTCTTACTAAGAAACCACTAACATATCAACCTTAAATTCATTCACATTATGTTTCATTTTGTTACTCGTTTCTTCTCCCTTTCCATAATCCATGGAACCATAGAACTAATTAAAAATGTGTTTACTCAAAGCACCAATCCTTAACATCTGCAGTACAATGGTTATGCAGAGAATTAAACACTTACACAACGCTCGACTGATAAGTACCTCCATACAGAATCAATCTGATTGCATCATTCAGTCGCTGACATTTTGCAATTGGAAATGTTAATTAATGGAACATTTTAATGAATCATTTAATTTGACAGTCATTTAAGAAATGATGTCTTGCGTGTACAAAATTGGTGTAGAGGAATTAAAAAATGCATGACTTTCTCACAGACACACACACATGAATTCAATTAATAAATAAATAAACACAAAGTAACTTTCTCTATCTCATTTCTATCCATCACTGGAAGCATGTTGCTTATTTGATGAATTGTATGTGCTCGTGTGATTCTTGCAATTCTTGGATTGTATCTTCATGTTTGATGGCACTGTTAGTCACATTTGGATAAAAGCTAAATATATGTAATGTACTGAAAAGACGACAGATGCTGTGAGGAAATTATGGAAGTGAAGGGCAAGAGAAGATAGCAGACATGAGCATGGTGGTTAAGTATAGGAGTGAAGACTGACGTCTCTGTCACCACTACCCCATGGATCTCGGTCTGCTGTGTTGCTCTCTTATCGTTTCCTCTGTTTTCTTTCCCCGTCTCACTCTCCACCTCCCTGCCTCTGCAGACACACCTGCCTTGCATACCAAATCAGAACACTGCACCGCCCTCATCCAGTAAAGCCTGCCTGTTCAGCTCCCACACACACTCACCCACTCCCCCCTCCCACACACACACACTCCCCCCCCCCCCCCACACACACACACACACGCCTGTGGCCCCACCCTCAGAAGGAGGGTAAGCAGTGTTGCAGTGATAGCAACCGTGCATTTCCTGTTGAGGGTGCATGCCTCCGATCACGTTCATACAAAAGTCAATCGTAAACACAGTTCATCTGAAGTGTTTAGAAAGTCACATTGACACCGAGTATGTCTATGTGTCATGTTTAAACACGAATAAGGTGAAGTATGGTAGATAGAGAAGTGAAGCTCATAGTAGAGGCCACCACCCAAAACTGTGCATAACCGCCGCGCACGTCGTCGAGTTCCTTTCTTTAATGAATGGACCGAGTGACACTTACTGTATGTCACGTGGTCTAATGTCACCAATGACATGTGGTCTACTAAACCAGTCCCCTTCCTGCTTAAATATCCACAGTTCCAGCGCTCATGATGACTTATTCCAACTCGTCTGTGTACCTGTGTCTGTGTAGCTGAAGGGGGGGGGGGGGGGGGGGGGGGGGGGAAATGCAGACAGGACCACACCCATATCTGCAGTCATGTGACCAGAGGGGAAAGGGAAATCCACGTCACTGCAGAACCAATCCCAGACACAGAGGACAATGGGGAGAGGACAAGATGGACATACAGATTGAGATAAAATTAAATTAAGAGACAAGGCAAATGCATTGTGAACTGGATTAGTCTTGGGGAAAAGGGGAAAAGGAAGGGAAACAGAAATAGAAATGGCTGAAATGTTAAGGACTGTTATTGTAACAGAAGGAAACAGATGAGGAACTCTGCATAAAGAGATTTTGTAAAGGCTTTGGAGAAATGTAAAAGTTGCATTATAATTGTTATTATTATTAAGTTATATCATATAAATATTCAAAGAGAGAATGGAGCATATTTTGAAGTCGCCTCAAACCACATTTTGGACTTTACTGCTGGTGGTGTTGTTTGCTGTCTAAACAGTAAACATAACAAATGCATACTTCTCATTCACATTATGAAATAATTCATAAAGCACCCATTAGGCCATTTAAGTTTTCAAACCCAATGTGCTAACAGACAACCATTAAAACATTACCAACATGAGTCCATGCTTTGCAAATCATAAACTTATATTTGTCCTCCTCACGTAGTTATAAGACATATGGAACACCATTTCTAATGGTGTTCCATTTCTGATGATCAAATTAATTAAGATTGTATCTTGTACTTTATCATTAACTTACCATTTGCTCATGGTAAAGTAATGATAAAAAAATAAAAATAAAGTTATGATTGAAGTGTTTTAACTAAAACGGATTTTCCACTTCATAGTGATCAACAACAGCTGAGACTCATTGTGACCTCATTATCTTCCACATACACATCAACCGGCCGACCACACAACACATAGCAGAGTGCTCACTAGAGGATGTTTGGCCTAACTTTTTTCTTCCTTAACCCCGAAGACCATTTCCCTCCAGCATAGATTGCAAAATGTGGAAGCTGACAAAAAAAAAAAAGAAATCAGCTCAGCAGAAACACTTTCAATTGAAATCCAACATAATCAATGAGATTGAGCCAAAACATATATTATTTAGAACATTTCTAAATTAATTAGGTCTCCACTCTGAAATCAGTGGGAACACGCTCACTCTTCCTTTCACAGAAGAGAAAATAAACTAGGAAACACCTTTCATAATATACGTCCAATGACATGTTTAAAGTAGGCCTACATAATTGGACACATTTCATAGACTCAAAGCAAGTGAACAGGACAAAATGGATCGTTAGCTATGCACTGGTCAGTATTTTTATTGCGTGATCAGCTGATACCAATCACTTTTTCAATGGTCACATATATAAATATGATGTTTCTCATGAAAATCATTGTGTGCCATTTACACCAGAGTTTAAGTTTAGTTTAGTTTTGGCCTAATCAAGAGTGGAGCCACGCGGTTTTCTGACCGTTTCTATCGTTTCTACTTGGAGAGTTTTGCGCACGACTCAAAACTACACTTAAAATATTAAACAACATAAATAAGCAGTATGCAAAGGAAGCGTATACTGTAGTCGCCCAGCACACCGACTCTGTGTGACATCCGTGCCCCTGAAAGGAACGCTGACTTCAGTCAAGAGCTCAGACCGAGGGTCTGGCTACAGCGGACAGTGCTGTTATGAAGTCTAGGTTTCAAGAAAGCCTGAGCTTCACATTGTAGGAACTATGTTGACATGAAAGTACAATGGCTACAATTGTTTGGCTCTACTTAACGCTTCGGTTACGCCATTTAGAGACATCATTACATTGAAAATCAGTCGCGCTCATCTTCCTTTAACGCAGTGGAGCAGCAAGTTAGTTTCACACAAAGCAGAGGGAATTAGCATATAGCAGGTTAGATACTGCTGTAGTTTCATGAGGATGTGTGACTAGCGAAGTCAAGGTCTACTGCTTTCAGCGCAAACGTACCTAAAAAAACAAAATAACAAACAAGGGGAGAATGAAGCCACAGTGAGATGCATGCTGGTTATTGCATCCTATAACCGAGATCAACAAAAAGCTACTTCTATGGTTAAGTGAAGCCAACCTTGATTCTGAGTCGAGATCAATTATGTTAAAGCAGGATAACATTACTGTCTCAGTGACTGAACCTAATGACGGCAGATTTTGTGTAATAATTTTTGAGTGATGTGCTCGCTTCCTGCAATCGGCAAATTTCAAGTTGATCGGCCGACCATTGATCATGTCTTCACGGTGTATATCGGCCAATAATTACCAGTGGCCGATCAATCGGTGCATCACTAATCGTTACCGTAACCCATTGAATGTTGGCGGGTCCATTTTGGATTGAATTCAACGCCGGGTAACTGGATAATGAGCCAAATATTCAAAAACGGGTCAATATTTCACATATAATCGGCAACTACAGATCTTTGTGAAACTTTTGTGAAAAATTATTATTTTTTAACTAACTTGGAACCACTACACCTCAAACCTCTTTGAAAGTGGTTTCTTTTGAAGTGTTTCCAAACATCTGCCCATTTAAGACCCACCCCAAATTGTTGCAACACCTAACGAGCACCGTGCCCCTCGGAGGGAGGGGCGTCCTGGCTTTGATAGGGCCCAGGTTACTGTGCCCTGGCATGTGGTTTGTCGGCCAGGTAACATATCCAGGGGGCTGAGAGGGGCGATCCGGCCCTCTACACTCATACAGAAGCAGTAAATCAGTATAATGTATAATCAAGTACTCCATGCCACATTAATGACATGAACACATTTTGTTCATGTCATGATTCATGTTCATGTCATGATTCATGTTCATGTTCATGTTCATGCCACACCAAACCGTACAGGCTACCCATGTTTATTTTTTGTATCAATGGAGTTTTAGTGATGTTAGCCATGGGGGTCATCAGTCACAGTATCAGGGGCTGTACCATCAACACACCACAACATTTACACAGACTATTTTTTCGGGAAATGATTAAACGAAACAATCAATGAAACTTGAAACACTGTGGTAACGAAAGGCCTTCCATTTGCAAACCATTTAATCTTGCCCATTAAGATTAAGGCAGCAGTACATGAGCCCTACGATGTTGTGCTCATGAAATCCAGTGTAAAAAGTGGCTGGCACAGCTTGATGGCAAAATGCAGTTAACACTAGGAGTTGGTACAGCGTTTTTGCACCTTTTAGGTAATGCTGCCAACCGAATCAAGATGCAACCGATTGATACCATCATAACATTGCGGCAATATGTGATTGAATCAGGAGTTTTACAGTTAGCCAAATGGCTAACAGAGTAGCTTAGCGTCCTTTCACTGTCAAAACAACCGGGGGTGGGGGTAATCATCTGTGATAATCAACTGCGATCATGGGCACATTTTGCACATATCTCTAACTGCATTGCACAGAAACACTTCCATGAATGATGCGTTGCCATGGAAACCGTTAGACCATCTTGAGAGTAATGTGACTTCTTAATCAAAATGAAATCTAAATGACACATATTACCAAATAACATTTCAGCGAGCGACTATGCAGCATGAATGGATGCATAGTGAGGGGTTGCACTGATTCAACAGAGAATGCTTGTTTCCATGCAAACACAGTTAAAGCTACATGCCTATTGCATTTGTTCACACAATGTCCGAACTGCAGCACCACACCTAGTTTCTCATTCCAATGCCCATACTCAGAGCACTGACTTTTAAAACAAGTTGTATGGATGATCATGCTCTAAACAATGTATGCTTCGCCTTGGTTGTACTGCCAACACCCACTGTGGACTGTGGCCTTTGCAAAAGGTCAAACCGGTTTCTATTCTACATTTACTCTATAGAGTAACTGCACAATCAAGGAGCACTAGAAAAGCAATGCTTTTAGAAAGTGTCAGTTGCAAAGTAATACTTTTTTTGGTGACAAAAGTGGCGTATTCAATGTTAAAAAAAAAGGATTTCTTCAAGGATGGAAACAGTGCATGCTGGTGTCAGCTGGTGTGCTTCGGTGATTCATACCTCGCCGGCCCACGCCACATCCTGTTTGAGCCGTACAGTGAAAGTAGGATGGATTAGGTTTGTAAGCAGTTCATATACTTGTGGGGAGCAGGATGGGCCTACCAAAGAACACAAAGCAATCAATGCGGGTTCTTCTTCAGAATGGCATACAGAATAACATAAGAGATCCAAAGTAACAAATTGCCTCTGGGGTAGAGCTCCGATTCCTTACGGCAACTGTGAGTGGCCAAACCCTACCTCAGATAATCATCTAAAAATAAACAATACTACCAACACTAAAACTAATCATAATAACAGTTTTCAAGGCATGTAAAGGGCTTTACATACTGTATTTGTGATGTATGGCAGCCATTATTCCCCCCAAACACTCACATCACACTCACTGTCACAGTGGACAGGTGAAGAATATAGAAATCCAACTAGGGAGCAGGGGATTATTAGGGGGTACAAGGTGTTGTGCATAAACCAGGTTGGGGATCAGGCCAGGACACCATCACAACCACTGCTCTTGTAATGAGAAGATCTCTCATGACCACAGTCAGGACCCCTGTTTAACATCTCATGGAAAAGACAGTGGTCTTTAGCAGGACTGCCCCCATCGTCGTCCAGGGGCATTGGGGGATACTAGATAAGGAAGAGCCCCGCCAAATGGCCCTCCGGCGCCTCTACCAGAACCATCTTGTCTATCAGGCCAGCGCTGGGGGAACCATTAGCCAATCCCTTTTTTGAAGAAAGATTGCAGGATGTTACTAAAAAGGTTAGTGGAACTGTGATCCACATATAACTGCAGTGTCCTGCATATGGACAGCCATGGTTCTGCCACTGGAGGACTTTGATTTAACGCAAATGTTTTTGGGGGATCTGCATATCATGTTTTAAGATAAAAAGAAGCAGATACCAGCAAAGATACATGTTGAACATAAACAATCATTTTACATGATTTTACGTGAATTAGCACCATTTACCAAGAACCATGTTTAGCTTCTTATTAGTCTATTTAACACACATTGAATTCCCATCCCATGTGTTTATGTATGGTATGGGTAAAGTAACCCAAGATGGCTTCAACATTATCATTACAAATATTGAGTCATTATTGATTCAGGTTCATAGCAGGAAAACGCCCAAATAGAAAAACAAGGGACATTGCCCTACATTTAGGAAAATCCATAACAAGGAAATGTAACATAATCTAACAAGATAAAAGTGGAAGTGCAGCATTCAGCTATGTTAGGTTTTAAGCCATGCCTCGTTTCATAAGTGATCGCATATGGTAATAGCCTTTTCATCTCCATTGTTAATCTTCTTATGTTTTATCACATTGTTCTCTCTCCATCCCGCTATGTGTCATTTTGGGACAGAGCTCAGAAGAGAGATGTTAATGAAAAAAAAAGTTGCCCAAAGGATGAGCAACCCAGGAAACTAAACCTTAATCATTTAAGTTACTGCCTCTTTCGTATATTGGGTACAATTTGGAGACCACTGCAGCAGCTATGAAAAGCTATACTAATAACCAATAATTGCTTGAAAATGTAAATCCCTACTCAATTAATAACCCGAACATAAGTTAGATATTCCTCTATATAACACAACATGGGCTAAACATACCATATAAGTACCATATAAGTCAATATAATCTTTGTTAAATAAATAAGACAACACATGCCATTTAGATATCTTCCATTGAGCAATGACTATGAATATTAGTCAAAAATCTAAATTAGAGCTAATCAATGTTCTACTAATCGATTCATCCCCAAGACATGTTTTGCACTGGTTTTCACAGACGCAAAAAGACAATGAAATGTATGCATCATGATGTCTGCATGCGTACCGATATCAGCATGCATTCATATTCCAGAGAGAGGGGCACAGCAGAAATCGGACATTGTGCTCTGCATCACATGAGTGCTCTGGCCCACAAATGACTTGCCTGTGCTCCTCCCCCATCAGCCATTTAGTCTGGGCATGCTTGTGTTCATTCATCAGCTGGCATCAATTCTCCCAAATGTGGTGTTTGGGAAAATTGATGTGGCAATATATTTCCCCAAGGCCAGTCTTGATTCCCATCTATGGTGTGGATGCATTGCCCTGCAATGCACTGGTGTGTGATTATGCATGCATGTCCGTACTACGTGGAATAATTGGGTGAATCGTATCAGACATGCATGCATACTGTGCAGAGCAGCACTGTGTATATCAGTACATGCCATGGTACATGCTAAGGAGAGACCAGCGCATTTTTTGGAACAAGGAGCAGATGGATTCCTAAAAATGTACCTAAAATAGGCTACTACACTGTATTTTCAATAATCTGTCAAAGTGTCAAGATTATAAACTAATTTGGCCTTCACTGCCCTTGATAGTGACAAAGACCCGTGTTAACCAGTCTATGGTGTTAACCCAATGTCATGTTTACCCAAGTGAACCAGGAACTATTTCAGAAATGATGTCAAGCCTGAAGAGGGTACTTGAGGAAAGCATTACCTAAATGAACACAATTAAACATGTGTTTCATTCAAATGAGGCTCGAGTAAAAACTGCATCAAACACACTATTTATAAAGTAAATAAGTACATATCCGTGTCCACAGTGCATGGGCCAATTGGGAGCACCCACATGTTAAGTTTGTGCTAAACGGTAATATGTGTTATCATTTTTTTGTTAATACAATTTTAAACTGTGTATATATATATATATATATATATATATATATATATATATATATATATATATATATATATATACACTCACACCAGAGGTACGGCGGGAAGCATCAACAGCTCGGTTTATGAGCCAGAGGTGAGATGAAGATGCATGCTACTCCCTCAGGGGGAGGGTTGAGTGGGCCTGTTCTTGGTGAAAATGACGCAAACAATCTACCACCACCACACATAGCACAACACAGTGCCTCCTGTTTGAAGCATGAACTTGCTCGGCAGCGCTCTTTGAATACATGCCTTCATCTCATAAGAGCGGAAAGATGGCGCTAATATAACGTCTTGCTAGACGGAGACACGACTAACTTTCCACTGCGGTATTTGCGATAACAACATGTCATGCTATGTAATAAGTCAAACGGGAATCCTGTGACGCTGAGTACTTCTGGGGCTGGGGAACCCGAACGGAAACGCCTACTGTATACTACGGTTACAAAATATAACATTTTATTTTACGTCAAAAAAAAGGTGCATGGGATACAAAAACTATGTATGTTTCCAGTGAAGGCAAATTGTGTGGCGGATACGGGAGAAAAATATGACAAGCAGCAATATCCTCGTTGGAGGTCACAGAGACGGGGTGGGGGGGGGGGAACAGTCAGAGTCAGATTGCGGGATCTCCCTTTTTTCGAAACGCAATAACCAGAGGACACACCCAAAAAATCACAAGGGGTGGGCCGGTGATCTTATCCTCGAAGAATGACGTCAAGACAAACGTACAGTCAGGCGAACGAACAGGCTTTTAGCAAATTATAACAACACGAGTTCGCGTGTGCGTTTGCCGCTTGTTACTTCTCAACAAGTTGCTCGGAGCCCCGTCGTCCATAACGAGGGACAGAAACACAAAGCAGACGAAGCCTGTGGGTCTCTGGGGGAGGAGGAGGGGGAACGAGCAGGCTGAACACGCTGATCTGGAAACACCAGTTCGGGGGCAGAGGCGTTTACACACTCGGCTTCCTTCATATGAAAAAAAGTACTGCTTTCTATTCATACCTTGTGATCATTGGGTATGTGCATTTAAATAGCCTATACGCAGTAACCGGGGAAAAGACGTGTAACCTCTGCGATGCCTCTCTTCGACACCCCGGTATACCAGCTTTAATCGACACACACACACACACACACACGCACACACACTGCTGTTCCTTAGGGCAGCGACCGAAAGACGCCACTGACAAACAATGACATTTTCTAAAAGTCAAGCGAAAGCAGCACGAACGCAAACCATACGTGTTGATTTCGACTAGTTTCAGGTAAAAAAAACAACAACAACAACCCAATATATCTATCGATCGTGTTTCTCTATGTGATAGCCCAATTTCACACCTGTGGAAAAACGCATGGCTGTCAACAGCGAACTGGTCGTGGTGTCGATTATGAAAGAAACTGAAATCCTTACCCAGATGCTCAACAGCGTAGACAGCTACAGGACATCACGGTCCGTCGATGGCACACGAGACTCGGACTCGTTTAAAATCCACTCTCGAGTGCGTGTGTGTGTGTGTGTGTGTGTGTGTGTCAAAGCCCTCCTCTGCTTTGATCACAGCGAAATGACACCCAATCAAGACATATATCGGCCTACACACCAAGTGTTTAGTGTTGTAAGAGAGAGGGCTGTTCTTCTCGCGGCAGCAGCGACCTGTCTTTAAAGCGGAGGGCGAGGACAGACAGGAGAGCACAATTCAGAGAAGTTTGGGTTAGAGGGATTTGTTTTTGTTTCCACCGGGACCCCGCTTGACAACCGCGATAGCGAAAGGCTGCTCGAACGAGAGAAGAGAAAACGCGGTCGAGCTGGCAGAATATTCACAAGGACGTGAACGCTCTTCCTACTCCGATTCCTGTAGCCGCGTCGCCGCCGTCTTGACATGCAGCGCAGCTCGGAACAAACAGCTTCGCCTGGTTTCCCCCCCAGGCAATCTTCACCGCAGTCTATATTTATCCGAACAGAAAAAACACCGAAAATATAGAGTTTACAACAGGTCCATGGTAGTCAATTTGCAACAGATGTGTCTGGATTTGAAAGTTTCAGGGGTAGGCTTGCATTTTACACGTAGTATAGCCTACATCCGCACCGAAAAGAGCAGATCATGAGGGACAGCGAGCACGGGACACAAAAAAGAGTTGCAAGGTCTTCCGTGATTTTCGTGGTTGGAAATTGAAAAGGAGGGAAACAGCGTTAGCTGCAGTTGCGGGAGAGCCCCGGAAAAAAGGAGAGGGGGGGCGGGACCAAAGCAGGATTCCCTTCTCTAAAGTCGATGTTTAGAATGTGTTTGATTGTCCGACTGTAGGATTGGCCTGAATGGAAAGGGATGGGCAGCACCAAACTAAATTCCATATCCTGGTCTTGGACCAAGGCCTACATACACTCAACAAATCGAGTGGCAAATAGGCCTAACCAAATAAGTCATATTTGGGCGTTATGATAACGAACGGATAGTGTAGAGTAGGCCTATGGCCACGAGACCTAATCCTACGTTAAGATGATTCGGCAATATATTTTGGGCACTAATAGACTACGTTATGCAGCCCCTTTGTAGAAGCCTACCGTTTACTCTAGATGTATGTTTACCCTTCTCATAACCTGTTTGACAGTTATTAATTACTTTTATTTATGTTATTAGTTTAAAAAAAAGTCCTGAATATTGAGACTATGGCACTCCAATGTTCTTTTTTTAAGAAAAAAACATTGTAGTTCAAACTAAAGAATTGCAATGATGTATCACCTTGTTACAAAAGGTAAAGTTAAGCCTACTTAACATTAAATATGGAATGATCGATAGATTGTTGAGTCTAAGGATCTCGAGTTGGATACATTTGACCTGTCTTCATGGGAAGCCCTGTCAACTGTTTTTTCATCCGATAAATATTGACTTAGCCCACTATTTCTCTAACCCCTTTTCTCTACTCTCCCTACATCAGACTGCTCTGTTGACACTACATACAAGGCTATGGCTGTTATGGCAACAACGATCGGAAGGAGGGAGGGGAGGATGGTGAGACAATCTTATCAGACCCAACCAATTGAATGATCCATTGCAAACATTCTATATAGTCAAAACACTGAGGGAGGGGCACAAGTTGAGTTTCCTTACTGGGGTGGAAACAGAAACACAATGAATGCAATTCAGATACAAAGCAAATAAATAGACTTGAAATAGACAAAGAATATGTTAAGTTATGTCAAGCATTTTAGTAATAGGGCCGTTAACTACAAGTAACGATTAGTCAGGATGGAGGGACATAAGGTTAGGGTGGTGAAATAGTTTTTCAGATAAAAAAAAAAAAAAAAAAAAAAAAAAATATATATATATATATATATATATATATATATATATATATATATATATATATATATATATATATATATATATATATATATAATAAGCTCAGTCCTATCACAGTTACATCACAGTTAAAAGGAAAATACATAATTGTAATAAAAAAAAAGATAGACTCTCTGGTTCTAAGTACGTACTAAGGTTCCAAATCTCATCACCTTAAGTCTAACAATACAAAACATCTGTCCCTCTGCTAGGCATTTGGCCACCATTGAATAGTGATTTCTGATCAAATGATAAATTCAAATGATTTATGTTCAGGCCCTCACACACCAAATGAACGTCAAAGTACTACCCCGCGACCATGGCCAACTTTTGCTTCGCCTGTATCTTGGCCCAAAGATTTGCACTTGAACACATCGCAAAGACAACAGCCAACGGCCAACTAGCACGAGAGGAAACAACTCCATACCAACAGGTGGCGGTAGTCTGTATTTGTCTTTCAAAAAGCGACACTGGAAGACCTATGACTGCCGATATATACAAACATGAAAGAAAGCAGTGTTTTCCTACCATTTCATACCACTATGCAGAGGATGGTTCAGTTCAGTTCAGTTCCTTCATTCCAGACCGCCACGTCTGTTAGAGCTTCCGGGTAGAACCCGAGAAACCACAGATCACTTCCTATTTATGCCAAGCATGTTAATTGGCTCTAACAACATCGTGGCCTGACATTGTCCAACGGCCAGCCATTGGCCCGGTGTGTCAGGGACTTTAGACACTTGCTGTAGATCTGTAGGGCCAAGCACAATGGGTGTGATCTTTTCCCTGGTGTGGGCTAAAACCAAATATTTGGGTAGTGTGTCTCAGAGGTCGCTCCTGTTAATGGCCAAGGAGTACCTTCACTTGCAGAGAATCTCTTTCCCCTTTCCTCTTCCTCCATATCCATCTCACTAGTTGTTTATATTCGATAAACAGACAAACAAACTAGATTCATTGACATTAAGTGCTTGTGTAAAATTTCAAATAATTGAGCTGGGGAGATTGTGGAAAATTCATGTGCAATGTATTGTTAATTATATTTGTTGTAGTGCAGTAAACGTATATTAATATAGGTGTTACATAAAAGTGGAACTAGATCCTATGTGTGCCAATGAAATCAAAAAAGACTTGTAGTATATCTAAGGGCAGGCCTAGCACAGTGAAATTATTCCTATAATTCTGAAACTATGTGGAACATCTCCTACCCTAATTAATTCTTAATGCCACCTTCTAGTTGCAGTCTTCCCAGAGGAATCGGTAATGAAATACTATGGTGTCTTGTTATGAACCACCGACAGAGCTCTGGGCTGAAGGGGATAGCTAATCCTGCTACTGAGGATAGTAACCTTTACTGTCTCAGTAGTCGCAGTGCTATATAGCACAGTGAACCATGGTTCACTGGATGAGAGTTGGGTGGATTATGGATATTGATCTTTGATCTACCCTATCGCAAGTAGGTCCCCACTCTGAACCTCATTGTGACCTTTCACTCTGAGAAGATGATGGTTGTATGTACACACAAACACATTTTGACATTTGCATTAATCCCACCACTGAGGTGGCCTTTTAGTAGCAATTCCTTTCGACAATTTTTGTTCAAAGTAAAACATCCGTGATAGTGTCTTGTTAGGTTTAAAATGTGTGTCTATATTAAGCTGGGGGGATATAATGACATTTCCTCTATTTTCCACTTCCTCTTTTTGTCTAAGAATTGCTGAATATGGAGTCACATTTTCCATGAATGTGACCGATCACGTTGTTTCAGTGTACACACTACACAGACAATGTCTGAAGCTGCAAAAAGGATTTCACATAGCGATGCACACACATGCACACATACATGCACACACACACGCACACACACACACACACACACACACACACACACACACACACACACACGCGCACACACACACACACAACACACACACACACACACACACACACACACACACACACACACACACACACACACACACACACACACATTACTTTTTCTGGAAATACCCATGTGCTTGTATGAGGCATTATTAATTGATATGTTACTATGTTATTATACTGACTGTATAATAACAGTCAGTTATTATAGAATATAAACTGGCTTCAAAAACTACAGCATGACAGAAAGGCACAGAACCCAAATACATATCTCCTTGATATCTTGAGCCTCTGTGTTCTAAATACAAGTCTGCATCAATAGGAAAATGTTGCAGACATAGAGGATGAACAGATAGTTCATCATCTAGGTGCTTCTTTCCCCTGACACCTTCCTCCCAGTTCCTCCTAAGGGATCCCTAGATTTTCCCAGGCCAGCCAGGAAATGTAATCTCTCCCAGTGCCCCCTGCCCTGGCTCCAAGTGGCTGGTACACCTCAAATCAGGCTGTACAACCTCCTGATCACCAAGCTGCTCACCTTGTCACGGAGAGGACTGCTTCCACCCACGCACGCTTGTTCTTTCAGCCACTTCCCTGAGCTTGTGGCCGATACATTGATCAAGCCAGAACAGGCTCGCCGTTGGAAATGGCATGCCGGTGTGTCTCCACGCTCACAGGTGTGCAGGGACCAATGGCCTCGCCATTGTCTGCAACAGGTTAAAAAGTTGGTGAAGGGTTCCACAACCAGCGTGATTCTGCACATTTTCAGGCAAACATTTGTCAACAAGCTCGTTTTGCTCCTCACTTTTCCTCAGGTCGCAGTATATAACATGAATGTAAAAACCAAATACAGGCAGATGTCGAAAGGAAAGAAATCGAAGGACTAGTCTAAATAGTAAATTGGTAAAAATGTACAATATTTTTACATGCACTAATCCAACAATATATCCAGTTCATAAATGTATAATTATCTCTCACCAGCAGTAGTAGTTGGGTAAATGGAGAAATGTGCCCCTCTCCATATCTGGGGGGCTCAGCAAGACCTCCATACTATCATGTCCCTGGTTCGTATATAATTTAATCTTGCTTAGGTAAATCTATTTATTGTTTATTGTCTATAGTCAGGTTTTTATTGCACTCCTCTATCCGCTTGTACTGCTGGTCACTGTGAATTTCTCCTAAGGGGGATTAATAAAGGAATATCTTATCTTATCTTATATTATGATAAAGAATCACAAAGTTATTTCCCTGCTGTGCTATTGCTCATAAGTGGGTGCCTCTCTTAGACAACAGACCTCTTTCAAATCTTGGGAAAATCTTAGGTCACCACCCAAGGTCTTCCAGTTGCTCTCCACTTCTCAAATCTTTTCGTGCCCATCTTACTAAACAGTAAGAATCCTTTGCAGATTAACTCTCTGAATCTCACTGGAAATATTAGGGACATGTGAGGCACATAACATAGGAAGTTGTGTCAAATAACAGTGTCCTATTTTATAAAGTAGTAATGTCATGATAAAATCAATGTAGATTGTAGAAGATATGTCCTTTCATTACCATCATGGGGTTACTTTGAGTTGTTTCCTCGAGAGCTTAGGCTACTGATCAAGCTAACTATATTCAATCACCCCACCATTTACATAAACAAAGGACAATTGCCCCTTCAAATTCTAAAAGCAACAAAATAAAAATGAAATTAAAATAAATATAACTTCAAATGGGATGAAGTGACTGACTGAATTAAATTACATAATTAAGTCAGGCAAATGTGTGTGTGTGTGTGTGTGTGTGTGTGTGTGTGTGTGTGTGTGTGTGCGTGTGTACACTGCCCCTTGCTTAAATTGCCACCAACAAAAATGCTGATCACATTCTGCTTCAATATATCGATTAAATAATCTATCTAATCAATCTGTGGGTCATGTATTCAGTTTTCTGTATTTGTTCACCAGAGACTACAAAAAAACACAAGGTAAAACAAATGATATCGAGGTGGGGATAACTGGATTGCCTATAAAAACAATACATGCAAAGCGGTAGCCATGGATACTACATCCAGGCAGCCTTGTCAGTGCATATATGCAGGGATTTATGTGCGCTCCCACCTCAAGTAGTTGTCTAAATGCAGCCGTTGTGAGATTGCCATGGTGTGGGTGGATTTTGACCCCAGGAGTTCATTCCATTACATAAGCTTGATAGATTTGATTCAGAGGCTTTTTCCATAATTACCATTAAGGTATAAATGTTTCTCTGCAAAATTGCATTCTGAAATAAAGGAACCCTTTAATCTACAACTACAACCACACCCCTATCAGCTCAACTGCAACCCACCCGCACATCGAGTGCCAGTCGTGTGAAATACACCGTGCTCGTTAGACACTTCATGGTTGTAGAACGTTGCTCAAAACAAACTATGCAACAGTGATACATTGTGCAGGTATGCAGTAAAGGTTTAATTATTATTATGATTATTATTATTAATAAAATGAAATGTCGATGACAGTAACAGAGAACCTGCTTGAGTGTATTCCAACAACGGATAATTAGAACATGTATTTTGGCCAGGCTAATTTATTTATTATAGATGTTCATGGTTACAATTTGACCCGCACTTTGCAATCAATTTTCGATTAAGAAAGTACATATAAACTGGCACTGGTTACCACTGTTATCCTTTATATTCAAATGGTATACACACAGTGTGACCCCAGCATAGTGGCTAGATTTTGAGTGTGCACCTTGCTAATTTCACAGATAAATGGTAATCCGTGGGAGAGATGTTCAAACAATGTAGACCATTTTCAAGGTGCAGTGGCATGTCATTTTGTTAACCAAGTCCTATCTTGCAGAATTTTACAGTAGCCCAGAATGGACAAAGGGCAGGGTAATTTGATTTAGTTTTATCATAGTCACTATCACACTTGCTAGTGCTATACCCTATATAGTTTTACAGACTCCATAATTAAATACAATGTATAAATCAATCAAGGAACCTCATCACTTGACACTTGGCTACTCTACGCAGTCAGAGATGATTCAACCATCTTGGAAGTACCTACTGGCACCTTACAGACCATTTCAGGCCAACTTAGCGTCTCCTACGTTGTTGGAAAGGAAGTGTGGGGAGGTGTTCAGTTGGTTGCAATCAGCAACCTCACTGCTAGATGGCACTAAATATTTCAAACTGAACCTTTAAGTATATATATATATATATATATATATATATATTTTTTTATGTCAACAATTTTGTGAAATACAAAATTGTTTACATAAACCACAATAATTGAGGGACATGACTTGTGCCCATAGTGTCCCCCGATCACAGAAGCTGTTTGAAGTTGTGGAGGCAATTACTAAATGTCTACATGACCCGAAATGTAGCAAGGATATAAAAATTGCAGCTGGCAAACATTTCAAATCATTGAAGTGTCAAGAAAGTTCAACCACAAAACAAAGACTTGTGTAAGCCCATATAATCATTTATGGTACATTTAAGAAGCCTGTAATCCAAATCCTTCCGAATTTTTCATCCGTAAATAATGTCTGAATAAAATACATTGCAGGAGATTTGTATTTTGTAGGGTGGATGGCACTGGCACCTGCAATAGGGATCTTTCAGCTTGTGTGTGTTGTTCCTGTAAGTAGAAGTAAATGTAACACTCACAAGGACATAACATAAGATTCCATTTTAAAAGACGCATCAGAAAATATTGCAAATATAGGAGGAATACATCCAACTATATCAAGTACACAAACCCAAATTGAATCTCCTGGTATATTTTGATAAATGTATGTATGTATGTATGTATGTATGTATGTATGTATGTATGTATGTATGTATGTATGTATGTATGTATGTAAGTCTGTCCTTTTCTTGACAACCATTCATCCGATCGACTTCACGTTTGGCAGTTTAATTCTGATGACCCAAATATGCGTCACTTTAAATATCTTTGAGTTGAGTAATGAAATCAGTTATCCAAAACATTTAGTCAAGGGTGTTTTGAAGAAGGGCCTAGCTATGTGACAAGGTAGGATGTGAGGCTTGGCATGAAAAAACAGACAGATCACAAATTAAGGATATCATCAATTTGCTGTCAGAAAGCCCAGATTTTTTCCCCTGTAAGCGAGTATACCGATAATGTCTGAAACACCATCCATCAACACCAACACAATCTTCAGAACTTCTCTCTACTGTGTCCAGTGTGTGCATGTAAGGCAGAAGTAACCAGTTCAGGTGTACAGGACAAGTTGGCCCTGTTCACGCAAGCACCTTGGTGCTCGCTGGTGCATGAAAGGCAGTAAGCGTGTTACTGTGGGTGACACTTTTACTACATCAGCTGAAGTAATATGAAGAGCGACAAAGTACATGCAGAGAGAATGTTGAGGTGGATGAACTGGTTAAACATTAGAGTTTCACCTGGTAGAATGGGGCTTGTGTCCTGCATTATGCCCTGTATTATTTTTGATATATTTTTTATAAACATTTGTTTTCAGTTTTCAGTCCCAGTTTGGTTAGGTATAGGGTTAGCTTTAGGCAACACATCTACTTGGTCAGAGTTAGGGTTATTTAGACAACACAATTACTTGGTCAGGGTTAGGTTATTTAGACAACACAGCTACTTGTTTAAGCATAGGCAAAAAGCACTGAAGCCCAACTTCTCCCTTGTGCTGTGTTCTCGTCTAGACAGAATCTCAGAATTATATTATCAAACCTGATTTGTGACATTATCCAAACCCTTGTAAACTAGTACACCACATTCCCTACGTCTTCACCAATCCTCTGAGATTGTGGAACCTGGATGGATGTGGTAAAATCTTGAAACCTGTATGTGTGTACATTTATCATTCAGGGATTTTTCATGAACTTATCCAAACAGACCAGTTTCAGCTTCTAAATAAAATATAGATGATGTAATCTACATGTTTATCTTGTTTAGCAGATTAATTGAGAAACGGGGATGAAGTTAGCCTGCCGGGTTTATACCTACACACTGTGAAGCATAGTCTGATTTGTATGATGCATAATGATAATTAGGCTGCTGTGCATTTAGGCTCAGAGGTTTGAAAAGTCATTAGGGACAACTATTAGCATGTACTGTTAGGCGTACTAACAGGCGTATGTAATTCTGATCTGAAATCAACAGAGAACCACAAGTAATGTTTGTTTGTGGCAGAGGTTAGCTTTTAGCTATTGAATATGTTTTGTATCAATTTGCATTTCATATCATCACTCATCCCCCTTTCCTCACATTTGTATTGCACTATTAAATCTCCTTGTGATTGCATTGCACTGGTTTTGTGCTTTAATTTACAGCACTCTGGATATTGACACACGGACACACACACACACACACACACACACACACACACACACACACACACACACACACACACACATACACACACACACACACACACACACACACACACACACACACTGTATTTGACTGTTGACTGTAACCTAAAGACATTCTCGAACTGAATGTTTTCTGATGTCACTATCAGGAGGCAATATTGCAAAAGTTCGAATGCACTAGTATATAATGACCCTTAGTCTCTATAACAAATTATGCCTTCCTCCCACGCAAAACACATCCTACGTAGGTCCCTACAGCAATCTGAGGCAGTTCTATCGTATCCATCAACAATCTGGCCTCAATCAATGTGCCCAATGTTTTTTTTGTTTGAAAAAAAATACATAGCTGTGATTTGGTGCAGAATATATACGAGTGTGTATTTGGTGCGTGTGTGTGCATGCGTGCGTCTGTGCATGCGTGTGTGTATGTATGTGTGTGTGTGTGCGTGTGCGTGTGTGTCTCCTAAGTAACAGTGCTAGCGTGGGCAGGCTCTGGCCTTTTCCCCTCATCTCCCACGTTCTCCAGTGCTGCCTCAATATTAGCATGCAAACAGCAGCTGTGCTACTGCACCCCATCGCTCACTTCAAACAACAGCCTGGCCTCAGCTGAAAGCTGTGCTCCCACACAGTGTACACACAAACACACACGGTTCAAAATGTACAAACATTAATCTTAATATATTGAGGTTATTCATATTCACATGGAAACACACAAATCAAAATCAACAGACACACACTACTACCACATATAACACATATTTGTTTTACACAATAGCCAAATGTTTCAAGATGCACCTACCAGGAAGCGATAGCAAAGCTGGAACATTTACACTCTTGGGAAGGATAACTTTATGATAAGATGAAATAAGTTTCATTGATTGGATAACAACCAGTTTTATATTTTGGCTGAACCCCTGCAATACCAGTTCATTTGTATAGCACACTTGATTACACTTCACAAATATGATAGTGAAATGGACTAAATTATTTGTCATGAAAAATAAGTTCCAATCACACCTGATTCTGAAATGCCAGACCTAGAGGAATTCCACATCCATGGACATGAGAGGCAATAACAAGGCAACACAACAAATAAAGGAATGGAATAAGGAGACACATGGTGACACACAGGAGAGGGATAGGAATGTAATGCATGATGGCATTCAATATACTGTAGATGAAGATCACAAACTACCACAATGGATCTCATAAATCATGGACATGATTAAAAGAGCTGGCCGAAGAGGAAAAATAATAGGTGAGATCATGTGTATTCTACAAGGGCTACTGGTGCAGTAAATGGGCTTTCAGATCAACGTGATGTGTAATTGTTTCTGCTCTATTTCTTCCAGAAGACCAAACCACTACGTTGGCAGTTGTGAAAAGAATTGATGAAATCATAAAATGCAATCAAACCTCTGAAATTCTATATGAATGCATGTGCATGAGGCTGACATTGTAAATAACCTGAATGTAGCTCATACCAATGACTTTATACTGTAAATACAGTCAATTGTTCGGACAAGGTTGACTTTCTTGTAGTCTATTCAGAATTTTACAGGAATGCAATGGAGGGATGCATGAACTATGGCAGTGTGGGGCCGACGGCTAGCTGTAGTTAAAAGCCTGGTGGCTGCATTTTGAATTGTAGCATGTGAATGTGAATTTAGTGCTATCCCAGTCTATTACAGCGCAATATCCATTATTTTACTTCCTAATAGTGGTGCACACCAGTTAGCAGTTGGCGGTGTGAGAAGAATAACAACAAAAACAACACAATAAGGACAAGGAGAATGTGAGCGTTCAGTGGCAATGTCTACAGGCCATCCTTGGCCTTTCATACATAGCAGCAGCATTAATGTATTGCAGCAGATGGGCCGGAGTGTGGCGTCTCTGGTGGCCAGCGTGATCTGAGAGGGGAGACGGGTGGGATTCATTTCTGGATCAGATGCGGCCGCATAACTACTGTCAGGTATTTAAAGGTGCAGTGTGTAGCATTTGGCATCAGTGGCATCTACTGGTGAGGTTGCAGGTTACTACCCACTGAAAACCCTCCCAATTCGCCCCTCCCTTTCTTTCGACGTAAGAGAAGCTAAGGTTGCCTCTGCTGGCCTGCGGGGTGCCAGTAGGTACTTTCAAAATGATGTCATCGGCCACGACAGCATCCAGTAGCCACGTGTCAAGTATTGAGGTTCCTAGGAAAACAAGGTCATAGCTTCCAAGTAAGATGGGGACTATAATTCAGAAATTAAACACGTCCACTCTAGATCCTCTGGTCTGTTCTTGGATACTGTAGAAACATGGCTGTGCAACATGTATGGCTCAGTGGAGGAGGTCCCACTCCCTATGTGGACATACAGTACTCGTTCTGAGGTTACGAAAACACAACCATTGTTATTTTCACATACACTCCTTCAAACATACTTATGAATATCATAATCCATTTCTGCCAAGTCATTTCCACCAGATGCCATTCAATTCTACACACTGCACCTTTATTGCCTTTTAGTCATGTGTGCTCTGAGGCTGGTTCCTGAACCTTATTTCCCTGTCGGCTTCCTGAAAAGGAAAACACTGTTCAGTGACGTGCTAGTTTTGTTGTATGTAAATTGAAACTTGGCGGGAGTGATGTTGATTTTGATTTGATTGTTTGTTGCTTGTTGTTGAGCAGAACAAAAAAATGGAAATAATTAGTGAGCTGCCTATTCCACAAACTCCAACAGAAGCATGTCGCCATGCTCCAGAGAATAAACATGTAGTTTTCTTTTTTTTTTTTTTTACAGTGAATAGGACAAAGAAATATCCAAATCATATAATGGAAAAGCCAGAAATCCCTTCATCAGAAGTCCCTCCCACTCTCTCGCCAATAATGCAGATTTGAAGGCCCCCACTCCAGGCGTTCTGTCGTGAGATGAGGAACGCCTGGGAACCACATTCTGGCCAGGATGAGGCTGCTGCTGTGACTCCAGCATCCAGAGGAGAGGATGGAGAACTGCTGTCAACACGTTGATGAAGAACATGGAGACGAGAGCAAGGAAGTGTTTTGACAATCATTTGAGTTTACCATACTAAAAATTGAATGTTAGAAACAATAGCAACCTCAATATAAAATAACAGATCAGATCAGCTCTCAATATCAGAGAGCTTTCTGTCCTCCACGATGCATCTCTTGCCAGAACAATCCCAGCAGACCCATCGCACCCTCTGAACAGTGATACACTGTTCAGCAGCCACTACCAGCAGCCAGAACCAGCAGCCTATACACAGGACTAAGAGTCAGTACATCTCATCCCCACTAGCATACACTTGCTCATCACAGGGTGGAAGGAATGGGCAGTCATAGATGCTATGGAGTGTGGGACTGGGCGTATTATGTAATGGGTGTATGTAGCTCAGTGGGTAGAGCGGGTGTCACAAATTGATTAATTGTAGAAGTTCTTCATTGTTTTGCATGTACACAGTTCCACATAATTATTGGGACCTTGTGGTCTTTTTTTGTCATTCCCATGTGACATGGGAACGAAATTCGTTCTCTGCATTTGACCCATCCTATTGTACATAGGAGCAGTGGGCTGCTATGATCAGCGCCCGGAGAGCAAGTTGGGGTTCAGGGTTCAGTGTCTTGCTCAAGGACACTTCGACATGTAGACAGTTTTTTGGAAGTGGGGATCACAGGGATCGAACCCCCAACCCTACGGTTAGTGGACGACCACTAACCACCCGCTCTACCCACTGAGCTACATGCCGCCCACATGAACATTAACAAATTATGCATGTTTTTTGCTTCTGAACAATACCCCCTGGGGCAAATAACATTTTATTCTATACACGGTCTTCCCAACTGACCATTTATGGATTCCAACGCTACAGGATTTTGGAATGTAAATATTGTTCAATGCGTTTTAAATTGGTGCGGTGAGAACTTCCAAGTGGGCGAACACACCGCTAGACAATTGGCTCTGTTATCCGTAGTATAAGACAATCAGGGGAATTGCTACAAGCATTATTTCAACATCACTTTGTGTGTGCTTCGACTCGATAACACTCCCGTAATGGTAGTGGCCTACTGTTTATGTATAGTTTTCTTTTCACATACATGACCTGTATCAGCGAACTTGTGTTGAAATGACAGAAAGACAATGCGACTCCCCATAAGGGTGTGAGACCTATAACCTTTAGTTTGACCTCTTACTACTTTAGCCCCATGCAGGGTTTCTAATGAAGAAAGGAGTAGAACAGATGCTCTAACAAATTAATTAAACCATCTACATGTGTGTCATTCCCTCAGCATCTGTGGGAGGATCTTGCCTCCTTAGTGATTCCAGAGGGATAGTTCTGGACCTCTGTGGAGCTTCCCTCACTGTCTCCTGCATGCTGAACACATACCTCAAGACGAGGAGAGGCTCAACTCATGCTATCGATCTGCTCCCTTCAAGAATGTCCTAGTCCATGGGACTCCTCCCATTCCCGAGACAGCTTCTGCAACCACTGCAGCCACTGCCTATTTTTGCCCATTATAACACATCTGCTCAGAGGCCTTACAATCAACCAGGACTTCAGCCACCCCTTTGATGCTCATCAATGGGCCAATGGCATGAGATGTACATGAGTTAAATCAGTGCACGTTAAAATCAAGTGAAAATAAATCCAGACAGTCCTTCCCAACCCTCATCCTCACTAGGCATGTCCGTTTTGTCGCTATCTGATCCACCCCACTACTACAAAACGATGGGCTGAGAGAACATATGGCCTCAGCCGGTCTGATGTCATGACTACAAAGCCAATCTTCACCCTTTGGCTAAAAGGAGAAGGCATGGTACCACGAACAGCATTGTGGTTGAACAAAGTGGTTTTAAAGGCCATGCCTGTAAGCTCATAACACTCCACTGCTCGGGGACACATGGGCAGTGGAGTCCCCTGGGAGGATGATGGAGTCAGTAGGCAGAGCCTTTCCCAGAGCCCTACCGAACATCTCCAGGACCACCTAATACTAAAAACTCACACGCATGCACGCACACACTGGCACATACTCAGGGACGCACACACGCACAACAAACCCCCACACATTCACACATACACACAAACAGACAAACACACACACACACACACACACACACACAGACAGACACACACGCACACAGACACATACAGAGGTTTCCTCCCCCTCCAACACAAAGTCCCATGGACGCATCCTCTCACCCATTGGGACACTCTCCAGCAGTGAGGCAGCCAGTGGGGTATCTGCTGCCCACCATCGGCGAGTAGTAGTTGTAGAGGGAGAAAATCGTTCCTCATCATGGTGTTATCAATGCTACGCATATGCTGAGCCCAACTGTGTCTTAACTGGTGTCTCTTAATGTCGCTTGACCTCCCTGCCATCTATGGCCATGGATATATTCCAGCTAAGAGGACTGTATCTTACAATGGATACCTTAAAGTCATCCCCTCAATAGGAACCATCAAACATAACGGCACTACCATTGCCATCTGATCGCATGATATCAGATGATGATTAAATATAGGATGGATTTAAAATTATATTTCCCAACATTATGTGTCAGAACATGTGGGATTTTCCCTGGCCAAAAATGTGTTGCTTGAAATGTCCTGTGTTATGATCAAATGTATTGCTTTAGGATAAAACGTCTTGTTTTGTGATGAAACGTATTGCTTTTGAATAGAATGTATTGCTCCAGGACAAAATGTTCTGCTTTGCTGCAGTTGTGTGTTGTATTTGACACCTCCCTTAAAGGAATGTAGAATATGTGTCATTTCACAGTAACACGGCATCATCTTTGAAAAATCTTGTGACATATTGGTTAAATTACAAGGTGCCTCCCAGAACACTTTGATAATTACATACGCATGACCAGTAATGTATTGCACTCTAGTGAGTTGTGATCAATCAAATGAGAAATGACCACGAGGTGTGGTTCAGGGATGACTCCTCTGTAACCTTTGTTGACCTTTCAGAAAGATATCAATTGTCCAGAGTTGAAGGCAATTTTGGTGGACCACATCTGCCAAACCAATCTGCAACATTAGTAACAGCTGGCAGTGTGGGGTTATGCATAACATGTGGAGATTTCGAAATAAGACCGATAGAATAGCATCTTGTTTCACTGTATGTATATATATATATATATATATATATATATATATATATATATATATATATATATACTGTATATAGTGAAACAAGTTGCTATTCTATCTATATCTATCTATCTATCTATCTATATATATGTACGTATATATATGATAAATACATCTGACGCTATCGTTTGTGATTGCTCTCACATGCCCATCCACAGAGAGAGCTATGTTTACTGTATATTGAGTGAGTCACAAATAGCCTTTGTTGTTGACTAAATATTCCATCGTCATCGTCAAAAACCTGCTGTGTGCTCTTGTCTTTGCTGATTAATCAGTCAATCAATATCCCCATACTAAATGTTTTTTGTTTATTTCAAATAGTTTTTAATAAGTAAAAGTCATGCTTTATATTGTGCCTGCAAAAAATATATTAATGCTGAGATTCTGTTATTTATTTATTTACAAAGGAAAAAAAATCTTCAGTATTTATTTTTTTGCACGAGCTTGCAAATTTTAAAATGTGTATGTTGCAGCCATGCTCCGCCCTGTCGATCCTTGCACATTGTGCATTTGAATAGCCTGTCCCTTCGGCAATCCATGCAGTGGGGTTGCAGTCAGCCTGCATGGCCAATGATTATCTGCCAGAGGAGTAGGAGTCATGGCCTTGGCTGCCCAGTGACGTTCTATCACCACTTTCTACTGGGCATGCCAGGGAATCAATATGTGTATACAGAGAGAGAGACCGAGTCAGAGAGAGGGAGAGAGGCAAAGAGAAAGACTAAAAAGCTAGTTCAAACTACTATTGTGGGATAGGTTTATCCAGTTGTCGCAATGTCAACATTGATTGCAACAGTTATTGCGACAGCGACAAGCAATATGGTATAATTTTACAGCTGAAGCCAAAGTCTGCAATATCAAGGGGTAATAATCTTTGAGACAACTAAATATTCCACACCTAATAGTCCTTCTTCACCAATGTTGTTGACCTGGCAGTTTCCATGAAACCACACCCTTTTCACAACTGGACTCCAAAAGGTCACTGATAAGGCTGCAATCTAAATGTCTCAGAAGGCCGTATTCTCCACTGCTGTGTAAGCCCTTGACCTAAAGCCCAGTGAGAAAGAGCCAACCAATGAAACCCTGCCTCTCAAGACCTGGCCATCCAATAAGTCAGGTCTTAGCTCAGAGGCAGGCTTTCATTGGTTGGCTCTGTAGATCAGACAACCAGAGGCTACAATTGGTGAATTCCGAAACTGAAATGGATAATCTGCACTGAAGCATGCTCAGAACTGCCGCCCTCCCTCTTGTCATTAACGTGTATGCCAATAACACCTGGGAACAAGGTGACCCACAGCCATGAGCTATAGGATTCTGTCCCTTGAGCAGAAGCACAAACCAGCAGTCATGGAAAGTTACAGAAATGAACTCTGACGAAGGTACAGCGGTGGCGATGATGACACACACTTCCTCTACATCATGGAGAGAGAGAAGAATGACGAGGGCCACAAACACACCCAGTGGATGCCCTGCTGCTGAAGAGGGAGTGTCCTGTTTGCTGTCTAATGCTAGAGGACTTGGAACTCAACAAATACATACTTTATTTACTTAACACTTGGCAGATGCCATAGATATACTGTACGTATAGAATGAATGTCAACACATTGCCAACTATCATAAGAACGCGATAGACTGGTGACTCACAAATGAATGCAGGCAGCGGACAAAGAACAAACGGATAAATACATGAATAATAAATAAATAAACACAAAACCGAAGAACACAATTGACTAACCGGTTAAATGATGAACAAATGATGCAAAAAAATAAATAACAGACACATGTAATGGACTTCACTGGAACTACAGTAACTACTGTAACGGTGACATTGTGCGGTCTTGGCAGATGTTGCTGAATCTGTGATGCTGCAGATGTTATCACATGCTATTCTTCATGTGATTATTTTGTAAAAGCGTATATTTAAATGAATGTAACAATGAGGGCCATGCAGAACCACACAGTGCTGTAAGATATAGTCTAGTATCTATAGATCAAAAATTCCTATTTTCTATCAATTCAACCACATCAGTGGCCAGTGCTGCATCAATGACTTGCTGATGTTCACTGGGTTTATCTATGAGTTAAGATGATTTCAAGTTGGGTTTGAGCAAGATCCAGCCCACTATGAGGATCCTAATGGATGTCCACTTTGAGAGACACCCTCCATCTGCACTCACTATTGCCTTTAGTCCCCCTCTGACACCACAGCGTAGTGGTAGTGTAGCTCAGAACACGCCACTGCTGAGTGCATGTATGCTTGTTTTTAGGTGTATTTCTATCTGTGTGTCTGAGAGAGTGTGTGTGTGTGTGTGTGTGTGTGTTTGTGTGTGCTTTACTGAATGTGTGCGTGTGTGTTTGTTTGTGCGTGTGTGTATGTGTGTGGGTGCATCTCTCTGTCAGAGCAAATCAAATGAATGCCGTTGCTTTATCGGTGGCAGGTTTTTCTAAAGCATGTACATAGATGCAAGGTTATGCAACCACAGCAAGCTGTGAATTGGCTTCTGGAAAAAAAAATAGCTAACAAGGGAAGTCAATTAGGATCTTCAGGAGGTCAATTAGGATCTAGGACACGAGGAAGGGAGATAAGAACATGAAGCACAAAGTGGCAAAACCAAGGCAGGGAGTGTAAATGTTTTACAAGTTAAATCGTAAAAGGGGACGATGTCAGAATATCTGTCTTGTGGAGTGCCCACGAGAAAGATATCTTGATTAACCCCATACAGAGGCCATCGTCATTCATAATTTAATGGTTGCAGCATTCAATAATAAATGTATAGAGATGAATGTTTCACGATGACAGCGCTGTAGGGGAGCCTGACAACATGCACACATAGACACTAAACGTTGTAAAGGTACAAAATGGAAGGCGAAAGCCGAAGAAAGGCAAAGCAAATGCGCACGCGGCGATTTACCGAATTTGTGAATGGACACATGAATGCTTAAAACGTGTTGCACGTGTTGAGACACTTGAACAATAGCACTTTGACCAAAATCACCTTGAATCTAATTCACATCCTGTCGCTTCTTCTCATCATGTACAGTGGCCGCCAGCCATTTTGTTTGCTGGTTATTGCCAGTGCCTCCCGACAGCGCTGCACCTACTCCAGTGCATGGGACAAATCACTGGTCGACACTGTAAGAACTCCATTTCCCCACCCCCTCCCCATCTCATTTCATTTATCTCATCCCCTTTCCTTGTCAAGCAATTTTGGTGAATGATCATGCTGGTCTATAAATTACGGTAGGCCCGCGGGGGGAGGGAGGAGGGGCAATGCGGCGAGAGGTGCAATTGTAATTTACAACCGGGAGGCTGGTTGCACCATAGCAGCGGCTCAGGGAACACCTCACAGGGTCGGCTGCATCGCCACTGTCCATTGCACCGCACGTTTGTTGTAGTAATGCTCCTGGAAGGATCACCCTCTGAACACATCCAGCTGGTTTGTTATCTGTTATCTTTTCGTTCTACAAAACACACACATACAGACCCAGCTCACGTAGGCCTATAGCGTGCAGTTTGCCCCATCACTATATTAAATACATCACTTTGCCGTGTTTGTTATTCCTAGTTAGATAACATAACTATCAGTGTATCCCTTGTGCTAAAGAATGTCTTCACAACTCAGTGATTATATCTTGAAAGAGTGTATCCACTACCGGGACAGCTGGAATCCTCGCTGCTTGTTAGCAGCCCAAAACCACAGAGCCTGTAGGCATGTGCCTTTAACAGCTGCACCCACCTAGTCAAATCACACTCACCATCCAACATCTGACATAATATTGGATAGTGACAGTGTTTTTGCTTGTTAAAATCGTCTGAGGGAGTTAAAACGACGAATAGATGATTCATGCCGGAAGAATAAAAACACTTGCCTTCAGTGAATCATTTAACACAAGTTATAGTCGTTTTATACTTCACTCTTAGTTTGGTGATGCTGTTTTTATTGTATTTATTATGACCGACCGGTTTCTTACCTTCTCCTGTAAAACATGCAGATGGCCACTGACCTACCTAACCTGAATCTAACCTCTGTTTACCAAGACAGTCCACACATTGCTGCAGCTGGCCTGAGCTCCATCACCATCCCCCCCCCCCCCCCCTCTTCCTCACCATTATGCCTTTTTGAGTCTCTACAGTCCCCCCCCACCCCACCTACACTACAACCCACCACACCCCCACTCGTCCTGGCAGCTTCTCCAACATCCCACCCCATCCCATCCCATTGAAGATGACACACTGCTAGTCTGGAATAAGAATGCTGCTCAATTTCAACAAGGATTTCGGGCTTGGGCTTGGACATGTTGGAAGAAGCCCATCATCTTCATCAGAGCCCAGGCCAGCTGACACAGAGATTGTTGCTCTATGCTATTCCGCTACAAGCTACAATCTACATTATTTGTCATGTTTTTCAATTTCTTGAAAGAATGGCGCCAATTAAAAGGTGTTAAAATGCCACTGCTTGCCAATGTTCAAATCTTAAGGCACATGGTAGTCTACATTTACTGATTATTTAGGGATTATATATTTATCTTTCAAATAGATAAGCACGGTTAAATGATTAACTACACGTAAAGTGCTAACAAATTGCAGCACTGTTGACCTCATCTGGCTCAATGGTGTTCAGGCAGGCAAGTGCAGCAACCAACAGATGGCAAGGTCCCGAGCTGAATCTGAAGCACTCCGGTAGCTGTGATGATATTGCCACTTTTGTGGAGCCACTGGGGGAACATTGACACTGGTTTATTTCTGCAAGGACAGTGTTTTGGATACATGATCGAGGAGAGATTAAGACCTCACTCAGATCTCTAAGTGAGGTGCAAGTTGAGCCAAAGGGATACGAGATGCTTTGCAGACGCACAAGGGACACTCTTCAGATGGCTTGGCAGAGAATGTACCAGGGGCCCGGCATTGAGGATCAGAGATGATGACTGAAGACTGATCCCGCGATGCTCCCTGATCTGCACAACACATGAGTTTGTTGCGTCCTTGATGTGGATGTGGAAATGTATGCTGACACATGACGTGCAACACGCGCAGGGAGCCAGGGTTCCATTTTGAAGCATGAATACATTCAAATGCACTTCTAAATGCATGGCTCATTACACACAAATCATTACACAGTAAATATATTCCTGATGCAATGTGGCGGTAGAGAGTGTCCCACTCCTGTGAGGGATCTCCCCCCATAAGGGAATGAATCAACATCAATTATTCGCGAGTATACTCAGTATTCATGGGCAGCCCTTGCGAATAAATACATCTTTGATTGATGATGATTTTTGGGTCAAAATAGGTGCTGCATGTGTGTGTGTGTGTGTGGATGTGTATGTGTGTATGTAATTTCACCCAGTCAAATATTCTCTCTCTCTCTCTCTCTCTCCCCCCCTCTCTTTCAAACTTTACATAAATATTATGCTTATGCATGCAGCACAGTAGGGCAAGAAATGTATTGATCTTGGTAAATTCAGGTTGGCTTTTTCAAAGTTTGCTTGTAGTGTGTGTGTTAGTGTGTGTGTGTGTGTGTGTGTGTGTGTGTGTGTGTGTGTGTGTGTGTGTGTGTGTGTGTGTGTGTGTGCGTGTGTGTGTGTGGTGTATAATAACTCATTATGGTATGCCTTTGAAAGCACAAACATTTCATTCTAACATGTGGGTCTGGGTGAAACAGCAGAGGCGTGTGTGTTAAAATGAACGCCTCTTTCTCTTTACATGAAGCCTCTCCCAGCATGCAACGCTGTAATGTCTAACCGGTACTGCGTTTTTGAATTATGTATGCAAATCACTGGGTTTGCTCTCAAATGTTATTCAACAATGTCCAATGACAAAACCTTGAATCCTGACAAAACCTTAAAATAAAATGTGTTGGTATTCAATTTTTCCTCTATTTTTAGATTCTGTATTTTGTAATTATGAAACTAAATGTTATAGTTATACTTCCCATTTCTCTCTCTCTCTCTCTCTCTTGCTCTCTCTTTCTCTCTGACACACATCCAGGGGTGGGAGGTGGCCTTAAAGGGTCATAAATTACAACTTTATGGCCTGTCAGGGCCAACAAAAGCACACAAAGCAAACTAAGGTCAGGGAATCACAAAGCAGAGTGGAGTAGAGAACGAGGGAGATGTAAGTCAAGGTGCTGAGAGTGTGAGACCAAAGAAGGCAACTGAGAGCCACTGCCTGTCCAAGAGCATATCTCAAGCAGCATCAGGAAGGGGTGCTTCAATACCCTCCATTATGTATGCCTTCACAAGACAGGCCAGGCCCTTATTTAGGCTTCAACCTATATTGTGGGCCTCCTTCCCTCCTTGCTCCGTCTGAAGCTCCTTGGTGTACTGCATCCCACACTCAACTAAACTCAAAAATGTAACATGAATAGAAGCAGTGTGTTAGCTCTTCAACGTTAGATCTGCTCCTCTTTGTACAGTCTCTCCACGCCTCCTGATGGTGATATGCCATCACCCCCTGTCATTGACCCCACCAGAACATGTTAAGGTTCTTGACCTTGCTCCTTGGTCTACATTGCCACCTGCTGACAAGACCTAGTTGTACGTTTTTACAGATACTTCATTTACAATTAGTGGTAATGTAATTAACTCATCCTCAAACCACACCCTGAACCCCTTTCATATGTATGACCTTTACATTGCGAGTGTGTATATGTGGGTATATGTGTGTGTGTGTGCGTGTGTGTGTGTGTGTGTGTGTGTGTGTGTGTGCGTGTGCGTGTGTGTGCGTGTGTGTGCGATTGCATTCCCCCACTTTAAGCGTGCAACATATATTCTTTTAAGAATAACTGCTTCCCGGGGTTAAACATTGATCCATTTCCCTTTTCAGAGATTGTGATTTGTAACGTCTGTCACAGCAACTGACCCGAGGGAGGACTTAACCACGCCGTAGCTCGAAGGCTTTTCCTGCTGCTAGACCCCTTCGGCAAATCAATAGTGTCTGTGTAGCTCCGCAACACACATCAGTCCACGTTGAGAAGTCTCACCTGCTTCCTTGTCAATGCTACTGGTTGGCGTCAAGCAAAAGGGTTGCACACACTTCACAACATGGGATTTGACTGTCTATTTTCTCAAATGATGTTGACATGTATAATTACATCGTGAATAAAACACACACAGAATCAAACTCATTGTACATTTGTTGCATTGTGTGTTGCAAAAAACCCTGAAAATCGAATTTTATGGTTGAGTCATTTTACTAAAAATGATTTACTACACGCTTTCACTTTTATTCAAATCACTAGATTGATTTTAATGAGAATAAGGTTGACGGTTATATAATTTCTGACATTTTTCAATATTAGGGCTGACATAATTTCATTCAGTTGGTTTGTTTATTGGTGGGAATGGAAATCTGCCTACTCACAGGCCTCCATGGCACACGATTTGTTGTATTCATGTAAATGAACAAGCAACCTTTTTTGTAACTGCTTATGCATCAGTCAAAATAGACAAGATGTTATGGTACCATGCAGTGTATATACCAAGGGGTTAATGAAGATGAGCGTTGAGTGGAAACTAGCCCGGCCAGCCACTAGTCCTCCACTGAGGTAGCCGACTGGACACTCATCACTCAAGTCGGTTCGTAGCTCCATGCTGTCTGTTGTCTTTGATAACCATACCTAGTCATGGTTTATCCCTTATGTGATCAGCACTACTCCAGTCAGAATGTATGTAGTCCAGACCATGGTATGATATCAATTAGACTGTTAGCTTTCCATCATGACTCATTTAGTTTAGGCAATTCAGAATAGTCAAAACGGATAACAAATACTGTTTGACTACCAGTAATTACTTACAGCTCCCAGCTTGTACATATAATTAAATAAACGGCCTCATGCGCTATAATGGTTTGTTACGTTTGGGAAACAATCAACTGTTTATAACAATATGTAAACACAAAAAGGTTCAAACTCTGTGTGAAACTAGTTGTTTACATGGCCGGCATGCCATGTGAACAAGGTAAAGAAGACAAGCTTGGTTCGAGGGAAGCAGGGGGGGGGGGGGGAGCGCTTGGAGGGGAAGTTTTAAACACATCGCACCAGCACATCCATATTAAGTAAGGCGACAGCGCTAACGATAGCGCTTAGCATACGAGACATAGACGGTGCAAGGCCGAGAAAAACCTTCTATGCACAAAATGTGGTTTCCTGGGGTTTCAGCCATAGCAGTGCGGCTTCCAAAACTGCGTGCTAGTCTGGTGAGACGGAGACTGACAAATTGGAGAAAAAAAATAAAAATAAATAAATATATATATATACATGTTTATAGCTGGCGGTATGACTGATGCTTAGCCTCCTGATTTCAAGGGACACATAGAGAAGCTGAAGGCGAGCCTCTGCCTCCTCTGTACGGATCACTGCAGCGCGTCAGCCGCAACATAAAGCAGGAGGGATTTCATCAGAACGGGCCCATCGGTGCCCCGATACCTCTCTGCAAACAGTGTGTGCCTCGTGTGGACTGAAGTGGTTCGTTTTATTTCCACGCTTATTTCCCTTTGAACATAGCCTCTCAATGTCTGTTCCTCCTCATTTCCCTGTGTACTGTATATGTCGCTCTCTTATCCCCTACAACCACCAGTGCAAAACCTCAGAGCCCATCGTTGTGAACGGAATCCCAATGAGTTTATTTTCCGCCCCATCCCTTCCTGCCTCCCCGTTCCTTGGTCGTCTCTCTCTCTCTCCCTCCTCCCTTCACCTACTATGTCCATTTATGTGTAGCAGCATCGATTTAAAATGTGAGATATGTGCACGCCCACGTCTCCCAGACTCCTACACAGCAGCCCTGCAGTCTTGTATTTGCTCTCTTTCACGCTCACACCCCCCCCTTCCTTTTCTCTGAATCTCTCTCTCTCGCTCTCTCTCACCTCTTTCGCTCAATCTCCCTCATTCTCTCTCTCTCTCTCTCTCTCTCTCTCTCTCTCTCTCTCTCTCTCTCTCTCTCTCTCTCTCTCTCTCTCTCTCTCTCTCTCTCTCTCTCTCTCTCTCTCTCTCTCTCTCTCTCTCTCTCTCTCTACCCCCATGTTGCTCTCATAAACTCATCTGTTCATTACTCTCATTGGCCCGGCTCATTGTCTGCCTTGTTTGGTGCATTTCTTTCACACCAGTCCCATTTATCTTTCTGTCACCCCAGGCACAACCCGCACCCTGAGTCCCCCTTTTTTTGGAGTTTTCCAGGGCTCGGCGTCATTTATGCTCTTATTACCATTTCATTTGGTTCTTTCATCATCCATGCCACATTGTGACTTGTACATGAATCCATTCCCTGGGCGGACCGGTGCACCGTCTCTCTGCAGGAGATTTTACTGCGCGACATACATGCATTTCGCGGTGTCTTGGACGCCGGTGCAAACGTTCAATCTGGATCTCAGTGTTCCCAATTGAGTTCACATGTTTCATGCCATGATGTGTCATATACACAATTGTGGTAGCAATCACAAAAATGGCCCAATTGTGTATCACTCTCAGTGTTTTCCGGTGAATGTCACTAATAACCCAGCCGAAGGAAACACGCTGCTCTAGATAGGCTCAGACAATAACAAGCGGATCTTTTGCCTTTTATATCCAATGCGTTCAGCCTACATTTGTTGCTGTCGTGTCTTGTGTGTGTGTGTGTGTGTGTGTGCGTGTGTGCATGTGTGTATGTATACATGATAAGTCGTGCACTGGTTTCATATCCCTGGCGTCCCCTTAATCCTGTCTTTCAATTCATTTCCCAACTTGCCGTTCTCCTCCCTCCTAAATTCTGACCAAATCAATCAAATCAATTGATGAGTTGATCAGAGGGAGGGTCACCTTGAAGCACACATTCTCAGTGAGATTGGATGCAGTGAGATTGGATGCAGAGCCCTGATAGAGGAGACAAAACACTCCTCTCCCGCATGGGGGGCTGTAGGGGAACTTGGGTGACGTATGGGAGTATAACACACTGGAGCAGATCTGGAGGAAGCCTGAGAAGGAAAACAAATCTGACATGGCACACAACAGATTACAAAATACAAATATTAGAAGAGAATGATTCCTAAATGATGTTGATACATCCCCTAGTTCTCCTACAATACATGCAACCGCTCAACATGACCATAATGAGACAATTTCATTATTAAAGAGTACATTATGTAACAAACATGTTAGAATGTGAGAAGTCTCTCCCTCTGTGTGCATGTGTGTGTGTGTGTGTGTGTGTGCGCCTGTGTGTGTGTTTTCTGCGTGTTGCTCAGCTACAGAGAAGCCACTCGTTCATCTGCTCTGCGCTGCCATGTGCAGACAATATCAATGTGGATATTGTCAGCATTAACCAGTGACTCACACTCTATCCAGCTTGCTGTAGCCACAGCAAAGGTGTCTAACCATATCTATTTCATTACCTCCCTATCGCTTAACACTGTTTCTAATCCTTATGGATCAGTGGTGACAGGGTATAGATTTCGGGACTTCAGCAATGGTAAGTGTGTGAAGTACATACTAAACTGCAAAGCACAAAGACTAAGACATAAACGGGCTCCTAAGTGGGCTTCGACTAAACTTTTAATACAGGTGTCGCTCACCCCCTCTTTATGTTCCAATTAGTCACTCAGTACGAGATGTTGAAGCTCACACACACCCACACACGCACACTCACACACACACACACACACACCCACACATGCACACACACACACACGCACGCACGCACGCACGCACGCACACACACACACACACACACACAAACACACACACACACACATTGTCAACATGCATCATAGAACTAACCAACACACTCAAATGTTGAAATACTTGCAAGCACTTTGTGAGCATGTGACAGAAGAGCATGGGAGAGAGGGTGGGAGAGAGAGGGGTGGGACAGTGGTAGAGGGGTGGCAGCTCATTAGCTTTTCACACATTGCAATTTATCCCTCAAAACAAACACCTGTCAAAGAGACTAGTGGTGAGGCAGTATCTAGAGGGAAAGTGTTGGTTCGCCTCGAGTTTAAACAGATTTATCGATGGGTAAAAAGCTGAGGCATGGACAGGGAGGAAAGAGGTGTGAGTGCCATGAAGGTAAGGCAGAAACAGGGTGAGCTAAAGTGATCTGGTGTCGTCTATGGTGGAGAATCTATGGTCTGGTCTACCTATGATCAATGGTGGTGGATAACTTTGTATAGTGACACACACACACACACACACACGCACGCACACACACAGCACACACGCACACACACACACACACACACACACACACACACAGCTTGTACATGTTAAATGATGGATGTTTGAAAGTCATCACGTTACCAAAGCAACCACCCAGCGCAGCAGAGAAATGCTTTCAGAAATAGAACAGACACTGGTCTCCTGTGCATTTATACAATTTGGCTTATTGGGGGAGTGAAACCAAGGAGGGGGGGGGGCTTTATGGTGACACACAGAGAGAGAGAGAGAGGACAGGGTGAGAAGAAGAACCAGGCTATAAAGAGTAAAAGAGGCAGACCATAAATTATAGAGCAATGACTGCAAAGAGCAAACACCAGGAACATGTGATCATCATGTAGAGACACCTAGAAGCAGAATTTCACTCATTTAATTCAAACTTAATGTGCTCCTGGTCCTCCAAACATTTTCTAAATGCAAGAAGAACCAATGTGCCATCATAAAAAAATATATGGTAATGAAGGTGACATGTCCTGGCAATGCATTGTTTGCAAAAAAAAAAGAGTGGTAAATATCTATATTATATAAGCTAGATAAGATCAACAATTTTATATTTTTATATTATATAAAGCAGTTACCATGGGTAGTGCCAGCGACGTGAAGACAAAAAACACTAGAGACAGACAGCCACCGTGTGGTCACTTGGTGTCACTGCAGCCAGACAGACATAGTTACTTTTACCTTCATTAACTTCTAACTTCGAAACGTTGGTACATTATAGCTACATCAATGCATCGCTTCAGATACTTGATCATTAAGACAGCAACACAGTATCAGGGACATGGTTTTCTGTCGTCACTTTTCAATTTGTGAGATTGGTGATATGTCTGGTTTAGTTGTATGTCAAATGGTCGTATCAGTTGCATGTGGCTCATTTTTCAAGGCAGTAAGATAGCTGATAATGTTTGATCCCCCCCCCCCCCCCACCCACCCCCCCCCAAAAAAAAAAATCTACCAAAAAAATCTACAAAAAAGCCTACTTAGCATTATTCTTCTCAACATGAATCAACCGTTTCGAATGAGCCATAATGGACACACAGCAGCACTTGAGAGGAAGGTCGACAATATGTCGACGTTCAGTGACTGAATAATTACATTTCCGTCCCATCCTCATCCTCGATCACACTACGGCATCCGGACCCCTCATTGGCTACCCACGGGCAGACGCGGCAGGCAGCTGTAGGCGCCGGGGAACAGGTTGACGTCGACGGGGTTGCCGTCCAGGCGGATGTCTTCCAGGTGGTCGCGCCGGTAGCTGCGGTCGTGTGTATTACAGAAGGTGTCCTCGTGCAAGCCCTGGATGTTGTTGTTCTGCGGGACAGAAATGTAAGGACGAGATAGAACGAAAGACAAGTCAGATAGGATCATCAGGCTGGCAGTGGGGTATGTGTGTGTGTGTGTGTGTGTGTGTGTGTGTGTGTGTGTGTGTGTGTGTGTGCTTGATATCTACAACAGAGTGCCGATGCAGTAGATTATTAATTTTCTAGTTATATATTATATATTCCAGATTCCAGAATGTGTATCTTACCTGCAGATGCAACACTCTCAAGCTCTCAGGTAGTGGTATGGGAATGTAACTCAGATGATTGTTGGACAAATAAAGAAACTCAAGTTGACTCATTTCCTGCACAGAGGTTGGAATAGAAGAAGCAAGGGAGAACAACAAATTGCGGTAAGACAGGCTCAGGCTCAGACTCAGCAATACATCAAGTGGACTGTAGAGGGTGCTGTTTGTTCACATGTGGCAGTAACACACGTTTAGGCGGGTGAACTTTAACCCGACAGAATAGCCTTTTCATTACCATTTGACTGAACATGAAGGAAAAAAAATGCGGTTTGTAATTGTCGAATTATCGAATTACCAACCATCAATTACATGTAAAGAGGCACTTAACTAAATGCAACTGATTATTGAGTGGGATACAAGATAGCAAATTAAAGACTGTAAGACCAAATAAGACAAGACAACTTATATGATGTATTCATGTATTCAGCCAAACATTAAAGCAGAGAGAGCTGTTTCTTTTGTACATCTTTGGATGCAAGTTATAGTCCAGACTCAACTCTTAATAGTAAAAGTGGCCACAGCTAAATTAAAGTCAAAACGGATAAATTAGCTGAGGCCTAAAGTTGCAGATTTCAAATAAGAAATAAATAATACATAAAATAAATATTGGGTGATTCATAAGATGAATAATAGTGTGATTAATTAAAGAGTGTTTAATGTTTAATTGGTTGTGTTTAACATGCTATAAATAGAATTTAGGGAGAGAATTGAAAAAGGGCTGAATTAATCCAGAAGGTGGCAGTAATGCAACACTCAGACCTTCTGAGGCCCCTTAGTTCTGTGAGCCAGAGGGGGGGTCAAACATGACCGTTCTTCTCAGGGTAAAGTTCTGTGCATCACTGGTGTTTACAGTAGCATCTGGCCAGGAACAAGGCATGTACCACCACGTTGTGGTACTTTTTTGGAGTTAAGCTAGTAGACCAGTGAGAATTACAGACAGCTGATGTTGTGAGAAACTTAACCCTCTCTCGGACACGGACATCAACTGCTGTTAACCCTCTCTCAGAGATGAATGCATCTTTGACATAATTGATGACTGATGAGTATGTTTTGTAGTCTGAGGTCAAAGACATTCTTGAGATTCCAGTGTTCACAATCTGTAGTACATGTGTACATCGAATACAATTATTTGGAGACATTAGCCATTAGCTGTGTTGTGACTTTTTAGTTTTTTGTCTGCGGTTCAACTCTTTTGGCCTCAGTAGTGATATTGTGACATGACACACACATTGTCACAGGTACAGGCAACATCAAAACAAAAAAGGCATACTAAAATATGCTGTGCTATGTTTTGAATAAAGGAATAATGGTTTAGACTCAAGTCTCTAAAGCACGCTACATTTGAGCTCCACAGGTGGTGCTTGTGGAGCTGGACCCAGACAGACCCCAGTGAAATGTTCACAAACCGGTTGGCAGAGACTGGCAGAAACATAGGATTTGACTCATCTTTACACCAAAACCCAATGAAAAGCCTAAGACCACGCACAGTTGTTCCAATATTTTTGCTCCATTTTCCATTATTATGTACGCAACGCGGAAGCATTTCCCTTGGAAGTTTCATTTCACTTGAAATTTTCAACAGACGAGCAACCTGCTGAAACAGCGTGACATGTGGTTATGTTGTTTGGTTGACTTGACAAAGTATGAACTGTAAGAACACAAACTCACACAAAAGAATAAGAACACAACATTTTGGGAACAGCGATAAAATGTATTCAATACGTAGCCTTGCTTCATCTTTTTTTTTTTTTGCTGTCTCATGCTGTGATACAGCCACTCCATATGCAATGCATTAACCATAGTGTGTAGTCACTGGGAGGTAGGATTAGTCCTGTCGTAAAGAAGCTGTGACCCCTTTTGCATACATCTGCTTAGCTTGACTTCACCTTTATCTGACCTTTATCTTTCCCTCTTTTGAGCGAGGCGATAACATTCCAGGGAGGAGGTTCTGTGAAGCACTTCGGGGCTCACTCCACATGAGAGAGGACTGGTGTATGTTGACATTAAATGGAAGGTACTTTCTTCTGTTATTATAGTACAACTATTATTGAACTATTGCGTGCTTCTCTGCATTTAGAAGTCCCATCTGATCTAGACGCAATATCTCGTTAAGCAATTGCCATGGCGGCGATCAATCATTGTTGCGTTTTGAAAAAACCTGAAACAATGTTGGGTTCACTGCCCCTTTACAGTCATAATTGCTATCTTTCTTGTAAACTTTGATCTAATTTTAAAGACTAAATAACTAGATTTAGCTCACAATTTATCTATCAAAGAATCTCATCACTTGACACCTGGCTACTTGATGCTGTCATAGACAATGATGTGATTTTGGAAGTACCTACTGGTGCCAAACAGAGAACAGGCCAGTACAGGGCAGAACAGGCCAGTGCAGGGCATTACAGGCCAGTACAGGCCAGTACAGTGCAGTACAGGCCACCATGGCATCTCCTATGGTGGTCGATGCAAAGGGAGCAGTGGGGGATTCAGTTGGTTGTAATCTGTGACTTCAGCACTAGATGCCGCTTAATTCTACACATTACACCTTTAAAACAATTGTACTGTGATCAGAAGCCCTACTTATAATTTTTGCATCCATTCAAACAACAATGGGTTGTATTTTTTTGTAATCAATGATGAACAGATACACACACAATGCACTCCTTTTAGGCCTCTGACCCTTTTCCGGATTAGATTATTAATAACTCTAACTTTAAAGTTTATTGTTAACTAAATTGTGCTCAAAAAGCGAAGTGCTCGCTGAATTCAGATTGGATTGGGCTCATTATCCTCAACACAACAGTTAATGGTACACATATTGACAGTCAGGATATTGCTTAACCTTGTTCCCACATACATCTGTCTTTAAATCTGTTCATAGCAATGACTTAAAACAATGTCATAATGTTCATTTCAAGTTCAAGGGTTCATTCATAAGCATAAGCGTGTTACTACCTCATTTTAATTTGGTACTATATACCTTATGTAGCTGAATGTTATTAAAATTCTCTTAGATAAATGTTCCATATTCTTATGAAATTAAATATATTTTAGGAGCTGATATCTAAATATTGTGTCATCAGGAGAAACATTGAAGTCACATTTATTTAGTCACATTTTTGAAGGCTTTTCATCTTGTCTAATTGAAAATGAATTGAATTGAAAATGTTTGTGATTGTGTTTTGTAATAAATGGCCTAGCCATCTTCAGGTGTTATCTGTTCTGGTTGACTGTGCCTGCCTCTGAATGAGCTAATTTAGATTTTAGACTGCTCCCAGCTCTTTTCTGATTGGTTTGAGGAATCCATCTTGCCTATTCAATACAGACAGAGAAACAGAGGGAGGAGGGAGCCAAGAGGGAGAGGATTTGTTTGGTATAGTCTCAACTATCAAAAACAACTATCAAATCTTATCTACAGCAACTAATTTAAGAATGATTGAAGGAGGGAAGAATTTACTTGTTTAGTCTAATGTCTCATTCACACCCTTTCCTTCTCATTGCAGTCAGAAGTATCCATTTAATATCATCATCAGAGCTAGAATTATAAAATGAACCCAATGCATGGGATTTACCTTGAATCCTTCAGCATGTATCCCACCATCAGTCAGTTGGTTGTTGCGTACGTCGATGTGCCGCAGGGTCCCAGGGAGCGCGGGGAGTGCCTGCAGGTTGTTACTGGACAGTACGACCTGCTCCAGCTGTGGTAAGCCCTGGAACACGTCCTCATCCATGCCTGAGATCTGGTTCCCTGATAAGTCGATGCCTTTCAGCTTATCTATAAAATGGAGACAATGTTGCACATTTCTTAGTTTGTATTTATTTTTTACCGGCCACTGCTTTCACCTAGAGAGAGTGTGAGAGAGATTTTTTTCATTCATTCTCCTTTACAAAATCTGAGAAAGCATATTTTGATATTTTGCATATAGATATTTGTCGTGCTTGAGTGTTACAAGTCAACATAACAAGAAAGACAGATCAACACAATCCATCCTGAGGAAATAAATACACCCCACTGACACTCAATCTGCAATTGCTTAACATTGACGTTTATATTTATGAAGGGAGGCTGATCTAGATGACCTATACAAAGGTCTCCTACTAGAACAGTAGGTTAGAATATATTACAGGACAAAAACATTGTTGCTTTTCATTGCAAATGTCCATAATTACAAGAATATAATAAGAATAGAAATAAGCATATACTAATTATTATAATAATAACAACATAAAGTACAACCACAATGCCAGTAATAATAGTAATAACAAGACATTTTTTATTCCACGTGAGGAATTACTTGTGCATAGGAATGCCCAAAATCATTGAGATAAATGTTGTTAAGGTGGGGATCAAACTGTGAACCCTCCGGTTGTTGAACACACACTGTACCCACTAAGCTATGCCACCAAGTTAGCAACCAGAAAGCAATTAGGGGGGTCAAACATAACAATGAAAAGCTCGGCTCAATGTTATCTCTTTGGGCGCTTTGTGCACGTTTAATCGCAAATATCTCAAGTAGTATAAAGTTGACAAAAATGAAAAATACACAGCACAGCTATACGGATGTAGACCTTTGTAATACTGTTTGAATTAAATCTCGAGGTCCAGTCCTTTAGCTTCCATTCATTGCACACTTTTGGTGTGAAGAAGAACATGACGAAAAAGCGATTTCTAGATAATGTCTAGATAATTCATAATATTCTATTCACATAATCTAAACATATCTTACTCAGGTTGATAAAGTCTGTGTTCTTCACGTGCCGGATTTTGTTGAAGCGACCGTAGAAATGCGTGGTGTCTTTGGGAAGGGGCGGGATTTGCTTCAGGTCCGAGTCATCACAGTACACACTTCCACTCAAACACACACAGAGCAGACACGTCGGCATACCTTTAGAGAGAGTGAAAGTCTAGGCATGAGTGAAATCGGGAACATACAGTGCAAAGTGAGATGCATTTTTGTTTGAGTTATTAGTCAGAACTCACCCAGGCCAGTTTCGGGCCCGAAGAGGCCCGGTCCTTTGAAGTCCAGTGTTGTGACTGAGAGGGGGCCATCAGTTGGGGCCCCTTCCTCCTCAGTGGTCTCATGAGCTGCTGGAGGGCTCTCTCGCTCAGCAGGCACAACTGTGCCAACACCAATCTTCTCTCCGCCAAGACAGCCCCAAGAAGAGTTGGATGTTAAATTACAGCTTCACCGATAAAATAACAAGTCTTTCCTGACTTGTCTGTGGAGGCGACATCAGTCCACCCACTTTGATCGCACACCAGTCTATGTGTTTTCATTTCTTCACTCAGTTTTGACACAGACCAGAAGGGTTAGGAAAACTTTATTTCGTACGCAACAATTTAAACAACAGAAAGTTCACCAATATTGAGGATCCTTCCATTAGCTGCTTGGGATTTTTACTCTGATTAGATCTGTGAGTAGATGGTCTTCTGGGCTATGTCCCGTGACACAAGACAACACCTGCTGGACTCCTTCCCCCATACAGGCCCACACAGATCATTGAATTGTCAAGATGTACTGCTTCAGAAAGATAACAGTGACAGCAATATTTTCAACAAAAAAAAAACCCATACTGATTATTCTTTCACATTTAATGGTATAAAAATACATACAATATGAACTACATAAAAAAAGTTTTTCACGG
Organism: Urophycis tenuis; assembly: GCA_036785325.1. Classification (NCBI taxonomy): domain Eukaryota; kingdom Metazoa; phylum Chordata; class Actinopteri; order Gadiformes; family Phycidae; genus Urophycis; species Urophycis tenuis. The sequence continues at coordinate 10,108,777 of JAXIVH010000008.1, forward strand.
TCAAGGTTAATGTTAATGTGGTATTTGGGACATTTCAAAATCCCATCCAATTGATTATTTCTTAATTTACATTTACATTTAGGGCATTTAGGAGACGCCTTTATCCAAAGCGACTGTAATTTCCCAGCTTGGGATCAATAAAGTATTTCTATCTATCTATCTATCTATCTTACAAAGAGTACATTTGTCATAAGGAGGTGAAACATTTCATTGCTGCTAATACAGTAAGAAAGTCACCAGAACAAGTTTCAAGCACCTCAAATTGCTAGATCATTTATTTTTTATTTATGTTATATTTTTTTCAGATTTTCAGTAGAAACAGTGAGACAGACACATGCACGTCGGTCTCACGCCTGTGCGTATGACAGACAGGCAGACAGACAGACAGACAGAAATGGGGGTATGGTAGCCGAGCAGCTCAGCTACAATGATAGCGGACACTCTTACCTCTGGATCCAGGTCATCATAGTCATAACTTTCTCCAAAACCATTGGGATCCAGGGTGTCCCATTCTGGTGCATTGTTCAGGTCATACTCATCCCCTTCTACGTCCCCGACGCTCGGCCGTGGGATGAGAAAGATGAGTGCCACGGTCAGAGGAACCATCAGTGAGTGCAGTGCCATTATTAGGTCATACGTCAAACGTACCTGTGATCAAAAAATGGAATGAGAGTTTGTCTGATTAACCGTCTTGGTCGTCTCTCTCTGAGTGTTTTCATTCGGTCTGGGCAAGGGTTCAGGTGGAATTTTGGGTGCCCTCACTAAATGTTTTTTGTACTCTCATATAGATGTATTACTACAACATATGAGGTGGATAGCACAATGGGGAAGAATATGGTCGAATTAAGCACAAATCGGGTTCCATGGTTAAAACTACTTCCCAAAACCCTTATCAACCTGCTTCATCATTTTATCTACGATTCAACATTTAATGTTCATTACACTTTTTGTTCATATACAAAGGTCAACAAGTATTACTTTATTCTCTATTTAGTTGAACTTTGTCTTCTTAATCAAGAACCCATTTGGTTGGTTAATCATATATGGGAGAAAAAAGATTTTAAAAAGGGTTGTAAAAGACTGTTGTGTTATTGTAAATGATTTTAGAAATAAACCCTTGAAAAGATCATATTCATTTCTCCTATTCCCTCTCAATTGTACAAAGACTTAAAATGTAACACCTGAGCATGTTGGTCTACTTTATGAGCAAATAGCTTTCTGTCGACTTAAGTGGCCCATAAATGCTGAAGTAGCAGCTGTATGTTAGAGTCAACATGTTTCACAGAGCAGATGGGCAGGGTTAGAGTGTCACCAGTAAGAAATACGGCGGGCACAAACACGTGAATGGTACCCCTTGAGATATTTGTTTTAACCTATCAACCTTAACCTCGACTTTAATTAATGCTTCCATCTGCCTTTCAAGAAAATTATTATTTCCTGTGTTCTGGGACTGAGGAAGGAATCCAATTACCCAGATACAATTGATAAATCCTATTCCCATTGACGTCATGTGGCAGGGACAGGGTCAATCAACAAGTTCTAAAATTTGCCTTTTGTCTAGACTCTTCATCATGGTCCAGAGTGTAATGTGCCCTTCAAATCTGCTACGCTATGAGAACATCTCAATATTTTTTATTGGGAAACCATTTGTCACATTTTCACAGTTGACATTTGGGAGTTTGGGCCTCCAACACAACCACACAGCCACAGAGGTATTAGTGGCCTTCTAAAAATAATGTCAATGAAATGCTTCTTTTGAAATAGTGGTATCATCGTGGCATTTTCTAATGGCAATTATAAAGGTGGTTAGTGCACAACAAATGCAGTGGATGACCCTGGCCTCTGTACTTGCATGCAGCACTGTGACGCTTCTCAGGAATGTACAACTACAATGCATGTTGCCATATAACTTGCTGCGTTCATCGTAGTGAGTTTGCAGAATAACATTTTTAATCAGTGATCATTGACCAGATGACAAAGAAACACCTTATTTCAAGAGCAGCCTTAATGATGAAGCACGTCTTTGTGGATAACGTTCCATCTGTCAACTCTTCTAATGCCAAGCAATTACTTGCACAGAATCCAATTACACAGACACATGAGTACCTCCAGGATAACAAGGACAAAAATCCACCCCCTCCCAGAAAAAACAAACAAAAGCAAAACATAAACATATACACTGAGTAGAAATTACAGTACTTACATATGCTTTGAAACCTTTCGTATGTGTCTAATTATTCTTCCTTGCTTCCTTATGTGTAGGGAGCTTTCAGACTTGTTCACAGAGAAGGAAATGACCCCTGTTGCTTCCTTGGCCACAGTGATAACTTGCTGTGCGGAAAAGTGGTTCACTACAGGAGGGGAGGTAAGTGTGATTTCAGTCAGCGTGTGCTCAGCTGTTCCATTCAACACACATGCAAACAGGAAGTTACAGCAGCACACCCTTTAGGGTTTAAAGTTGGTATTCTATCACTATAGAAATATAAGGCACATTTTTGAAAAAAATAAAAACAATAAAATACATTTTCCTTTAAAAGTACAGTCTTTTGGAGTTTATGTATGGCAGAGGCGGCTGACCCATAGAGGGCGACAGGGCACCACCCCCCCTTGACCCACAACAAATAAATAAATAAATAAATACATAAAACTAATATAATAATAAATTATACAAATTGTTGATATTTTTGTGTTAGAAATATCACTGTACCCAGTAATATGTGTAAAATATGATAGAAAATCATCTGTGCAAGATGTATGCTTTTCCTACACGTCCCGTGTCCCATGCTTCAACAGCTCTGGGGCGATGGAGAAATCGCCCCAAGGAGGCGGGTCTGTGTAACTGTTTAGCCAATTACTAATTTAAGATGTGAAAGCATGACATAAAATTTGGCCAATCAGCGTCCTCAAATCCAAGCCGATATGGGCGATTACTTTATCGCCCCAAGCGAGCGAATGCTCAGGTCAGGGCGAGTCTGTATATAGTTGTATACAGTTGTATATAGTTGACCTTAGTATTTTTTAGTCCTTAATTTTCACTACCTATTAATCTGCTGATTATTTTCTTGATTGTTTAGTATATAAAATGTTTATTGTAATTTCATAGAGCCCAATGTGACTACAAATTCAATTTCAAGTGAGAAAATTGAAAGCTTGTGTTTGTGCAATACGTTGTTTATGTTTTGTGTTAGAATGCCTCAACTTTTTAATATTGGCATTCAATAATTATTGACTATTTCACGGAGCACTCGTTTCCTGTAGTTTGTGTTCAATGTATTGGGATGGTTACTGAAATTGACTGAATATGGCAGAGCCCCACCTAGAATATTCTTCACCAGCCGCCACTGATGTATGGTTTTTCAATTGCTTTATTTCTCTGATACATAGAGTAGTTCAGCCCCTCACTTGAACAATAACGATATACAAAATACTATGTACTGTATTTTCTCATGCTTTTAATAATGTAATTTGTTTATTGATTTAGCCTTTGATTTAGTTTGCAGACTTTAAGCAGACACAATACAGATAGGATTTACTGGAAAGGGAGGTTGGATTAAGTCATGATTTTTAGGACAGTAATATGGATGGGAAATACAGAACAGTTGAGGCTTCCTCACACAGGGATGACCAATGTGAGTGTGAAGTGGTGGGAACAGGGCTCAGCCAGTCTGAGGCTATGGTTCAATCTGGGTTCATTTCAAGTCAATTTGATTACATCTAAAGCACTGTGTTGTGATGTGTTGCACTGCACACAATTCTTTTTTCCACCTTTTGAATAAATATGTATTCTTCGCTGTGAAATCTTTCCCAATCTCCAAATCTCTACCATTTTCAAAATTTGATTCACTTTACAGGATCAAAACTGGCATACAGATAATTTAGTACTTCATCAGGATATTTGGGATGTTTTTATTCCTGACCCCTTTCTATTAAATGGATATATGTCATGAAATGCAAAAAACATCATCATAAAAACCTGACATTAAAATTGTTGCTATTTGACTTCAAATATGTTTTTCTCACAACAGTATAATCTATGACACCATTGGTAAATGTCAACGTAGTGTTCTTATCTTGGAACCAGACAATCTGTAAAATCATTTATTTTCTTTTGCATATGCTTCTGGCCCCCCTCCTGTTTAGAGTGATTTATAGCGAACCTGACCTAAGCTAATCACAACTGTTTATCTCATAAAAGGGGGTGGGGGTAACATGATGACCGTATACAGGAGAGCCCTACGGAAGCCCCATGAAGATTAGATTAGATTAGATTAAATTTTGGTAATTCTCAGTATTTTTTAGATATGGGAACGGAATTTTGTTCTCGGCATTTGACCCATCCTATGGTACATAAGAACAGTGGGCTGCTCTGTTCAGCGCCCGGGGAGCAAGTTGGGGTTCAGTGTCTTGCTCAAGGACACTTGGACAAGCGGACAGTTGGGGGAGGGGAATCGAGGAGATTGAACTGCCAACCCAACGATTGGTGGACAACCCGCTCTGTCCACCCACTCTATCCACTGAGCCATGCCACCCCAAAAGCCCATTGAGGCCTTTTCATAAACAACCAAGATGGCTGCCACTGATGTGTCACACGTTTCATTGTTCTGATTGGTTGTAGGGTTATCTTGTGTCTCGAGGCATTTTGGTCTGCGCCCCTTGATAACGCCCCTTGGAAATCTGAAATTAACTGAGCGGTCCCACAATAATACACATTTGCGGTCTGGCGATGTCAGGATGACATAATTATGCAAAAAGATTGACAGCTGATTGTTCTATTATTTGATCAACCATCTTCCAGTCCCTCCCTTCAACTATGACACACCATCTAGGCCTAGAGGAAGAAATATGTTTTGTTACAGCAAATGAGATACAACTGTCTGAAATTAATTCAGAACAGTAAGGCTTCATTATACCAGGACCAACACAATAAATAACTAAAACATGACAAATTAATCTCTTCCTCTATGAAAGTACATGTTTTGAAAATGTGCAAACACTTTCAAGCACCCCTGCATATGAACAGCAAAGACAATTGGATTGGTAATTGTGCCCAGCTGGTGCTGAGGCGACTCGAGATGTTTCAATTTCAGATGAGGCATGCGGCTTCGTTTGCCATGCTTCAGAATGCATTCTGGGATGAAAACGTCAGAAATACCTGTGATGAACTTCCAATGCGACGAGCCACCTGGCTTTCAAAACTCGCGTGGTTTCAGGAAAACAACTTCCGCCTGCTTTTCTGGGCATGTTTTCTCGAGCAAGTGCGGACATAAGACACTCCCCTCAACATCCCCTCAACTTTGCCCTTGTTGGTTGGAATACCGACATTAAATTCCCCACGTCAGAAGTGACCTGGTGCCCTTTCCCAAACTATGCATATTAAAAAGAGATTAAAAAGAGACGATTTTGTGAACTTTCACTTCATCACTCATCATGCATTTTTTTAAAAATGTATTTTATTTACACATTTCCATATTTGGAAATCAATTCCTGCCCAGCCAGTTCTTTCAGCTCAAAGTAGGACCTGGAGGTGAGTTACGAAGGCTCCAACACACCTACACTGAACTATTAGTAGGTCCTTGCTTCAATGAGTAAATTACGTCATTATTTTACAGCCTAATCAGTAAGTCGAAATTTTGACTTTATGTGCAAAATTAATTATCGATACAAAGTTATGTTTCCAATTAATAGCTAATAAATGTAGCTTAAAATCGCCGAATCAAATCACAACTGTGTATTAGCCTTTAGCCTCCCAGTTCATTTTCGATTTCGGAGGGTGTCAGCAGGTGCAGACCAAAATCTGGATGCAATTGGGTAGACCTACAACCAATCAGAGCATCAACATGTGACGTCAGGCTGAAATTAAACTTTTACCATATCCTGTCGGGAGATGTGGCAAACACGTGTCAACCAAGGAGCAGTTTGACCTTTTGAGCAGTTTGACCTTTTAGATAAAATAACAATCCGTTTTTAATACTGTTCTGATAGTGAATTCAACAGACTGTTCCACATCAGCGGCAGCCATCTTGGTTGTTTATGAAAACGCCAACATGGCACTCCTTTGTACAGTCATTGTATCAAACCGGCCCCATATTAGGTACCAAACGGTTCTGAGGGGGATCATATCTGACAGTGCTGATGAGATCCAATGTTTCAATGTTCCAGCTACAGAATATTGAGGGAGCAGTTGGGGCTGGTTGATGGTTTCATGTGGAATCTAGAAAGAGGCATAAATATGTCATCTGACAGTTTGAAATTAATTAGTTGATAGTTGGGGTTCATTGAAGAATGTGATGTGTGTTCTCCCAGACAATTTTCCAGCTCATGAGCTCATCCTCAACAGCCATAAAACGTATGTCCTTTTGTGATTCTGTATTCGATTGGACTCCATATAAACATAGTACTGTCTGTAATCGAAGGTATAATAAAGAGGATGACCTTGGTAAATCAAAATGAAAACCCAGTTCTTGAAAAGGTACGAGACACTAGTGAGTCTAATATATCCTCACATTTATTAATCCCTTGTGAAGACCACGTGTCATTATTGTAATATTCCATTAATCAAATGTTTCTAAAATATCTACAAAATCTTAAACAAAACATGGTGCATCATCGCTTCAATGCAACCACCACCTGAACACCTACTAGAACAACAACATAAAACCTACAAATACCTTGATTAACGCTTTGTTTTTCCTAGGCTCCACTCTTGTGTCCTGAGCCATATTTTCAAGATGACGTGAGATGGCCACAAAAGAGTTGGCTGCGTGAGATGGCTGCACAATAAGAGCTGCACACCACTGCTATCTAGCTACAGTATCTGTCTTGTGTGTTTGTAATGAAACATTTACTGGCAATAACAACATCAATAAACTGTCAACATGTCAAAAAAGCGATATTCTGATTAGTACCATGATAACAAATTTTTCTAATAGGGTATGAGTCAGAAGATCGTCTTGAAGCTATATGTCTCTAACCTTGCGAGACCATCCAGAGACCACCTCAAGTTGTCATTTCGGGTGGGGGAGTGCGATGAGTCTGTCACCTCGTTCAGTTTCACGTGACGCAGCCTAGCGAGTCACCTGACACTTTCCCTGCAGGTGACCAGAAGCAACGCAGGTAAAATAGCATACCGCCAGATCATTCATTTGTCCTGAAATCGGAGCGCGGCAAACAGTGGTGAGAGCTCTGTTTGCAGTGAAATTCTGCCGGTGGTGATTTAACGTGAAGCGGGTGTCGATAGTAGCCACTGTTTTTCTCCACTTAATAGTTTTTCTCCACCAATAGTACTGTAACTGATTCTTAGCCAGCAGCTTAAGGCTTGCATTGCCTGCTACTTTCTGTGGTGTGCCTTACAGTGTGAAACCACCTCCAGTTTTGTGTTTGATTTATTTATGTATTTTCTTTTTCCTTTTGTTTCATTCCTTTGTCAGTTGGGGTCAGGAGAATCAAGGTGGGCTTGTGAGAGTCTTTGTAGCACGACAAGCGCATGTATTGTGCTGTGTTGGTAGTGCAGTGATTTAGCTATGCTGTTTGCTGTGTCTCAGTCTGAGTGATGTGTATAGCCACCAGTAGCACTTTCTGGGTTTAGTACCTAGCAGGTTGTCTCCTTATTACTTCTAGCCTGGGCTGGCCCCCTTCCCCCCATCCCCCTTTGCAGTGAGACTGCCATCTTTTCGGGTGAATTAACTGGGATTATTTGATGCCATTATTGACACAGTTGTTTGCTTTCTTTATCTTGTTTGTTTAGTTTTTGTAGTGGGCAGAATAGCCTATTTATATCTTTGGTGCTGTTTCAGATTAGTCGGCACTTTATGGGAACTGTGCAATATTGTATACCATTATTTATATATTACCTCTTTTTACACGCTGAAATAAGTATTTATTGACATCTATGGGAATTGTGCAATATTGTCTACTACTATTTATAAATTCACTCTTTTTACACACTGAATTAAGTATTGACATCTATGTAAACCGTTACCTTCATACAAGACATCAGACAATAAAGGGCATAATTGTCATATGCTTCCTCCTTTCCGAATTCATTTAGTTGAATGACCAATAGTGGGGGATATTGTTGTGCTAGCTATCTCTGAGTCTTAGCCAAGCTCAGTCTGGTCTAGGTTACATCAGTCTGGCCTTGGCTGGGCAGCAATTGATTTCCAAATATTGGCGCAGGCTTATGTTGGAGGATGTTTTTGGAAGAGGCATTCAATAGGCTCGATGCCATGCTGAGAGAAACACAATGTGGAAATACTGGAACCACATCAATGTCATGGAACATTTGCTTTTTCTTCCCACAGATCATTCCCACTTCATCTCAATACTTCCATATGTTGGGCAATGGTAATAAACTTCCATCCACTAGCAATACCAAAGGCATAACATTGTATTGGCTAACATTGGCTAAAGGTGTTGGCTAATATCATGAGGCCATTGTGATCTTTCAAGGTAACATTGTGTTTCTCTCTACAACCGTAAATAGTATAATAATTTAAACATAAACCAATTTAAACATAAACAGAAGTACGGTATGTTTTTGCAGCTTGAGCTAAACATGGATGGTGGCGCCCAAGGAAAGTGTAGCAAGTGAGAAGGAAATCAGACCTGTTAAATCCTAAATAGACCGAATGACAATGTTAAAATATCTGCATTCTGCATGGAAAACTTTGTTCAGAGGACAACATGTTTTTGCTTTAATACTTTATTTGGTAAGAGCTAAGAGAGCAACACCTTATTTCATCTAATTTGCTCTATTTTTTCCCTTTCCTTTAGTGTTCCCCCAGGTTTTTTATTTTGGAAAATTCCCACTTCCGTCCACGCCTCATTCCCCGCATGTGACTAAGCCTTCAAGCTTACCCTTGGAAAAATGACCCAAAAAGAAATATCAGTGGAGAGCTTCTTTGAAAAGGGAGAAAGAGAAACATCAGAAGGGTCGCTGAGTGCCAACAAAAATAATGCAGCATTTTTTTTCTCCCAAATGTGTTTATTGGATTTTTTTTCTCCAAGTAACAAGAAGTTACAAAAACAGTAAACACAAGAAACAACCAACCTGACAAAAACATACTGTAAATAAAATTAAATAAATAAAAATATAAACGAAAGGAATAATAATAATAATGATAATGACAACAACAATAATAATAATAATAATAATAAGAATAAAGAAAAAACACTCAAAACTCGATGGCACACTCACTGATATAGAGGCAAGGGGTATTGAGGCAGTGGGTTGCCCAATGGTTGTACATGGGTAATGATTGTAAGGTCACTTTAGAGCCCTGAGAAATTGAGGGCCCTTTACAAAGTTCAAGAAGGAAGTCCACATTTCTTCAAACAGTGCATATTTTCCTTTCAGTGAATATGTTATTTTTTCCATAGCTATACAATGTCCTGCCAGCATTTTGTAATTGACCTCTCTATAGATTTCCAACATTTTGCAATAGACCGTTTGGCTTGAAGAAGGCTTAGAGTAATCATGTTCCTCTTAGCCCTGCTGAGATTAATGTCACTATTGCCTCCCTGTTCGATGGTGAAGATTCAGCCACAGATTCACAGGAGAACCCAGACTTAAGAACTTTATGTAAAAACTAAAAAGATTAAAGGAGAAAGACATTAAATTGGATCTGAACTCGATCACCCTCTCAAACTACTGGAGGAAGGGCTACATTCCAAGAGGCCTTAGAATAAAAAAAAAATCCCAGTTTACGGCTCCAAGGACAATGGAGATTTCAAGAAAAAGTGGGAGGCCAAAGCTAGAGATGATGATTTGATCTCCACTCAAGAATTGAATTTTTTGTTTAATCAGGATCCTCGAATGGCGTCATCTTACCTTTCACCAAAAGTGCATAAAAATCTAACCAACCCACCAGGTAGACCTGTGATTTCGGGGAATGAGACACTTTTGGAACCCATCTCGAAATATGTAGATTTTTTTATTAAGCCGCTATTGCCCTCCCTCCCTGCTTATCTACAGGACACAACGGAGGTCCTATGTAAAATTAAGGATAACAACTTCATTGGACCTGAAGCTCTTTTGGTAACTATGGATGTAGAGGCCTTATACACCAATATTGAACACAACCAAGGAGTTGAAGCTCTCAGACTTTTCCTGGACAGACGACCACACCCACATAGCCCTCCTACTGACTTTTTAGTGGAGTTGACTGAATGGACTTTGAATAACAATATATTTCTTTTCCAAGATAGACTCTTTAAACAGATCAAAGGCTGTGCAATGGGGCGTGCTTTAGCCCTTCATACGCAGGTCTTTTTATGGGGAAATGGGAAGAAGATTATGTGTTCCACCATTACAATAGCTTTAGAGACAACAACCTCTGGTGGGCACGATACATCAATGATATAATTCTCTGGTGGAGTGGTACAGTACAAGCATTATTGTCTTTTCATGAGTAATTAAATGCTGCAAATCCTAATGTAAAACTTTCACTTGAATATGATATAAATAAAATCAATTTTCTTGATCTTGAAATCTATAAAGATACACATGGTTATTTACACACTACCATATTTAGGAAGGAGGGACATAAAAGTACATTACTTCATGCGAAAAGCTTTCATCCTTCCACACTCACTAAGAACATCCCTTATGGACAATTCCAGAGGCTACGTAGGATTTGCGATAACGATATTGATTATGAGGTTAAAAGTAAAGAGATTTTCAACCGTTTTAGAGAGCGTGGTTATCCACCTAAAGTATTGGAGCCAGCACTGGCTAGAGCCAGCGCCCTTGATCGCCAATCTCTGCTCCAAAGGAAACCTACAACCTAAGGACAGAGTGTTTGTCTCAACAGGCTATGGCACAGAGGCCTATTGTATATGCAGGATAATTAAAAATAATTGGGACCTCCTTCAATGTGATGAGACTCTAAGGGATATTTTCAGTGAGCCTCTAGTTTTCTCCTTTAGAAGAGCACCTACAATTGGTGATCGGCTAGTACATAGCCATTTACCAGCAAAAAAACAGACTAACTGGTTACCAAAAGTTCCAAATGGTACCTTTAAATGTGGTCATTGTAGGTTATGTGACATTGCAACGAAGACTAAAGGATTTACCCACCCAGTCACACAAAGAGAATTCATAACCAAAAATTTCATCAATTGTAAAACTACACATGTTATTTATTTATTTATTTATTGAACTGTGCTCTGTGTGAGGCCTTCTATGTTGGTCGTACTAAAGGCCGACTACAAGACCGACTCGCAGAACATAAATATGAAGCCGAAATTGGTAACAGTGATTATGCAATAGTGAAACATTTTAAAGAACTACATAATGATAGACCTATATCCTTTAGTGCAATGGGTCTAGATCATGTGCCATTAACATCCAGACAAGGGGATTGACAAAAACTGTTAAACCAGAGAGTCGCTGGATATATAATTTAAAGGCTATGACTTTCCCAGGTCTTAATGACTCAATGGAGATGTTGTCTTTTCTGTAATAGATTATGATTGTGGTTAACTATGTAAAGTTTGTTTGTAGCTGATTGTCCATATGTATCTACTGATATTTTTCAACTGTGTATTTTCTAAATTGTGCATGTGTCTTTACTATGTAAGGTCTTCACTATGTAAAGTTTGTTGTGTTGGCTGATTACATGTCTTTATGTATCTACTGATGCGCTTTAATTGTGTATTGTCTAAACTGTGCATTTGTCTCAATGATGTCTACTGATGTTCATCTCTCAGTTGTCTGGTAACTCCGCCCACTCCAACTGTTGCCTATCAGAAGTTAATTGCTGGAGTATATACCCTGCTGTTTGGCACACTAATTGTTTGCTCTTGCCCTGATGAAGGCCGAACTGAAGGCCGAAACATGTTGGCAGTAAATGCTTTTTAAGAGTTCTATTATGAACTAAGCACTGTGATTAAAGCTTTTTAACCTTATCGAAGAGTGCCTTGGTCTGACCCCCCTTTTTTGCTAAAGTTACTATACCAAAGAGCACCTTCACACTATACTAATAGACTACTTTGTCAGAGGAACGCCGTAGCCCTCCATCCTACCTTTCTGAGATTAATGTCCTTTGGTATGAGTCCCAAAATGCACATTCTTGGGCACATAGCAGGTCACCTCTGATGTATTTGATAGTTTCTCAACAACTTCTCTCCAAAATTCTTGTATTTTTGAACAAGACCATACACAATGGAAAAGTGTCCCTTTGTGTGTTTCACATTTAGTACATACATCAGGAATATTACCATTGATATTATTCAAAACCTCTGGAGTGATATACATCCTCATGGACCATTCATATTGTTACAGATATTCCTCAGATGTCTCTGGTGACTTGGATGACAGGATCTTATAACATTTACATTTAGGGCGTTTAGCAGACGCTTTTGTCCAAAGTGACTTACAAAGAGTACATTTGTCATAAGAAGGTGAAACATTTCATTGCTGCTAATACAGTAAGAAAGTCACCTTAACAAGTTTCAAGCATTTCAATTGCTAGATTAACCATTGCTAGTATACAACATCTCTGACTAAGTGCCAAGTTACAAAGAGCAATCAAAGTGCCAAATTACAAAGAGCGATTAAAGTGCCAAGACGTACAAAAAATAAGAGCATGAGGGAAGGGTTATGCCGGGTTCAGGTGAACTCTGAACAAGTGGGTCTTGAGTCTCTTCCGGAAGACGGGGAGTGACTCTGCAGTCCCGACATTGGCAGGGAGCCTGTTCCACCACTGCGGTGCCAAAAAGGAGAAGAGTTGAGATTTCGCCGTCCGACCTTTCCTCCTTTTAGTGATGGCGGTATCAGTCGACCAGCTAAGGTAGTTGAACAGAGTACTCGAGCAGGGGCATGGTGTTTCACTAATGTTTGGAGGTAGGTAGGGGCAGTTCCATGGATGGCTTTGTAGGCCAGTAGCATTGTCTTGAATTTGATGCGAGCCACTACAGGAAGCCAGTGGAGGTCTTTGAAGAGGAGGGTCACATGGGAGAATTTGTTTCGGTTGTACACAAAGCCCCCCCCCCCCCCCCCTCTCTATTCTGTGGGCCCACCACTCACAGGAAGAACCGTTGGGGTCGGGTGCATTGCCAGATGGGTGGCAGTGAAGGTCAGGGACCTCGACGGACCAGACCTGGGCAGCAAAGGCTGGCTCTGGGGACGTGGAACGTCACCTCTCTGTGGGGGAAAGAGCCGGAGGTGGTGCGGGAGGCGGAGCGCTACCAGTTAGATCTGGTGGGGCTCTCCTCTACGCACAGTCTCGGTTCTGGAACCGTACTCCTGGATAGGGGTTGGACGCTATTCTTCTCTGGAGTTGCCCAAGGTGCGAGGCGCCGGGCGGGTGTGGGGATACTCACAAGCCCCCGGCTGAGCGCTGCTATGTTGGAGTTTAGCCCGGTGGACGAGAGGGTCGCCTCCCTACGCCTACGGGTTATGGGGGGGAAAACTCTGACTGTTGTTTGTGCGTATGCACCGAACAGCAGCTCGGAGTATCCGGCCTTCTTGGAGACCCTGAATGGAGTCCTGCAGGGGGCTCCAGTAGGGGACTCCATAGTTCTGCTGGGCGACTTCAACGCACACGTGGGCAATGATGGAGACACCTGGAGAGGCGTGATTGGGAGGAACGGCCTCCCTGATCTAAACCCGAGTGGTCGTCTGTTATTGGACTTCTGTGCTAGTCATGGACTGTCCATAACAAACACCATGTTCGAACATAAGGTTGCTCATAAGTGTACATGGTACCAGAGTACCTTAGGTCAAAGGTCGATGATCGATTTTGTAATCGTATCATCAGATCTGAGGCCGCATGTTTCGGACACTCGGGTGAAGAGAGGGGCGGAGCTGTCAACCGATCACCATCTGGTGGTGAGTTGGGTCAGGGGGTGGGGGAAGACTCGGGACAGACCTGGTAAGCCCAAACGGGTAGTGCGGGTGAACTGGGAACGTCTAGAGGAGGCCCCTGTCCGAGAGACCTTCAACTCACACCTCCGGCGGAGCTTTTCTGGCATCCCTGTGGAGGTTGGGGACATTGAACCTGAGTGGTCGATGTTCAAAGCCTCCATTGCTGAAGCTGCAGTGGGAGGCTGCGGTCTCAAGGTCTTGGGTGCATCAAGGGGCGGTAACCCTCGAACACCGTGGTGGACAGCGGTGGTCAGGGAAGCCGTCCGACTGAAGAAGGAGTCCTTCCGGGATATGTTATCCCAGGGGACTCCGGAGGCAGTTGCAGTGTACCGAAGTGCCCGGAGGGCGGCGGCCTCTGCTGTGGCAGAGGCAAAGCAGCGGGTGTGGGAGGAGTTCGGAGAAGCCATGGAGAAGGACTTTCGGTCGGCGCCAAAGTGCTTCTGGCGTACTGTCCGACACCTCAGGAGGGGGAAACGGGGAACCATCCAAGCTGTTTACAGCAAGGATGGAACGCTGTTGACCTCAACTGAGGAGGTAATCGGGCGGTGGAAGGAGCATTTTGAGGAACTCCTGAACCCGACTAACGCGCCCTCTTTGGTAGAGGCAGAGCTGGAAGCTGATGGGGGATCGTCGTCAATCTCCCTGGTGGAAGTCACTGAGGTAGTCAAGCAACTCCGCAGTGGCAAAGCCCCGGGGGTTGATGAGATCCGTCCAGAAATGTTGAAGGCTTTGGGTGTGGAGGGCCTGTCGTGGATGACACGGCTCTTCAACATCGCGTGGAGGTCGGGAACAGTGCCGAGGGAGTGGCAGACGGGGGTGGTGGTCCCCCTGTTCAAAAAGGGGGACCAGAGAGTGTGTGCCAATTACAGGGGCATCACACTTCTCAGCCTCCCTGGTAAAGTCTACTCCAAGGTGCTGGAAAGGAGGGTTCGGCCGATAGTCGAACCTCAGATTGAGGAGGAACAATGCGGATTCCGCTCTGGTCGTGGAACAACGGACCAGCTCTTCACTCTTGCAAGAATCCTGGAGGGGGCCTGGGAGTATGCCCATCCGGTCTACATGTGTTTTGTAGATCTGGAGAAGGCGTATGACCGGGTTCCCCGGGAGATATTGTGGGAGGTGCTACGGGAGTATGGAGTGAGGCGGGCACTTCTCAGGGCCATCCAATCTCTGTACACCCAAAGCGAGAGTTGTGTCCGGGTTCTCGGCAGTAAGTCGGACTCGTTTCCGGTGGGGGTTGGCCTCCGCCAGGGCTGCGCTTTATCACCAATCCTGTTTGTGGTTTTCATGGACAGGATATCGAGGCATAGTCGGGGGGAGGAGAGGTTGCAGGTCGGTGGGCTAGGGATCTCATCGCTGCTTTTTGCAGATGATGTGGTCCTGATGGCATCATCGGCCTGTGACCTTCAGCACTCACTGGATCGGTTCGCAGCCGAGTGTGAAGCGGTTGGAATGAGGATCAGCACCTCTAAATCTGAGGCCATGGCTCTCAGCAGGAAACCGGTGGATTGCCTACTCCGGGTAGGGAATGAGTCCTTACCCCAAGTGAAGGAGTTTAAGTACCTCGGGGTCTTGTTCACGAGTGAGGGGAGGATGGAGCAGGAGATGGGCAGGAGAATCGGAGCAGCGGGGGCGGTTTTGCATTCGCTCTACCGCACCGTTGTGACGAAGAGGGAGCTGAGCCAGAAGGCGAAGCTCTCGATCTTCCGGTCTATCTTTGTTCCTACTCTCACCTATGGTCATGAAGGTTGGGTCATGACCGAAAGAACGAGATCGCGGGTACAAGCGGCCGAAATGGGTTTTCTCAGGAGGGTGGCGGGCGTCTCCCTTAGAGATAGGGTGAGGAGCTCAGTCATCCGGGAGAGACTCGGAGTAGAGCCGCTGCTCCTTTGCGTGGAAAGGAGCCAGTTGAGGTGGTTCGGGCATCTGATAAGGATGCCCCCCGGGCGCCTCCCTATGGAGGTGTTCCGGGCACAACCAGCTGGGAAGAGACCACGGGGAAGACCCAGAACGAGGTGGAGAGATTATATCTCCACACTGGCCTGGGAACGCCTCGGGATCCCCCAGTCAGAGCTGGCTGATGTGGCCCGGGAAAGGGAAGTGTGGGGTTCCTTGCTCGAACTGTTGCCCCCGCGACCCGACCCCGGATAAGCGGTAGAAAGTGAGTGAGTGAGTGTACACAAAGCGTGCTGCAGCATTCTGGATACGCTGCAATGGTTTAATCGCGGTTGCAGGGAGTCCAGCTAGAGTTGCAGTAGTTGAGGCGGGAGATGACAAATGCTTGGGTCAGGAGATGTGTCTCTTCCCTTGTGAGGAAAGGCTGGATCCTGCGGATGTTGTAGAGAGCAAATCTACAGGAGCGGGTCACTGCAGTGATGTTTGCAGTGCAGGACAGTTGGTTGTCAACTATTACGCCTAGGTTCCTTAATAATAAATCTGATATATAGCGCTTAATATGATACTCTAAGACGCTTACTTACTGCCTCACCCTCCTTGCGTTGGATGAGGCAGATACTGTGATTCCCTCTACCGAGACCAGCAGGTCCCTGTGAGGGCAGTCTTTCCCCGGTATGAAGAGAAGCTCAGTCTTCGCGAGATTGAGCTTGAGTTGATGCACAGTTGTCCAAGAGCTGATGTCTGCCAAGCATTCTGAGATGCTTGTTGCAATCAGAGTGTCTGAGGGGGGGAAGGAGAGGAACAGTTGAGTCCGCATAACATTGGTAGGAGAAGCTGTGTGATGCGATTACAGAGCCTAGAGATTTGGTATATAGGGAGAACAGAAGCGGTTCTAGTACTGAGCCTTGAGGGACCCCAGTGTTTATCGAGTGGGGTTTGGACAGGGAGCCGTTCCATGTGACCTGATAAGTGCGATCCATAAGGTAAGATGTGAACCAGGCTAGCGCAGTGTCAATAATGCCAAGTTCAGCGAGGGTGGCGAGGAGGGTCTGGTGGTTCACGGTGTCGAACGCAGAGGTCGAGGAGAACAAGCATCGACGAGAGGGAAGAGGCTTTGGCGGCACGAAGGGATTCTGTCACCGTCAGGAGGGCCGTCTCTGTAGAGTGTGCAGTCTTGAAGCCAGACTGATGGGGGTCAAGCAGTCTGGCTTGACCACCCATTGAAATAAGTCTTCTCTCTCTCTTCGCTGAAGCACTTCAAAAAGATAATTATGTTCCACCCTATCAAGCGCTTTTTCAGTGTCCAGGGAAACTATTGCTGTTTCTGGGCTTTCCCTCCTCACATATATGAGTCAAATTTGTGTTGCTACTAGTATCATCTAATAGATGCTGAGGTTTCCTTTGTATTTATAGCAAAGAATATCTCAATATTTCCTTCCACAAAGATTGGAAAATTCTTATCGTAGAGCCATCTCGGGCTAAGCCTCCACACAGTTTGGCCCCTGGCATGTGAAGTAAGGCGGAAATGCAAAAATAACAGGGCATGATCTGAAATAACTAAGATTTTGTGTCCACAGTCCTGTATATTAGCTGCAAGAGTCCGAGCAATTAGAAAATAATCTATGCAGGATTGTGTTTGGTGTGTGTTTGAGGGGCAAGATTATTCTACTGCAGTGGGATTTCTAATTCTCCAGATGTCACAAAGATTCAGCTCTGACATAAAGTGACCTATCACCTTTTGGGATTTAATGTGTGAGGAGTCATTTCTCAATGAGCGGTCTAGAAGGGGGCTAGGAGCGCATTTAAAATCTCCCCCCAATAATTATTTCAACTTGAAAGGAGTAAACAGTCATAAAGAGGTTACTGAAAAATGTGGCATCGTCATTATTGGGTCCATAAAAATTTACAAGAATAATTTCTTGATTTTAAAGAGTTCCCCTAACGAGCACGGCCAGCCCTCCACCTTTCTTCTTGCCACTCGCGGTGGTGCTGTCAGACACCAAACAGGCAGAGGACCACAAGAGCGTCACGTTAAACAGTTTATTGAAGGATTTGGGGAAAGGGGGTGTATGGGTGTGTTTCCAGAGCTGAGTGGCGTCTCACTGAGATGGCAGGGTGGGTTCCAGGGCAGGCTCGATGATGGTCCGGAGTCACTGGGTAAAGACACACAGCCGAGGGAGAGGAAAGCTGGCAGATGGAATGGTAGCAGTGGTACAGGCAAGGGCTAGGCAGTATTCGTAGTCATAAGGCAGAAGGCAGGTCACGGTTACCGGGGCAGAAGATCAAAGACGTAGTTGAGCAGGTCCGATATCACAGGTAAGAGTCAGAGGCGTATGAAGACAGGCAGGGTAACAGGTACTGGTTTGCAGACGGTCTGACAAGGAGGTACTGAAAGACAGGGCTTATATACAGAGGGAGATTAACAGGGAATGCAGTGCAGCTGGCAGGTTAATGAGTGCAGGAGTAGATACAGGTGTGGCTGATCAAACAGAGCTGAGAGAGAAAGCTCATGACAGGTGCCTCTGTCTGCACGGACCCTATGGATGCCAGGGATGGTGGCGTTGGAGTCTGGAGTCTATATTAATCGGTGAGATTATAGACTGTGTTGTAGATGATGACATAACCAGGCCAATCGGGAAGTTGTAGTTGATGGAAGTAAAATACTTCATCATAGTAATGTCGTCTGCTGAAGTGATGAGCAGTCACTGCAGTTAACAAATGTTAACATTCATAGAGTAAACGCAGCCATAAGTGCAGTTATTGCAGACATTGACTCAATAACAACTATTGAGCAGAGCAGCACATTTTTGCCATTCTTTTGACTGGATTGCTACACTGATTGGCTGAAGGGGTTTGTTGTAAAAGCAAATACTCCCATCCATTTCTGTTTGATATCAATTTATTTTAATTTGTTTTTGTAGCAGATTTTTGTTTAGTTTGTTTTTTATTAGTTTCAGTAGTAGTCTATTTTTGTATTGTGTGGTAGTGGTCAGGGGCGAGAAAAAAAATTCAGAAAGTATTAAGGAATGAAAACATCATACTATTACTTACACAAACTACCACAATGCATACTACTACTAAAAAAAAAAGCTATTCACTTAGGACAGATGAACAACCATCCACAAAAGTCAAATTGAGAAAAACTGAAATGTTATCTATAATTGTTGTTTATTTTAGTTTGTTTTATAAACACACAATACAGTTTAATGTATCACTTTTGTTGTCACTTTTTGTAAAGCTTTGTTTATCTTTTTATTTAAATGATTTATACTGATGTTCTAATACATAATTTGTTGGGCCACCAATTGAGCATCATCCATGCTTCACCTTTGGTTCGTGAAGGCAAACAGCATCATTCCTTTCTACAAGTATATGGGATGTAGGAAAGGAGAATGTACATCTGGAGGTGATTGACTCCCTTTTCATCAGTCCCAGCTGGTTCTAGTGCTGCAACAAACTGAGGACGCCTAGGGACGATACATTCTGCTGGTATTTTGAGGGGCCCTGAATGTTCACTGCTTTCATGAAAGACAATGATTGTCATAGCATTACTTGTCTGAATTCCTGTTGAACCAAAGTGTGGGTAGAGAAGAGAGCTCCACCAATGAGCCAATAATGTTCCAACCAAGGGTTCAGTCCAAGGTTGTTGTGTACACAAAATACCATAACATTGAGGTTCTTCTGTTCAGAGTATGTTGACCAATGTAACTGGAGGACGTGCCAAATTATATAGGGTGTTCCACAGAGTTATTCTTCTTTTCATAGTTCATCTCATTCCCCTGGCCTCCATCATCACAATGTACTCTTCCACTCCTACACCCAGCTCTTCATTTACACCACCAAAAGAAAAAGAGATAGACAGTATCCTTCAGGGCGCAAATTTCAAACATATCTGCTATTTTCCATCTCCAGAACATGACAAGACTTCGTCAAGCACACCATTTCCCCCCCCTCCCCAGGGGGAGACAACTCACATCCCTGAGTGAAAAATAACACAAATAATAAATCATAATTAGTCATAGCAAATAATAAATCATAATTGTAGTAGTTAACAGTAGTATGATTAAGAATCTACAACATAGTCCCTGAGGTAGCCCGGTTTGGCGCGGGCACGACCTGGTCATTCTGCCTTATCAACCGGGCCTCCAGAGTCCGGATCAGGATCTCGGCTGACCTCCAGGTCTGCCGCGGTAGGTGGGGCCACTTTGCATAGGCGGCGTGCATGCCACCGTGTTCCATCTGAAAGGCGAAAGGTGGCAGGTCCCAGTTGCTCAGTCACCTGGATAAGCGCTGACCGGAATGACAAGAGCTTATGGCCCCGTGTGGACCTTCGGACCCTGACCCAGTCCAGAATGGGGGAAGCTGGGTATTTGGCCCTATGGGACCGGTCAAAGCGCTGTTTAGTTGCCTGCTGTCGTGCTGAGACTCTGTCGAGTAGCTGGCCAGCTGTTTCCCGCTGGGCCCCCTGTCAGGTGAGCAGGGACACGCAGGCGATCCAGGGGCAATGATAGCTCAAACCCTAACATCAGGAGTGCTGGTGAGCTGTCCGTTGAGGTATGTTGAGTAGCTTGGTGGTGCAGCGGGGTCCGCAGGAGTGCTGCTGAGAACTGAGATCCCTCTGCTAAGTGAGCTCTGATACCGTTCTTCAGCGTCTGATTCATGTGCTCCACACCTCCATTCGCCTGAGGGTTATAGAAGGCCGTGCGTATGTGTCCGATTCCCCACTCACTCAGAAAAGTTGTGAACTCTGCGGAGATGAATTGCGGCCCATTGTTTGTTGTGATTGTCGTGGGCTTACCCCAACGATCAAAAAGCACCTCCAGAAAGTCAATGACTGCCTGTGTGGTCACCGACCCGGTAGAGACTGCTTCTGGCCACTTGGAATACAGGTCATAGGCCACAATAAGGAATCGTTGGTGATGTGTGACACCACGGAGCTCACCACAAATATCTATTTGGATGTGCTCCCAAGGCCCAGCTGGCCACGGCTGAAGGGGAGGAGCTGGTGGGGGACCAGTCTATCCACTCACCAGGCAGGCTGTGCAGTCTCTCACCATAGCTTCTACATCTCCATCTACTGTATGCCTGGCCACCAGACCACTTCCCGGCAGCGCTGCTTGACCCTGACAGTGCCGAGGTGGCCTCCATGAGCCATGGACAGGAAACGTGACTGTAAGGTGGAGGGTATGACTGTGCGATGGCCCCTTGAAATGCAGTGGTCGTTCCAGCAAAAAGAGTTAATCCTTAAAGTGGCGGAGAGGTGCCAGACTGTCTGGTAGGTCGAAGGCTGGAGGCCACCCAGAGATGAAAGTGTGGAGCCGTGAGAGCAGGGAGGCCCGTTGGAGCTCTTGAAGTGACACTGTTGCATCGATAGGGGTGTGGAAGAGCTGGATGAGGTCCAGGTCGCTGGTGTCTGGATTCAGGTCCACAGCTGGAGGTGGCGTGGAGCGTGACAGTAAGTCCGCCACCACATTCTCTCATCCCGGTGTGAACTGTAGTGTGAAATTGTACTGGTGAAGCCTCTCGTACCATCGGTGGATGCGCAGAGGTCTGTGCCCAGAACCGGCCGTTGCGAGCAGGCCTGTAAGTGCTTGGTGGTCCGTTCATAGACGCCCAGACACAGGCCAGGTCCTCTTTCTCCCCCACGGAGTACTTCTGTTTTGCTGAATTAAGGGCTCGGGAGGGAAACGCAATAGGTTGCTCCGTGCCGTTGTGGAGCTGAGACAGCACAGCCCCCACTGCGTAGTTGGAGGCATCACAGGTGAGAAGCCTGATGGGTCGAAATGGGCGAGTACTGAAGGTGCGATGAGCTGGGCCTTCGCCTGTATGACCGCAGCTTTGCAGGCAGGAGTTCAAGCCCATTGGGTGTCTTTTTTGAGGAGCAGCTTTAGAGGGACGGTGGTGGAGAAAGTGCTGGGGAAGAAAGCGCAAGTAGTAGGCGGTCATGGGCAATTTGGGCAGGGATAGAGGGCATGGGCAGCCGTTGAATGGCCTCCACGTTAGAATGAAGTGGGCTGAGGCCTCCTGGGCTCAGGCAAAACCCCACAAACTCCATTTCAGACACAGAGAAAATACATTTCTCCCCACTCAGTGTGAGGTTATGGGAGGCCAGTGTGTCAAGCACCTGTGTTAGTCGTTGGTCGTGGATGGCAGGTGTTGATCCATGTACAACTATGTCGTCCAGAAATATCACCACCCCTGGGATACCAGCGAAGATGGTGGACATTATTTTCTGAAAGCAGCTAAGGGCGGAGCATAGGCCAAAGGGGACTCTGGTGTAGCGGAAGACACCTGCATTTTTTTATTTACTGGGACCTTGTGGTCTTCATTTGTTATTCCCATGTTTTTTAGACATGGGAACGAAATTCGTTCTCTGCATTTGACCCATCCTATTGTACATAGGAGCAGTGGGGTGCTATGATCAGTGTCCGGGGGGCAAGTTGGCTCAAGGACACTTTGACATGCAGACAGTTTTGGAAGTGGGGATCAAGGGGATCGATCCGCCGTCCCTACGGTAAGTGGATGACCCGCTCTGTCCACCCGCTCTACCCACTGAGCTACTGCCGCCCCGGTCAGCACTTCTTCGCAATGACCAGGCTAGAGATCCAGGGCGAGGTGTTGACTGGTTCAATGATGCCTAGTTCCAACAGCTTTGTCAGCTCTGCTGTGACGTCATTGCGTAGTGCCAGGGGAATGCGGCGGAGAGGCTGTATGACCTGGTGTATGTCCGTGTGAAGGAGAGGCTGATGGGTGAAAGCTGAGATACAGCCCGGGCCAGAAAAGTGTGCTTGCCATCGCTGTTCCCATGATGAGCTGGCCTGGAGAATCGTAGCCCCATTGCTGTCCATTGCTGAATGCAAAGCCCAAGCTGGTGATGAGGTCCAGTCCCATGAGGTTAGCTCCATGTCGCGCCACCTGAAAAGTGAAGGTAGCCAGGGATTTGTTGCCATGGTGCACTGAACAGCTGAGGGAGCCCACTGAGTCAATCTTTAAAATTGCCATATCCTCAGTCTGCAGCGTGATGTGGGGCAGGAAGCGCTTGACTGTAGCCCAGTTGAGTCGAGATAAAGCCGCTCCGGTATCCAGCAACAACGGTACACATACCCCATCTATGAGGGATGTGATGATTTAGTGATGAGCAAAACGGCGATCCATTCGTCAGCGTGCTCACACGTTTTTTTTTTGTGACCCCATCCCCACCGTAGCTAAAATAAGTACTGACAGAATGTGCTGAAAAGACCAAAAATGATTAAGTTCACTTAGAGGCATCATGTGACCTGTCACCATCAATCACAGAAATCATGCTTGACGTTATAGAGAACAGAATTTATGACGCACGCTGACAGACCAAGAATGTTAAACATGTGATCTTCGGTCCGATCAAAGGATGTTACATTCCTACCTACTATTTGACCATAGATGTAAGATTCAAGTCCTTTATTGTCAAACGTTCAGCATCACTTGTAGTCATACTGTACAATGAAATGTATTGGACGAGGCCCGTTCCAATATGGAAGGAAATCAAAGAAATCAGTTAAATTAAATTAAATACAATACAAAGTACAGTCAAACAGACTAACACAACCAATGACATCAAGGATGTCCTGATTTAATAAGAGCAGCACTGGAGAATGATATGAAGCAGCATTGGATAAATATAAAGTGCATGGTGGAAGCAGTGGTAGCAATGATGAGCACAAGATCACAAGTTAGTTCTACTAATCTTGGACATACAAAAATAGGGATTGAGATCCCTTCAAGATAATCTGGGGATTTGGGGAATCAGATCGTTGGCTAGCAGCACCCACTTAGTTTTGATGTTTGCTCTAATCAGATTAATCTTTAAACGGGCCTCCTGTTTTCTGTGAAAACAGAAACAAAGTCTCTTTATGCCACATGTGTCTCTTTCTAAAAGTCTTCTTCTACATTTCTGCAGACATCAATGTGAGGTAAAACAAATTGACTCTAACCTAGTTATCTAAGTTATCTAATAATCTGCTCTCAGTTCACACTTTCCTTTTCCCGAGACTTTTGTTTGACTCGAGACAGACCAAAGATACCCGAAAGCCAATACATGTCCTTAAGACTGCTGCTTAGCGAGACAGATGCTAAAGAAAATACTTAATGTGTGAGCAATGTGAAGGCGAGCCTTGAAGCCCCCAACCTCAGAGCTGCTCCCAAGGAAGGACCAGCGGAGAGGCGGACACTCACACACACGCCCACCCATCCACCCACCCACCCTCCCACTTTCTTCGTGTTCCCCACTGCGTCTCTCTCAGTACGTGACAGAGAAGTACAGAGAACGTCTCCACTGCGCCAATGACTCTAAAAGTGGACTTCTATGTGTCCCGGTAGCCAGATGAACACACACAAACTTGAACTTACAGCCAAGGTAAGAATTAGTGTTGAGTGTTGAATTGCATCAGCTGTAAGATTTAATTTCTATATAAAGTTGAACGTGCAGCCTCATTAGTTATTACTCACTGTTTATATTCACTTATTGGAACAGGGGATGCTGGAGAAAGGCATTGAGATACAATGCATCGACATGGATGTTGTATTAAAAACAAATGAGAACTGAATTCAGGCTCAGGAAGCCAGGACATATTCCTCTCACACACCACGTTATGCATCATTCATCTTTTTCTCATTTGGAGTTCTCTTGCAAAAAAAAAAAAACCTGTATCCTGTTTTGAAACATCTGCAGAAGTTCAACGTCAGTTTTTAAACGCAGTCTGTGATTTATGCTGGGCGATTAATATGAGGCAGGCGGAGCAAATCACTCCTCAATAATCACAATCAAACAGATGTAGCTTGTATCTCTGGTTTCATGTTTGTAGCCTTTGCTGTTTTTACTAAAGTCTTTTTTTGTTTTGTTTTTATTAGAGGTCTGATGAACTCCATAGGAACCATATTGTATTTGTTAGTATTATTATTATGTTGTTATTTTTTACAGACAAATTCTTACCTCAAAAAACGATGTGGCAAAAAGCTATTTAAAGGCTTGGCCGGCTGTTAGAACTTGAAAAATGAGTAAGGAATGCAGAAGGTGGGCCAGATTGGTCCATCGGCGGTGCTATAATAAGTGCTTGAATTCAACATTACCACTAGGAAAGTGTGATATGCATGAAACCTTGGCCACATGCACTATGTAGTCATGATTAACAACTTAAATGCTGCAACCCATGTGGTCAGACCATTAGGATTTAATGCAATGACCACAACCTGGCCAAACACCCAAACACCAACTGCTTTGGTGCCTGATGTTGTAAAAGCTGCACACTTGGCACACATCTAACAGGTGACCTTAGGTGACTATATGGTAAAGAGATTTACAATTGTATGTCCAATACATCCAATTGTGGGACATTTAAACAGCTATAACTTTGCTTCACAACAAAGTACACTTGGCTGTCAAATATGGAAAAGAATAGGAGGCATTGCCAAAAATAGGAGGCAATGCCATTTTACCTTACCTACCAAACTCACCATTTCCTCCATGTTGGGAAGCCTGCTCCTCCTCAAAATGTTGTCTCATTTGCACTTAACTTGACATAATGTTCATCTTATTGTGTAGTGGTAGAGCATAGGCAAGATGATCACAAGGCTGTTGGCTCAAGTCTGACCTCAACCAAGCAAGTGAGAAAATTCACAAAATTCTTTTTGCCACTGTTTGATGATGATTTTGAGATGTTACCTCCCAGTATGCCGGCTTTTATGCATACTAATACAATTTTACAATATCTACCAAGCTCACTTCTTAAGTATGGAAAACTCCTTGTTCTTAAAAAAATAGCCTGATGAGTCTTTAAGTCTTTAAGCCTGAGTTATAAGTACATGTAGTCCAGTTGTAGAGCACAGGGCTCATGTGCAGGAGGTCCCTGGTTCTGTGGCAAAGGGTATGTGTGTCGCAGCAATGCCTAGCCATGCTGTGTAGGTGTACTGTTGGAATCCAACCTCAACCAAACACGTCGTGAGACACAAAATGCTGTCTGCTGTTATGTTTGCATGGGTCCATGCTCACAATGCGTGCCACACCATGTAACCACCGTGTTGATATTTATCTTTGGAATATAACTTTAACTATGATGACGTTTAATAAGTATGCATGCTGTTATATTCATTGTACTTTTATTATTTAAATAATAAACACAAAATGCATGAGACAGTTCATGCATTCTATATCAGAGTTTTAATTGTCATGTGCGATACTTTGGAGGTTTATACCTCGTATAATGTCATAGACGGACAGATAAAATATTTTTTTTGTGCATGTCATGATACGTGCTCTTCGATCTCTTTCATTGTAAAAGATTTGGGTAAATTAGGTCCCCATAAACGGTCGAAGATTCAAGTTTCATCCCTCTGCCGTTAAATGATAGCGTAATGTACCAACATATGTTGGCTATCATGTATTTTTAAAGCCTATGCAAAAAATGCAAAAAATGCAGCATTCAATCTATTGTATTGTGGTCAAATATTATTTTGTTTAGTGTATGTTGGAGAAATTCTAGCTCAGCCTCCCTTCCCCTTCCTATCCCCCTGTTGCTTGTGCTGAGGTCTAAACTGCATCGGTGCTGAGGGCCCCTCCAAAGCAGCAGCTACCATGCTTTCTGGGAGATTCTTCTTTCATTAGCCAACAATTATGACACTGACCTCTTTCACATGACTCTCATGCCTTCCAGATATTTCACCGGATTGCAGAAGTGACTCATGAATATCCTGTCCTTTGTCCTTGAATTCCCCAAGGATGACATTGTCTTATATGTCACCCTCTGGTTTGATCAGTGGACAATGAGGTATTAATAATAAACCTTTGTCTCTTTGGTACCCCTGTTCCTCCAGGCAAGGCATCAGTGCTTCCTGCTCCCCCTCCTGTGCATGGGCCTGGTGTGGGGTGGTGTCCCTGGTCCATGTCGACACTCTGTGACAAAGGACCACCTGCTAAGCCTTAGTCGCCTGGTGAAGACTCTATATATATATATATATATGATATTTATTATATTATATAGCTTTGATTAAAAAAAAAACAATTATAAAAACTAAGATACAATTATATGTTATTGAATTACTACCTCTCATATTTGCTTCCCAGATTGATAACCAATTGGAGAATGGCTGTTCAATAGTCTATGTGTTCACAGAGCGCAAGAGTTTGGTGAGTAGCCTAAAATGACCTGCTGTGTTTGTGTTGCATTACCTTTAGTTGTTGTTTTAGGTGAAAAAGTTTAGCAAAATAATGACTTGTTATAGAATGATTCCCAATTGTTGTGTTTCAAGATTAACTACATTGTGGAATCCCAGCAAAGGAAAGAAAAATAACCTCCACTGTGTGGCATATTCACTAGGGTAACAGAAAAAAGTTAGAAGAAGTAAGACATTGTTCTCAGTGCACCAACATTCATGTGAACCAACAACATCATATCATATGTATCATTTCAATGTTTTTGTTGGAGGACAAATAGAACCGTTTCTTGAAAATAGATCTGCGTTGAATGTTCAGAGAGGTCACCACCAGATTTCTTTCTCCTCAGTGGGTCTGAATTATTCAGTGATGGTGCTGAGGGATGTACTGTATGGTAATATGTGTTTGCAAGGCCAAATGTGTGGCTTTCAAAAGTCAGTTTGAAACATTATGTGCCTACTATAAATACCACTGTTGCTTCTCAAGTAACAGCAATTGATAGATGTAATATAGAAGTGAAATGTGACGGAGACAACCCGGGCTACACAAACAAACCCACAGAGCGTCCGACCCACAGCGCACAATGCGAATCACGCACCAATCCCGCTACTGAATTTAAAACAAAATCAATAGAATCACTGATTAAAAGTTGGAACAAAAACAGTAGTCTTAAAACAGGCTGAGACACCTCTGGATGAGGTCAGAGTTTTTTTCATCAAAATAATGCATGCTAGCTTGTAAAAGCACAATGTTCAATGTATAGCTACTATAACTGCCTGTGAGCATGATCCAATTTAAACTGTTAATTTCTTGGTGGTGCTATGGTGCTGCTATTGTAAGTTCTGATGCTGCACCCGCAAGCACCACCCTACCACCACTAGACGTCACATGCCTAAAGAGCAGTGGTAGCACTTACAATAAGTGTACATTAATTAACCATTAATTAGCATTAGTTCATGCAGTAATAAACAATAACTTACAATTAACTGAGAGTTAGTTAACAGTAAACTAATGGTCAAGTAATCATTTACTAATGGTGTTAATGTTAACAAAGCTAACAAAATTCATGTTAACTAAGGTATTCATTTATAAATAATTAGTTTGTTACCCAGATTCAGACGAGTTATTTATTTCCAAATTCATCATGCGGATATACAGACATCCCCGCGTATCCCTCTAACCATAACCTGCTTTCCTGAACCGCTATCTTAATGCTGTATAATAATGCTTATTACTACTAACTATTAAGTAATGTCAATAAATGGCTGTAATGACTGTACCCTTATTGCAAAGTGTTACCAGAGCTGTACATAATTAAACCAAAGCTGATGGCCTTGTATGCTTTAGCTGGAGATTTGAGTGACTATTAGGTGAAGCCTGCAGCACACTGTACCCTATATGCTTACTTTTTAAATACTTATCTACTTATATGTATTTTATTTTTGTTCTACAGAGTGAAGTCTGTTATGTCAAAGCAGCCTTTCCACAAATTCTGGAACTACTGAACACACACTTCAACTATGCAAAAAACTCTGACAACCGGAAATATGTCAGCACTCTGAAAAGGGTAATCTACAACCTTTATTCCCAAAGATGTGTACCAGAAATCAACGAAGAGATTGAGGTAATGTTTACAGAAAAGGTGCAATAAGCATGGACATTTTCGTTGATTATAGAATCTAAGGCATCTTATATATGTTCACCCTCTTCCTGTGTGTGTTGACCTGACTGCGTTCGCTGCACGGCAGGACATCCCTGTGCAGTTCACTAAGGTCCTGTGCAGCTCTCCAAAGGAGGCTCTGAAGAACGCTAAGGGCGTGATCGAGATGTATGTGGTCCTGCTGCATCAGCAGGCCAGCCCTCTGGACTGGAGCTGTCAAGATGAGTACGGAGCCCAAGAAGAGGAGGAGGAGGAGGAGGAGCAATCTGTGTCAACCACGGCAACGGATACTTTCACCACCGGTATGGGAAATGCAACCGTGTTGACATGACTAGAGACACACCTCTTACAGAACACCACACGAACGCACGGCCCACACACACAAAGACACACTCAATTAAATACGTTGTTTTTATGTAGTATAGATATACAATATGTACCATTGCGGTTAGAAATGTTAATATAAATAACTTTGTGTCGGCTTGCATTCTTGCTGCAGAGTATACATTTTTGCATTTGAATTGGAAAATAAAGGATTTCATGGCTTATGGGAAATGTTAATAGTAAGTTTGACCAAAGAATGTGGTTAAATCTTGTCTTTTGTGATAGTATATATTTAGTCGTACTTGTACATGTTTGAATGGCATAAAAATCAGCACATAATGAATGTATTGATGCTTTTACATATGTATGCTTTTTATATATTTCCTTTCATCACAATTTTTATCTCTCATGTTTTAATTTCCCTGTAGGTATCCCTGAATGCAAGTGCACTTGCACAACGTTCCCTCAGGTCACCACTCTGTCTTACCCCATGGCTGACAGTTGGAGTACACCGAAACAGCGTGAGCCAAACCAAACCACAACTGCCCAGCCTTCTAGCTTCACCCATCATCCATATCTTGGCAAATCCCACACGGACACTACATTATCTACAGGGACTATCGCCAAAGACACAGAGAGTTTGTTAAAGACAGCAGCCATCGCTAACAACCAGCTATCTGAGAAAACGGAATTGTCTGATGTTCCAGCAACTGTGTTTGATATTTCATATTCAAGCGAGGCTAATGCTGTATCGGTGACGTCTCCTGTTTTTATGGATAAGACAGATGGACAGGCAGTGAAGGAATATTTGATGTCAGAGCATGCAGATGTTACTACAGCCATGCATCTGGCTGATGTTGCGCAAAGGACTTTCAGCAGTATAGAGTCTACAGCACATGATCTGGCCAAGAGTTCACTGGATGCCAGCAACTTTGAATTGCAGCACCAATATGACACTGTGGTACTTGGCCATGAGGAAATCCTAAACCGGGAATATTATGAATCTAAGGCCACCAAAGAAATACACAGAGTTACACCAAAGAGCACTGTTGATAATCATGAACATTTTACAATGGATCAAACAGCTGTCATGGAAGACAGGACAATCAAAAGAAGAGAAAAATATTCCAAAAAATACAGAATCCCCAGAGTCTTACGAGCACAAGCAATGGACTTTACATCTACCGCAAAATCTGAAAACACCAGGAGGGCACCCAAGGACAGGAGCAGGACACGTCATATGCTCCCATAGACACCAAAACAGAGCATTGTTGTTATCGGAAGAGAGCGTTGGTATTTCCTGTTTAATTAATTAGTAACATTAACTTGTGAAAAGCTTATTAATGAAAGTTATCATATAGTGTTACCAATACCTTTTTCTTGTATATACTGTATATATATATATATATATATATATATATATATACTGTATATATTTTTGCAGGGGATTCAAGGTTATTTCAAAATAGGTCCTTTTAAGAGCTGTCATCCTAGGAAAAACTCCTGTCACTCATAACAGTAATTATTGGTCCTTTTATGTACCATGGCATGGGTACTAAACTTCACTTGTGAATATAAGTCTACTACCCGTGCCCTGGATTAAAAAGTAGAAGACCAATAATAATTGTTGGGTGAGACCTGAGTTTGTCCTACTATGATGCCTCTGTTAAAAGGGTCTTTGAAGTAGTGAAGATCCTCGCATCAAGACACACATCCATGTTACAGTGGAAAAGCAGCTCAAATTCTAATAGGATTGCATTTCACTACAGGGTTAATATGGACACAAGCAACGTGATTCACCATTGACCACCAGTAAATTCCTTCCTCATTCCTTCATCAGGATATCCGCAGTTGATGAATATGCAATCATCCATGAAGAAGTGAAAGTGCTGGGATGCTTCCTTTTGGTTTCTTCTACTTTTTGTCTATTCAAGTTTGATGCCGTTAAGGATTTGGAATTGCCTGAATCTAATGGGTTTGAGGATTTACATTTTACCATTGTTTTTCAAGCAGCTGATTGTCTAGTGACAATATAACTTAATTCACTGTAAACTTCATTATTAATTTGATATCAATTTGTAAACAATGTAAATGAGCAGGACCATACTCTATAAACATTTTTACAGCAAAGACAGAACCCGTACATATAAATGACTTAATCTACACATTGAAAGTCTAACGCAAAATCCTAGTTTCGTGGTGTTTTGAATGCTTTGTTCAAAAGTATGAATCTTTTGGGTGAACAAACTGAACTGAATCACTTCCTGCAATCATCAGTTACAGGATAATATAGTTTGTTTGCAGGGATAGGCCTACACTAGTGAATGTTAATGAACTGATTCTAATGATTCAGCACACTTAAATTAACTCCTTTGCTCATAAATAGCAACATCTAATATAACCTAAATTGACCTTTGGATTTAGATTTTTCAATCAAAATCTGAGTTTCAGCAAAGTATTCGCAAAAACCTGTGCTTCAGAAATTATGCTGTTTTAGCACAAAATCTAATGTTGTCATTTTTTTAAATGATAGTTACTGATAATTTACTCATACACAAACTACAAATATAGTGTATCATCCAGAAATGTCCCATATCTGGGCAAATCTCCTTTGCCCCAAATTGCAAAGACATTTTAAGCAGTCATATGAGAAAGATAGATTCTTAACCATTGTTATAATCATTTTTAGCTGACCGAAAGACAATTCCAACCCCAAACAAAATAAGAAGCATTTACAGTTAATACCGCTCTTTTTCATCTACAGAAAGTCATATGACAGCTGAACCCCAGTCATTCCAACAGTTCAATATCATCAGTTATAGTCATTATTTGACTACAACTCGACAACTACAACAAGAGTCAAAAAAACAATCAAGAACAAAGTCATTCAATTACATTTGCCCTGACCTTTCAATAGAGGGGTCAAGTGTCAAATTTGTCAAAACCTGTGTGTCTCAATAAGGTTATATTGTCAATTTTGCATTGGATTTATTAATTTCTTTGGGAGAGGGACAATCTACCTCTACTAAAACCTCTCTATCTTTGCTCTGATTTACGTTATTGGTATCAAATATCGACCCAGGTACTGATCAGATGTTGTGCTATGGCCATATAGTACTATAGGTACTACCATCTGATAATGAACTAGCTGGTATTCAATTTAAAACATGAAATATATTTCAGGCAAAAATTAAATCTGTCACTGTGAGTTCAAGCTTTACTTAATCAAACCAAGCAGTATCCAGATTGATACTCCTCTCACATGTGTTTACTTTGCTTTGGTACCAAGATTATATATATATATATATACTGTATATATCCAACCTTTTTGAGGGATATACATTTCTTGATAATAAAGAATATAAAATAAAGAATATTGACATTGCATTACAGTCTTTTGAACTTTATTTGATTTTATATATATATATAGAAATTGGCCTTCTGTTCAAGAAGTTAATTGAGGTCAAAATTGAATTATATCAATAATTATAAAAAATTCTGATTTAGGTTGAATGAATGGACAATAACTAACCATAACTACATTTTCTTATATTGAGAGTAAAGAACACATTTTGCAAAGCTATTGCACATACAGAGAAATTAATAATATATAATGTTATTGTACAAACATGAAAGATATAAGTTCTTTACTTGAACAGCTTTCATCTCAAATGTCAATTGTGTAATATATACAACCTTTTTGAGGGATATACATTTATTGATAATAAATAATATAAAATAAGAATATTGACATTGCATTACAGTTTTTTGAACTTTATTTGATTAGATAACTTTTCTAGCCCCATGTCAAATGTAACTAAATGAAACTAAATGTGTTGTTGTTGTTAAGTGTGAAGCAAGAAAGAATAAGCTCTTTGCTTGTCTTGTGATGTGATGCTTTATTTTGAAGGTCTTTGGACAAATTAATTTTAATTATTAATTTTAATTATTAATTATTAATTTTATTAATTCTGAAAGCGACAAGGCATAATTTCTGTTGAACTGTTACCAGCCATGGATGTATTTTGAAAACATGGGCAGGTTGAAACTCAGTGAGTCACTTTGGACCGATACTAGTCTTTGTTGATGATACGATGACACAGCAATTAACTATGAAAAGTAAAACTAATGATTGATTCATAGCTTGTTGCTTCTGATTCATTACTTAATTGCAATGCAAATATAGACTATGTGGGTTCATGTTATACTTGGTTATTAGTAAGATTATTTGAATAAGCCATCTGTGGCTTGGTAGATGTCAATGAAGCATACCAGGGTCGCTCCTGATCACAGCACTGACCAGCAAAATGTTATTTAGATTAGATTACATTTGAGTAATTCCCAGTATTTTCACAGTATTTTCTAGATATGGGAACAAAAGTTCCCTGCATTTGACCCATCCTATGGTACATAGGGGCAGGGAGCTGCTATGTTCAGTGCCTGGGGAGCAAGTTGGGGTTCAGTGTCTTGCTCAAGGACACTTTGACATGCGGATAGTTGGAGGAGGGGAATCGAACCGCCGACCCTTTGGTTGGTGGGCAACACCGTCTGTCCATCCGCTCTAACCACTGAGCCACCATCATTGAACAAACTTAGCAAATACATCAATTAAGCACTTTTAAATCTTATAAGCATTGTTTCATATTTTACAGATACATCCTTAAGCTTAAAGTATTTCGATTTCAGCCAAGATAGTAAGCAGTTTGAATGAGTTAGTAAAACCTTTGAATTGCATGTTCTTTTTCTTTCATTGATTCTAGTATTGAACATAATTGTTGTAAACAGGAAGACAGACAAACTAGATAATACACAAATCACATGTGTCTGTATAGCGTTACTCTTAATCCAATTATTCAATGTCCTGCTTTGATAGTTAATATACTTAACATACACTGACGTTATTAGCAGACATTCTAGTTAAAGGTGCAAAGAGCTTCTCCCAAGAGCTTTTATTTCATTTCTATTTTTATTTTTATGTCTATGGGCAGTTTCAGAAACTTGATCTCTTCTTTTCTTCTCTCAACAGCAGGCGTAGTTAAATTGAGTGATTGGTCTGCATTTTAGACATTTTAAATTTCAATTCAGCACTTCGAATGATGGGAAAATATTTCCAAATAATCTCAACTGTAATCGAAACTGGAAAGACAGAGTATGTAAAATAAAAAGGTTAATAAGTATATACGGTCAAACTCAATATACTTTGTGTCTTGTGTATCATATGCAGATACGCTTTCAGTAGGCCAAGACGGACGTGACTTCCGTAACTTAGTAATGTTGTAACTCAATAGTCATTGTAACTTAATGTCACGGGTGACATTATCTGGGGGTTATGATGCATATTTCAGCATGATATCAAGAGGTCTGCCTTCAGATAAAGTTATTTAACAAATGATCATTTAAGTGCATACTTCATGCGACTGGAAGACCCCACACTTCCCAACCGGTGTATGGAAAGTTTATATCTCACCCCTGTTGTACGGCTCTTATAGTGTCAGGATCAGTACACTTGATATCATATTCTATATTCATTGCATATTTATAGGCTAATTTAATTATCTTCATGAAATGGTTAGATTACTTTCAATAATCATTCAACATGATTTAATACTGAAAAAATGAAAAAAATATTTATAAAGAATTTACATACTCTTCGTGCCGCCAAAGCCTCTTCCCTCTCGTCGATGCTTGTTTTCCTCGGCCTATCTGCGGCGTTCGACACCGTGAACCACCAGACCCTTCTCGCCACCCTCGCTGAACTTGGCATTACTGACACTGCGCTAGCCTGGTTCACATCTTACCTTATGGATCACACTTATCAGGTCACATGGAACGGCTCCCTGTCCAAACACCACTCGCTAAACACTGGGGTCCCTCAAGGCTCAGTACTAGGACCGCTTCTGTTCTCCCTATATACAAAATCTCTAGGCTCTAATCACATCACACGGCTTCTCCTATCACTGTTATGCGGACGACACTCAACTGTTCCTCTCCTTCCCCCCCCTCAGACACTCTGATTGCAACACGCATCTCAGAACACTTGGCATACATCAGCTCTTGGACAACTGCGCATCAACTCAAGCTCAATCTCGCAAAGACTGAGCTTCTCTGCCTGCCCTCACAGGGACCTGCTGGTCTCGGTCGAGGGCATCACAGTATCTGCCTCACCAACCGCAAGGAACCTGGGCGTAATAGTCGACAACCAACTGTCCTGCACTGCAAACATAACTGCAGTGACCCGCTCCTGTAGATTTTTTCTCTACAACATCCGCAGGATCCGGCCTTTCCTCACGAGGGAAGCGACACATCTCCTGACTAGCAAGCACTTGACAAGCACTTGTCATCTCCCGCCTCGACTACTGCAACTCGCTCTCAGCTGGACTCCCTGCAACCATTCTTGTTAGACCGTTGCAGCGGATCCAGAACGCTGCAACACGCCTCGTGTTCAACCGAAACAAATTCTCCCATGTGACCCCCCTCTTCCAGGACCTCCACTGGCTCCCTGTAGTGGCTTGCATCAAATTCAAGACAATGCTACTGGCCTACAAAGCCGTCCATGGAACTGCCCCTACCTACCTCCAAACATTAGTGAAAGACCACGCCCCTGCTTGAACACTCTGTTCAACTACCTCAGCTGGTTGACTGGTACTGCCATCACTAAAAGGAGGAAAAGGTTGGATGGCAAAATCTCAACTCTTCTCCGCTTTGGCACCGCAGTGGTGGAACAAGCTCCCTGCCAATGTCAGGACTGCAGAGTCACTCCCCATCTTCCGGAAGAGACCGGAAAATGTAAATGTAAATATGTCTATCTATCTCTCTCTCACACACACACACACACACACACACAAAATGCCTAAAAATAAATCATAAACTGCAAGTCTCCGAGTCTAAGACTTCAGTCTAAGCGTTCAATAGTAAATCTAATAATGTGAATCAATTCAAAAAGGGCAAGAGACCAGAGGAGTGGACTCTTGACCTCTAAAATGTAAGTGATGTAATTTTCTAACAACACAGGAATGAGATACAGTAAAGGCCGAGCCTTAGTTCTTGTCTATGAGCACAGTAACAAAATACTAATTTTATTTCTTAAATATACAATACACTTCCAACACACACCAGATGTGACATTACATCCTCCCTGCCCACCAATTTAGATCCACTCCAGTTTGCTTACAGGCCAAACAGGTCCATGGATGATTCGATAGCATTCGCACTGCACACTGCCCTCTTCCACGCGGTTCAGAGGAGCACATATGCTGTTCATCGACTACAGCTCTGATTTCAACAGCATAGTGCCGTCCAGACTTGTCGCAAAGCTCTGAGACCTGCACATCAGTTCCACCTTGTGCAGCTGGATCCTGGACTTCCCGACAAGCAGGCCACAGGCTGTACGGCTCAGCAAGGCCACCTCCGCCACACTGAAACTCAGCACCGGTACCCCCCAGGGATGTGTAGAGGATCTGAGCTGGTCACACCAGCTCCTGTACCGTCTGGCAGACGGTACAGGAGCATCCGGACCAGAACCAAAAGGTTCAGAGACAATTTCTTTCCACAAACCGTCAGGCTACTGAACTGCTGACACACCATACACACATACATGATTGAACCCCCACCCTCACCCCCCGCCTTCCCCACCCCCCAACACACACACACACACACACACACACACACACACACACACACACACACACACACACACACACACACACACACACACACACACACACACACACACACAACTTTACAGTCAGGTAGCTGCTATGGCTCTTCCCCTTATTGTATTTCTTTTATTATCATTATATTATTTACTAGTTATCTACTTGCCTTTGCATGTACTTGTACCTCTGTGAGCATCTTCCTATGCTCTTGTACTACCATTGTCCATTATTCATTACTTACCATTTCACCTATCTACCACACCGCAGACGCCGAGTCTTCTCCAACCCCTGGGTCACCACTTCTGAAGACGGTTTGCGTGCCACCATGACCCATCGGCCAGGCGAAAGGTGACCACGGCTTGTGACCACACAAGCCATCACAGCCGTCCCTGTGGCGCCCACCTCTGGCGACTTTGAATGGAGCTCGTGGGCCACCGGGAGGAACCGTTGATGGTGCAGGACGTCGTGAAGTTCCCCACAAAGGTCCAGCTCGATGTGCTCCCATGGCGTGGGCGGCCACTGCAAAGGCTGTAGAGGCGGCAGTGGTGAGTCCATCTTACCACTGACCAGGCAGGCTATACAATCCCTCAGCCAATGGTGAGGGATTGTATAGCCTGCCTGGTACGGTGCCTGGTACAGCCAAATGTGGGAAAAAGGCAGAGGCGCACCCAGGTGTACTCTCACAAGAGCATGTGTTCACCCTGTGTTCACCCTGTGTTCACCCCAGCAGGCCCTGAGCGGCCAGTGTGCCTTGGAGTCAAGAGGTCATGCATCCCAAGTGACCATATGTTGAAAACGTTTGTATAAGGGAAGAGTTAAACCTAGATGGTATGTAGCCACTTGATTGTTTAGACAAAGTCATAAAACTGCCCACAACAGGAAGATGGGCACCAACAGGCAAGGGGAGGATGGGCTGTCTATGTATAAGATGGAATGTTTAAGTTGATGATGTCTATTGTGTAGACAGGGATACAAAAGCGGCAAGTGCGAAGGGTGCGGCAGTCACTTTGCAAACCGACTCAGGCTTTATGTTACTTTGCAGCCAGGGATAATAAAGTCTTGATCATTCAAACTAGGGTCTTCCCGAACCCTCTCTTACTTTTATTGAAGTGTGCGGTAGCCACCACATAACACAAAAGTTATGTCAATATATTTTGTGCTGCAGCCATTGAGTATGACTTCTTTTGGGAAGTTACAAGAGTGTGAGAAGTGATTCCCCAACTCCCCAATGAGTTGAAAAGTGGTTGCTGGGAAACTGCTACCCAGGGAACCAGACTGAATTGAAAGGTTAGAACATTTCTAATGCCAACAGCCCAGGATGAAAAGTGTGTTCACACAAAGGGAATATTCACAACCTACACATTCCGCACATTGCAGTCATTTACTTTGAAAAAAAACAAACCAAAAAACATCTCACAAACCAACAGACAGACAGACAGAAATACTTCAATGATTACTGGCCGAAATTGCATAATAAATGCAATAAATTATGTCACAAATCTATATACTCTTCTATATATAATTTGGCAGCTCATTAGAAATCACTTAATACCGTATATTGGACCTGTTCAGAGTTTTTTTAAAAAAATAAATGCTTAAAAATCCATGAAATTAAACATTCATGCCATAAAAAGACCATGCTGTGAAGGCTGCAATTAATTTGAACATACATAATTAAATATGATCTCACCTGTCTCCTGGGGGCTTGTGTTATTGGGTGCTCTGTGGATGTGTGTGTATTCAGACAGACAGACAGACAGACATACTTTATTGATCCCTGAGGGAAATTGTCTTCGTGACAAAACTCCAGTAGAAAAAAGAGGACACTCTACGTATAGTAGAGTGTTAGAAAATATAAATATAGATATATAAGGAAACCTATGTAAAAATATAAAACCTATGTAAAAATAAAAGTATAAACCTATGTACAAATATAATGTAACCTATGTAATAAAATATATAAAAATGTACATAAAGAAATGATAATATACATAAATGTACATACATCCAGGCATACACTACAAGGTAATAGCATACACTAGGATGTAGCATGTCGGATTTTTGTAAAAACCAGTTGTTCAGAGATGACCAGATGACCAGTTGTGTAGTAAATCACAGTAATGCAGTGAAATGACCAGTTATGTAGTGATATTACATTGAAATGAAATGACAGTCATGTAATAAGATATAGTGTAGTGGACCAATTATGCAGACATCATGGTACATATCTTCCTGTTGCTGTAGACTTCTAACAGCTTCTCCCTCCTCACGTCGTCATCCCTGGTCATGATGTGGGGCATAGTGTGGTGCACAATCACAAGTGCAGACAAACAATTTGCAGTCTTTATGAGTGTAAATGTAAATGTTCCTTTCAAATTCTTTCAATGTATTTTTGACAGCAGGTGCACCGTTGCCACTGAATGAAAAAGTGTTGCTTTTTATCTGATTTGATTAGATGAACATGAGGGTACAATTAACATTAACATTAGTTAATGCAGTAATAACCATTAATTATCAATGAGCTAACAGTATGTTAACAGTTAAGCAATTATGTATCAATCATTTCCTAATGGTGTTCATGTTATCTGGTGTTAATGGTTAACACTAAAACCTATTAAATAATGTATCAATGTATGCCTTAGTGTAATTCTCGAATGTTAAATGATCATCTTACAGCAAGCAAAGAGCCTCTCTAGGCTGACCATTCATTTTAGCCATTTGTGGTGAATGTATGAGCCTGTCCGACTGACTTCACAGTATCAACTGGAATTCATGCAATGTGTGTTGCAGTACATATAGCATGTGTGGAGAATACCTCATTACACTCCACCATATCTCTTGTCTACATGATGGGTTTTGTGCTCCAGCCTCTTCCCTCTAGACAATTGATGATCTGTTAGGCCCGCAGCGTCTACAATATCATCAAACGTAGATATGTGACTCTCCTCTTTTGTATTCAGACCATGGCCGCATGCCATTTCTATGCTTGGATTTGGAATGTACTGCAAACCCACTGTCCTTAGAGCTTCTTTCCAGTTTGCAAAACCATAAAGTGCAGATTGGGGGACAGAGGGGAGGGGAAATGTCTACTGGGAGTCCTGATTTTGCAAAGATGATGTCCATGTATATCCATGGATATATTTTATGTAGAATGATGTACTGTAGATCGATTAGATTGAATCATTGTAGAATCAAAATGTCCTCCTCATGTTAGCCTGCTAACTCTTGCTGTTTTCCAGGAAATATCTTCAAGTTATGCTGCATAACTGCTGTGTATTGTGAAATATCTGAAACAGTTTCCATGCTGAAATGGTCTAAAACGATGAAAGATGACATCTGTCAATATACTTTGAGGTCCAACAGGAAGAGCAAACTCTGATCCAGATGGTCCTTGCAGTGCTCTCTGTCACAGAAGAAAAGGCAGCAGGCTCGTGCTCTGACTTTCACCTGTTGCAGCGGATAGATGTCCGCTGCGGTCACTGGCCCTCGCTGTCGCTTGCAGGGCAATGGCTGCTAGTTTCCTGACTGACCTGCATGTGACTGCATCTGTCTGACTGACATGGTTACAATTACATTTAGGACATTTTTGTCCAAAGCAACTTACAATAAGTACATTTGTCAGAAGAAGGTGTTTTTAGACAGGCCTGACCAGGGACTGGGGTTGCAAAGTAACCATCTGGCTAGAAACATTTTATGTAACACATCTACAGACATTGTTATGGCATTGACTGTGATAGCTATGTATGTAATAATGTGCAAATAAACGAATAAATTAAAATTAAAACCATTGCTAGTATACAACATCTCTGGCCTATGATGCCAAGTGATAGAAGATACAAAGAGCAATTCTAAAGTGCTAAGACGTACAACATGAGGGCATGGGGGGAGGTTTATTTATTTATTTTTTAAAAAAAAGAGTGTGTGTGTGTGTGTGGGGGGGGGGGGGGGGGGTTAGGTAGAGAATGGATGTTATGCAGGGTTCAGATGACCTCTGAACAAGTGAGTCTTGAGTCTCGAGTCCTGAGATGGGAAGTGACTCCGCAGTCCTGACATTGGCAGGGAGCTCGTTCTACCACTGCGGTGCCAGAACGGAGAAGAGTTGTGACTTCGCCGTCCGACCTTTTTCTCCTTTTGTGATGGAGGTACCAGTCAACCAGCTGAGATAATTGAGCGGCGCGCTCGAGCAGGGGCGTGGGGTTTCACTAATGCTTGGAGGTAGGTAGGGGCAGTTCCATTAACCGCCTTGTAGGCCAGCAGCATTGTCTTGAATTTGATGCGAGCCACGGGGTGGTCATGGAAGAGAGGGGTCACGTGGGAGATTTTGAGTTGGTTGAAGACAGGGATGTGCTGCAGCATCCTGAATCCAGCGTTCGAGG
Organism: Urophycis tenuis; assembly: GCA_036785325.1. NCBI lineage: Eukaryota > Metazoa > Chordata > Actinopteri > Gadiformes > Phycidae > Urophycis > Urophycis tenuis. Next base: position 10,149,740 of record JAXIVH010000008.1, read on the forward strand.
TCTTATGGTGGTTGCAGGGAGTCTGGCTGTGAGTTGCAGAAGTCAAGGTGGGAGATGACAAGTGCTTGGGTCAGGAGCTGTGTCGCTTTTCTTGTGAGGGAGTTCCTCGTGGTTGGTGAAGGTGAAATACTGTAATGCCCTCGACCGAGACCAGTAGGTTCCTGTGAGGGCAGTCTTTCAGTCTTTCTGTATGAAGAAGAGCTCAGTCTTTGCGAGATTTTGCTTTAGGTTTGTTTTTAGCATTATGTTATTGATTTAGCTTTATGGTTTATACTAAAAGAAACATTGGATAGCCTGCTTTGTCAGACTCTATAGCCTTTATACATACATATATACAAACATATACAAATACTGTATACAAACCATTAACTTAGCCATAAATATTACCCAAATGTACATATCATAGCTATGGTCTGGTCTGATTAGACCATTAGAATGGAACCTTTGGGCGCTCTTTAAGCTGTTCTACCTGCGAGGGTCGTCTTTACGAGGGCAACCAAGACTTCAGTAGCCTTGTTGCTCTTATATGGAGTTAACCTATAAATAAGTCCACATTTTTCAAAATGTAGAATTGAGTGTTTGCTGTGTACATACATGAACACCTGGTGAACAACATGAACAACGGTGTTGTTCATTTGGTAGAAAGTCAAAGTCGTGTGTCTCCTACAAATTAGGTTTGAAATCCAATAATTGTGGTAGCTTTATTTACTATTAGAGAGTAAACATTTAAAACAATGCTTTATCACATACATTCATCCACCACAATTTTTCCACCACAATCCATTATTTAGGAGGCATGACATTTTCGTTCTCAGGATATATGTATCTGTGGCCATGGTTAATAGGGTAATCAGGGTTTATGCTGGAAACCGCTGGAAAAGTAATTTTTCTTGGCTTAACATTTGAGCTAGTTTTGGTAAAGATGTGACAAATGACAAAGGAAACAGGAGAGGCATACATCCACTCCAGTTGCTTTTGTCATTTACAAGTAAAAACTCACTGCTACAAAGGAAGAGACGGCAAATTGATAAACATAAATATTGAATAATAAATACAATAACAATCAAATAAAAAAACAAAAACCTCTACTATCACATTCCGTTTCTTATTCAGACCATGGATGTATTGCTTCCCATTAGTTTTTTGAACAACTGCAAGAAAAAAATACGAAAGGAAAGGAGTCAGGATCATTTATCAGTGAAATGGAAAATATACTTAGTTTAGTTTCAAAATGTAATGTATTTTACTGTTTATGTAACATAAATAGTGAGTTTAAGAGCTGAGAAGTTGAAATAATTTTGGACAAGAGATAAGTACACAGCAACATAGTTCTGAGTTCCATTTTACTCACCGCATCAAGGAATGGAATATTTATTACTGAGAAAATGAATCCAAAAACCATTGGAAAGAATGATCTATGTGGATAAAACAAGAAAACAATATGTAACACTTTAGGACAGTGATCTGGGTTTATACATTATTTTGACGTTACCAATATAAATCTAAAATGGAAATAAAAGTGAAAGAATGATTCCATATTTATCCATTATAAATGATCTGCTTTCTATTGAATGATGTATTCCCTGCCTTAACCAACAATTTTGTCCTTATAATAACTATAAGAATAACTTTGCCGTGTTCTTTAAGAATGACTCTCGAATCTGACTACTTTAACTCACTTTATTTTATGATTTATCTGATTATCTGGAATACTGGAGTACTAAAAAAAGCGTATTGCATAGCTTGTCGCGATTGGCACATTCATTGTTTTTTTTTTAGATATACTTCACAACTTCATCTTATGATTAAATAAATAATAGATTTTGTACATTCCGTTCATTCTAGGAACCAATGATTCATGCAATGCAGAAAAAAACATTGCAATCTCCTGGCGTCGTCTGGGAGCACGGAGATAGCATTATTCTGTCACTTTTACAGTGCTTCAAGGACCATTCAGACAGTGTGCAGATATGAGTGTGTACAGTTTGAACATGCAAGTAGCAGACAACGTGGTTGCCTGGATGACCTCAGGGAGAGGTTCCAGTCTGGCCATATTACAATGCTAGCCCTATTGGACGATGACGTTGGCTGGAAGTGACACACAAAGGTCTACTGGCTTAGTCCATGATCTAACCCTCAGACACTACGTGTTATCCTGATGACTCCGGTTGAGTAAAGGTTGATGATAAAAGGTTCAACATGAGAGAGAAAGTTTGGAGGATAAGCAGCAGTCTCAATTCCTCATTTCAATACAATTAGCTGAACAAGAGCACTACTCTCTAATCAGCTCATCCCCCCATTGTAACTTCGGTTTAAGGTCGTCCCTTGCATAGCCCATTGTGGCACTCCCCACTTACCTCAAATTCTGTACTTTTACTCTTTTTTTTTTTCCTGATGTACCGCTTTGATGTAGACCAGCCTGCTAAAGCCAAATATCCAAGCACTAAACTGATATATACTGTACATATATACATACATCGAAGCTTAGAGGGACTTTACTTTTACTTTGCTGCTTTCTACAGGTAATGTAGAAAGTAAAGTAAAGTACTGATTAAAGTAAAGTAAAGATGATAATTGAAGATTACATCGTACATCAGTATGATGTTGATGATGCACCCTTTAATAATAAGGTTCAATAAGGTTTTAAGCCTTTAGTTCATGATGAACTTAACAAAACATTACATAGATTTGTAGATGATTAATAAGTGCATTGTGAAAGGGACTACTTGACCACCGTGTGTGATGTTGACTAGCCCTTACAAGCCATGTGAAAATCTGCCTTCTAGTGACATCACAATTGGAAGTGTCCACCCAGATAAATCATGGACAGATCAGCCTACCAGTTGGTACAGTCCATTGGGTAGGCTGATTGGATGAGCACTTTGTAATGGTCTAAAAATGTCTATTAGTACTTTGTTAATGATAAGTTCATTGTTATCTAAAGGGTGAATAACTACCAATGACTGAATGAAAAGTGTTACCACTAAATTATATCATACACCCAATGAACTTACCTGAACAAAAGAACGAAGCCGTAACCCTCCACAAGCATGCCAATGATTGGCCAACGGAACAGAACCAAAGTCACTCCCCCCAGAAAGAACGAAGAACCCCGAAATTTCTCCCTCTGGAAGAAAAAATGAGCTGTCTTCCTTGGGCCGATGATGAAGACCAATCCAGTCAGGAAGAGAATCTAACAAAGCAATTAAACACATTAGACAACATTATTTTGAGGTTATCCAGGTAAGTGCAGCAGTACGGTATACGGTATAGATGGTATCAATGATACCATTTATTTAGACCACAATTATTATGACTAGTGGCATTTGATATATACTAACATACTAACAACAACAAAGCAACTTCATTAGTAAAGTGGTACTCTCAGATATCAGTTTCGTTCTCTTTGGCGACACCTATGACATTAAGCACTGATTGCAGTGTTTTTGGACCTCACTTTCACTTTCCAGTGATCAAAACCATTCACACACAAAGTCGCCTGTGTGATGTGAGTGAGTCATTTGGCAGTTGGTTCACCAGCAACGCTAGCAGAGATGAGAAAGAAATGTTGACCACTTCACACGCTAGTGGGGTGACAAATACTGTATCATCACAAATGTTGAGGTAGCTCTGCCTAAGCTCTCTGGTGGAACAACCACCACTGGGTTATGGAAAACCTGTCACTAACTGCGCTACTTGTGATTTTTCCTGGAAATGCCGCCACCATTCACAACATTCATAATACCACAAAGGCTGCAGTGGGTTTCATCAGTGGGCCATAGGTTAAATCACAATTGTGTTACCTCATTTTGACATATATTCATGTGAATATTTCAGATTACCTTAATAATACTACAATAAATAAGTTCACCAAAATATGTATTACATTAGACTGAGACTACTAAACATGTATAATTCGAACTGATTTCAACTTACTTTACTATAAAGTAAATATTGGCTAAAGTAAATACTATAAAGTAAATAAATATATACTATAAAATATATTTTGGCCAGGTCATGACTACTTTTGTTGTTAATTAAGTAGGTAGTTCATCAACAGGCATATATATTAAATTGTTAAATGATATAAAACCACAACAAACATGGAGGACACTACTTTCCATTCTCGATTTTATTCTAGAGTCTAGACTAAAATGGTTAAGAAACATTTTGGAATGGGGACTATGGAAGGTTACATGTCTGCATATGAAAGAATTGTGTGTTATTAATGCAAAACATAACTTACATTTCCAAATGCCAGCAAGACGGAGTCAAAGTACAGCATTATGCCAAAAAGCACAAAAAAGATACCAAACCCTGTAATACCAATGCCAATCTCTGAAAAAAAAGAATGAAAATGATTTGGTTCTAATGCATCTATGAAATTACATTTCATCTCATTTAACAGCAGCTCCTGACATTTGTCATTCATCAATCATCATTCATTACAAATGTATTGCTGTTGGTTATAAGCAACATATTTGAATAGTACTAGAATATATTCTGAAAGAGTATCTGAAGGATGAAAAAGCACTTACTCTGGGTCTCTGTAATGGCCATCATGAGAGCTTTTGTTTGGCATAAATCCTGTTGCACTTGTTCTTTCACATTCACCCTGAAAAGTCTCCGTTCCCTTCTTTTTAGAGTGACCTTTGAACCAAGATCCTATTCGTGGCAGCTGAGTGAACATTAACTTGTCGTAGTGAGAGCAGATAAGCTTCAGATATCCCCTGACACAATCAGGGAGGATCCCTGCTGTGCATGGGCAAAGGCCATCTCCACAATAGACAGGATAGACATTCATTAATACCGACAGTCATTTCATACTTTTTTCTGAATCAATGCTGTTGTTTTGTTGATGCACAATACATATTTTGCTTTCACAAATACATGCTTGGTAGAAATCCAAGCATGTATTAACTGCATAGATTGCATAATGCCTCCCCACATGTATTCTTACCTTGTATCAACGTCAATCAGCCTAAACTAGGTATGTTAACTTGTGAACAGGCCTAAACCAGAGGGATCCTTTGACACTGGGAATCCTTTGACCTTTCAAATAGAAAAGTCTTCATAGTATTAGGACTGTCTTCTCAACTGAGATGCTGATCTGCGGACTATACATCATCTTACATTAGTGGATAAAAACTATTGAGTTACAGTGTCAAGTATGGGCTTTAAGCTACAGCGTTAGTTGCATCCCACCATCTCACATGGAGACGTGAAAGCTCACATCCAAAACTATTGTTACTCTCACACCTACTACAGCTCTGTCATGGAAACTGAGAGAACAATAGTGCACCTCACTCTGATGGCAGGCCACCAAAGAAACTAACTGCTCTACTGTTCTGTTCTTTGCCTACAAAACCCAAATTAAAGCCAATGCCCTTCCTGTGCTTGAGACATTCTCTGACAGCAGTGAGAGTGTATGACTTGTATTGTATTTGACTTTGTGTGTGTATGACCAGAGATCCGATCAGGACTGTAGGTGACAAACTGATTAAAACTGGTTACAGGCAACTGCACTTAAAGCTTTGATGGGAAGCATATGCAACATCTACCCAGACTGTATAATTATGAAATAGCATAACCATCCTATACAAAGGCCATTAGTGATGGCCAGTGGGCACATTATAACGGAAGTTCCCATGACCTGCTTTGCACACTCCCCCCCGCCCCCAAGGTTAAAAGGAGGTGGATCTACAGCAAGTATGACACCGCTAAGCATCCATCCATCGACAAGCTACTGCCTGCATGTTATCTTTGGAAATGTTTTAAAAATATGTCATCTCTCAGAAACTGCAACTTGGATTGGTGCGACCACCAGATTGGATGAAGGAGGTCCAGTCTATACCATAACTCCCCAGACACATTAAAGCTGCCACCAAAAAGTCATTTTTGCTTAGGAAGGTCCCGGAAGTATCTAAGTGGCAGCCTGCCATGATAAGAGCTGTTTGAACTGGTGCTTCCTTTCATATCTCCTTTAGCATAGGGTACTCTGGACCATCCTTTATGAAAGGAAGGGAGATTATGCATTCCCACAACTCCTTGCGGCAGGAACATTTAAAGTGATGCACCATACAGCCATTCATGAAATGGTCAAGATGAGCGACAATAATTTTTTGCAATCATATAAATTGGGATTCATGTTGATAAATATGAGTCACCAGGTGGGTGAGCATGAGCAACCAATCTCACTGTGACTACCATTCTATTTCACTTTTTTGACTGGGAGCATTATGTGGCACAGGGATTATGTGATTAAGCCTACGATCAAGCCTTCATCATAATGGGTATCGAAGAGTGCACTGTGTGGGAAACCATATTTGTCCAGTTACATTTTCTACAAAATGGTGACATCCTAAGTAGTGGACTAAAGAGGCACAGGTGGACCAATTCAAACGGCCTGAGACCACAGACTACTGGCAGAGCCCCGATTATCGTTTAATCCATGATTTGATAGCATATTATTATTTTAGCCACGTTGAATGCATGCTGTGTCATTTAGTTTCTCTTTTAGCATTTACCAAAATAAGTTCATCCTACTTATCCTTTTTATTGTATATACATTTGTAGTTGTATTACTTATATTTTAATACTGTTTTTCTTTTGCACCAAGTCAAATTCCTCGTATAGGTGCAAACCTACTTGGCAATAAACTTGTTTCTGATTCAGATTCTGATTTATGAGACTTAAGCTTTGGGGCTTGGTTGAGTCCCTTTAAGGATGTTGCTTTTTGGTGGGGCATTTTAGACATTTCAGTGTCTTTATTTGATCTATAAAGTGGGTTAACATGTGGAACCTCTTACCTCACACCCAGGGGTCCCATAGTTGGAGTTATATTAAGAACTCACATGTCTAGCTTGGGCCTAAACGAAAGTGAAAATCGCCTGACGGCAACCAAGAACGCATCTAAATCCATGCAAGTGCTCAAGTTGCACCACTCTGGTGGTAAGATATTTGAAGAGGGCATTTGTGGCAGCACGGTATGGGGGGGGGGGGGCACACACCTTTTAAAGGTGTGTCCCCCCAATCTTAATTGTTGCCAGACAACGCCACCCTGGGAATTTCACCCAGGGATTTCTTTTAAGTGGACTAACCCCAAAATGAAGGAAGGTACTGAGGTCCGCTATGCAATGAGGCAGAGACAGCAGTTCAACAATACAAAATACTTTTTATTTACTATTCTAAAATCAATGTAAAATAAACAAATCACTCACTATGGGAAACAAGGGGAACCAATCAGTGCTGAGACCTGAACTGCATCCAAGAGAGGGGGATCCCAGGGACACCACACGCAGAGCAAACAAAAGTAAAAGCATCAACCAAGTACAAACAACACAGAAGGGGACACCGTGACCAGGACACCAATCCACCACCATAGACTCAGCACCTGAATGGGGAGACCAGAGAGGAACATCTCTCTCTCTCTCTCTCTCTCTCTCTCTCTCTCTCTCTCTCTCTCTCTCTCTCTCTCTCTCTCTCTCTCTCTCTCTCTCTCTCTCTCTCTCTCTCTCTCTCTCTCTCTCTCTCTCTCTCTCTCTCTCTCTCTCTCTCTCTCTCTCTCTCTCTCTCTCTCTCTCTCTCTCACTCAAAGTCAGGTTGCCGAGCCACCTCTTTGCCCCGGCAGCAACCGGGAGAAACACAAACCACCTCGCGATGAGAGTCCGAGTCGACCCTGGCGAGGCGGTGAGTGTCCGACGCAAGGGTAACCAAAGCCAGGCGAAGCAACACAGATCGAGTAAGGCACCGCGATCACTCCAAATAACTCATTAAAGTTAGTCAAAGCAGGCAACAAACAAGCAAAAGCAACGCACAAACAAAGGAAAACAAGGCAAAAAAGCAGCAGTGGTTCTACGGGCGGATTAGCCGGCGCTGCGCCGCTACTGTCAGTCATATGGAGCGGTGAGCAGCGCGCAGCCAGCAGAAACACCCAAGCGAGCCTTTGTGAAACAAAAAGTTATAACTAACATTAGCACTGGATGGGCAACATACAGGAGAAAGGCAGCCACGGCCGGCAGCTCACCTGTCACCACACGGAAGCGGAAATGGAGGACGCACAGGCGTGACGTGACTCAGCCCCCGGCAAGCAAGAGGCCAACAGGTGCTCTACGCCCGCCTTTATGTGGCAGTCTCCCACCGTGATTGGTTGGGACTGCAGCACAGCTGGCAGTCACCATGACAACCAACTACATGTTGCCACACATTCACAACACTCACCTATATTGGAGAAGCCACTTATCCCCCCTATGATGAGCTAGCCAAGATGAAGAGCATGTTCATCTCATCCCTCCTTGACAAACCACAAAGCACCCTGACCAGTCCTTTGAAGATCAAGCTCCACAACCAAGGCTTGACCCCAGATGACCTGCTCTGTCTGTTCTTTACATTGGACCATAACTACTGCATCTAGCATGGACTCATATCCATTAAATCATAGTGTATATTTATCTATTGATATCTGAGATTGATATAAACTATTTATTGACTGTACTTATCTTAAATCATTCAATCTTTCAAATATCTCAGGCCATCTGCTCAGTGTTTGTCTTTATTTTATTCTAATTTACATTTGTATTCTTATTATGTTGGTTTGTTCTGTATTCTCTTACCTGTAGTACCTCTCCTGTGTTCCATTCTCATTGCTGTCGCTATGGCATCTGAAGTCCCTCTGGGGATTAAAAAGGTCTATCTCATCTTGATTCCATGTACATGTAGGTCTATACGTATCTTACTCTATCGTACATTTCAGATGAATTGCTCAATAAATTGAGAAATTGAAAGTGATGTCAAAAGGTTTTGTTTCTCCAAAAAATATTTTTTTAATCTAAATCATACATTTTATTGAGTCAAATGCAAAATCTGAACTATTTCTATATTTATATGATTTGCTTATGGAACAGTAGGCCCACATACATTAAAGCACACATCAATAGTTTTTATGGTATGGTAAGGTTTATTGGTAACTTAATACAAAGCTGGCACAAAGTAGAGGTGGCAACATTTGATCATGGTTTTCCCGAACTGGCATATTTTTGGCCATGAAGCTGGGTTTACCTGTGCTGTTGTATTTGCTCAGCAACAGTGCCACAGATAATGTCCATTAATTCATAATGCTATACATCCTGCAAGGAAATGATATTATTATTCTGCCAGATTTAATAGGAAGCCAATTTTCATAAAGTACTGACCATTCCAAACATTTCCAAATGAAAATCAATCTAGAAAGCCAAACAATGATATTGACAATAATAAATACACTTTATTTGTATTTTAAGGTGTGATATTTCAAGTGAAAAAGTCTGCCTTTTGGTGTGTTTTTATTTTACTTTATTTATTTAGATATACATTAAGTTTGATGTAACACATTCAAGGTATATAAACAAAGAAAGCTATTGAGAAAGAGTTGGTGAGCAATTCAGTAGTATCAATATTTTTGGCAGTGATAATCATGATCAATAAAATAACAGCAAAGATAATCATTCTAGACAGCAAGACATGTATTATCATAAATGAAATACTGTGGGAAATTCGAAAGCTTCTAGAGAAACACTTTATCTGGATACATTCACTTTATTGCAAGATATTTCTTAAACAAGCAGACTCATTTTATCGTTTGCATAGTTCAAGCAGTTCTGTATAGCAATGGTTAATATTGATATCAAGATGAAGGTGGTTGAAATGGGAAACATTATTGACCAATACACGTTTCATTTTTCATCAGCCATAAATGCTACATTATATTATCAAATATCCAAAACTTACTTGTCCAATTCGCATTTCTTAATGCATCTAATGCCAATTACTGCAAAAATACCCATATTTTCATGTTACAAGACAATGTTCAAAAGCAATAAATTAAAAAAATATATCTCATCAATATTAATTTCTCCCCTTTAGTTGTGAAAATGCTTAACATTGTTGAATTGTGTGTAAAAATCTATTCTGTCAGCCGAAACCTTCTAGTTGACATTAAATATGCATACATCTAAAAAAAATAATGCACTGCCTCTTTTAATTACATCAATCAATTTCTGATATGACAAGAAAAAAATAGAAATATTCTCTAAACACGTACGCTTTGTTTATGCTTAGTGTCATCCACAAAGCGCTTTCCGACAATACAAATTCCCTTTTGTTAGTTTTCCATGTCAACGCATTTCTGATTCAGAGTACATGTGCATTTTCCTACTGTCACTTTTGCAACCGTGGGCCATTTCGTTGGTTGGTGAGAGCAAAAGGTGATAGACGGTCAGAAGGAAGAGCCAACGAGATTATTTAAGCCATGTCTCTCATCACTTCAAAATATGTGCTGTTTTGGCAGCCTGGTGTGTCCACAGTTTTGTGGGAACACCCTTTGAGCTCTTAATTGAAGAGTTACCAAACCAAACCACAAAGGTATAAGTGTACGACTGCATCAAAGGAGCACAGCACCAATCATGACTGGGCTGTGGTACATTTCAATGAACTCTCGATGGTCTTACTCTCATTTTCAAAGAGAATGTCTTGCGGGAAGAGGGACCGTTGTATTGTCGTATTTGACTTGTAGCTTTGAGGGACATTTCTTACATGATGAACATATTGTTACTAGTTTCTCCAAATCAAAATGAAATGCTGTGATCAGTGTGTCAACATAATATCAATCTGATTAAAAGCTATTCTTTATCCAAAATATACAAGAAAGATATGGCACTACATTATATAATATGATCTGAATTTTCCAGATAAACTATCACATGAGGGAATTGTAATCTGCTGGCCTATCCATACACATGTGTTCAAATTTGCAGACTTACATTTCTAAGGTCACTTCTATTTTCTCTAATAGTTTGTTCACATTTAAATTGAAGATTATGAACATATGCCCACAAAACTGTAACAAGTGATGGAAACATTGAGTGCTATGATTCAAACTCATTTGATGATATAAAATAAAGTTATATTTGTATTCCAGGCGCTAGACACAGTGGTTCCTGTTGAGGTGATGGTGCTCCTTCAGGCAAATAGAAATATAAAAAGGCTAACAAAGGCTTTGTGTAAAAGACGTTTGCTTAAAAGGGTTGGGGTCAGGTTAAAGTTAGGCTTCATAGTGCGTTCAAAATAAGCTCTCTGTCATTTTAAAAAAATCTGAGTGTGTGCACTGTTATGTAGAACCATTATAAAAATCTCACATTGGTCGACAACAATTCTTGCCGACCCAGTTCATGTCATCAGCCCTGTAGGCCTGGTAGGGTTAGATTTCTGGCTTAAAAAATCTAGTCTCACAAAGTACAATGTCACCCTTCTGAAGACCTTTCAGCGGAAAGTAGACACATAGACCCACTCCAAGAACCTTTATGTAAACCACTCTACTTTGCTGACTCATGCTAAATAAGATGTTAAGTGTCAGCATATTATATCTATGCATTAATTAATTAATGTATATCTTTATTTTTTAATCTGTGGTCAATCCATAAAATATAATTTTTCGGAAATGTGTAGGAGACTTCTTTTCTCTGCCCGTGTGTTTGTGTGTGAAATTCATGTGTGCTACCTGCATAGGGGAGTCTTAAGAGGCAAGGACATGTCAGCTGACTTTGGCCTCTTGCATCTGAAGAAAGTCAACCGCTAAACGTCATTCCCTCCAGAAGGACACCCTCAAACACGGGCGCCGTTCTGGGTGATTGATAAATAAATAAATCCATTGTTCGCTGGGGTCCTCTTGGGTCATTGTCCAACAAACCTTCAGAAAGATTCTCTGTCAAACTTGACGGCAGCCAGTGCTTGAGCTTTGTGGGTGAACAAAAAAAAAAGAAATAAGGGGGGGGGGGGGGGGGGGGGTTAGGGTAAGACGTTGCAGAAGGTCATTAGCTCATGTATACACAAACACATCAGAGTCATGATACAGACTGTATTGGGTGATTGTATGTTTGGGTCTTTGTCTGAGGGGAATCTTGAAGTAGTCGACACACATGATAAACGACATAAACAGGTCTTGTTATCAGCAACTACTACTGTCTCTGACAGTGTTGGCTCGACATCATGCCCACGCATTAGAGACTCAATCCCAACAACAACAAATCGTTCACCACGATTTGTTTGGGTGGGGGGGGGGGGGGGCGGCAAAAGTGTTAAATCAAAATGGTGGGTGCTTGTGGTGAGGGTGGGTGGGTTGGTGCCGGGAGGGTGGGGTTGTGTGGTGACGCGGTCAACAGGACACTCACCTTGGCGGGGTTCATACGCTCATGATGTGGGCGGAGTTAGGGAGGTCAGCAGAAGATGGGGGCGGGGCCAGGCGTGTGGGGGAGGTGGGGGGGCTTGGGACACACTGGGCTGGAGTTGAATGGAGGGAGTGTGGGGGGAGGGAGGGGGGAGGGAAGGACAGCTATAGAGTGAGTACATACCAAAGTAAAAAGGGAGTGCTTTAGAACACCACAAAAGTGGCGTCAAAATCATATCACTTTGTCAGGTCATCATAGCAGAGAAGTAATATGGAGGACGAGGTCATTTGCAAAATGCAGCGCATCGACAACGGCCATGTTTACACCAGCGTTTTGAATCTCTCTTTGAATCAGTGGCGAGTAGCCAGAAATGTTCAAATGGACGGGCACAGAAAAAAAAACGGGTGGGCAAAGCCAATTTAATTGAACGTGCGTTTGGTGAATGTAAACTAAGGAAAGCCCTCTGATTGGACGGGCAAGACTGGCAAGTAGGCGGGCCTAGGCCCGTCCAGGCCCGGCCCTGGCTACACCTTTGCTTCGAATTACGAATTGTTGGAGAGCACATATCTCTTAGCATCGCGATCTCGCCGATTTTCAAGGCGATGTACGCTACCTTCTTTCTAGACTGATCAGTCATTGGTCCCCGTCTAGATATAATCTCCATGGGAAGCGTTGTCACTGGGTCGTGCTGGGGGGGGGGGGGGGGGTCAGCCTACATAAAGCAAGTCTGCTGTCGGATACCTCTCTCCAACACTGTGTCGCGCTGTGCCTCCCTTTTTCTAGACCCAGCAATTAATCAATGAAGCATCAGTTTCACTGATGAATTCTCAACAGTTTGTGACATCATCCAAAGTGGAAGCTGCAGCGCATTGTGCCCCTCACGTAAACACATTGTAGACACAATCTAGATAAAACCAAAACGGCTGTAGAATCTGTTTCTCTTGTGTAAACAGGGCCCTTGAGGTGGGAGACGACAGCGTGGCGTGCGTGGCGTGGCCGATCGATCCCAGGGCTGCTCTCAGCAAGCCGTGAGTCGCGGGGAGCCATGAGTCGTGGGGAGCCGTGGGTCGCGGGGAGCTGTGGGTCGTGGGGAGCTGTGGGTCGTGGGGAGCCGTGGGTCGTGGGGAGTCGTGAGTCGCGGGGAGCTGTGGGTCGCGGGGAGCCGTGGGTTGTGGGGAGTCGTGGGTCGTGGGGAGTCGTGAGTCGCGGGGAGCCGTGGGGAGTCGTGGGTCGCGGGGAGCCGTGGGGAGTCGCGGAGAGCAGTGAGTCACGGGTCGCGGGGAGCCGTGGTCAGAGGGGACTCATTTACCGGACAGCAGGCGGCTGCGTCGCGAGGCCTCGGCGGCCAGAGCACACGAGATCTCGATGCGCTTCTCCTGCTCCTGCAGCTGCTGCTCCGAGTTGCCCTGGCCGCCCCCCTCCACGGGCCCGTCCAGCAGGGGAACCACGTTCTGGAGACTGTGAGTCCGGTGGAGAAGACATGTGTGTGTGTGTGTGTGTGTGTGTGTGTGTGTGTGTGTGTGGAAGGAAGGAAAATAAACCATCAATTATGGTCCAACAATTCCAGTTTGGATAAAGAGGTAGATACAAAAGATTTCCAAAGGTATCATATTCCACGGATATATGTATAATAAGATTAGATTAAATTTTAGTCATTCCCAGTAGTTTCTAGTTATGGGAACAAAATGTGTTCTCTGCATGGTACATAAGAGCAGTGGGCTGCTACGTTCAGCACCTGGGGAGCAAGATGGAGTTCAGTGTCTTGCTCAAGGACACTTTGCAGACAGTTGGAGGAGGGGAATCAAACCGCCGACCCTACGGTTGGTGGACGACCCACTCTGTCCACCCGCACAAACCACTGAGCCACCGTCACCCCAATAGTAAGTACATACAATGAGTACATACAATAAGTACATTCGTCAAACTTGTTGACATGACCGAGACGAGGTACCTGGATTTGGCAATGAGTGTCTTTATTCGCTCCACTTTCTTCTGTTTCTCCTTCTGCTCCTCAGGGCTGAGAGGAGCGCTGTCATCGATGTCCAGGTAGCGCTCCGGGATCAACACCTTGTCCGGTGTCATCAGCTGGAAACGTTTTGGAAGCACATTCAATCACAGTGAATTTTCACTGTACATGGAATAAAAAACAATGCAAAAGTCTATACGTACGAATATTTAAGCTGCTTGAGGTAAAAAAAAAAAACATGTCATGTCAATAAAATAAAACATGTCTAGGGTTGAAAGGGGCGTTTAGCCGACGCTTTTGTCCAAAGCGACTTACAATCAGTACATTTGTGGTGTTCGACATGTGGACAGTCGGTGGAGAGGGGATCAAGAGGATCGAAACGCCGACCCTACAGTGAGTGGACGACCCGCTGTGTCCACCCGCTCTACCCACGGAGCTACTGACTTGTAGTCATGTACTCATTTTAAAACACATCAATATACTTTGCGAGCACACGAAACAAGTTTGCAACTCTAAGTGTGCCTGATGGATGTCGATCTGGCTGCAGAGATTCTCCATCAGTACGACAGTAAAGGGGAAAGCAAACGTTTTCATCCAAAGCGACTTTCAATCACTACATTTGTGGGAGTTGACATGTAGAGAGTTGGAGGGGAATCGAACCGCTGACCCTACGGTCAGTGGATGGACCCGCTCTGTCCGCCCGCTCTGTCCGCCCGCTCTACCCACTGAGCTACTGCCGCCCATTGACATCCTGTCAATATATTGGTTTGCGCATGTCAACTAAACTACAGATGACCTATCGCACGTTATCATGTTCATTTCTTATCTCACAAATGAATGGGGATCCCAGATTGAAAACAAGCCCCGGGGGTCACACCTCTCTGCCGATGTCCAGGTTGTAGTGGTCCGGTTCTATCCGCACACGACGCAGGCGGGCGATCTCCTCCCGGGGGGACTCCAGCCCTTCGCCTCGCACCGCCGCCTCCAGGTCCTTAATGTCCACCTCGTGGGCTGTCAGCCTCCTCCGTACCTTGGCGCACACACACACACACACACACACACACAAACACCGAAACACACGTGAACACAAACACAGAGGAGGGAGGAAGGGAGACAGGGGGAGGGCGGAGACAGGGAGGGAGGGGGGGGGGGGGGGGGGGGGGGGGGGGGTGGGGAAAGGTGAATAGAACAGGAGGAGAAGAGAGGAGAGAGGCAGAGGGAGGAGGGGCAAGGTGGCGAGGAAGGGGAGGAGATGGACGGAGAGAGCAGAAGAGAGGAGGGGAGAGGAAGCGGGGAGAAGAGGAGAAGAAGGAGAGAGGGGGGGGGAGTAGAAAGGGAAAGTGGCGCGGAAGGAGGAGAAAGGAGGAGAAAGGAGGACTCTGTACGTGGCGCGGCGCGGCACTCTGGTGACCGTACCACTCGGTAGCCGCTGCCCGCGGGCTGGCCGGCCAGGTTCAGACTGCGCCGCTTGTCCCTCACGGAGCTGCTCTGGTTGCGACGGAGACGCTCCATCTGCTCCTCGGCGCTCATCTTGGATCTGATCTCCGTCGGGAACACGGCGCTCTTGGGTCGCTCCTGGGGGAAACGCAGAGCGAGGGGGTCAGGGGGGGGGGGGGGGGGGGGGGGGGTCAGCCTCGCGTGGTGATGTGCGCGCGGCCGTCTAAAGTCGGCCGCGTTCCGGGTTAGCGTCGTTAGCGCGGCGTCCTGCGTTCACCCTTGAGATTCCGTTTGACGCCTTCCGATTCCGCCGGAAGACCCCGTCCAGGTTGCTCTCCGACTCGTCCGTGGGCGACTTTGTCCTGGGAGGAACAATGCCAACTGCACAAGATGGGGGAAAGCATTCAGGGTAGAAGCTTAGCACCGCTTAGTAACGAGTTGATAGAGGCTGTAGCCCGAGGACGTCATCAAAGGTGAAAGTCAGCCATCGAAAGGGACATTCATTCGGTCATCAGTAAAACACACAATCTTCCTTTACCTTTATTTATGCCTCTGTCCTGGTCCTCGTCCTGATCCTGCACTTCATTGTTACTGGTCCGTTCACCATATTTGGGCTGCAAGAACATCGATGACATGCTTGTAGCACTCATTTAGATACTGCTAATAACTGTGAGAGATCTTCCCACCGGCCCAGAATTGCATTAGATAATAGCAGCATTAACATGAGAGTTGCGGTTACGACTTGGAATGGCGTTTCCTACACATCTAAGATCTGGAATGAAAGCAAAATAATAATAAACGCCATAAACAGAAACTCTCCATCGTGTTGTAGGTAAGCTCAGCCCTGCAATTCCTGACTGTTCCGCAATATCTGATTGTTGCGAGGCGTCCTAAATGATTATCTTATCTCTCACAATGGATGATCTGTTTCACAAGGGTGACTGATTATCCTGAAGGTGACGCTTTTAATTAACTTCAGTCGAGATGATCCTCAGCGGCAATGCCACGGCCCAATAGAAAATGATTGTAGAGAACATGCCGGCGCAGGGAGATCAGATACTTTGAAAACAAAAACACAAGCCGAGACGGAGACCCGGAGAGACGAGTCAGAGGCAGCGAGGCTCTTGGAGCAGCGGGGGGTGCATTAGGGGGAATGTTAATGGAAACAGAGAACCACAGGGGAGGCCCCCACTCATCGGGGCCCCCCGGTGGAGGAAGACAACACTGATGCACAGAATGTTTGGATGAACTTTTTGACATTTGGCAGCACACCGCCACTGACCAGCACTCGCCCATTCCCAGAGTACCTTTCTGCCGCGCGAGTCTTCCTCATCAAGGTAATTGGCATCCAAGCCCAAGCTGCGTAGCCAGGCGGCGCTGTCAAGGGGCAGAGGCGGGACGGAAGGTGGGAAGGTGGGAGAGGACTCCAGGGGGCAGTAGGATTTTGGGAGTGGGGGTCTCGGGGGCCCAATGTCCTGAATGGACGGGGAGCAGGCGGAGAGAGCAGAGGGGAAGGGGAAAGGAATGGGGGAGGCGAAGGCGGTGATAGGGGGGGGGGGGAGAGAATAGCTGTGAATAAGGAATAGGGAGTAAGAAGCCAGGCAGTGTGCAGAACAGCGGAAGACTTGAGGAGAAGATACTGCAGAAGGGGAAGCCTGACACCACGCTCCGCACCCCCTGCCCGTTCGTGTGGGATCATATGAAGCCAATGAAATCACTTAAAGATGTGGCCCCCTCATTCATCCTTCTCCCTTCCACACACACACACACACACACACACTCACACACAGAAATATCTATCTTCCGAGTTATACGAGCACTAGACCAGACCATAATTTAGATGAGCACTGTCTCGTACTGCTAGCACTCTGTCATCCACTGAAAAGCACGACAATTTCTGTTAGTTCTGGTAACACTCGGTATGATTTCAGAAAGAACATATTGTTCAAAAGAACAAGCTCACGTCTATTCTTCTCTTGATAAATGAGCGGTTATGAATTTTGATGACTCTCCCTCTGCCTAAGATTCAACCACTAGGTGTCGCACCTAGTGGCACCCAGATTCACCGCATTTGTCTCGGGATATCGGCCTGCAATTTTGTCACAGCCCTATTTGATTGACAAACCTTAGCACAAATAAGTCTAACATTTAACCCACTTTTCCTACATGGCAAGTAGACTCCTTAAGGAAATAAAACAAACACAGCTTTGTGATATTTTCCCTGCTGAGGTGGTTGTTTTTGTAGCCATGGTAGCAAAACAATGTTGAAGGATGTCATGTTGTGAGTGATACTGATCTGTTATGGAGAAGTGTAGAGTGTATATTCAGGGTGGAAAAGTAAGAGTGTATATTCAGGGTTGAGCGGCATGTGAATGTGTTGCTAACATGCACGCTTCAGTTCCAAAGTGAGCTAGAATGGTTTCACAATTACAAACGTCAGTACCAAATACAAAAAAAAAAAATAGCTACCTGTTCACTTGGGACATGTGCAAAATAGTTTACTGAGGCTGTACCCAACAGGTCTAAAGATGTGTCTGCATATAAACTTGACCGGACATGTTTCGTGGCAGCTCATATTGTGGCGTGAGAGAACAGAAGACTGGCTCCATCTCAGAGTCAAAGCTGAGCTGGTTGTTGGGATATGTGAGTGGCCGTGCACCCGCGTGCTTACGCAGCCCAGCGTTCCAACGTTGCGTTTGCTTGTAAAGTGCTTTGGGGCTACCGGCTCTGACAGTCGTGTGCGCCAAAGACGTTTCACACACATCTGCGCAATAGTTAGTTGCTAACAGGTTAGCCTGATAATGTTCTTGAAATAGTACAAGCTGACATTCTGGGACGGAGAATCGTCTCTTGGATGATGCGTAGCTGAGATCGTTGTAATGATGGCGTACTAAAATTGTGGGGGGGTGGGAGTCTGGATAGACGTCTTTCCTTTGGCTTTTTGTTTGAAGACTGGAATCAGCCGGGTTGACTGATTGGGTGTCAAGTTCATTTTGCCTTGGATATGACTGAGAATCTATACATGTTTCGTAATCACTAGAGTACTGGGATGCATTTTGGAGGAAACTGGGCAGTTCTCCAGTGCTGGCTTTGACTGGGTGAATATTTTGGGTGAATACTTGCTCTGATGTGGACTTGGGGCCTATGTCTATTTCTTCAAGTCGAGGCCCAAACCTCTGTAAAGGTTTCTCTGAAAGGGCTTGATGGAGATCTTGAGATGCGAAAGTCAACTTAGTTTGGTCGTTGATTGCAAGCTCTATGGGTATCTGAAAGGTGGAGATTTTCTGATGGTCGTCATAAGGAGTTGGGTTAGGCTCCCTGTAGCTGTTCGGTCTGGAACGAGGTTTCAGATCAGACCTGAGGGTGGGTCGGAAATGCGGGGCAAAGCACGATTTGGGACGTGGTTTAGGACTGGGCCACCTACCGCTATCAGGGGGAACGCTAGTGTCTAGGTGGGGACTAGTTGCAGCAGCTAGGTGGATGCTGGGTTGGGTGCGTCCGGTGCTTACCTCCGGGCCAAGGTGTTGGGTGGGGGATGGCTGGGAGGCCTGCAGTGGGGTGAAGGGACTGAGGGGGCTGGTGAGGCTTACTGAACTCATGGGACTGGCTGGACTAGTGGTGCTAAAGGAACAGGATATGCCGCTGGCAGCTGTCAAGACACAGAAGGAGAAGAGATGTTGGAAAAGGGTACTGAATATGTGGTCACAATATAAACAGTGTTATCATAGGACATCATAACACTAAGTACGGGTCTGCTACTTTTATATACCAGGGCAGAAGTAGTACACTAGTCTTCCTAGTTCCATGCTGGTTTAGCAGACCAAGAATGTGTGTTATGAACGACACCTGGGTTTGTCCTAGAAGACACCTCAGTGAAAAGGGTCACTTCAAGTGATTCACTTCAAGTGATTCTTGTTAGAAGTAAGTAAGTTTGAAGTAAATCTCTCTACCTCTGTGCTTGGATGTGTCGGTGCCTCTTGACGAATTACTCTTGTGAAGTCCCTCCAACACATCCTGAACTCTCCAGAATTCCTTTTGGATGTGCCTGTGAACCAGTTCACTCTGCGATGAACAGTTGAATGACAGGGGAAGGAAATGAAGAAAGCTGCCGTGAGTATAAGTGATCCAGATCGCAATGACTTGAATCCATACATTAAGGTGGGGCTGCCAGGGAATGCTGATGCAGCAAATCCTGCCCTTTAATCTGCACTGCATGGTTCGATTTCACAATTTATACTGCATAGTCTACAATCTATTCCAGTCGCTTGCCTTCAATTTGAAAAAGCCCATCGGCCTTTCTGCGAGAAAAAAAGATCAACATGAATGTGTACAAGGAAAGCCACACATCAGTAAATTCAATTTAGATTCTAAACATAATTACAGATGAGGCAATTATTTGCAGCCCGGATGTGAATTACTTATTGGGTCTAAACAAGGCGCCAGACTTATCTAGTTGACTGATTTAATATTGGCTGCAGTTCAAACAAATATGGGCTATTGGGCATGTGACAACACTGACTTGTTTTGATGTGAAAGTAGGCCCAGTTTACCTGTCCTCCCGCATTGAGCTGCTCCCATAAGTCACCATGGATGGCATTAGCCTCGTCCTCCAATGCCTCAAACTCCATTCGTAGAGTCGTCAAAGACTAGCAAAAAACAGCGACAACCAATGAACACACAAAGGAAAAAGCCTGTATTCACAATCTAGAGACATACGGTGACATACAAGTCAAGTCAATCTTATTCTAAAACACTAGCCTTATAAACACTAGCTTTACAACTTTTGAGTTAAAATGGTTCTGATTAGCTTTTATCAGCAGAATAACAGAATGGACCCTTTTTTAGAGGATTTGTCGTAAAGTAGGCCTATGAAAGGGTGTTAATAGGGTTTAATCCTTGAATAAAGCCAACATAATGAAGACTAGGCCACAGTAAGGTCTCACGCTGGAGGCCTGGGACAGCTCTCCTCTGATGTTGATGAGTTGGTTCTGCAGTGACTCCTTCTTGTACTGCAGTTTGTCCATGACCAGAGGCTGGTTGTGGTACAGCTCCATCTCCTGATGCATGGCAACTAATCCCCCCTCCAGGCTGTCCTGAAATAATGAGCACAAAACAGTGGGTTTAAACCAGAAACATGTCCCTTGAAGTAGTGTGCAATGAAACAAGATACTTTCCTTTGTGTGTTGGAATCATGCATAACCAGTATACATACTACTGTAAAATAAATATGTATATTGGTAGAAAAAACACAATAATCAGCTGACAGGCTAAAACAAATGGTGTACCTTCTCCATTCGTAGTCTGTGGACCACAGCCTCTTGGTCTTTCAGAATTCTGTTTTGCTCACAGAGACGGCCCAAAAGTTTCTGCACAATAAGAGAAAAAGCCATAAAACCATTACTATGTCTCTGGGGGATTCATATTGAGCAGGACGTTGCACACGGCGGTGAATGTTTCTGTGGTTATTATTATTATTATTGAAGGAAACAGCCAGCAAACGTTGCATACGCAAAGACTAGTAGTAGCATGCTAATTTAGAGACATGTGCACAA
>JAXIVH010000008.1:10173394-10175894 GCA_036785325.1 Urophycis tenuis
TAGATGGCGTCCTCCCGCAGCCTCCCGGCGTTCACGCGGCCGAAGCAGGTGGAGGGCGACCGCGCCGGGGACACAAAGCTGTGGGGCCCCGGGGAGTAGGGGCCCCCCGACGACGAGGAGGGCGACCGGGGCACCGACCGGGAGCGCGGCTGGACGGACAGACGCCTCATGGCGGCCCCCATGGCGTCCACGGGCTCCCCGCCGCCGTAGTACGGGGGCCCCCAGGGGTCCCGGGGCGCCGCGTGGGGCCCGTAGTGCGCGGCGTGCGAGCCGTCCCGCAGCGAGCGCCGCTTCTCCTCGGGGGTCCAGCGGCGGTCGTAGCCGCCCACCGCCGAGACGGAGCAGACGCTGTCGGGGCGGACGCCCGGCGGGTAGAGCGGCAGGTACTCGTCTGCGTACTGCGGCCCGCCGCCGCCGCCGCCGCCGCCGTAGACGCCGTAGCAGTCGGCGGACACGCCGCGGTTCACCGTGTAGCAGCGAGTGGGGCTGGGGGGGGGGGGGAAACAGACTGCGTCAGGGAGGGTACGAGGCGTGCAGCACCAACAGTCGCCAAGCAATTACAGCCATGTCATTCTGAGAAAATGGAGAGTCATTTTCAAATCCATTTTTCCCACAGGAAATTAACCAGTGACGTTGAATCACTTGAATGGACAAAGAAATAGACTACGGCCTTCCGTGTTAAGAAACAAACATGTCACGTTACAGTTAAACGTGATAAAACTCCCCTGGAGCGTGACTCTGTCCTAGATGCTCTTTTCAAATCAAACAAACACACACTTACAAATATATAAAATTTTTCCTCGGGGAAAATCGGTCTGGCTGCTTGTTAATCATATACACACACACTGCTTGTTAAACATATTATGTTTAACAAGCAGTGTGTGTGTGTGTAATGTGTATATTATACACATTACACACACACAGACACACGCACACACACACACACACACACACACACCGTCCCGTTAAACATAACATGTTTAACAAGCAGTGTGTGTGTGTGTGTAAAGTGTATATTATACACATTACACACACACAGACACACGCATACACACACACACACACACACACACACACACACACACACACACACACACACACAGACCCCCTACCTGTTCAGGTCCTCATACGGAGCCGGCACCCTGCGCTGGTTGACCCATCTCTGCAGCTGCGTCATGGAGCTCTTCCTCTGGGCGAGGCGCTCGGGGTCTGTCCTGGGCACGAAGCCCCTCCTCAGCACCGTGTTCTCCTGCTGCTCCCGGGGGTCCCTGGGAGCCGGCCTGCCGGGCCCGTCCCCGCCCCCGTGGCCCTGCGGGGGGGGCCGGCGGCCGTCGTCCGGCGGCCCCCTCGGGGCCGGCTGCCTGGCGCCGTGCGGGTGGGCCAGGCCGTTGGGCGGCGGGCCGCCGTGGGACCAGCCGTTGGACTGTTGGACGGGCCGAGGGTGGGGGGGCGCGGCGGCGTGGTGGTGGTGGTGGTGGCCGGCGCCGGGGCCGGGACCCCTGCTCCTGTCGAGGCCGCCGCCGTCGTCTTCCTCCCCGCCTCCGTCTCGCTCTCCTCTTCCTCCTCCTCCTCCTCCCCCGTCTCTCCTCGTGTCGCTCATCCTCCCCTCGCGGTCTGAGAGCGGCGTGGAGGGGGAGGGCGTGTCCGCCGCCTCCGTGCCGTTGACTTTGGGCCGCGGTGGGAGGTCGCCGTCCGGCTGGTGCTGGGTCTGCTGGGTCTGCTGGTGCTGCTCGGGCTGGGCCTCGGGAGCTCTGCCCACCATACTGTTGGTATCGCTGGCCGGGGCGCTGCTCTCACAGCCGGGTCTGTACGACGCCCAGGGAAGTGTTGAGTAGAGAGAAGAAGGAGGAACAAAAGAAGAACCAATCAAGCGAGCGCCCTGACCGGTCAGATAGGATTCAGAAGCTCCAATCTAAATTCTGAAGTCACGTCTGTCTCAAACAGAGGATGATCTCAATGGGTAACTCATAGCGCATCTCGCTCACTAATCTCATTTAATAAGAAATGTATGCTGCTACTCCTACTTCATACAATAGTACATTGCATATTTTTTTTATTGTCTGTTTTTATCTTTTTTTATCGTTTCCGTTTGAAATTGTATGTTTACTTGTAGTATTAGGAATGTCTTGTCTGTTGTGACTGTACACTATATCTGTTTCACCGTGAGAGAGTGAAAAACGTCCTCTCGACTCCTTTGTATGTCTTGTCATGTGAAGGAATTGACATTAAAGCTACTTTGACTTTGACTAATGACAGCTGACAGGTTTCTTACGAATGAGTCTCAAATAACAGCTCTTCCATTTGACCTACAGCACCCTCACGTCCTATGAGACCTGAGATGAGACCGAAACATTTGACGTCCAACCTCTGGAACACTCCCGCAGACAGCCGGTCAACACGAGCCCTGTTCACAGGTGAAGCCTCTGCCGGGGCCATGGTTTACCTCTGAGCTGGCTGGGCGACGACCTGTGCTGCGTCACCCATCGCCTTGATCCACTCC
>JAXIVH010000008.1:10180894-10185894 GCA_036785325.1 Urophycis tenuis
TGACACACAGTCAGGCAAACACGGCTCACACATGCAAACACACACACACACATGCGCACACACATGTGCATGAACACACACACAGAATATATAATTGCTTTGTTATTTGTGTACAGTACAGGCTGGTTCTGCACTGCATGGCCACTGGCAGGCTGCGTTAGCACATTTGACACCTGACAGACTTGCATGTGTTCTAAGAAACATAACATCTAGGTCCACGTGTTAAGCTTTGACCTGAACTACAGATGTCTGTGACCATAGAGAGATGTGTTGACTACGGTCAAGCCCTGCAGGTTGAGTTGATATCAGCCAGGCATATACATAACTCAATCTGAGCTGATAATATAATTATCTGTGTTTCTGTGTCCACCAGCAGATTATATTTAACATAAAGTCAGGACTGCTCTGC
Organism: Urophycis tenuis; assembly: GCA_036785325.1. Taxonomy (NCBI): domain Eukaryota; kingdom Metazoa; phylum Chordata; class Actinopteri; order Gadiformes; family Phycidae; genus Urophycis; species Urophycis tenuis. The sequence continues at coordinate 10,181,304 of JAXIVH010000008.1, forward strand.
CCTTTTATAAACCTTTTATGTGTGTGTGTGTGTGTGTGTGTATGAGTGTACACCTGTATATAATTCTATATTTCTATCTAGTTGGTCAGGGCTGGCCCATGGGAAGTCAATGCAGTCATTAAGAATGCAACACCAGTCAACAGAGGCTATTGAAATGCTACTCTGGCTGTCCTCTGTTGCTATACTGCAGCAAGACACAGCATTCAGAGCCTAAAAAGCAACCTTGCTGCTTGACAACTTAATACAGGTACTAACATGTCGTTTAAAACGTGCGTGGGAAGATTCCCAACAATAGAGTTGACATTTTCACACAATCACAGTTTTGAAATGTTGGGATTCGTGCCAGACATTCTGGGCATTCAGGAAGTGGCAAAGATATGAATATTAAACATGCGACGAAGAAGACAGAATTTCATTCAATTCACCCATGGTGAAACAACCTGTCGCTAACTGTGACACCATATGTGATATTTAATTGTTTGTGTTTCTGTGGCGTGCATGTGATTGGTTGAAGCCCCTGAGGCCCTCCCTACAGTCATAGTTTTGCTCAACAAGTGTTTTGCTCAAGGTGTTGCTAAAAGTGCTCACGTTTTAGCAATACAAATCTCTGACTCATGAAGTATCAGTATCCAACTTTTACCACAAATAATCAACCTTTCTCAGACCTTAAAAACTGTTTTGTGTCAGCCAACAAAAATGAACAAAATTCTACCCAAACTTTTGATATTTATATGATTATTATATTTGCATGTACTACTGTTGCTGGTTAATAAGTTAAAAAAAAAAGAAAAGAAAAAAGAAACGGCATTGAGTATAAAATAGGGTTGTCTACAAAGCACCTTGACGTCTTTGGAGGTATGATGCTTGCTTCAGTGCTTGCTGTACGTTCTGGTCAACACCCCTTTGGACGTGCTCTACTCTTTGACTTATTTGACAATGCAAACATGTGGGCCGGAAGAACACAACTGCATGAATAGTCTCATGATGAATCATTGACCATCTGATCTACCTTATCCTATCCAGTTTTTCACAGAGTGATGCCCTAATGCCACAATGATACTTGATATACAAATACTAGGTTTTGCTCAAAATGACCCTCTGATATTCTTTTGAGACAGGATCAGGTAACGGGGAAAAAAACTGGTTGGTATATTAAAGAAGAAGAGGATGAATAGAGAGACGACCGCCCAAAGGAAGCCCAGGCCTGCTTCTTCCACAGCCACCTGATAGCCATGTATGCGGCTTTTACCATCAGAGTCTGTCAGGCTTAAGGCACTGATACAAACACACACCCGTAGCTGTAACCCAATTCAAGGGTTGTACTTGGTAACGCTAGGGTTACCATGTACTCCTCTCTCTCTCTCTCCTTTCCTCTCGCCCTCTCTCTCGCCCTCTCTCTCTCTCTCTCTCTCTCTCTCTCTCTCTCTCTCTCTCTCTCTCTCTCTCTCTCTCTCTCTCTCTCTCTCTCTATCTCTCTCTCTCTCTCTCTCTCTCTCTCTCTCTCTCTTCCTTTCTCCCTCTCTCTCTCTTACACAAACACACACTGTGAGCTAAAGCTCTGAATTAATAATTTACCTTGACCTGTGTGGGAGGAGCAAGGACTATTGTGGCAGTTGGGCTAACACAACACGTGTCCATTTGGACAAATTTGGTTCAGGCAGCCAACCCAGCACTGTCTACTGTCAAATATGAAGACAGTAAGCCATGAATTGTCCCACCTACATACATGTCGACCCCTGTGTAGCACCACACATCCCCACCTTGTATCATGCAACCTGCTAAACTGGCAGGTCCAGACTTCTCTTTCCATTCACTGCAGCTGGAGTGGAACAAGAAACCCACATACCCAAGCACAACAGTGTTCAGGTGGGGCCATGAAAACATCTACCCGAAAAAGAAAAAAAAAAAAGAAATCAGGCAAAGATTGCGAAATGTACTCTTACCATGCATCATTGCAGAATCCCAGAGTCCCAAAGTGGAGTAGACTGGATGTTGTGAACTGTTTAATTCGACCGACTTTCTACCAGCCCGCCTCATCGACCTGTGTTACTAACCCCTCTCAGGTTACGCCTCTCAGTTCCCTATTGGTCATTTCAAACAGGTGTCATACCTGGAGGTAGGCAGGGCAGGCAGGAATCACGAGCTAGACTTTACAACACACACACACACACACACACACACACACACACACACACACACACATACACAAACACACACACACACAGCGTGCAGGAACACGATTAGGGAGAGACAGCCTGTCCACAGCCACACCTCTGTTTGTTCTGCGAGGGTTCCTGGTGTACAACCACACACACAGGGGCCACAGTCTCCAGTCACCACAAACTGCACAGCAAATCCAGACACTCCGATTTTACACAGAATTGGGCAACTTGTATTCAGGTCCGGCGGAATAACACAGCTAGAAACTCAACCATCACAACAATCCTACAGATAAAAACATGCCTTACAGGGTGTGTCTTGCGTGGACACAGTTTCTGCTCAAATCTTAAAGGATTACATGTCTAAGTTCAAGCTCTTCAAAAGGCAGCCCAAGACAAAACAAGAATTGATTGAACTGACATGACCAGCATACCAGCAAGCTATACCAAGTCAAAACGTGTTTTAGTGTTTATTTGGAGTTATTATTTGCCAGCAAACCATAAACACCACTCAAGTCAATTCAAGTTATATCATCAGTTAATTATACTCAGGATTAATAAGTTATTGATTGCATATTGAAAGCCTACATTGCAACAGTTATTGTGATTGCTATTGGTAATATCAAAATGGTGTCTGAGATGAAGGCTAGACATCAGTCATTCAACAGTCATTCAACACTGGAACGATGGGAAATCTGCTGAAGATTAAAACATATTTCAATGAAGAGATGATTGCACCTTTTTTTGTGTTTGGAATTAAAATAATAATTAACTTCATTGTGCCATCATTAATATCTTGTTAATGAGTGACATTTGTATCTAACTGTGCATCTTGAAATCATCATGCATGTTTCCAAATATATGCATGTGGATCACAAAAAACTATAAACCCATCACACATTTTGAAAAAACAAACAGCTCTCTAAAACTAAAATCTGAACGCCATTGTAAGTTCATACTTAGGTTTACATGCATGCTACCTGGCACCATTTTGTGGAATTCCACATCTTCTCCTTGTCCCACTTTTTCCAAAATTTAACAACTATACACAGTGTTCAGATTTATGAACAACGACATTTTTGTTGTGTGTGAGCTATTCTCACGATATTTTGTGCGGTAAACCTAAAATGTGTATTCAGAAGGATTTCACTGAGGTGCTGAATGCGGTACACGTCAATTCTATCCTAAATTCCATTCCCTTGAGCCATCAAACCAGAGTCTTTTAGCTCATGCTAGGATATAACCCCCCCTTACCTGTCCAAATGCCCTACCTTAACCATCTGCCACTTGAATATATATAGTACATGTTTCAGTAGTTTAGCGTCAGTTTGTATTTTCTTTACATATAGAAGATCAAACATATCTTCCGATAAATGTGTCAGATCACCAGTTGAAGTCTACTCAACTTTGATGTGAACTTTGTCAACACCAGAGCTACAGAAATAGTGTCAGAGAAATGAGGACAAGTGATATCTGGCAATACAAGATGAGGATGAATGTTGGTCTCATTACCAAACGTGTGCCCTGTGGGTGATGATGTAGACTGGCTGTTGCCCTGCTTTATGTAAGATGAGAAAATGCCTTGCCACTGACCTCCGGACTGTGAACTACATAGGCACTGACAACCCCACTGCCGCTTCCTCCCGCTTGTCTCTCTGGGCAAAGCTCTAACCTCTGATCTCTCTACCTCCCAACAACCTACACAGTCCTCTGTGTTCGCTTCAGCTCCAGTCTCTCGCTGTTTGTCTCGATGTGAACAAACAAACACATTTAGCCTCAATCGTCCGCTGCTGTCATGATGTCCACAAGACACATCCACAGTGAGTGTGCAGCAGAGTGCAAAGTCCAGAGCACTGTCCCCGCAGGTACACATTAGGGACAGGCAGACAAACAGACAACCGATCAAAAGATCAACAGAAAAAATGTTTCATATGCAAGCATTCTCCTTTTCTCTGCTGGGCGTGTCTTGCCCTCAGCCCACTTTTATACACACCACCCTCAGCGCCCTAAAGCCCTATTACTTCCTACCTCGCGTTGCATTGTTATGTCATTTCCAAGAGGGGGGGGGTTTGACACCTATGGTTGACATTGTACCATCTCTTCACTAATGAGAACCGTCTCCCACTCTAAATTCCCTCCCGCCCTCGTCTCAGTCAGAAGCAAATCCGACAATGTTGAGGGACTGAGTGCTGATCAGAACAAATCCTCGGTGTGATCATCGTTGAAATCCCCGTCAAAGACGCGGACTCTGACGTCCCTGACACCACCCTCTCGAGCCGGGAGACGAGCGCGCGGAGGAGACTGACCTTAAAGGAAAACTTGCGGGTGACGTTGTCCAACACTTGCACCGCTCCGACCCGGAAGCTCAGCAGGGGCAGACTGCCCAGCACCGTGTCCTCCTTCTCATCTGGGCGCCGCCAGGGAAGAAGTCA
>JAXIVH010000008.1:10189239-10191739 GCA_036785325.1 Urophycis tenuis
ACTAGTAGAGAACAGAGTTGGGGAAGAGAAAGGAAACCGTATGTATCTAGTAGAACTAGAGGTGAGGACAGAGAGCAAGACCTTTCTAGTAGAGCAGAGATGAGGAAAGAGAGCAAACCTTTCTAGTAGAGCAGAGATGAGGAAAGAGAGCAAACCTTTATAGTAGAACAAACACCGGTCAGCGAGGACAAACCACCGTTTGTTCCACTGCTTCACACCACTGCTGGCCTAGAAAAAGATCAATCACATCAAATCATTTATGTTAGTATTCGATAAAAGTGGTCTTGTCACCTGTGTGGTTTGTGAGTGTGGTTTCTTGTATACTGGTGTGCATACTTGTGCACATGTGTGTCTGTATTTTATTTGATCATTATTTGTTTAACGTTACTCTCAAAGACACATTGAGGGAGACCCTACTACAGAGATTACAAACATTAAAATAAACATTAAAAACATACAATCCATAACACATAAAATTATACACAAAACATTTAAAAACATTTGAACATTTCAATCAAACTCAATTAGGTTATTATAATCCTGTGGGGCCGCATAGCTCAGTGAGTAGAGGCGGGTCGTCCACTAACCGGAGGGTTGGCAGTTTGATCCCCACCTCCAACTGTCCACATAAACCCACAAATGTATGACAAATGTACTGATTGTAAGTCGCTTTGGACAAAAGCTTCTGTAAAATGCCCTAAAATGTAAACAGCAATGTGCATTTATTTAATTTCTAATTTATCTAAATGTATTTTTTAGAGAGATTTGCAGTTTATTCCATGAGTGATGAATTCACAAAACCTGAACCCGGTCTTTCCCAACTCAGAGTGAACCTTATGAACAGTGCAAACCCCTGCTGAGAGGACAACCTCCTATGCGTGATGGCCTGAGTGATGGCACCAGTTTGTTGTACTTTGTATATGAATATAAACACATGTCGATATTGACCTTTTGTGGTTTACACAGAATGGAAACTTCAAAAGCTTAACTCTCAATAACCTCTTGTTTCACCAAAGAGGGCAGTTTCTCTGCGGTATGATATTATTAATTGGATGCTTTGTGGGATTAGAGTTAGGGGATGCGTTTCCAATCTCAGGGCATCCCTATGGCTTAGAGACTATGTGTGACATCATGGTGACTGAGGGCTAAATACATCCAGTGGACTTGAGGCCTCACCTGCTTGACAGCCAGCCCTGCTTGGTGACCTCAGCCTTCGGGTTTCTCCGCATGGAGTTGGAGCGCTTCCCAAACATAGCTGCTTTCCTTGTCGTCCGTGGAATCTGGTGGTAGGAAGAGGAGAGGGTGTGATGGGAGAATAAGGTGTGGGGGTACAGATTTTCATTTCCCCGGCTCAGCTGGTTCGTGCAGGTTCCCCTCCAGCTGACCATGCAGCTTAATCGACCTAATTATTACTTTGTATATACTTCAATTTGATATCCTTGTATTATACTGAAGTTGATCCACCACTCACCCTTGTGTTTGGCGGTGTTTCTGGAGGCATGTCGGACACCATGTTGGTCTTGTTAGAGTTAGAATCATTTACATTCGTGGTGGTGCCGGCCGGTCGCCCTCCAACTTTCCATTCATTTCCAAGTCCCAACTGGAAATGGGGAAAGCGGAAAGAGGAAAGGGCAAACATGAATACATACATACATACATACATACATACATACATACATACATACTGTACATATATACATACATACATACATACATACATACATACATACATACATACATACATATATACATACACACACACACACACACACACACACACACACACACACACACACACACACACACACACACACACATACATACATACATCAGGTACAGCGGGTACAGCAGGTGATTGGATGTAAACATTTAGCATTTGGCATCACAATACTGGCTTCACCGGAAGATAAGCAGGGACTGGTCCTGGTCCATCCCTGATTCTGAGGCCAGTTGATGCTGGTAGAGGATGGAGGGCCAGTAGGGGTACTTATTCCTCTGGCCCATGTAACCTCCTCAATGCCCCAGGACAGAGAGGGGACTCTGTGTCAACCTGATTGTAGTTAGCGCTGTAGCGCATGCTGGCAGCCGAGCATCACCCAGGTAGGTGCAACTGCCACACACACTTATTTTGTTTACAGCTGTTGGGCTTTGTGTGTGTCTGTGTGAGACTCACTGTAAATATGTGTATATTGGTTTAGGCTCCTCCAACTGGATGTGGCTCACTGCATGTCCAATGGGGTCATTTGACTGAAAGAGAGAGAAGAGTGATTCTGGTGCTGAAGTTGCCAAACAGCGTCAAGTAATCTGTTGAAAAGAGAGACAGCAGCACACTCTGTACTAACGGCGTGGCAGAAGACGACGTCTTCATCAACATCAATGCAATATGATGAAAAATGTATAATAATAGCCTAACACCACCAGTATACAGCTCTACATTCTACACAGAGCACCTGAGACACATCCAAATACGCTCTCAGACAGTGGACTTTACCATTTTACT
>JAXIVH010000008.1:10196739-10216666 GCA_036785325.1 Urophycis tenuis
AAATGACCATTATAAACCAGTGAACCCATGGTTGATGAATTAAAAGTAACCTTATATGGAAAATGTATGTGGTGCATAATTATTTTTCGAGAACAGAATTAAAATGTCTAATCAAAGTATCAAGTCGTGTTTATATGCCTGACTGTCCTATCAGGGCTTCAGCATTCTTGTTTCAAGCCAACACTTCTACCTCTAGAGATGAACTACCAGGGCACAGTTTCACTATGGAAACAGCCTTCGCTGCGGTCAATGTCCTCATCTTGGTTAAAAATAGAAGGAATGCACAAGGCACGAAGTTCAATCACTCACTGTTTCATTTTAAAAAACCATTTGCTCCAGCTTAACACATCCTCTCTTTGAGGAATCAAACTCCAAGCAGCCAAACTCAAAACATGAATATGAGTGGCTGCACTGAGAAGTGGTTAAGAGAAATAATGATTCATGCTCAAGCTGGAGAAAAAGTCAATAGAAAGGCATATACTGTATAAACTCAAAGCAAAGTCAAAGGATCCCTTCCCTCTCTGCTCTCTCTCCGTACGCTCTCTGCCATTGACAATAGTTTTAATTTCACACACCTGCGATTGACAGGGAAGACGGGTTTCCCGAACCCGTCAGGGAAGAGACACCCTGATTGGTAATGTATGAACCGTGGAGTGGTTTATTTTCTAAATGGTCTCATCAAGAGACCAGCACAGTCAATTCAAAACGGGTATTCTCACAGCACATTTCACTCACCAATAGCTGACCCAATGGCTTGGGTATTTCAAACGATTAACACTCAAATAATAGCTCTTACCTACAGCACTTAAACTTCTTGACAGAAATGTAATCAATGATAGCTTGGCAATAATATGCATAAGAAGAAGAATACATATGACAATACAAAAATTTATGATTGGTCCCATGAATGTGAGAAAGGGGTTAACAACACCAGAGGCATGACATGGACTTTGTGGTCATAGGAAATGTGCTTGTGTACTAATTGGCATGATATTCATGTGCAGCTGGGGTTTGTCACTGTTGTTTGCTAAACAAGACGACTTTGATAAGATAACAGGAGAGACATTGTGAACCGCTCTTCAATTTGACACATGGACGAGTCCCTGGCCAGCAATATTGTCTTCCAACACAAACATTACACGTTGTGTAATGTTTCTGTCTCTGCTTACTATTAACAGGACATGCCTGTCACAGTATATTTACATTATCTGAATCTGTAATCTGAATCTGTTATTTTCTTCATTGCAATTATATCTTTAATCACAGTTTCTATGGCAGTTACTTCTATTTCAGCAATATTTAACCAGACAAAAATAATATACAGTTTAAAAATGACCATTAGTAGATTATTAAAACAAACTATCACTACATTCACTCATAATCCCAGGCTGTCAGTGGAAAAGAGCAAAGGAGGCTGTAGGGGGTTGAGGTTCATCACTTCTGCCTGGCGTGAAGGCCAGGCCATGCTATTCATAGGACATGATTTGGAGAAGATCCAGCAAAATGGCAAGACAGTTAATTAGCACTTTACAAGCAACTGCTGGTTGCTGGTGAGCCAAGATAAGACATTAATCCCAAGGTCTTGACACCGACAGGTTTGACGGTAAATGTTGTGCGAGATGAGCAGCTCAGCATGGTGGTACAAACTAACTGGAGGACGTGGATTATCATTTCTGTGTCACTTTGCCGTTTACAATTTGATCTATTTTATTGCAGAAATTGATTGACAAATAAAATTTTCTTCTATTTGAAGAACTAAACAAACCCATGACACAAAATTAGTTTCTTTAGCCACCGATACCTGTCAAAAAAAATGATTGGGTGAAAAAAGTAGTGCATATAAACATCGCTTTTCTAACCCGGGGCCACTGAAAGCACTTTACCAATGTCTCACATTCAGCTGTTCATACACACACTCATACACCGGTGGCCGTGTCAACCCCGCAAGACAACGGACAACCGGCCGGGAGCAGTTAGATGCTTTGCTCATGGGACACCTCCACGTGTGGTAAAGGAGGCGCTGAGAATCGAACCAACTTGCTCAAACCCCTGCTACTGCTGCCCAATAAATAGTGTGGATCATTTATTCTGTTGAAAGCCAAATTCAGGTACTGGGCAAATTAAAGAAAGTAGAGGGTAGAGGGAGAGAAGAAAACAGGACATTAACTTAATTTGATTGAAGTGCAGTATTTGTTCCTTAGTCATTTATGAGACACACATTTCAAATGTCTCCATGCAATAGAACAATGTATAATACTGTTGAGTGGATCAACAACTCAATAAAGCTCTTTTAAAGAATTTGAAGACCCCCCCCCCCCTCCCAGCAGTAACAACATTCAATTCCAGATGTTTCAGGAATAAAGAGAAAGTGTTCTGTGAGAAGAAATCATTCCAGCTGTGGAAAGGTGTGGGTCCCTCCAAATGACCCGCAATCCAAATCCCAATGCAATGAAGATAAGACCTAGCGCCAAGTGAACCGACTGTGTGCCTGTGCGAGTGTGCCCATGTTGTCTGCACACACGGCTCAGGCCTTGAACACTCAGGTTGAGATATACGTCGTGGCTGCTGCTCCTTCCTCTCCAAACATCCTTTGGTGTTGTTGACAAATCTTGTTTCTAATACCACTCCTCAATACCACCAGGAAAACAAGCCACAAACTGCTCTTGTTTCTGCAAAGAAATGCCTTTGGCCTCATCGCTGCTTTGCGGCGTCCCAAGTTGCAACACAGTAGACTTGTGTTGACTCTTGGGCTACTGAAAGTCAACACTGTTGGACAAAAGCAAATCATTGGAACCTGATGTAACTCTGCAGCAGCGACATGTGGAAGGGGCTGAGGATGCATAAACTAGGGACCACCATAAAGACCACAAATCAGTTCATTAGTTAAATTAGGTAAAAATCTCCCTTCATATTTGAAGTACAACCCCAAAAATAAATCAAATCATGTTTTTTTAACAGAGCACAAACGTAGAGGGGATATATAGAAGAAAGGCATTTAGCAGATACTTTAGTCCAAAGCCACTTACAATCAGTACATTTGTTGGGTTCAACATGTGGACAGTTGGGGGCAGTGATCGAACCGCCAACCATCCGGTTAGTGGACGACCCGCTCTACCCACTGAGCTATGCCACCCGTTTGAAGCGTGTGTAGTTTAGGTCTCAGGTCCATTTTTGGATGTGAGAATTCTAAAACATGATTTTGCATGTCACGACATGTATTACAGAAGTACATCCGACCGCCTTGTGCTTAATAGCAATACATAGGCAATATACAGAGACAGACTGCCGACATCGGAGGCAATTAATGATCAGTGGTTGAAAGGGGTTATCGTGTTCCATCAGCAGAACACATGATACACTCACGTTAACATAATGCACGCAGAGCAGGATGCACCAAGAGGCCACACTCATCATATGTAACAGACCAGCCGGCCAGCTGCTGTTCTGCTTGAACAAACACATTGTACAATTTGAACTTTGTCGCGAGGAGAATACTAGCCATATACGACAGCAAAGAAAAATGGAGTGGAATTGCCCCCAAAGAGAAACAACAAGCTCATGAGGTTTTCCCCCCCCCCCCCTCCACGGTAGCCCACAGCGCAGCGACGTCACCGGGACAGGAAGCTCTCTTGGCAGTGCAAAGAGCAGGCGGCGTGCTGGCTGCGTTTCAGGTAATGTCATAGCAAATCGATAACGGTTGTTTTAAAAAAAAACGAAAAAAAAACGCATGCTTCCAATTCTCCGTGAAAGCCGATCACCACTTAATGTGGAATTGCAAAGCGGGTCCCCCTTGTCACCGGCGTCTGTCGAACACGAGCCCGGGGGTCCGGAGGAATTTAAACACGGCGGGAGAGTCAGGAACCATCATTCCTTTCCAGGAGTCATTTTCTCTCCTCTTTTTTTTTGCCCTTTTCACCAGAGGAGAGAGGGGGTTCGTGGTGGTGGTGCCGGTGCTGCTGGCGGTGGTGAGGGGTGGGTTCGGGAAGGGCCGGGGCTGGGCAGTCGCGCGCGCACATGTGGAATGCATTCTAAATGGCACAGCTGGATGAATTTAAACTCTGGATTTAGAGACCGCTCTCTCGCTCTCATCTCTCTCGATGCCACTGTCCGCGTCGCCGTTCCAGAGTTCGTTAATTTAATTTACTCTGTTGTTTGTTTGTTTTATTTCCCTCCATTGGACACACACACACACACACACACACACATACACACATACACATACACACACACACACACACACACACACACACACACACACACACACACACACACACACAGACGCTATGTCATTCAGTGTACATGTGGTGCGGCTTTGATGGGCTACTGGACATTATGTAACACTGTGGATCATGTGTCCATTCTTGTTATACAAACACACATTACACAAATTATGTGTGGAGTGCGTGCATGCTTTGTTCTGTGTGTGTGTGTGTGTGTGTGTGTGTGTGTGTGTGTGTGTGTGTGTGTGTGTGCGTGTGTGTGTGTACTGAACTTCATACCAAACTGGTTTGCATAATTCTATTGTTTTAACAGAATCACCGCCTAGCATATACTGTATGAGGGTATGACAATCGTAAGACTGCATTGTACCTGGATTTGTTTGAGTGCCTACATCCAACAATGTATCCAGGCCATTCTAATGGAGACAAAATGTACCATTGTTTTATCTACAACCATTGCTACTATGATATGAATTACCACTTTATGTACTGCTGCTACTACTACTAGTAATACTACTACACTACACTGCTACAACTATATGCTCTACTGCTTTGTTTACCAACACAGATTCTGTCCCAAATTTAGTAACTCAGTAAGGATTTTGTTTGGGTCAGGGTTCTGCTTGTGTGAATTAATTGCATCATGTGTGTAAATGCATGCACATGCGTGTTCTCGTATGCGAGGGTCTCTGTGTGTGAGAGAGCGAGCAATTATTTCTTTGTCAACTGAACTAAAGGAATTGTTGGCTCACAGCCATGCTAACTCATTCAACGGTCTGGGGAGTCAATGACTCCAGTCAATCAAGTGGTCACTCAATGGCTCATTCACACTGTATGATTGGCAGTGGTGTGAAACAAATATGGCAAATGGATTACAATGGCCAATAAACATAACACATATTACATATAACAACCTGAATTATCAAGATGAATGAGATGAAAGTAAGTGGGGAGATTACTTTTGAAAATGACAATCCAACAGGCAGAGAAGGGCAGAGAAATAAGGTTCATGTTAGGATTGCGCTCCTATTACGAGAAAGACCCCACCCCATTCTTGGCACATAAGACCGTGTTGACACTGTGCTGTCCTTTTAAGTACCAAAGCAAACATGGACACAGGGGTGCGTACACAGGCGTGTGCTCACATTCACATGTGCACATGTACAGTTCTTCCTGTACAACATGTTTGTAAAATGGACACTGTTGAGGTTTGTTTGCTCGTCTATTTTGTAGAGACAGACTATCATCCCCTCAGGCTATGTTTGACAACGGGAAATTAAAACAGTGACCACTGTTTTGTCTGCTTTGTCCAGAAATGTCAAAGCTACAACTCACCAACTGTAAGACAAAGAGTATTCACAATTGTAAAGATAGTGTTATGGAGTAAATTAAGCATAATCTTCGCATTGGGACGTGCTGCATCTTCTATTTCCTGCGTTTTTCACTTGGCTGCTTGCATTACCTTTTGCATGAACTCGCTCTAGCATTCCTCTTTGATTCATTTTGGACCGCCTCCATTCCCTCGCCCTTCCTCTCTCGCCCTCTTGTACTCACTTCACTGCAACTACTGTTTCTTTCGCTCTCTTTTCAGCTTCTTGTCACTTAACATTTTCAGCAAAGCCTTTCCTCTCATGTGCCAATGCCTTTGTTTTATGTTATGTTCTTCTGACTAACGTGTTTCCACATACCATAGAAGCACATACTGCCTGAAGCCAAGCCAGCTGTAAAACACACGATGGATGAGAGAGGCTCTGCACATTGTGCTTGCTGACCCACCGCCTTCATCAAGACATCAAGACTCAAATGTGCTTGAGGAAGCGACCATTGTCCTACCTGCCAGGGTCCTCGTGTTCTTTCTGTTCCTCAACAGGAACTCACAACCCCCCCGCCCCCCACTGCAGCAGCCCCCCCCCCCCCCCTGCCCCCCCACACACACACACACACACACACAGACCCACACACACACACACACACACGCACACGCCCACCCACACACACACACACACGCACACACACGTGCCACTTATCCCGCTCCACAGGTGCCTCCTTCCCCCGAGCCACTTTCAAGAACGAGAGTCGGTCTTGCAGGTCCAAACTGGCCCCCCGTGAGTCATCTCTGTGGTCTGGGACCGTCCTCGTCCGCCCAGCCTTTCGTATCGTCTCTATCAAGCTCTCGTGCCGTCAGGCTATCGAGGACTCCTGGATGCCCTGCAGTGCTGCTGGGCGTCCTTGTCCTCACAGGACCCCTCGTCTTAGGTGGCCCGAAGTAACCACGGTTACGCTTCGGCTGTATCCCTGGACCATGAGGAGGAAGTAAAGGGTTTTTTCTCTCTCCCTCAGTGTGGTAAGTTGTACTGCAGCGATAAATAAAACATTCTATTGGGCCATGGGGGAAGGGAGGGAGGGGGACCTTTAAACGAACAAAAAATAAATGAATAGAAACAATGCTATAAATTGTATTTCAATGAATGGGACATTGGACAAATTTTGGCCGCTATGCAGGGACACGCAGGGACACACACATACACACACACACACACACACACATGCAGACACACACACACACACACACACACACACACACACACACACACACACACACAGACACAGACACACACACACACACACACATCCACATCCATACACACACACATACATACACACACACACACACACACACACACACACACACCCACACACACACACACACACACACACACACACACACACACACACACACACACACACACACTACATGATTTACTGTAGTTGTGGGAGACCAAGAGTGTTCAGTAATGGGATTCACTCTCTCTCAACCTGGGCAGTCATGCCAAGGCCTGTAGACAGCCGGCTACTGGGGAAACCCTCTGCCCACTGCCAAGCACCAAACACAGTAGGACCACAACAATCAGCCTCAAGGCAGCACCAAACAGCCTGCATCTCTGCCAGCTTTACTTTCACAATAGAGCCAAAAATGCGTCATGCCTTTGGTTTACCGAAAGCAGCACGGCAGCACTGAAGCCACCGACTGAACATATCGAATCTGCCGTTTCCGAGGACACAGATGAACAACTGCCATCATATCAAATCAAGAGTTGTGAAAGAGAAAGTTTTTGGTGCAGAAAGAAAACAACATGGTACTGCACGGCGACTATTGTTGTATTCTTTCTTTTAGGTTGTATCTTGTTGCTTTTTTACTGAGTCACGTCTTAAGATGACAATAAAGAAATCCAAATCTGACCAATTACATATAGCATGCATCCACTGGGGCGATTTAACAGGCAACTGAGTTTCGCTTTCTAGAGTCCTTCGCTTGTTACTGAAATGCACTATGTTGTAAATAAAGCCTGTTAGTAGCACTTCGCTGCAGATGTATCATTTAAACCAACAAGAGCGAGGAGATCCAGATTCAACGATCCACTTCGAAGGAGTCCATCTGAGCAGAAGGCGCATTTTAGTGACAGGAGTGGTCACTGGGGTTAGCCACCAAGGTAATTGTTTCAATTAGCCTGCGATCACAGACACGCACGTCTGCTACCAATCAAGTAGGCGGACGGACACACGCACACACACACACACACACACACACACACACGCACACACACCTAATATTGCATGCACTCTCACACACGCGAACACACATGCATGCAAACAAACCTCTTATGTGCCGTGTTTTGAAGCAAACCTGAGCTCTGATGCTATCTGAGAATCAACCATCGGCATGTGCATTTTTTCATTTATTTCTCAATTTCAAAACATTCCTGTCTCCAACATTTCAACATATGAAAGCCATAGATACTAGCATATACAGTAACGGTTGACGTTCTCTGAAGTAGTGTTGAACACTACCAAAATGCCAGAAATGTCCCACCAAAACGACGGTTCTACTGTAGGCCTACTTGAAATTCAACCTAATTCATCATCATGGTAATTCACAACAAAGAGAGCCTGGTGTGAACTTATGCCCGTATCATAACAACACATTTACATACTTGAATGACCTTCCATAGGCATGGTTCAACATAGTCTATCCTTTAACGCAACAGAGAAGGAACACTTCACCAGTAAAAACAGCCTCACCCGAGCACTCGCAGGAAAAAAATAAAAATAAAATAAAAAATACCTGCATCTCATTTAACATGATCAAACCCCGAAGGGAACGACACAGACACAACAAGGAAAGAACAGAAAGCGGGGAGTCCTTTTGTTCCCTCGGCTCCGTGTCTCGAGGCGGAAGGCAGGTGTTAGCTCACCTTCTTTCACCGACTTGTGTGTTTTCCTCCTCTCCTCCTCTCCTCGTCGTTCTTTCCCTCCTTCACTGAAGCCCGGTCCAGCGGCTAGTAGCGCCTCTCCCAGCGTGCTGGGGCTTGGCTCCAAGGCAGGGGGGCGGAGGGGGCGGACTGTTTGGGGGAAAGAGAGAGAGAGCGGCAGAGAGGCAGAGCCAGACAGAGAGAGAGGGGGGGAGAGAGAGAGAGAGAGAGAGAGAGAGAGAGCGAGAGAGAGAGAGAGAGAGAGAGAGAGAGAGAGTGTGTGTCAGAGTCAGTCTGCAGAGAGGAGCGGGAAAGTGGAAAGGGGGAAATTTGAAACCAGACCGAGCTCTTTTAAACAATCGCCCTCACTCTTCCACCACCCCTCCACTCTGCTACTGCCATCTCTACCTTTGTCCCTCTGCTGCTCCACTCCCCCACCTCCACACACACACACACAGACACACACACACACACACACACACACACGCACACACACACACACACACACACCCACACACACACACGCACATGCCTGAAATAACATTGCTCCCACTTTGGAGTTGACTTCATATTGCAGGTTTCTACTATTTCATTTATGTCTGACCCTCCTCCCACTTTGGAACACACATGCACAAAAACACAACCAGTACTTGCACAGAAACCTCTCTCCCCCTCCACCACACACACACACACACACGCACGCATGCACGCACGCACGCACACACGCACACACACACACACACACACACACACACACATGCTCCATGTTGCTCCCATCTCCATCTGGCTCTGTTTCCCTTTGCTCTGGCGTTCCCCGAAACCATATATGCCTACTTCTGTCTGGCTCCTCCAAGGAGAAAGAGAGAGAGAGAGAGAGAGAGAGAGAGAGAGAGAGAGCAAAAGGGAGGAGTCGAGGAGCAAAAAAGGAGAAACTGCTGCTTTTCCCATATTTTACCACAATCAATTTATAGAACTTTATTGTGAGTTGCATGGAATGTGCAAAACACCAACACACCAGTCCCCAGGGCAGAGCTTTAGACCAATGTGTGTGTGTGTGTGTGTGTGTGTGTGTGTGTGTGTGTGTGTGTGTGTGTGTGTGTGTGTGTGTGTGTGTGTGTGTGTGTGTGCATGTGTGCGTGTGTGTGTGTGTGTGTGTGTGTGTGTTTGCCTTGATTATAGGTGTTATTCCTGATTAGTCAAAACACAGGTGTTCAGTGCAATGAGTGTCCACAAGCAACAAAAAAGACGTGTGCAGTTGTATGTGTGCGGGCCTGTGTGTGCATAATGTGTGTGCATCCATGTGTGTGTGTATGTGTGCATGCCTCTGTGTGTGTGCGTGTGTGTGTGTGTGTGCGTGTGTGTGTGCGTCCATGTGTGTGTGTCCGCGTGTGTGTGTGTGTGAGGCGTGTGTGCGTCCATGTGTGTGTGTGTGTGTGTGAGGTGAGCACACGTCTGGAGGTGTGATGATTCATGTGACTGGGTTGCGCCACACTCAGATATTCATCATCTCCACTCCTTCTAACGTAGCATCCGGCAGAGTCAACGCATGATGTGCAGATTCAAAACCAAACAAGACAAAACATGTTTCGAATGGATGGATCCAATATATTCTGAATACCAATAAGCAGGTTGGCACTGGTGTGCCTCAAGGGTCAGTTCTTCTTCATCTCACTGTGATCCCCAGCTTAATCCATCTCTTCATCCAGACGACATAACAAGCTCAGCCCGGCCTTTTGCATGTGTCTCAGACGTCTCCGTCTGGACGAAGGGGCACCACCTCCAGCTGAACCTGGCCAGGACCGCGTATCTCGCCATCACAGTAAGAGCGACACAGCAGTAATGTTCAGCTTGACAGGTTATCTTCGGCATGCGGTGAGTCTTCTAGAAATGGTGAGGTTTCGCTTTGATGATCCACTAATGCTTCCTGCTTCAGCATGTTGGAGCACAATCTTGGTAAACATCTGGAATGTCAACCACCTGACCAAAGACTCTGGGTCCAAGCTCTGGTGATCTCATGGCTGGACAAGTAAGTTCTCCAGGATGGTAACCAGCATGCACTGCTCTCTCCACACAGGTCACTTTTGCTGAGCTGTGATTATCTAGCCTAGAGTGCATGTTCGTTGAGCTGTGCTTTTGTGATGGAATATAGAACGTGTTTCAGAATGCAATATCTATTGTAACCTTTTGCCCATCCACTAACTAATAACAAACCAGGTGGTTTACATGTTCTGTAGGGTGATTGTTCTCAGATCAACAAGTCCCTGTGGTTCGAAGTGTCTGCAGAATGACTCCATTAAAATACACGCATCTTTTAAGAAAACATTTAAAACAAATCGGTGTGCATCTCTTACTCATAGCGTTGGCCATAACAGAGAACACTAGAGGGCAGGGAAACAAGTAGAAATGGTGAGATTACCCCCCCCGCCCCCCCACCCCCACCACCATTTTTGGCACCTCTCCCAGAATTAGAGTAGCCAATCTCAGTATGTGATTTAGGTTATGTGGCAGACAGATTAGAGACACTGCAATAGCCAGACACACACACACACACACACACACACACACTCAAATATTTGGTGCCAAAGGGGGGTTTTGGGAAAATGCTTGGGACAATGGACAAGTTAGGTTTCACAAGTGACACATAAAACAGAGAGGGGTTGTGAACATTGTGTGTATAGTTGTATAGGTGTATCGATAGGTAACAATCTCAGATACTATGAAATAATGCAATCCTATTGCATCCGCTCCTTAGAACTGAACTCTTCACATACTGTTGAAAGCTCTGACCTTTCTCACTGTCCACCGCCAGATGTCACATTATTCAGTGTACTTGTGTCGTACCGTTCATCATGTTGACACACGGCTGGTTGAAATGACAACACAATAAATACAAATATACCAGAACTCTTTATCCAAAGCCATTTAAGCTCACGGGTGGAGCTTCACTGCTCACTTGTATCATACATGTGTCATGCATGTACATATCAAGTGTCTGTAATAACTCTTGCATACGGGTTTGAGAGTCTTGTGACTCAGTTCACCTGCAACGGCCACGTTGTCTGAGCAAAGGTTGTGGGGGTAAGTTACTAAATGACACAGACATTTTACAAAATGTTACGATGTGACACAGCAATACACAGAATACGTCATTTCCCAGATACCGTATGAAACGCATGCAGATATGAAAGCATGCACACACGCACACAGACACAACCGCATACGCACAGACACATACGCACACACACACACACAGCTTGGGAAAGTTCTGTCATCCGAAGCAATACAGGAATGTGATTTCCCAATGCATGTAACATGAGAGGCTCGTTCAATATGCTAACAACAGCAGTGAAAGAAAGAAAAACTGGGTCTGTTGTTTTCTGTGCTTCTACTGTCACATTATTCAATCTTCATCCCTCACTTACACCAACCTGCACTGCTATCCTTGTAAACACCCTAATTACATCCCGACTGGACTACTGTAAGTCTCCTCTTTGGTCTTCCTCTGAAATCTCTCCATAAACTCCAACTGGTGCAGAACGCAGCCACTCGTATCATCACCAGAACTCCATCTATTGAACACATCTCTCCTGCCCTGCAGCAACTCCACTGGCTCCCTATCAAATCACGCATTGATTTTAAGATTCTACTCCTTACTTTCAAGATCCTTCACAGCCTGGCACCAGTGTATCTCTCTGAACTCATCCACATCCACACACCTTCATGCCCTCTCCAATCCTCTTCTGCCATCCAGCTCTCAGTTCCGTCTGCCAACCTATCCACCATGGGGTCAAGCGCTTTTAGCCGATCTGCTCCCCGCCTATGGAACTCTCTCCCACCAGACATTCACACTTCTGACTCTGTCTCCACCTTTAAATCACGCCTAAAAACGCACTCATTCCGAGTGGCGTACTCTGTCACGTCACACACTGACATTGTTACGTGTTTTTTTTTAACTGTTTCGATGTACTGTTTATAAATGTCTTGTAAGGTGTCCTTGAGTGCTTTGGAAGGTGTCTTTAAATAAAATGCATTATTATTATTATTACTCACTGTTACTGTTACACTTTTAGCTGTAGATCAGATTGGTATTGCAAAACTTACCTTTGGGGTCTTCATGTGTTTTGATTGTAAAAGTGCGTAGCAGCAAGTATTCTCTGACAAATAACAACTAAAATAGATCAGGTATGTCTCCTGCTTGCTGTCGGTACGTATGTGTGTGTGTCTGCTTCTATGTATGAGTCGGTATATTATGCTAACCAACTGGTTTTCCATGTCTTGACTCAGGAAAACAATGTTCTGTGGAATGAGAAACCATACACACACGTGCAGGATTTTAAGTGTATGTTCTGTGTAATGCAGACAATTGCACAATTAACTAATAAAGAGATGAAGAGACAACTACCAAAACTAACTTTGTTGCTAATGCCAACAGTTAAATGTAGGCTACCCTGTTTGATATTTACCACCAAATGTGTCTGTCTCTTACCTATACTTTTCCCACTGGTGTATGTGATTATCTGTTTGTTGTTTGTTGTTGATTATTGTAATGAGTAGTTCAGCTGTGTCAGTGCAACACTAGCTTCCAGAACTTACTTTCCTTGAACTTACTTTCGGCAGTAGCTCAGTGGATAGAGTGGGTGGACAGAGCGGGTCGTCCACTAACCGTAGCGTCGGTGGTTCGATCCCCTCGATCTCCACTTCCAAACTGTCTGCATGTCAAAGTGTCCTTGAGCAAGACACTGAACTCCAACTTGCTCCCCGGGCGCTGAACATAGCAGCCCATTGCTCCTATGTACCATAGGATTGATCAATTGCAGAGAACTTTTTTTTCTCATATCTAAAAAATACTGAGAATGACAAAAAAGACCAAATAAAGAACAAAAGGTCCTCTCTCTCTCTCTAAATCAACAACAAATACATACATACACACCCTCACATATACACACATTTATGTTCACACAGCATACAATATGACACCTCTCTGTCCCTCTGTCCCCCTAATGTCCAGTCAACATATATATATATATATATATATATATGTATATTGACAGAGAGACGGACAGAGAGTCACATTGTACACCGAGGTTTGAAACGGCAGATGACGATGGAGAGTGAGGATGCAGCGTTGCATGGGTTTGATAAGGAGTGTCGACTGGAGGGAGTTCTGTTTTGCAGCTTTTTGAATGGAGAGATGTGTGTCATCCAAGCTTTGATCTCCTGATGAGACAGGCGTTTTGGTGGCATAGGTAAACACATGTATTTGGTATACTGTTTCTATTACTTTCATTCATTTAAATGAAGCAGCTTCCTTGAATTGACATCCTTGAAAATAGATCGATAACAGAGGACAAACATCACAGTATTATGACTGAATCAATGTATGTATGAATCAATGAGGAAGAATCATCTTCATGTGTGCCCTAAGCATCCACACATTAAACAATAATAATATTGTTGTTATCATCGTCATCATGTTGTCTTGACTATGTTATCGTTGAATTGGCACGAGCTATGGGATTTGTACTTTCTCTGACTAATACCACATTGCTTTGACCTTTACATTGGCTTCTCATCTAAAGGTCCTGTGAATGGCATATGAACAAACATTCTATTTGTCCAGGGACCAATCAATACCATTTCTTCTTATGCCACTGATACCTCTGTACACACCTTGATCAGTTAGTTATTTAGTTATTTATTAATTTATTTATTAATTTATTTATTTAGTTAGTAAGTTATTTATCTACAAACTGTTAGAATCTACTGTATACCTGTAACCCACACAACCTGTCTATATACCAGGTTGTATTCTGAAGTCCTGCATGGCAGACAGTCATGCATAGCAAATAGCCCTGCATGGTAAGGAGTCCTGCATGATGCAGGGCTGTCAAGTGAAACGTGGCTATGTTCATGTGTGTTTGCCTGTATGCTTTGATAACCAACCCAGTATTTAGTTGGGCTTCACAAACTGGTTTTCCTCCCTAATTAGCCACCAGCGGCCCTCGCAGTGGGAATACCACAACAGACCACGCCCCCGGACCAGCTCCCTCAAGCAGCCTTGTTGGTTGAACATCATGACTATTTGAATGAATCTCATCATGGCGCATGCCTCGCCACAAATGGCACAGTCACTTTCTTGTTTCTAAGCCAAAACTATTCAACTTGCGTATTAAGTAGCAGCCACATGTAAGAAATAGAGTGATTATAGCCTGTTGTGGGATGTTATGGCAACTCTGGACTTCCCCCGGTTCTCCCCAATGACCTATTCAACTGTTGTGGGACTCTACATGGGACTTCATGGCCTTCAAATATACATGCCTGGTTGCATCACACATAATGAATGTGATGGGAAGAGATGATATATTAATGTGTGTGTGTGTGTGTGTGTGTGCAGTGCATGGAGTGCCACATCCTCCATTTCTCACATCCATCCCCTGTTATATAACGTTCACCCCATTTGCCCAGCTACCACTCTCCATGAGGGCTGATCAAGGATTCAGATGGTGCGCTATGATGATCACAGCAGTGAGAAATAATCTTGTGCAGCAGCAGCAGCAACTATGAGCTCTGGTCCCAGCCCAGCCCTGCGGTAGTGTGGGCCTCTGCCAGGGATGCTGATATTACCTGGACCCTGAGCAACGCAGCGTCATGCAGTATGATGCAGCATGTAAACTGCTCATGCAGACACTATTTTAGCAATGGCTCGTCACATTTCTAAACATACTCAGGGCTTTAACATTTTATGTTTTTTTGTAATGGGATGTTGTTTTTTCCATCTTTGGATTTGGAATGCCAGATATTCTCATATACTTAAGATTTGATTCCATATTTCCATATTTTCTGTTTTACCTACATGTACTTCTTGAAATGTGCTCCTAGTTCTTTCCCAATTTGCTCTTGTGTTGTCAGCCCAGGCAACCTGATAAACCAGTGGAAAAACCCGACAGACCGGTTGTCCCCTGAAATAATTAAATGACATATGATTATGTCCATGTGCTACAAATTATCCCCCAGGATCTTGCTATGCAATCTGGAAGCAGGGCATCAAGAATCACAATATGTTCCACAACAGTTATCATATATCCAAGCACAACGAGAACTTGACAAAGGTTGGATATGTAATGTGGATATGTTGGCCTGGCAGGGAGAGGTTAATGTTTTACTGCTCTGTATTCCCGAAAGACAGAGTCAAGACAGCCCATGGGTCACACTGGGTTGCAAAATACATGTAGAGAATTTCTATTTTTTAAATTCTTTTTTATTAAAAAAAATAAATTCTGAACCATATCCACCACACTCAAACCTCTCACATTCAGCCTGCGCTCACAAGATAGCATATGTTTGACTGTGGCCAGGCTGTGTGAGGACAGATTGCCAGTTTATTGAACAGATTCAGTTATAGCATCTAAAATCCAGACTGCTGAAAGTAAGAAATACAATAAATTTATATCTTATCGGACACTTTTACAGCTGTAAACAACCTTGGGAGAATCCATAACTCTGTTATTCTTTTTCAGATGGCACTTGTGTAATTAGACTTTAAAAGCCAATACCATTTCCTCCCCTGACTCTTGTTCCCACTTGTTGCTTTGCTTCTGGCTGCACACAACCGAAACGGAAATACGCCTCCATTAGTCTCTAAACTGTGATTTGTGAATTGTACCCCGAATGAAAACCAGCATTGATCCCTCGAATATTTCTTCCATCCTACAGATGTATGGTTTTAAGCCTATGGCTTCAGCAGCATGTTTATAGAGATTAGGGTGTTGGTGGCTGAGCTCTGTCTGTAGGGGAGGAGAGATAGGAGAGGGTGTGGCTGTCATCGTTGCAGTTGGCGATGTATTGATATCCACTATATTCCAAATGCGTATTTAGCAGCTCCCATAGCTGTATCTTGATTTGTCCAACACACGCAAGCACATACAAACTGCCCTGGCAAGGTAGTTTTCGCCAATAGTGTCCTCCAAGTTAACAAATCCATAAGTTTCTATTTTGTGTGTGCACGCCACTGCGCATGCTCACAAGCAAAAACTCATTGCTGGTTTACATCTGGCGATAGACACTGTCAACAATTCACCTGGGCTGTTCAGACACCTGCTGAAACTTTAAAGCATTTGATGCGCCGCACCTGTCTGCTGCTTATTGATACTGAACTGAATGGGCTTTTACAGGGCAACAGGTATCCTGTGATTTATAGATATTTATTGTGAATTGTGTGGAGGTTTTGTTAAAGTGGAGCCATAACGAAAAAAGTTTGGGATAAAACACATCTACTACACCACTACATTAAGGAATACAATGGTTGATTTAATTAGTCAGCCGTTATAACATTTAAACAACATCAGGTCACTCGACCCTGGATATGTGACAGCGGATAGAGAGGAGGTCCCCCTACAACAAAAGGCATTGTTACTGGCGTTAAGTAAGAGTCATTTGTTTTCAATTCTATTCATTTTGGGTCTGATACAGCTGATCAATGATGATAGGATCTCACTGTTCTTGATATAGACATGACATGTATGTTTCCAGGTTATTAAAAATGGCCTCCCACTCAAAGCACGCACACACACACACACACACACACAGTAGCTTCTAACTGGCCCTCCTGCTGCATGTGTGAGCCCCTGATGTATGACAACAGATTGGCTTCCATATTAATGAGGCTACTGTCAAAAGGCATGGCTCATCATAATGAGCTATGCAAGCAAACGCATACATAGCTCACAAAGGATCACCCCCCCCCCAAAAAAAAAAAAAAAAAACAGACGCACAGATGCACGCACAGACAGACAGACAGACAGACAGACAGACAGACAGACAGACAGACAGACAGACAGGCAGACAGACAGACAGACAGAGAGACACATTGTTTGGCTCAACCTTGTATTTATTTTTCCTGATCCTGCGATATTGTATCGCTTGCATTGCCTGCGGTTAAACCTTGCACAAGCAAAGGTAAACACACAGTTGCAATGTCATATCTTATAGGTTATTTTGTTGATGTATAATTCATGTATTAAAATGTTCGCTTTCACCAAAATAAAAGCCACTGGGGGGGGGGGGGGGGGGGGGGGGAGGGGGCTAACAAGGACTTGGAATTGGCTGGCAAGGAGTCCACCAGATCATGTGTGAAGCACCTTGTAAGGTGCCCATTTATACCCAGCTATTTTAACCCTGAATGACCGCTATAAGCACCCACCCTATGGCATCTTGCCGTCAGTGTGCAGAGGGGAAAAGAGGCGGCCAGCACCGAACAAAGCCCTGTGATCTAATGAACTGTGGACACGTCTCGCAGAAGGCGGGACCTGCAGCCCGACAGGCTGTGAGGCTCCGCTCACTCTGCCTTCACCACAATGCACACGGGCACACACGTGCACGCACATACACACACGTGCACGCACATACACACACGTGCACACACATACAACACACAGTGCACACACATATACACATGTACGCGGGCACGCAGGCACACACACACACACACACAAACACACACACACACATACAAGACAGTAGTGCATCATACTACAGTAATCACCTCTTTTGTGTCCATAACCATTTTTTATCTATCTTTCTAGCTACATATCTATGTACTGTATCAATCGGTCTATCTGTATAAGTATCTGCCTATACCTTATTATTGCTTTTCTGTTTTTCCTTATTGAATTGCTGTCATAATATTGGGACATTTCCCTTTCCTTCCAGCTCACAATCTGTGCTGCGATCTCCACTGCTGCTCTCCTTTGTCCACTCTTCCCTTTGGCTGCCATGTTGAATGGGGCTGTCCCAGCGTCAGAGCTTAAGGCTGTTGTCATGGCTACGGAAGGGAAGTGGGGGAGGGGCCCCCAAGAGAAAAAGGTGAGCATGGAAGGGGAGCAAGGATACAGGCGGCTTTACTTAACCTTTTTAATCCTCTCCACGTTGAAGTCATCAGTGAGATGAGGACGTGTGTGTGTGTGTGTGATAATTCATGAATTCCATCCAGCCTTGTGTTCAAAGTTCTATTTTGTATAAATAATCCATACACATACACTTGCAATCTCACACACAACCTTTGCGCACAACGCACACACACACACACACACACACAATGTCAGACAATGTCAATATAATGCCATTAACACAGGGTTCCTATCAGGAAAGGTAAGGTGAAGGACAGCAGACATTGTCATCCAGACACACACACACACATACACACACACACACACACACCCTGAGATAAATGCATATTAAGCTCATCCATAATACATCTGGTACTCTCAACACTAATTAAATTCTACTGACAATCATAATTACATTCCACATTCAGGGAGTACCATTCATTCAATATATTGTTCTGCTGCACTCCCAATATATATATATTTATCGTAAAAGCTGTGGGATGTATCTTATCTCAATGAAGGCCAATCCACAACATATTGAAGGGATAAACAGCATTTTGGTACTATACTGCTGTTACCAACAAAATATGAATGTGTTTCTGTCGTTGCACATACATTCCCAATTATTTCCCATTATCATGTATTTCCCATAGCTTGATTCTCAATCCAGCGGGGTGATTCGTATGTCAACAGCGAAGCAGCAGACTCAAGAAAGACAACTTATAACCGGGGAAGGCCATGAGGAGGAGGGAACATCACGGACACACACCAGAGGGGCTGTGAAAGACTCTCTGTTCTGCTGGTGATCCGCAGCTTAATGCTTTAATGAAGCACATGGCCGCTCCTGGACCCGCTCACACATCAAAGTACCTAAGCATGAAGCGCACCCCTTCATAAAGGAGTTAGGGCATCCTCATGGACGACATGACGCTTGGCTTATGCACATGGGCAATGCATTGAGCTATCGCTTGCGTCACATACTTTGTCCTTATGATTGGTCATTTTTTTTCTGTTAGACCTCCTTAATATTAATGCGGGGGGGGTGTCATATGGAGGAACTGCGATAACAATACAGCTGGGAATTGTGAATCCCTATCATCCATATCCATTCTCATGACAATGCAAATCACAATGTATGGAGGCATTGTTTGGGGTTGTTTTAGTCCTCGACCCACTGTCCGCTGTCCACTACCCATGCACACACACACGCACATATGCACGCACACGCACAACACACATACACACACACACACACACACACACACACACACACACACACACACACACACACACACACAGATTGCATAGCTTAAGAGGTCAATCAAAGCCTTCATCCGGCTTGTGGTCAGCTCTGCCAGGGGATTGGAGAAGGATCGTCTCGGATTGGCTTAACTCAGCCATGTGGCATTTAGAATAGCTTGCTGCCTAATGACACAAACACACTCATTGGGAGGGACTTCCTCATGACATTTGAAGGAAAGTAATATTTATGAGGATACATGGGATGCCAATCTGTACTCCTAAAGCCTCAAACCGCAGTGGTATCATGGTATTGTTATGGCATTATATCATG
>JAXIVH010000008.1:10216866-10236866 GCA_036785325.1 Urophycis tenuis
GATTAAAACCGACTTATCAAAAGGCTCAAACATATCATTTGAGCCCATGAATATTTTGGAGCAAGTAGGAAAAGTCAGTACACGTACCTCTGTTTGCTCTGACAGCCAGCACAGAGATATCCTGAGGGGATGAAAAGCACAAGAGAGAAAACTTATACTTTCTTACTTATGTCAAGTCAAATAACAGTGCTTTTAAGTCTCCCAGACAACCAAAGTGTAGTAGAAAAAACAAAACCAGAGGGATCCTCAGGGTAAACATGCACCAGGCTGCTGGTTTTACCTTTTGAACCTTAGGTTGCAGGCGGCAAGGGCATGCTGGGAGCTGACTGAGGGCAGAGGTCAGGTCGGGCGTCTCCACCGAGGCCAGAGTGCTGCAGAGGGCCTTCACCGATTGACGAGACGCTCCACATGGAGCGGCAAATCAGCCTATCAAAATTAAACACAAGGGAGAGGAACTTGATCTGATTAAGAAGAACAAAGAAATACGTTTATCGCTTTCACATACTGCAATAATGTGCCTGCAAGTGTGTGTATGTGTGTGTGTGTGTGTGTGTGTGTGTGTGTGTGTGTGTGTGTGTGTGTGTGTGTGTGTGCGTGTGCGTGTACCTCAGACAAGATGAAGGACTCAGCTTCATTGTGATAGGTATCCAGGAGAAGTGTGAGTGCCTCCCTGTCCACACAAAACAAAGCTGAGATTAACCAAATATATACGCAATAATGAACTGTGGGATACCTAAATTCAATAAGTACTCAGAAAACGTATAATATCAATAAGATAATGATGTCAGCCTTAAATAATATATATGTAAACATACTGTATATCTATCAATGTCTATACATATATCTATATACATATAGACCATTAAGAAGATAATGAGAACATGTTTTTGAGCAATTATCAGCTGATGCCGATAAGCTAACAATATATGGTGCTGCCTTTCTCCCTAGCAACCATCGCCCACCTGGTGACGGTCTGTCTGATTGGTCGTTCTTGGAGAAGGATGCAGTGGTTCATGGTGGAGGCCATTTTGTCATCTTCCTCCTGTCAATTTTTGCAACAAAAAAAAAAAGAGTGCTAATAAGACATGACATACATAGGCATGTCATCTCATTGCTCGGAAATATCAATCAGTAGGATGATTTCAATAACCATCACCGTGATCCACAAAACTTCAGCCACCTGCTTTGCTTTTGCTAACTTAAAGTTGCAATAAAGATTTTCATTTGAATTTTTATTTACTGGGACCTTGTGGTCCTTATTTGTCATTCCCGTGTTTTTTAGACATGGAATGAAATTTGACCCATCCTATTGTACATAGGAGCAGTGGGGCTGCTATGATCAGTGCCCGGGGAGCAAGTTGGGATTCAGAGTTCAGTGTCTTGCTCAAGGACACTTCGACACACGGACAGTTTTGGAAGTGGGAATCAAGGGGATCGAACCGCCGACCCTACAGTTAGTGGACGACCCCCTCTGTCCACCTGCTCTACCCACTGAGCTACTGCCGCCCTGCTAATAAATGTCTGTAAAAGTATAAGCCTCTATTGTACCATTCAAACAAACAGTGTGAAATGTATTGTGCAATGACTTGAACTGAGGGTGTGGTTACATCAATAAATTAAGCAAATAAAGATACTTCTTAACTGTGTATTATTGTAGGGTTGTGAGAGTGTGTGTGCTGTGTGTGTGTGTGTGTGTGTGTGTGTGTGTGTGTGTGTGTGGTGTGTGTGTGTGTGTGTGTGCACCCTGACCGTGCGAGCCAGCTCTGTATTGATTGAAGCTCGCTTGGTGAGAAGAGACGGATGTCCCATTCAAATTTGAGACACTGTTGGACGTACTCGAGACCGGCCAGTGTCTGGGAACTGTATGGGCAGAGTCACACAGAGACAGGCATAAATGAGAGAGAGAGAGAGAGAGAGATGCAATGTATTGACATTTCACATAGTGAGGTCATCAGGCATCAAGTATTTAAACAGTGACAAATTACATATATCTCATCTTTTTCTGACCTGCAGGGTTAGCTGCAGAGTGAATATTTCAGCATATCGTCAGTGAGAGACGAAGAAAGCAAGGGAGTGAGAAGGAGAGAGAGAGAGAGAGAGAGAGAGAGATGCGAGAGAGAGAGAGAGAGAGAGAGAGAGAGAGAGAGAGAGAGAGAGAGAGGAGAGAGAGATGAGAGAGAGAGAGATGAGAGAGAGAGAGAGAGAGAGAGAGAGAGAGAGAGAGAGAGAGAGAGAGAGAGAGAGAGAGAGAGAGAGAGAGAGAGAGAGAGAGAGACAAGACAGAGAAAACCAAGTAACAGAATGGGGTGCTGCAGAGCTAAAATGCCCTGGGGGGGTGGTCTGCTCAAAGTGGGACCCAAACTATTCCCAACAAACACCATGTGTTCAAATGTTTGTGCCCCGCCATCTTGGAATAAATTGCAATAAGCTCAATTGAGCCGAGTTTTTCTTCTAAAGCAAAACCATCAGAATGAATCATTAAAGGTAATACAAGCCTTGTATGAGCAGTATGCCAAGTTTGCTGTAGATTAATCACAGCAGAAATGCAGCATTAAGAGACTGGCTGCTTTTCAAATATTGATTTGATCCTCTCACTTTGTTTGGGAGTGCAGCGTGGGTGTGTGTTAATGGGTATTAATGGTGCACAACACAAACACTAACTTCCTTTCTAATACCAGTGCTACCTTGTTTGCAGTGATCAGACTAACAACACAACAACAATAGGGCTGAGCTGACCACATCAATACATACACATGGGTTTGTGGGGGGAGGGTGAATATGTGTGTAGTTCTTATGTGTTCAGGAGAAAGTATTGTATGGTCATTGTTTGACCAAAGATTAAAAAAAAAAAAACATCAGGAGAAAGAAAGAACAGCAGGAAGTCTGCTCCCATTTGCCACAGGTTATCAGGGCCCTAACACACTTCCTAACTCCTGTGGGGCAGACACACAGAGACAGACACACAGACGTAGCATACAGGCTGAACATGCAGGAAAGGGTTTGCTACTGTCCTTTTGTAAATTAGAAAGATACAAAGAACGAGGGAGGAATAAACAAATAAACGAAGAGAGATATAGAAAGAAAGAACGTAAAGAAAGAGCAAGAGAGAGAGATACGGGACAGGAGCTTGCTGGTGAATATCCAGGTTGTGGGTCTGGCTGCATTTCTGGCAGGCGGTAGTAAAGCCCAGTGTGGCTTGTTAGGGTCAACAAGCAGCAGCGCTGCTGGTTTTGAGGAACCGGCCGCAAGTGAGGCCTGCACTACCATTATAGTGCTACCACACGCCACAGGGTCCTTTTAAGGACATGCTAAACGATCAGGGCTTGTTCTGCTGTCAAAGGGGTGGTTTGAAAAACTACAGTTTTCCCATCGCTTGCCAAACCAAAATTTTGAATGACAGTATTTTTTCTTGACTCTCACGGCTTTGCATATTTGTATTTATTACAAGAATTTATAGGAATGTTACAAAAATACACATTCATAAAAGAAAATCTATATATTGCAGATGGGAAAAATCCACTTCAACCAATGGTTTGGTGGAAAAAAAAAGCCTTGATTTCAGTTTGATACAAATTTCCGAGAGTCTTACTTGTTGAGGAACTCCGCCTGACCACAGACTTTGAGCAGGTATTGGTCCACATCGATATCCAGGTCATCCTGGGCATAGCACAGGGTCTGGTAGATCAACAGGTCCACGGTGGAGGAGCCTGCCACAGTTTGCACGCGTATAACCATCATGAGTGAATAGTGCTACATGAGCTCCTGTCATTGTTTGTGTCTTTGGCTTAGAGTCAGTTTGTTCACATGGCCTATTAAACCAACAATAACATTTGATGATACAGTGAAGTATACTGATGGTAGAATGATGCCTCCAAAGCATGAAAAAGTGGGCTATGGATCAGGTTATCTGGGTGCTCTGAGGGAAGAAGTGTGTTTCTTATGCTGTTGTGTTTCTTAAGCTTGTTACCTATGTTATTTGTTATGTTATGTGTTGTCTATTACTATTGTTGTTGTCTGTTACAATCATTGCACATTTGGAGTTTGGACAAAAAACGCAGTTTCGATCCTCTGTATAATTACTTGCACTAATTGTATGGTAGGATTGACATTAAAGCTCACTTTGACTTTGAACAGGGTTAGAAATCTATTTTTTAGTGCGCATGTAAGTATATTTAAACACAGACACACACACACACACACACACACACACACACACACAACAACGTGCGCACGCGAGGGGCCTCACCGTCGCAGGTGAAGGTCAGCGGCTCCCTGAAGAGGTCGCTGATGACCGTGACCTTCACGCTGACCCCCAGGCCCTGCTGCAGCTCCTCGTGGGCCACGGACGGAGACCACACGAAGCCCGTGTTCCTGGCGCGCTCGCTGCACGGGTCTGCTGACCTCAAGCTGCACACAGAGGCAGTTGAGAGGCGGTGGCCGGTGAGCAAGTTCAGATGGGGATGGCCAGGCATTCAGCCATGAGGATACCAAGCTGTCTGTTTTTTTTGTTAATGCTAGCTTCTTCTGCTTTGGAGGATGTGACAATCCAAACATGTTGTAGATGTGCAGACGATGATGACATTTTAGCAAAACAGTCAGAACCTTCTGAAGTCTTTTTGACTCACTAAGCAATTCTTAATCATAGAAAGGCTGGGTAGGATTCCATTGCCATCTACTAAACTGTACCACCTACACCAGCTACGGATAACACTGTTACGGTGGTTGTCAATATTGGCAGTAAAACGTGTCGACGTGTGTGTTTGTCTGCCACTCACATGTCCAGCATGTGACAGTAGGCAGCCACCTCCTCGTCTCGCTCCTCGGACACCTGGAAGAGCTCGTAGCTGAACCCGTTCGCTCTGGATCCCAAGGACACCTAACGGTTATGAATCAGCACATGTTTCATTAATCACACACACATACACAACATATGTTGTGTATATACATTATATATTGTATATACAATATATACATTATTACATGCCAATATATACGTCAATATATATATATATATATATATATATATATATATAATTCAAACTCTCTTCATATGCATTTTGTGTGCGAGTTATATGAGGCCTAACACATTAATAATGTAAGAATATGAAGGACCACTTATGGCCATAACATCTCAAATATGAACAGAAGTCCTTTGCTCTGTTCACGAGGACCTTCATCGAACAATCCTTACTGGGTCTGCCGAAACCCGCCGCTGGTTCTTGTGGCTCTTGGGCGCCGGCATGTAGGTCCTGGGGGGCACCTGCGGGGGCAGGGTCTTGCTTCGTGCCACGGGCTTCCCCGGCTGCTCCCCGCTGGCTCTCCGGCTGCGCGAGACCTGCCGCTCCAGGTTGAGGCGGGGACAGCGCCGCGTTGAGGCTCTCGTAGTTCAGCTCCTCCGGGGTCACCTTGGGCCGGTCCACGTCCGGCGAGAACAGGTTGACGTCCCGCGGCAGCGCGGTGGTGGGCGCGGCGCTGCGGGGCGGCAGGAAGGGATTGTCCGAGCCGGACGCAGGCGGGATGGGGGTTCCTGGGCGGAATGGCGGGGGGCGTGTCGTCGGGAAGCGGCGGGGCACCTTTGGGCGCGGGGCTCGACCTCGTCCCGTAGGGGCTTCCGTAGCTCGAACCCGAGCGGTCGCCGCCCTCGCTGTCCAGGATGTACAGAGGCTCCTTGATGAGAGACGGCCGCGGAGGAGTGGCTCTGGTCACCGCGGGCCGCGTGGGGGACTGGGACCCCGCCGGTTGGTTCAAGGAGGGGTCCGACCCTGAGAGACCCCTTAAGAGATTCCCCCCGGTGGGGCTGGGGGTGGGTCCGCTCGGGACGGGCCGAGGGCGCTCGATGGAGGGAGGGGTGGGGAGTTTCAAGACGGGCTTGGAGCTGCTCTGGGTGCTGCTCGGTCCTTGGCCGTCTTGGGTGCCACCGGTCACGCCTTTGTCTTGTTTGTGACGAGAGAGGGCGTCATACTCCATCTGGAGGGCCTCTGCCAGGACAAGCTCCTTCTGGCTGAGGCCCAGGGCCTCCAGGGAGGCCCAGCCAGCCTCCCCGCTCTCCTTCTGGGTCTGGGCCGCAGACATCACCTCCACTGGAAGAGGGTTATGGAAACGGACAAATAGCCCTTCTGGGTGAACCCTCTTGGACACATCAGCCTATGGGACACATGCTGTTGAGAGAGAGGGTGAAAAACAAACAGAAAGATAAGATAAGATATTCCTTTATTAATCCCCCTTAGGAGAAATTCACAGTGACCAGCAGTACAGGGGATAGATTAGTGCAATAAGAGCCTGACTATAGTCAATAAACAATAAATAGATCTACCTAGACACTAGGTTAAAATAAGTTAAATTAAATGCGAGCTCTTAAAGTCAGGTCGGTGAAAAAGTGAGAACCTGTATGCATACGTAGTAAACATCCTTGGCAGCTGTTCGTAGCGCAAAAATAGATGTGCAAATGTGCGGAATGTGCAAGATAGAAAGAGAAAGAGAAAGGAGACATGAGTGAGATCACACTGGGGACTAAGGGACTTTTGGTGTGCTTGCCTCATCAAAAATCTTTGTAATATTCTATTGAATTCAATACTCATCATTCTTGAACATTGAATTTACAGTGTATATGGACTCTATGGCTAACAATAAAGGCCTGTATGTGTGCAAAAACTGCGAATAAAGTTGGTCACAAGGAACTTGTGACCAACTTTGTTAAAATGTATGTGAATGTTGTAATGGTACAAGTGTGAATTCCTCTAAACGTGTGACTCCAGAAATGTTCTGATATGCCAGTACACCCACAAGGAAATGTGACCTTCGAAGGCCTACGTCATCACAGTGGTGTGGCTGGGAGCACCACCTCCCTCTCAACCAGCTGCTGGAGGAAGAGATCTCTCACAGCTGCTTCTGCTTAGTGTGTGTGTGTGTGTGTGTGTGTGTGTGTGTGTGTGTGTGTGTGTGTGTGTGTGTGTGTGTGTGTGTGTGTGTGTGTGTGTGTGTGTGTGCGTGTGTGTGTTACAGGAAAATGTAAACCTGAGTCAGAGTGTAACAGTCTGCCACTCAGAATGGCTGCACCATTATTTCCTATTGTAACTACAATGTCACAGCAAGAAAAACAAAGAAAATAAAAATGTACATGTTTAAGTATGGACAGTAAAAAAAAAAAAAAGTCTGTAATAAAGAGAGTAACGGCCCAATAATGTGAAACATTTGGCTAAAATATTGCAATACAAGTAAAGCTACATAGTTCAACATCATTTGTGAGTGTGATACAATCTATAATTAAATCAATTGAGTTAAACATTGATCCAGTGAAATCAAATCACATTTGTACACCAATGCTTTTGGTGTATAAATATTAAAGATAATTTTTGCATTCCTGCATTTTTTTTTTTTTAGCAATTACGTATGCCTTCCTTTTTTATACATTTTTAGACTTGTGAATGGATATTGTAAGAGAAAATGTGGTGGTAAAGACTAGCACACCAAACAGCATCAAAAGGAACATTTGAAGTTCTGCCACTTGAAGTTAAATAATGTATAATTTTTCCCATTTTAACAAATAATACATAAGCATGATATGAGCTCACGCCGCTGAGTTTGTTTCAGTGAGAAAATATTTCTTGCTACTCATAAATAATAGATAAGCCGAGAATGTGTCCAACCTTTCCATTGGTTATAACTTATAAAATGCAACACAGTTGAGGAACAGCATACAGCAAGAGTCTGGCTACAGTATGAGCAACAGAGTTTCGAGAATGAGAAATATGGGAATTTGGTTTGAAAAACTGTCCGTTTATCGTTTCCCTAAAGACCCCGTAAAACAGTTGGCTGTGATGAGGAGGGATGATGAAGGTAACTAGCTCTTCAATCTGGATGAGCGCTGAAAGCACGACAACTAGGACATCAAAGAAGCCAATCTAAATGCACTGTTTGAGACATCAGAATAACAACTACCGTAGTCATTGAAGAGTTAGAAACCAATCATATAATGAGGCTTTCTTTTAAAATGGTGTTGTTTTACCTTCCAGAGTCAAAACATTTCCTGGCCAGGCAATTGTTTTACCATTTTTACGTGCCAAATAGTCCAATCTAGCCAGCCCCCCCCCCCCCCACTACAAAATGAAGAGCAAATAGTCACGTTGGTACTTCACTCCTCTCACAAAAACCTTGGAGACACCAGACTGTTGTTGCTGGCCCGAGATTGAACCTGAGGCAGGCGTGCAGCTGCCAAGTCCGGCAAACGCCGGAATGATCAAGATGGTTCATTGTAAAAGGTGTGGTGTTATATTTATATGTGATATAATATGTTACATCACACACCATATGTACACTTGCAACTATCACCAGCCAAATAAACCCCAAAAAACGATGAGAGGTGATGATGGTTATGAGCTCAACCTTGCAGTAGTCATCACCTGACTGTGGTATTGCAGTGATGAGACTATGCAGCCCTATCGTTCTTATCTGTCTTTTTTCCCTGCCCTCTCTTCTCCTTTGTGCAGAGATCAATTAGCATGAACTGTACAATATGACTATGGTTTGATTCCAGTATTTACATCCAGTGGTCTGGGTCGGTACACTTCTAAGAATCACTTAACTGCACAACCACTATGGGACACTGCACAACCGTGTCACTTGACTGCACAACCGCTGACATTGTCACTCTCAGACAATGTCTTTCCTCACAAACAAAACGATTCATGTAAGAAATAGCATGTGAATGTATCCCGTTGAACTTTGATTGATCGTGACCAGCATGATCACATAAACAAAGCAGTCAGGTTTTAGAGTATGTGGAATTCATGTACTATTCATGTAATGGAATTCAGCAACTCATTTGCAGTGTTCACCATTCTGTCTGTTTTCTGTTGAGTTTCATGATAGTGGACATGTTGTTAATGTGGAAGTGTTTTGTCAGTGGATTCAACAGGGCCTTTCTCAAATTGGGTACCACAAAGACATTGGACTGGCGGATGGCCAAAGGGAAGTGAGGAGGGAGGAGAGAAGGGTGCTAAATCCGAGCCCTTGCCCTCTATCCCCCCACAGAGGTATAAAGCCCATTCATTTAGGGTTAGCTAGGGGGCTCCCACAAAATGAAATTGGAAAGAACAAAGAGTTGGTGCGAGGGGCTGTTTCCATGTGTGCATATGTATGGTATGGGGAGGGGGGGGGGGGGGGAAGTCAGACACATTCACACAGCTCAGAGGCCACAATGAGACAATGGGAGGACTGGGAGGACTTCTATGGCGGTCACATATACATACACACACACACACACACCTGCACCCCACACACAAATGACAAACAAACAGCCCACACATTTAGACAGACATGCATAGAACCGTTTTTGACACACACACACACACACACACACACACACACAGACACACACACACACACACACACACACACACACACACACACACACACACACACACACACACACACACACACACACACACACACACACACACACACACACACACACACACACACACACAGATCAACATAAAGTATAGATGTTATATCCTGTTATATCCATGTATCTCTCCATCTCCATTTACTGGCAATCCCTGCATTTATAATTAATGTGAGCATGTGTTGGTCACATTTCTGCAGGATCTCAACAGCTTCACTGAGAGACACATCATGACAATATATTGACCCAGAGGTTAAAGTAGGAGGGGTGGGAGGAACTGAAAAAGCAGAAAGCAGAAAGAGAGCGCAGAAATTAATAAATTAAGACCATTTTGTGAATGAGGAACTCAAGAGTAAGATTGAGTGTGATCAATTATCAAACCCTGTTGATGTAAATTAAATGTTTGTGGCACCAAATCTCTGCGAACATAAACAAGATCCATTGATAGCATCACCATATAAAATGATTGACATCTGTCAACCAAAGCGAGATAAGAGCTTAAAGGGTTTTCATAATATAACTAACATCAAGTTTCATTACGCACAGCCCACAACATGTCACTCCCTTCAGTGCTCCATAAAACCATTAGACAGTACCACCATCATCACTACAACATTTGCAGAGCATCTGCCAGCAGGGATGCACAATATACTGTATGTTGACTCAATACCGATAGAGCAATATCACAATGTGCAATATCAAACCGCAAATGTTGCTATAAAAGTATGTGATATTTATGAACGTTTATGCTGTGGAGAGATGTGTCCATTGGCTGTGTGGCTTGGTTGTGATTGACAGCAAATCTGGGCACAACGTGGGCATTCCTGACTCCTCTGTCATTAAAATCACGCCCTATGCCAACACGACAGGATCCTCCTTAATCTCCTTGGCAGGTATACACTGCTAGACACACTGGGACTCATATCAGTGATCGTGCCCTATGTTCCCAGCATCACATCGCTGACTTACGAGCGTGAATAATATCTGTTCAATATCTTATCCAATTAAAACTTCAAACTGCACGAGCTGCTGTTGACATGTGCGAGTACTGAATGCACCACCACATCAGCTTGATGCTGCTGTACATTTCACATTCAGTTTTGATGTTGGGAAGTTCCTGGAGGGCGGCCATTATTGTAAAACGTGATAAACGCGCGCTCAGCCAGGCAATAACCGTTGGCGATACACTGCCTTTCAACAACAAAGCATTACTGTGCAATTGCGGAAGCTTTTGACTATGTCTACAATTTTAAATTGCAAGAACAACATAGGGGCTTCTCTTTCAGCCAGCGCCATTTCAGCTAATTTAGCTTACCAGGGTGTTTTTGTTGTGGGAAAGTGAAATCTGAACAGATCAGGCCACATATTCAGGCCACAGAGTTCACATTTAAGTGTCAAGTGTAGACTTCCAACCTGTGTCTCGATCTGGAAGGGTAGTAGACATGCTAGTTTTCTTCACCCGTAATCTGTAACTTCTAGCAGTGAGTTCTTAAAGTGTGACGGTAAAGGGCTAAGCGTCCCTTTCCATCTAAAGGCTACACAGGTCAATGATACAATGTTCTTGTGGCGTGTTTTTTTAAATATTTATTTCATGTTCTGTAGACATGGTCTACATTTATTTACTTATTCTGGAATGGTACAACGTCAGTTGAAATAAACCTGTGTGTTAACACTTGCTGTTTTGATATGTTATGGAACTATTTTGATGTGTTTCCATAACTTTGTGTTTATACATATTCTTATGAATACACCCTGCAATATTGACATTATGAATAATATCGATATTGCAATCTTCATGAACAGTATCACAATAAGATACTTAGTAAATATTGTGCACACCTCTCTGGTAGTAAACTAATGTTAACTCATGTAAAATACCTACAATACCTACCAAAAGGCCTACTGTTTGTTCAATAATAAGACACATATAAGATGGCATATCCAAACAGTTTCGCTAGATAGGGCAGCTTATCATACATGACAAAGGTCAGATTCTACCTCAACAACTTGTCAGACATGACCTAGGGCAGATCATACCTCAACAACTTGTCATACATGACCTGCACCACTTGGTTGATAGCAAATCGTGCTTTCCACATAAAACGTGTGGAGTGACAAAACATGTGAAAAGGTAATGTCTTCATCCTCAACATGAGCCATCACATGAAATACAATAACAGTATTTATTCAATCAATAGGCTAATATCACTCATGCTAGTTTGATTGTCGTTGTTAGAAATGAGTCAATAGAGAAATAACACGTGTATACAGCCCATTAATCACCGAGCCCTGTGGATGGGAACCAGTCGTAGTTAGTGGTTTTATTTGGCTCATTGGGGTTTAATAGCCCGTTGCGCACACACAATTCCACGAGATCTCATTTCCATTTCGTAGGCGAAGTGAAAAGGAACATTGTCATCAAGACATTATTTAATTGAGGACAATGCACAAAAATGTGGACACACAGTAAAGGTAGATGTTGTTATAGTTGTCAACATGTTTAAACACAGGCCTGACATGTTTGACAGCAGTTTCCCTGTTCCAGTTGGTGATGCAACGTATCTACCGGTAGGAATACAGCAGGCCTACTACTGTATTGGGCTGGCAGGCTACTGGCATACTGCAATAACAAATGTATGTTATTAACATGGAGAATTGGACCAGAACCCCCCACGACCAGCTATAATATCGCATGGGCTACAATAGCGCAGTGGATATTAAGGACACTACGGGGATTCAAATCCACGCTAGAACTTAACCTGCCACTAATTTCTGGTGCGCTGAACAAAATGTGAAGACAATAATCAATATTGTGCTTTAATAAATGTTAAGGACTCACCTTATCATGCTCTATGGCCGCGGTGAGCGGGTGGTTGCCATTTTAAAAGCTATTTACTTTCCCCGCACTGGAAATAAGTAGCTCCGTGATTCAGTGATTCCGAAGCTTGTTTGCCAACAAAAACGAATTTCCACAATCCTATCCGAACGGTTGTTCTCTGCATGAATGACGGAGATGATCTGCTGATTTGTGTCATACTACATGTGTGGAACAATGCAGCCCAGTCACCGCGATGCTCCAGCTATTTTGTTGCCGACTTGCTTTGGTGTGCCTGACTGTGCATCTCTCTCCAGTCAGCCATATGTGGACCGAGTCCATGTGGAAAGGAGACAGCGACATCTTCTGCATATACAATGCAATCACATACTGTTTAATACTGAGTACGGGCCTGCATAAGCCCAGTGGTGAGAGCAGTTTATTTTTTTATTTTTTTAATAATATATAAATATAAAATGTATAAAATATACATTAAAAATGGGTGCACTATTCTGTTGTCCATCCAATATGTTTCCCTTTGAGCTTCAATAATAATAATATTAATATCATCATAGTTTTGTCAGAATAAGGACGTTTTAACGTTTGTTCTAAATAATGAAACAAAAAACAATGAAGAAAACATGTTTAATTGATACATCCATTGGTCTTTTATTATTTAAAATAATCACATTTTTGTTATAGCTCTGGGTCTATTCACATTTGGAGTGTCAATCATGTTAAGGGCCAATAAGATACTACTTTCAGGAAGCAAATTATTTATACAGATAAATCATTAATTTATCTGTCTTATAATAATTACAAGCTACACTTCAATTCTGAATAAATTACAATTTATGGCAGAAAGTTAGTTTCACATAAATTTAATATTTTTTCTTGACCTTATGTAGAATCTATTACCAACTAAACTTCAGTTGTGCAAGTGCAAGTTGAAGACATTGTGAACTGCTTGAATACATTCCGGCGTGACGTCACATTCTACTGCTAAATCACAAACAACAGTTTGAGGAACGACCCAACAGACAAGTTAGTTCTGGGAAGGCACATGTCAATGCGGATGAAAGAAAAACATATTCCACAAGCATGCTTAAATCAAGCTTTATCAGCTCTACAATACAAGCTCATACACAGTTTTTTTCCACAATAGAACTGATTAATGTGGATTATAGTTGTTTACAACATGATTTCCAAATAAATTAGCTCCATAAAACCCCAACAACAGATTTTTTTTTTTATATTTAACCATTTGGCATGTCCATATAAGGTAAATACTTTTGTTAGAGTAGGAGGAAGAAATGTGGAAGGACGGAAGGAAGGAAAAAAGGAACGTATCATGTAATGCCATCATTTTCAGTTTTCCAGTGGTACTATATCTTATCAGTGCATGAAATCCTCTTAAGACTTGTATTCTTGAAACAAACATTTTGTCCTGCTCTGGCATCGCACATGTGGACTGAAGCCCTGTTCCAACTGGAGCACGAACCCCTCTTTCTCCAACTCCATTATTGTTGGTTGTTACTTACCTGCTCACACAAACACACCTTTTTAGGGGAAAATACATTGCACAGTGCACTTTTTTGACACACATATGTTTTAATTTTTCTCATGTTTCAAAATGATCATACCTATCTTGTTAATAAAGGTCATGGATCAACTTGGAATTAGTATCAGGAGTTCAAAAGTGCTATTGGCTGTGATGAAAACTGTATTTTTACACAGGCAATTAGTAGTTCTGAAAGCCTACTGACACAACTCCTCGCCAGGATGCCTCGTCCCCATAGACACACAGACGTAGGCAAGCATGTGCTTTCTTTTCAGGCAACGTGCAGGTCTATTCCCTGCACGAAGCGCTCTTGGTCCTTCCTAATGAATTAAAAGCTGTCCTCTAGCTGGCGTGTTACATCATCAGTGTTGACGCTGTTTGTCATTTCTACAACGTGGCAGCAGGTCAGATTAAGTGTGTCAGTGAAGGCATTGTTTAGTGAGTGTACCGGGGAGCCCGGTGTCTGCTGGCCCGGTCCCCGGTGCTTGGTGCGAGAAGCGGTGCGGTTCCCACAGGTCCACGACGCGACCACCTGTCCATACCACTGCCTTGTCTTGTGTTCTGTCACGAGACGGAAATCGGTGTGCAGTAGGTTTAGCTTAACACTTTTTACACTTCTTTCTCGTCTTTACTGTGAAAAGACGTCCGTCGGAGCTTCTCTTTGACTTTGACAAACTCGGGGGCTTTCTCGATGTCCTCCTGATCTTTCTCTTGCTGTTTCTCCAGCTATATTTAGAAGGGGGGAACAAAGCAGATTCATTTTGTACAAAACAGTTGACAAAAACTGCACTATTGTGAGCTTTCCACTGCAGCCACCAGCAACAGTCCCTGAGATATTCCCGCATCATTCCCCAAAACTAAAATGATTTAGAGGGAACAAAATGGGTTGATTGAGCTGTCGGGATGTTTTTTTTTTTTCTTGAAACGCCCACTCAGCAGAGTGATGGTTGCAGTGAAAAAGCATCAGATTACATTCACTCATATGATTTGAAATGGATTCTGCCTACAAATGCTCTCAAGTACCATTGGATAATAGCATAACTTACTCAGGCCAGTATACAAACCTGATTGTTTCCAGAGATTGGTCCTGAGTAGGGTGTGTGTGTGTGTGTGTGTGTGTGTGTGTGTGCCTGTCTGTGTGTGTGTGTGTGTCTGTCTGTCTGTCTGTGTGTGTGGGGAGGGATCTGTTATAAGGTTGTCTCGTACCTCTTCAAGTTTCTTGTGCCTTTTGAGAAGCTCCTGTTCCAGGGGAGAGACCTTTTTCCGGGCCTCCTCTTCCTGGCGCTTCTGCTTCACCCTCTGCTCTCTCTTCCTGGCCTCCAGCACTCGCTGCAGCTCGGGCTTCGGCTCCGCCCCCCCGCTGCCCCTGTGCACAAAACACCAACCCTTCACCTCACGTTACCCTCATCACACGTCGCCACGCAGGTTTACTCATGTGCATCTGTATGTTATCATTTGATGTCGGTTTTTGTGTTTACATACAGTACATATTTTTTTTATGCATTTCATATGTTCATATGTTTCCATTTTCATCTATGTTTTCCCTCGGAAATCAAAATACAATTGATGTATTGATGCAAAATACAACATGTTGATATTCTCAATCGTATTTTATCACTAATCTATTTCTTTGATTATTATCTCCAGCCTAGCCCTTTTGACAAACTGCCTTGGGGATTAGTAAAAAGTACTCTGAATCTGAATGAGAAAAAGCGTGGTTAATGAATGCACTGCAAATAAAAGAACCAATGTTCATTCAGTTGATCCCCCAAACAAACCAAGGTTAGTTTGGGCTTGTACACAACACAGGTGTTTGAGTGAGGTTCATTGACTGATGGTTTTAAAGCTAGGGTAGGCAATTTGAGAAACCAGCCTCAGTAAGCTAGATTTTAAATGCATCCAACAGAAATATCCCACCAGTCCAAAGCCACTGCCACAAAACACATGACTAGCTGGCAAACGTAAGCAATAGTTCTGCCTAGCCTCATGGAGCCCGGTCATGAGCAATGAGTGTACAGTCAGGT
Organism: Urophycis tenuis; assembly: GCA_036785325.1. Classification (NCBI taxonomy): domain Eukaryota; kingdom Metazoa; phylum Chordata; class Actinopteri; order Gadiformes; family Phycidae; genus Urophycis; species Urophycis tenuis. The sequence goes on from JAXIVH010000008.1 coordinate 10,232,670, forward strand.
TGCAAGCAGGTAGCCTGTAGGTAGGTAGACAGACAGGTAGGCCATCCCATTATTTAACTTTAGTTAAATTATCAAATGGGCTTACAACAGGCCTGCATTTGATTTATTGATTGCTGTCTGGCCATAAAGAGAATTTCAACACATATGACAAAAGAAATATTTTAAAATAAATTGCCAAACCTAGCTTTTAGCTGGACAAATCACATTGTCCAACCACACATTGTCACCTTTAAAGAAGTGTTCAACTGGTACACTTATTATAAGACAAGACACATCATGACATTTCACATTCATCCTATACATGTCATGGATTCATTCAATAGACGTCATTGAGTTTAACCGATAGATTGCCGGCACACACGGGCCACTGCACGTCACGACAATGCATTTATGGCTGATAATTGGTGTCAAAATTGCCCTAAAATACTTCCATAAATAGTGAAGTAAACATTGTACATCGTGTAGGGAGTACAGAATGAGGGCATAAGTGAGCCAACTCTAACACGGCACACGGCAAGTGCTGATGATTGATTGTCGTTACAGGTCAGTAAAAAGCAGCAATCAACAATCACCCATTGAGCAGCATTCGTACCTCATGAGCAGCTCTTTGTGCAAATCCTGGTGGCTTTTGGAGGACTTTACAGGATTAACCAGTTTCTTTGGCTTGATGAGATCTTCGTCGTCGTCAGCATCCAAGTAGTCTGGCTGGGGGACATAGCTGTCTGAAGCATGATGCCTGAGACTGCTCTGACCTTCCTCCTCTTTCAGCCACTGCAGGTCTGCATGGGCTGATGCTGTCATGCGGAGGCAGAGACAAAGGGCGAGTGTTTAGTTGAAAAGTCCAAACAGCTTCCGATTGAAGAAAAACTCAACATGACAGTAAACAATCAAGAGGTCGATCTCATTGTGTTGAATGTTCATCAGTACCGTCTTATTTTTAACACATCGAATAAAAAGATTGATGACAAAGATTGAAAGATTACATTAAGGAAATTGCATTTGCACTTAATCACTCGCATTCTGACAAAACAGTGACTGAAATGAAAAATGTATTTGAAAGGAGAAACTAAGAACAAAGTGGATATTGAGACCACTTTGCTAGTCCCCCAAAACAAAGGCAACATGGAGGGCCTTTGGAGGGGTTAACAGCTCAGTTTAAACACTGTTCATCACTTCTGGTTATGACGGTGACAAACGTCATCAGGGAGCTCAGGAAAAAGCCTCCATGCTTGTTGTGGGGAATGTAGTCAATATTGATCAAAACACACGTCGTCTCCTGTGTTTCGACATGTTTTACTTTGGTCATGCACTCATCATGGAGAAGCATATATCAGGTTCCATACCAAGCACAACGGTTACAGGATGTAACCATGAAGGCATTCCTGATTACTTATTTTATTATTATTACTCTGTTTTACACTGAATGCCAATGACATCGGACATTAGTGCCAAATACCAAATTGAAATTTTGGTCAACATTGCTTGCTACGTTATATTCTGTGTTGGGGTGTTTCAAAAATCAATGCATGTGTGTAATCCCTTTGTATGGTGTATCTGCATTGTCCCCACTGTCATTCTGCAAAGGTTCCTACTATCAGTCTGTAAACGGTCCGACTATCATTCTGTAAAGGGTCCTACTATCATTCTGTAAAGAGCCTCACTATCATTCTGTAAAGGGCCCCACTATCATTCTGTAAGGGCCCTGTGTGTTATTTGTCCTATGTGGTATAGCTATAGTAAGAGCCATCTATTTCTCCTACAGGACTGACTGATAGAGAATAGAAAGGTCAGATAGGAGGCATCTGATCCCAGCTTTATTTATCCTCAAAGAAAGGGATTGGGTATCATACGCAAGCAGGCCAGTTCACACACAATGACCCCTTTCTCAAGTGCAACCAGAGACCTTGTCCAATGCTGCTTAATATTTCAGAAAAATGCAAAGAGCTCTCACGTTTTCCTGCTTCACTAAATGCTCCAAGGACATGGTCATGGGGACATGGTGTTAGAGGAAAGGGTTGACAAGATAAAGGCGATACTACTTGGTTCTTCAGTTGTGCCTGACAAACTGATGTGATGGTATTTCAGGATGGTAGTCAAAGTCAAAAGCCTTTATTGTCATTATATGACGGTGCATACAACAACATTTGGAGCCCCCGATGTAGGCCTACATGGAAACAAGCTAAATAAGCTCTACAAAACTCAAAAACATATAACATGTAACATTGTTTTATATATATATATATATATATATATATATATACACACACATATATATATATATATATATATATATATATATATATATATATAGCATGTTATAGATACAGATATATAGGTTCATATTCTCTTGTGGTTTAATGAATAGATTGTAAGAAAAGACATACCATGTCCTATATATAACACCTGACTCCGGTTGGATCATTACTTCGACATTCCAGATCTATCTCTATAGGCCTATGTGGACTTGGATACCATCTTCCCCAGGCATCCTACAGTTTCATCGATCTGAAACAGGTCATTTGATCAGCTCACTGCCACCACTGACTGATATGTGGAGACCATCTGGCTACAAACAGGGCTCTCAAAGATCCTCCTCACAATTGTGTTAAAATCACTTCCTTCGTCAAATGTCCTCTTCCTGTGTGGATTCTACAAAACACTGTAAGTTTTTGTTGTTTTAATGTAAGTATTCATGTCATCCATACCATGGCAATAATGTAAGGCTGATATAGTGCAGGTTTAGTTGGTAAAGTAAGTGCAATGGAGGGAGACAGTTTTGTTTTTCGACAAACAGTGTTGTCGATACAGGCGCACAAATCAGTGTCACGCAGGCACGCAGGCTAGTGTGTGAAGAGGTTGAAGTCTGATGCCACTCTCCGTTTCTCCAGCAAAAACAAATATTGCGTTAATTCACCTCCTAAAAAACAACTCGGCCTTGTTTGGCATTGCGAAATATTAAGCCTTATTTGACTTTTGAGTCTTTGAGACCGCTGAACATACAATAACTTCAAGCCGGCTTATAAACATGTTATTAGGAAATACATACGCCTACATAAAGGCTATGCGAAATATTTAACAATATTCAGTTGTTTGTAGACTAAGTTTCTAATTTGCAAAGTTGGCCGACAGTTCTGCTGAAGTTGCCATTGCCTTAAAAAAAACGTGTTTGTGATGGAATACATTTTTTTGCAATACACTGCCCAGTGCACACATGGTTAACGAGCTTTAACAGTAGCCTGCAACGTATAGCGCCATCATGAGAACAATTCAACCATTAAAGTGCACTCACTCACGCCACTGATTCATCCATCAAATTAGGCCAACGTATGGGTTGACTGGATCGCTTTCTCTTCATACCAATTCATTCAGAAAAAAAGGGCTTAGCTGTTACCTGACTCAAACCTGTACAACCCTTCTCTCAAACAGCCATTCTGCTCGCGGCAGTAAAAGGTGCTCGTCAACTCGTCTGCCATCTCCTCCAAAAACGTTGAGGGTCCTGAGCTGAACCAGCGGTGCTCCTCTAGCGCTGCAGGGAGAACTACATGACCGTGGGGAGAGCAACTCGTCCACTCCCAGCGGGCACCAGAGGCGCTGCCCTTCTAGTTTACGCCTTCCCACCTTGTTCGAGGGCAGTCACGTGAGCACTTTTGTTCTGTGGCCATTCCAACTCACTGCTCCGCGGCTCTGCAGGCTCTCTGCCTCCAAACACCAATGCTCTGTTGTTGCTCTCCCTGGCTCCAACTCACTCTCTCACTCTCCAAGCAATTCAATTGCACTTCCCACGCAACTCTCTGTTTCGAAAGGCTACACCAGGCCTATAGGGCTATATAGGCACAAGGCTTTCAGTAGGCTATAGCTACACACACGTATTAACCTCAAGCCCACTCCCAAACACACTGCACACACGTTCTACAAGTCGTTTAACTGTTTGCATGATCCAATCCAATCCAATCCATTTTATTTATAAAGCACAGTTTAAATAAACACAACGGTTTCCAAAGTGCTGTACAGTACAATAAAATACAGTAAAGCATAATAAATACATAAATAGGAAAACCACAGAGATAAAGGAATAAAAAACGATAAAAAGTATGAGCACATAAAATCAACAACTTATATGGTGTTAAAAGCCAAGGAAAAGATGCTTAAAATTGGATTGGGAAGAAAGCGTCGAGTCACAATGCGCGCTCTCTCTCT
>JAXIVH010000008.1:10239366-10364366 GCA_036785325.1 Urophycis tenuis
AATGAACATTCTGTTTTTCGCTGGCGTCCACCTCAGGGCCTCAGTCACGCTTGTTTCCTCAACGAACGTGAACATTGGAGGCAGTTGAAGGCTCTGCATGTTTTTTAATACTTTATTCTTTTTTTTTTAATACATTAATCACATTATTATCCTTGAATAAAAATGCCTTTAAACTTATATTGTATTTATATACAGCCTATAATAGACATCCAGTTTTGTCCAAAGCTACAGCAGCTAGAGTTCATGTAATTTGACCCTCCGTGTTTGGTTTACCTGAGGAAAATCACAGCTATCAAACGGCACAGCAGGTAGGCCTATACGTGTCTACCTGCCGTACCATTGATAGAAACACATGGTCCCCACCACCCGTCCCCTCCCCCCAATCAGCATGACTGACATATACTTTACAGCCTTTTTAAGACGCATTAGCCGAGCAGCTTAGCATGTGCTTACAAAGGAGCAAAGGTGGTGTCTGACTTCACAATGGAGTTAGCCTGGGTATCAGCTTAGCCTGTTGGCCTGTATTCATAGCGAGGCAAAATAAGCCAAATAAATAACATTTATGATTTCAGTGAACATGGGTTGCTGCACCACAATGATGAATTGCATTTTACTGTGAGCTACAATAGATACAAAATATATCTATTGTGGCAAAGACCAGATTCTTCCTATTATAGGCTCACTATAATGATTTTCTTCTTTTCTTTTCTCAATCAAATATGCGTTTACCATTACATTGTATGTGCACATCATACCTCAAAGGTAAATGTGTAAGTTCTACACGGGAAATGTGGACATCTAGTGGCTACCATCGGCATAGCATTTCTGCATACAACATTACAGAGTTGTAGATATGTGTGCATTTTTTAGAACCACGACCACTATTACCAATAATACTAATAATCATACTGACATTGCCAAAAGTGTAGCAGTAATAATAAAGTAAGATGGTGAGGCCTCTCTTTGTGCTACTGTACGCTCTATGCTTCAAGGATTTAATAATAAATGAACTGGCAAGGAACAACCTTGTTAATGTGTGTGTGTGTGTGTGTGTGTGTGTGTGTGTGTGTGTGTGTGTGTGTGTGTGTGTGTGTGTGTGTGTGTGTGTGTGTGTGTGTGTGTGTGTGTGTGTGTGTGTGTGTGTGTGTGTGTGTGTAACGTTACACAGTGAAACAGGCGCAAGCTACTGTGTTTCTGTGGATTTGCACAGTATAATAGGCCCCAACAGTTTTTTTTTCCATTCTTATCAGAGCTGGTAAGCTAGAGACCACAAAGCACAAGTGATAGATATAAATGGCCCCCGACAGTGGCCAGAGGAGTTGTTCAACCGTGGGCTGTCAGCAAATTAACTATTTACTATAGTAGTTATCACTACCACCCAACCACTATAGTGATTTATCACTAACCGTTCTTGCTCTGACTGTTTCTTTTTCTGTATTTGATATACATGAATCAAATACATATGAATATGTATTTATATGATATATATATATACTGTATATATGTATAAATATGATATATATGAATATATAGAAACATCGGAGGTTTGGAAGGATACCACAATTAATATTCAATCAGTCAAGAGATAAATAATAGTAATATTACTATATATATATATACACTCATTGTCAGGATTGCGTCATTATAATGCATATCATATATATCTTGTAATACATGATTCAATCATGACACATACTAATGTTTTATTATCATGTTTGTTTGATTACGTATTCAAGTACGACCCCATAAAGACCATGATGAGGCCAAACTGATTCAGCGAAAACAAGTTTCTGTACAGTGACAATTACGATTAGAAAGACCAATGATCAAAATGTAAAAATAATTAGTTGTGCATATTAAGATATTTCACAATCTCTCCCAAAACCACAGTGATCCTGGAGATCATCAGACCAGCCCTTTACTGACACTACCATCACAGCCAAAGCACTCGTTCTGAAGCCACTTCACATGCTCTGCCCTCCTCCCAGCTACAGATCAGAGTACTGCAGAGAGTTCAGAGCTCTGAACTGCGAGACTGGAAGAGCTTCCTGGTGCTGGTGGTGGCTAAACATCATGGTTGCTACTCATTGTTGCTGTTTCTTCATGTCATCTCTGGGGTTGCTCATGTGAAAACAGATTTCCTTAGTTATGACAATCCAGAATGTATGTGTGTATGTATGTATGTATGTATGTATGTATGTATGTATGTATGTATGTATGTATGTATGTATGTATGTACTGTATGTATCTGAATACATTACTAATCTGAATGCATAACTGGTTACACACACACACACACACACACGCACGCACACACACACACACACGCACACACACACACACACACACACACACACACACACACACACACACACACACACACACACACACACACACACACACACACACACACACACACACACACACACACACACACACACACACACACACACACACACAGGGCCTAATTTATACTTTTAGTTATGTTCACACATGACAGGTTCTTATTGAACATAAGCCTTAGCAGATGCAAAACTGTGATTGTAGGATACTGTGTGCTGTCATGTTTGAGGATCCTGGAAGCAGCGGCACCTCGGCGACAGCCAATAATTGCAGAGACACAACAGAACCTTGCCGGTACCTTGGCTTTTGTCTTGGGTACTCCTGCAGTGTGCAGGCCCATTAGCCCTGCAGTCTGTGGACATCAGTGAGACTACAAACACAAGCAGTTTATAGTTAACAGGAGTTGATACTTATGGCCTCAGTCTATAATCAAAAATCAAAAATACACCCCACTTGCCCACATGCACACATGCACTCACGCACACAAACGCGAACGCTAACACACACACACACACACACACACACACACACACACACACACACACACACACACACACACACACACACTGTTAAATACATGAGGCATCTTGAAGCTACAACTGAGCATGGGACAAACCTGTGTTTCTCTAAATATTCTAAGACAGCCGTAGGGGTCAGAAGGGATTGCCTTAATCTGCTTCCTGGGTCTTTGGCACAATAAGTCTTAAGCAAAGTGAATCAGTTACACTCAAAAACATGTGCTCATACAATAGTGCTTGCACAAAGGTTCACTCTATATGGATTACAAATATGAATAGCAATGTCTACATTTAACAGTGTGTTCCATTTTGTAAGACACCCCATGGGCTTTTGTTTAATGCAATTGTAACTTTGACAAAGGTTTATTTATATGATCGCAATTAAGCAAAATACAATATATTTTAATTGTACTGTATTAAAGATATATAGATATGAATACAGACATATATTACACATTTTAAAAGAGATACATTGGATATGTTCAATTTAAGATTGTATCAACATTTATGGATAGTTTTACTAGTTTCACAACAAATATGTTTACGTTTAGTATCAATGTCCATCCTTTTATTAAACAAGTAATTCATATTCCTCCCAGTTATCACCAAGGCTGACTTAGAAATGTACATTGATTCATTGATTAATGACTTTGGAGACATAGCCAAGTATGGGAAAAACCACAAGGTTAAAAACAAGAAAGGCGTGAGCAATTAGTCCGATGCTTCGCTGCTTATTCAATGACTGGGGTTACATGCCAACAGAATTGTTCTTAAAATAGAGCGGCTGCTATTTATCCCTGTTCTCCGTACTGAGAGGGAGCTTGAGTTTCTTGTAAAAATGATAACAAGAATTGAACAGCTCAGATGGAGATTCAACATGTTGCTTTAGTATCTGTGGGATGACGAAGAAATGTGATTTGGCAGAGTTCAACGAACAATGTTCGGGCCTCAAGGTATTGAAATAATGAGAAATGGAATGAAGTTCAGAGCAGCATTGTGATATCTACCTTGGCTCTCGCTAACCCTGAACATGCTAACTCTGGCAGACATAGAGACACAGGGGAGATGGGTTCTGGTCCAGTTAAGCTTTGTTACCTGCTATTGTTATTCTTGGCATATGCCTGTCTCTGTCGATATTTCTCCAAAGCCCAGCTTGTTTGTCAATTATAATTGCACCAACTATGTATTGTGGAACTAGGCCATGAACTGCGATAACCATAATGCAGACATTTTTTTATATAAAGCACTGCTAACATGTTGTGGTTGTGGTTATACGAGTTGATCTAGGCCATGTTTAGAATATAAATTAATATTTGACGGTTTGATGGTAACACATTTTATACTGAGTGATTCCACCTCATTGAATCATAGTACAAAAGACCTTACATGGAAAGAATATCAAATGGGAGTGGATTGTGAATATGTACCCACTATTCTGGAAAGCATTGGTCAACAGTGCTGCCCAAATAAGCAAATTTGGGCTCCAAATTGCATATGACGCATGTAGCTGGTGATGTATATATTGCATGACACATGCTTTGTACATGTCAAAGACAAACCATTGGGGGCATTTCAAATAGCCTCTATATAATACCCTCAGAGATCACAGTAATCAGCTGTTGTATAGTCCTACAACACCATGGCAACAAATCCCCTATAGTCCACACCCACATAACAGGTGTGTCCCACCCCATAGCTCAAATATTTGTGAATGCTTAGCATAGTCTTAATATTCTATATGGTACAACCAGCCCGCTGACCAGCATTTTCAGGTTTTGTTCGTAGGTTATGTTCTCTTTTACACTATGGAAAGAGTTGAATTGAGAACTTGTTTTAGGACTAATGAAAAAGGCTGGGGAGAGCAGAGCATGCCCACCTTAAAGCACTGCCTCTCCAGACACCTGCTCATTTCGATTCTTGTAAGACTGACGACATCCCACTATTGTGAGATTTGTATTAGCATTTCATTTCCTTTGGTACATTTTTACCTCATTTGGATGGCCATTAGGAAACCAAAGTGTTGCGGTTTCAGCTGACAGGAGCAACATATCTTGGTTAACGTGGACTTGTAGGTAGTTTACAGTCCGGGCGGTACAACTCACTTTTATCTGGGATCGACCACTGAAGTGGAATTCAAGTGTTATTTAAAAAGCCAACATTTCATGAGAAACACACATCGCAGCAAAACCGCAAGACAATCAGTGACAAAAGAGCAACATTTGGATTTACCTTTTTCCCATAAGACGCCCCCATAATTATCCAATAGGCACCCTCAGATATAGTAAAGTCCACAAAGGGCCATCTCCCTTCTGTCCCCTTTTCTGCTGTCCCTAAAGCATGGCCTCTGCTCACCAGCTTGTTTTGGAGTGATTCACAAATGAGGGCGAGAGAGAGAGAGAGAGAGAGAGAGAGAGAGAGAGAGAGAGAGAGAGAGAGAGAGAGAGAGAGAGAGAGAGAGAGAGAGAGAGAGAGAGAGAGAGAGAGAGAGCGAGAGAGAGAGAGCGAGAGAGAGAGAGAGCTGGACCCCCACCCCCCTCCCAATCTGGCTCCCTGTCAGCCACGAGGGTCAGCTTCACAACAGCCATGGCGGTGAAGAGACACACAGGGAAGACACACAGGGTGTTCAAGGGAACATGTACAGTCAGGGATTCTGCAGGTTGAGTCCAAAATGCTCCAAACGATTGTCCCGCTATTTTAGAGAAGGCCATGCAGACATACAAGACATCAGAATGACCAGGGCTGTTAGAGAGAGTTCTGAGAGATTTTCTGTGTGTGTGTGTGTGTGTGTGTGTGTGTGTGTGTGTGTGAGAGGTAGATGTGAGTGTGTGTTTGAAAGGAGCTAAGCAGAGAGTGGACTCCAGTGGGCCACCTGTTCCTGACAACTTTGTACTCTTGGCAGTGAGAAGTTAAGGATGGTTGGATTACAGTAATTGGCAGTGACAAGGTAAGGTGAACCACAGGGCTGACAGAGAATAAACCTTGTTACCATTGACTCGGCCATTAAGTCGCTATAAACACCAGAGGATAAAGACACCATATATAGGCCTATAATGTGTGTTACACACGCATCTCTTTTTTTCTCCTATGAACACATTGTAAAAGAAGGCAAAATCTCTTGATCAATTTGAGAAGCATGTCCGAATCCTTCTCAATTCAAACCCTTACCATCTGCAGAATGAAGAGAGATTTCAATTTAATCCAAACTAAGCCTTTCACCTAGCAGTGACTGTAGAAATGTAATGCAATTTAAACTTTACATGTTTAATTGCAAACCCATAAAGGGCTATCTATCTATCTATCTATCTATCTATCTATCTATCTATCTATCTATCTATCTATCTATCTCTCTCTCTCTCTCTATATATATATATATATATATATATATATATATAACCGAAAGAGCTATTTTTGGTTAATAATGTGTTAGGATGTTCGTCCAAACACTTCAAACAGGCCACAAAGCACAAGGACAAACAGGCCCAAGTCTGTGAGAAAAAGAGAAATATAGAGTGTGACAATTGACCAAACCGATATAAAAGTCCTTGACTATGGTGTTCCATTATGAACGGCCTATTATTATTTGGTGATGATAACAAGTGAACAATATAACTTGAGAGACTATTTTTATCATATCTTTTTCAATGCAAAGCCCTTCCCCCTGTGAACGCGTTTCCTGAAGAAGAACCGCATCACTGGGAAAATAGGAAGTTGTAGGTTATTAAGATGGCACACACTGATACGGCCATGGAATCTATCAATACCCCTTCTTGTTGTTGTTAGTGTGTGTGTGTGTGTGTGTGTGTGTGTGTGTGTGTGTGTGTGTGTGTGTGTGTGTGTGTGCGCAAAATGTACTTATTCTGAATTTGCCAACTAATACATACTTGTTTCTTTCTCCCTGGACACCCTGTAGTTGAAGTTGTTCCTACGCAATGAGTGAGATATTTACTTCATTCCACATGCTCATACTCATTTGTGAAGGAGGTTTCCACCAAATCCTCTGGGCATTTGTCTAAATTGGCTACTGGACCTCAAACACCTGTAGCACAGTGTGAATACTCTTCAAGTCCTGTTGTTTCCAGTCCAGTATTAGTGTTATTACTAATTATTATTATAGTCCTATTATTAATTTCTTTACTATTCATTACATTATTTATTTTTTGGTTTAAATAAATGTTTGGTGCAATTACTGTTTTTATGTGAGTAATGGTTGCCAAACGTCAGACACACATCTGATTTCAGACACAAGGTCAGATACATAATAATACACACACAGAGAGACACACACACACACACACACACACACACACACACACACACACACACACACACACACACACACACACACACACACGCACACACACACACACACACACACACACACGCTGCATCAAATGAAAATAAAATATTATTAGTAGGCATCCCCCCACAGAAAGAAAAACCCAGCATTAAGCACAGCCCAACAATGTCATTAACTCTTCTACAACCTCTGAAAACCAATTTAAAACTGGGAAGCACTTTCCTACAGCTGGAAGAAGAACGGTTTGCCTCCCTCCTTCTACTCATCAGCATTGGTTGTAATTATTTCGTTTTTGGAGCTAACACTATTTCTTTTGGCGGGGCCTGCTGTAGAAGCTTTGTTCCTTGATTTGCATCACAGGTAGAAATGGTTAACACGTTATCTAAAAGCTAGGTTAGAATTGTTGTTGCAGCCAGACTTAATTTAAAAAGCAAAACTACAGTTTCAGAATGAGTATTGTCATGCTAGTAATAATCGGTAACAAATATAAAAGTATTGTAACCATGTAATTGGTTCCAACAAAGTGTAATTTACCATAGTATTCATGGTCATTGATGTGATTGTCATTGTGGTTTAGTGATTGGGATCAGCACCCAAATGTCCATTCAAAAATCTTAATATGTAATATGTGAAGGTTGTAAAATCACTTGACTTGATGTCACATGTGCACACACACACACACACACACACATGCACAGACACAACCTCAGAGAGGTTGGGGGTAGGGTCGGCGGTTCGATCCCCTTGATCCCCACTTCCAAAACTGTCTGCATGTCGAAGTGTCCTTGAGCAAGACACTGAACCCTGAACCCCAACTTGCTCCCCAGGCGCTGATCATAGCAGCCCACTGCTCCTATGTACAATAGGATAGGTAAAATGCAGAAAACTAATTTCATTCCCATATCTAAAAAACATGGGAATGACAAATAAAGCCCGAAAGGTCCCAATAAATAAAAAAAAAAGAAGTTATATACATAATAATAATATACTTAATTACGCCACAAAACAGTGTGCTACATGTGTTATCAGTATTTATCTAGTCGGTCATATACAGTATGTGATTTATAGATTATGTTATTGGCCTGATGATGGCAGTGTAGCCCCATGTTACACAGTCCCGGGCAGTTGCGTCTTTGTGTGTGGACAGAGCTATACACACCGCTCGACATCTTGCTCATAACGTCTAGGATGGGAACATGTAATGTGTTCATCAGGCCAAGATGGAAGACAATAGGCAGGAAATGGGCTGTGTTTGTTTATACCATAGGATTCATGATTGTAGGACATGGTTCATGTGCACTGCTATGTTGAGGAAAATATACAATTATTACTTTTCAGGGTTGGTGTTTCATCATCTTTTTTTGACTGCCAGTGAAAAAAAGAGCAGTGATCATCACTGATTTTGCTTTTGTTTTTATTCATGTGAAAGCAGTATGCATTTCACCAAAGATTATCTGTGTTTTACCAAATCATTGTGGATGCATATTCTGTGATATTGTTACTTATGCCTGCTTTATAATGCAGCAAGGATGAACCGTTGAGACAAGAAAATAAATGGTTGCATGGTTTTGCATTTACATAAAGGGCCTAGCTACATTTAAAAATTGCAATCAAAGTTCAATATCTTTTTTTAACTAAACTAATGTTGTTTACACTGGTAGCACTATGTAATATAATAATCTGAACTATATCTGAAATTATATTCAATATTTGTTGAGCTATATAAGTTATATCACTTATGAGAAAAAAAATCCCTGGATGGATTGACTAGTGGATGGGCACATTTTATTATTGAGAAACTTTCTCCTCCAGATATTTTTAATGGAGTAAATAGCTAGAACATAGTTTAGATTTAAGATGCTGGTGGTGATGTTTACATCATGCCTAGAAAGGGCATTAGTGGTGACTAACAACTTGAGTTATCATGTACACAGATCTTCATTAGCTTGAGCTTTGGGTAAAATGTGCATGTCTTCTCTCAAAAGTAACTGCCAAATTATCTTTCAAATATAATCACATTAATTAATACAGACAGCTGTGATCATGGTTGGCAAGCAAATACATGCAATAGCCTTGCATTTAGGCCAAACATCAATGTAAAAATAACATGATTCTTATCTTTTAAAGCAAAGCTATTTTGTAATTTGGTGTCTGCTGGCTATCATGTCCATAACAAATAATAGTATGTTTACCAATGTACCAATGTTTTCAATAAAGATTTCAATTTTGTGAGTGCATGGAAATACATTCAGCTTGTCTGCCCTTTATCAATTGTTGCAAGGCACCAATCAATCCTTTTACCACTTTGGGAAAAAAAATCTATTTTTTAACTATGAATGAAAATACCTATCCACTACATGTAATTTACTAATAGAAATACTATTAACAGTATTCATATTAGTAGTAATGACACAAGTATTGTCCAATTGTTTTTGTTTTTAAACTTCACCATGCAGCACCTACACACATTGAGCTCAGATTTCCTGTGTAGAACTTCTCATCATGAACTAAACAGGTGGTTCTTTAATGGAAGACAGCTTGCTACAGTATAAGTTAATCACCCGTCAGCCATAAGAATGATTGAAAATGATTTAATTTGACTTAATTGTATGCAAATGTATGTTGAATAAATAATATTCCTCTTTTTGCACTGACTCAACAATCGTCTCCATCAATGACATTCTCTGTGCCACATGCACAACCTGTAAGTAATTCTGTTCATAGCACTCTCAAAACTGTGTCACAGTTTCGTCACTTAATTCAGCTGGGTTGGATTACCTTCTAGTCATATATACCTGTAATAATAGAAATGCACATGTGCAAAAAAAAACAAATCCATTTCCACTCACAAGTTCCTCCTAAAAATAACCCAAGACATGTATTTACTGGGGAATCCGGGCAAGCACTGTAAGAGGTTTGACATGTTATTTCATACATTCTAACACCATTATTTAACAAAGTAAATAAGTTATGGTCAGAATTGAGATTGGGTAGAGGAGAAATGTAGGAGAGAGCAGCAAAGGGAGAGGCAGATGTGAGGAGATTCTTAAAGATAGGTGCTTAATTCATGCTGCTAGATAGATAGGTAATGCCAATTCGGATGGACCAACAGAGGTCATTTTGCCTTTGGGGCGCTAGGAAGGAGAGGATTTCAACTAAATGTTGTAAAATGGCTTAATAAGTACACCTCTGGCGCAAATAAATTCACCCCGTGAAAATCGAGAGATATTATCAAAAGTGTTAGCGTTTCACTGCACAAGCACTCTTCCACTAAATCTGCTGAAATGGCTTCAATTACTAATTTTTCTTTTGGAGTATCACAAAAAGCGCTCAAATCACCTTTTTTTATAATGTATTTGTTGATTTATTAGGATTCATTTAGTCAATGTGCTGCACAACAAAACAACAACTTTTCCAACGTGAAAATGTTAATTTCCTCCACTTTCAACATGACATTGAGTTGAAAACTAACGACAGTTCCCATGGGCAGCATCTGAAAGCCTTATGAGAGTGCAATGCACATTGTAAAAAAAATTAATCAAGGACTTTGATGTAATTCTGAGTAATTCATTATAATAAGAAAAGGTCAGAGCAGAGATTCAGTTATGAAATAATCCCGTAAACAACTGTTTAACCTTGTTTGTACCTGGATAAAAATCCCTCTTTATTGCATCACAACTTTTTCTGTCTAAGCTTAACACATATTTTTTAAACCAGCAAAAGGAATCCTTAGTCTTTATTTTCCTTGGACACCATCTTCACTAAAGATTCATATAGTGGGACGCACTTTAGTCTTTTAGTTGCAACCATTTTGACAATTGAAAGAATTATAACACATTTGACCTCTGTTTTCAAATAAACTGTAAAGGAACAGATGTCCACATTCTTCCATGCATTTCTGATTCTAGAAGCAATCTCCCAAAGAAACGGATCCAATCTGTGACCAGTTGAGCAAAAAGGTTACGGAATTGAAATGCTGTTAAAAATGTGAAGCTACCTCAAACTACTTTGAGTGGCCAGTCAGGACTGCCGTGTTTTTTTCTTCTGTTAGATTAAAGAGTCGACTTGGGTCAATACCGTGGCATTTCAGTTGTCGAGAGAAACATCATTCTTTTTTACTTTTTTGATGTCAGCTTTTTTTTTTTCTTCAACCAGGGCGTCTGAAAATCCCTTTACTGGAATTTGAAATGGGTCAGCTAATATGAAAAAAAACTAAATAATCTCACGTTTCCCAGTGCAGCTGCGCAAAAAGAAGAAATGGGTTAGATAGTTAGATATTTACTAAGCTACAGTACACACCTGGTAATTAATGTGAGAGAGCAACGCTGTTCGTTGATGCCTGACCTAGATTACCCAGGCGAAGGGCCATCGGTTTGTGAATTTCATTAAACAGAAGCTCATGGGATCTTACAACCAGGAGATATCTAAGGGACTCCAAGGGAATGACTAACGTTACATCTGTCCAAGACGCTTTATTTAACAGAGCACTGCACATTCTACAATATTCCAATTGATTTATTCCACAAACCCAGAGAAAAAGGGATAAATTGCATTTTTTTTCACAGATGATGCATATGAAATTATTGTGTTGGTTGATCTACATTAAGTCAAGTAAGAGCATAACAAAAAATACAGTTTGAACTGATTCAAATAAAGTAACTGGCTAAAGGGTTGAAACAGAAAGCAAATAGCAAAACACTCATTTGGTTCACTGCCAAAATCTATTGAAGATGAACAACTATGTGTCTAACTTGGTTTCCAAGTAGTTTAAATACTAGTTGTTATAAAAAAATATTGATAAGTAATCACATAATAATATTTAACTCATTGGCCATGAAGCAGTTATGCAATCTTTGCGTTGTGCTTTTTACACTTATCATCCGATTAGACTAGCCCCAGGAAGATATAACATTTATATTTTCTGCTGTGAGTATAGTCTTCATAAATGCTTCTTACTTTCACCAGCAAATCAGCCCATTCAATCAGGAAATGCTTTATTATGAGAAAAAGTTAATTATTTCAAAATACAGTTTATGTTCAAGAGTATCAAAAGGTTGAATAGAAGTTCAGTAGAATATCTAATTAGAACATTTAATGAGATTTCTCCAGTGAATGGCTTGAACCGAGTGGTTTCACCACTGATACCGATAACAATGTGTCACTAGAATGCTGTGATTTAAAAGGCCTGCTTGTTATAGGCGCGACTGGCAGAGCGACTATGAAAAGAACACATTCAAACTTGGAAAAAGCAAAGGCTGAATAATTTGCTGGTTCATTGACTCCAATTGGGTAGAGCGATGAGAAGTTCACATATGAAAACGTATTCAGACTGAAAGCAGGGAGTCAGATTCATCACCTCAGTCATTTACCTTGACTTGAAAATAAACATACAAATGTTAGTATTACTAATCAAGGAACACAAACATAAAACCTTCAAATTAATTTGACAAATTTATACCAATAACAACGACTGCACCATGGAAACCTTATTTTCTCCAGTTTTATTTGTCATTAGCATCGCGAACGCGAAGGAGGTTGTCACCCCTCAGTGTGACTTTGTGCATTATATTTCAAAAAGTTGAGCACTGATTTGCACCAGGTTTGGTGGGTAGGTTGGTCATGGGCTGAGTAAGAAGTGAATAACTTCTCATCCATCATGCCACTCACTCAAAAGGAGGCGTAGCAGTGGGTGTGACATGTGTATTTGAGCACAGTGACTTGGTGCATGAATTTGCACCAAATTTGGTTGGTAGGTTGGTTATGATTTTCTTTCCATGTCAATCAGCCAAAAGCTGGCATGGCAGCGAGCATGACAGAATGGCACATTACTTGCCATATATTCACGTGACACCATCAACGAATTATACTGAAGTGTGCATGATGATCGTTGGGTGACCTCCCCCAGCCTCGCCCCCTTTCTGTTTTCTCAAAAATCTCTACAGGGGCCTTTTGGGGTGTCATCAGACTCAGCTCAGACCTGCCAATTGGCTCCATTCAAGTCAGGCCCAGTTCCATCTAGATGATTTGTTGGCAGATGTCTCAGCACATATTCTAAGTGGATTTATGCTTTATTGCAATCTGAAACATTTGAAGGCATTGACTTGATTCAAAAGCATTTTCTGTTCATTTACAAACTACGACTCAGGCTACCTCTACTGAGAAGATCGTACTTATTGATGTGTCTCCCTGCACTAGTCATGTGCAGTCATTCACACACACACACACACACACACACACACACACACACACACACACACACACACACACACACACACACACAGTTGTTGATACACATACACACACGTCATTACAGACATGAACACACACACACACACACACACACACACACAGTTGTTGATACACATACACACACGTCATTACAGACATGAACACACACACACACACGCACGCACACATGTTCAGTTGATAGTCAGATTTTTTTTTGTTTGACGCACAAATATAACAGGCTCAAGAGTACTCAAACAAATTAAATTCAATGATTCATGGAATTATTCGGAGCCACTCAGCACCTGCAGGAGGGCCTTGGAGTGTGGGCAAGCATAAGCAAAGGACAAGATGCACTGAGTGGAGGCACAGACGGGCAAGACTTGAATATTATTAAAGCAAGCATACTGAGCAGCACACATTTCTCTAATGGCGACACCCATGGGTGCCAACAAAGGCAACAAAAGGACACCACCTCCAAGTTGCGACGGACAAAATGTGTTGAATCTTTGTCCGTTCTAATGTTCTGTAATCACTGTCCCTGTTAACATGACTTGAAATACTTGATCTTATTCAGATCTTTAGTTCTAGGTCCTATACAAAACACTTCTTACACTTCAATTCATACAGTGAAGACAGCAGATGAGCTAATATTACCCACTGGAGGGAGACCAGAGGATGAGTCATTTCAACGTCTAGACTAAGGAAACTGTGGCTTTGTTACTCGTGTCTCCCGGCTTCAAAATGATGCAACAGACGTGTGGTTGCTGCCGGGCCAGTCGCGGATCCAGAGGTTCAACAATGGTGCAGTCAGGCTATTGGGGGAAACTGTGCAGCGCTTGCACCAGAAACCAGCCAGTGTGAGGTGTGGAGTAACGCAGGGATTTCTTTTTTCTTTCCTGTTTTGTTACGAAGATGTTTCTCTGTACTCCGAGAGAAACTCATTTGAGAGTGACAAGATGGATGCTTCAGAAAACGGTCTTAACAAATGTATTTCTACGATGGCCAGTCTACGACACAGGTTTTGATTTCCAACTTTTACAGTCACTTTTACAGGACAATTTAATGCAGTCTTACCACCGGCTGTGGGAAAAGTTAACCTTGTATGTGTGAACAAAAATGTTCACACTGATTTTTAGCTTTAGATCTCTGGATGTTTAGCAAAAGTCTGCTGCTGAGGATGCATGGTAGTTTACAGAGCAGAGGAACACCTCCCAACAGCTCAGGAGGCGCCTCAAACCAATCTGACCAAGATTTTAAATGTTCAACTCACTTCATTCAAATGTCCTGCTTTGCCTGTATTCCATTTAAGCATATCATTCATCAAATGTTTTTTTTTTTGTAATGCACCTATATAAGGCCATAATATGGTTGTAATAGTTAAGGTTTGTGTTTTTTTTTACTGGATGTATATAAAGGGGGCATTTAGCAGACACGTTTGTCCAAAGCGACTTACAATTAGTACATTTGTGGGGTTCAACATGTGGACAGTTGGAGGAGGGGGGATGAAGGGGATCGAACCGCCGACCCTACGGTTAGTGGAAAACCCACTCTGTCCACCCGCTCTACCTACTGAGCTACTGCCGCCCCTTATGCATACATAAAAAAAGTCCCATTCTTTGTGTTTAAATTTCTTTGCCATTGCATTCATTCTGGTTATTTTGTCATTTAATCTTGAGACGGGCAATTGTAATGGCAACAATTTCTCCTTCTCACCAAACCCATTTAGCCCACGCTCAGCAGAGGTAATTTTTATGATAAACAAGCAAAACCATAACCCATCCAGTGCTTGTGGATAGTCACGACATGAACGCCAAATGTGCTTTGACAGCTCTGGGGGTCATGTTTCAGACACACTTTTACGGGCACTTGATTAGGGTGGTAAAGCCGTCATTAGGGACAGCTGTCTTTTTTATTTGCCGTGCCGCTGTAAGAGGCTTGACAGAGGCTTCCGTCTCTCACGCTTGTAATCTTGTGCAGCCATGCCTCTGAGGTGCTGTCAATGCAGAAGTCTGTGAGTGTGGGAGTGTGTGCATGTGTATCCATTTATCCATCAATCTATTTTATTTCTGGAATATACGTATATGAACTGTTTCCATTCTGTTTTAACATATTACTACTATTGCCCCCAAGACTAGAGATGCAAGGCCTCAGAATCAATTCCATTGCCTTTCCAATAAACTCCAATCATTGTTCTTATCATCCTGTCGATCATGGAATCTATGTAATGATCTGCCTGTTGAGGAATATTACATCGAAATGTATGTAATATTACAAATGGCAATGCACTCTTGCATACCAATTTACATTAATTTGCTTATATTTGGGTTCAACATGTCATGCACACTCAATAAATCCTCTAAGCATTTACATGTCACGCATGAGCAAATGCAGAAGGATTTGACATACACTTGAATACAATTTTCAATTATTATCATTAATTATTTACATGCAAGGTTCCCAATCTGAAACGGAGCTTAGGAGGGGTTGTTTTGGTAAAGTTTCCCAAACTATATTTCGAGGTGACTGAGGTCAAATGAAGAGGAAGGTGAAATATGATGATGTCATTTTTGATATGTGATTTAGTATGGAGTTTGACTAGCATTCACCTAGTGGGTGGGTCATGATGCACAGTTCTGTCACAAACAACACACACGCACACACACACACACACACACACACACACACACACACACACACACGCACGCACGCACGCACGCACGCACACAGACACACACACACACACACACACACAAACAAGGTACTCAGGGGAAAGCCAGAGAGAGACCCTCACCTTCTCTGCTATTCGTTGTTGTTGTTGTTGTTGTTATGCTGAAATAATAAGGGTTTGCGCTACAGAAGGCTTACCACTAGCAACTCTCAACTACTCCTCCACTAGCCACTTTGCTTTTATGAGCAGATGGAAGAAACGTTTTCCTACTCTCCTATTGTTTTTATCCTTTAATGTCAGCTTCATCCTCCTCTGATGTTCACTGTGCTGTTGGCTGGTCTCTGGCTACTTTACACACACTGTATAGGCTACAGTGTTCCTTAGCTTAATGCTGCGGACATAGGCTACATACGCCTTGGGACATGTGTACGACATACAGTACCATGGTATTCAGTTCAAAGATTTGAAATAATATCCTTACCATATTTTTGTTTTGACGTATTCATGCCACTTTTGGTGTCTGCTTATAAAGCATTAATTTGTGCATTACTTCATAGTATAAAAAGTAATCAGGTACTTTTATTATTTAGTCTCATTTTTTATTTGGTGCATGGTTTTAAATAAGCCCCGATGGGTTTCTTCCTCACCTTGACATTCATTTTATTATGATGGGGAAAAGTATGTTAGGTCTCATTTGTCGTACAATATCACATCATTCAAAACAACCTCAGACAAGGTGGTATAGGATAAAACGGTGGAAGACATTAGAGCAGAATGAAATGTGTTATCGGGTCCTTGTTACAGAGTTGTCTAGCAGTAGTAGCCTCACACAGCCAGGCCGTGTTGGCTTCGCTCATTAGGTCTGGAAAGTCTGCCGTCCGCAGTGTTGGTCGAAGGGCGTCGGCTGCCAACCTTACTTTGCAGCCGAAACAATGAGCTTCAGATAGTGTGAGCCTGAGTGCCGTATTTCCAGAGGAAAGACTGTAACTGCTGCCTGCCTTGCAATAAAATGAATTACAAGGCAGCATACATATTATCATATGAATGAATCCATGGCAGAAATATCCAAAACAGCAGTGCCTGGCGTCGCCATCATCTGCATCAGTGGGGTTCACTGGTTGACCGACTAGATTCTGTGTGGCGTCAAGCTGCCCGCAACACGCTGGTTCCAGACCAATATCTCGAAGCTTGCAAGGTTTAGACTGGCTTCATGAGGCTATAGCATGTTAAAACCAGCATATTATTATCAAAGCAACGTTTGGTTTCTGATTGAACTGGCTGCGTGTTCCCAACAGAGTGTGTGCTTTATAAGCGGTAGATGTATGTTGACTTATTTTGGTAACAAAATATCAAAGTCAAAGTCAAAGTCAAAGTGAACTTAATTGTCAAACCTACCATGCAATTAGTGCAAGTAATTCCACAGAGGATCAACATTGTGTTTCCCCATTCTCCAAATGCACAGTAGTAATTGTAACATACAACATATAACATAACATGTAACATAATAGTGCACAACAATAACATAGTAGTGCAATATAAAGATTATTATTTACCTTCAGTCTGACTGATGCCGTCTCATCTGACACCATTTTGTCAGAGGCCATTGTTCTTAACTCTGCAGCCGCTTTGAATGAGACAAGATGTCATACTACAACTCTCTTCGCCTGACTCTGACACCGTATTGCCTGAGGGTCTGATGATGTCCTGTGTACAGGGTAGTGCTGACTGGGCTGGGGGAAGGGGGCTGGAGGTCAAGGCTTACAGTCGGCCCATCATCAAGGGGTCACAACCTTACCGGGAGCACCTGGGACCCTACACCCCCTCATGGCTCTCCCTCAACCCCATGGGAACAAGCAGGTGTGTTGTGTGTGTGTGTGTGTGTGTGTGTGTGTGTGTGTGTGTGTGTGTGTGCGAGTGTTAACAATTTGACCCTGATAGAAGTTTATGACCCAACCTCAAAATGCAGCCGTGCTTCAGGCACTCCTGATGGACAGATATAAACCTACATACATAAATACATAGCTGGTACGGACCAATCCTAGATGTTATATTCACATGAATTATATAACATGTTCATAGCTTTTACGACACATTGACTTTAACCGTTTGCACAGGCCAATAATATATAACCAGCTACTGCTTTAGGACCTTCAAGTATACTGTATATGTTGAGACATGACAATAGCGATACATATTGATACGGGGACATACTTCATCATGAGTCTGTTCTTTCTTTGTGACATCCCAGGCATGGTTTCATGTCGCGGATACACATAGAAACAACCATACAGACACACACACAAACACGCGTACACAGAGGGACCCCCAACATGTCCACAATACCCATGGACTGAAGAGCCCAGTGGTTAGGATGGTGTTTATTCGCAGAGTACAGCGACACAACAAGACAAAAGGGGTGCCCCCATACAGCGACCAATCAATATCACTCTCACTCTGCTGTTCACAGCCTCCATGAGGACTGAGGAGCCAGGTAGCTTCAGCCCCTGACTGTTACTCACAGAGTGTCACAGCTGGAGCATTACAGCTCTGCCAAGTCGTTTTCACAGCAATGTTGCTGTAATAATGTTGCTTCTTCAACTCATCTTGGAACTATGGAAATTATATTGAACACATGTTTATGTTATTAGCCATCCATGGGAATAGATAGAAGATCATGATTCATCCAGAACAAATTGATTGTGATTTCACGCGCCTGTGCACACACATACACACCTATACATATGCACACATACCGTACATACGCGCCCAGGAACATCAATTCAGTGATTCTAAATGTAATGTAGGTCTATTCCCCAATCCCTGGCAGATGTGTTAAATAAAGACCATAATCTTTTGACAGCATATTTACCTCTACTAATAAATTAATAGCCATAGAAAACAAAAGGTAATTCATGAATCAAATATACATTTTAAGTACAGTTTTTAAGTACAACACTCAAAAAGCCAAACAGGGCTAATGCAGTACCCTCAGCATCCCCATCCTCACGCCCTTGTTAATACTGTGGTTCCTGGTGATGGAACAGTGGCAACACCCACAGCAACCAAGGAGAGGAGAAGTGTGGGAGGATAGATTCCTCCCAGCCCCACTCATGCATAGCAGAAGGATACACACCTAGCGGAAAATCCAGCTTCAATCTCAAATAACTACTCACAGATCACATGGCTGGTAGGGAGGTGGTTGCTATATTGGCTAACCAAATCTCCAACAATGTAGTAAGAAAGTAGGAGGTAGAGATTAGATTGAGAAAAAAGGCATACTTGAATATGATTTTGGATGTAAACATTCATATCACCCTCAACTGCAAACGACACGATGACATATTGGAACTGTGGATGACAGGATCGATGTGGAAGTATTATGAAGGTTAGTATACAATATCCAAAGTGCAAATGCGGGTGCACAAAATAGGAGCTAACCAGCATTTCCAGGTAACTATACTGCATTCTGTTACTATAATTACTGTTTACTAATAGTAAGATTCTTACTTCTTTCTTTGATGTAAGTAGTATTCAGGCAGGTAAGACATAGCATAAGAATAACAATATAATAACATAAAGTTCTAAATTCTAAATATTCTAAAAGTTCTAAATATCTTACATAGCATATACTGTATCATATCCACTACACAAAAAAATATAGATCTAATGATCTGAAATATTGTGTGAAGACGTGTGTATTAAGTTATCAGAACAAAGATGGAGGATGACCTTTTGATGGAAGTCACACATGGATTGATTGCGAAGAGAAAGAGTTCCTGCTAACTAGTTCCTGTATTTTCAAAATAAAATTCACAATAGAAACAATGTGTAATAGAGTACAGCACAGTCCCTGCCTGGGGTCTTTAACAAGTCTAAATAAACCTCTGAGTGCCTTCCTTCATGACTCAGATCTCGTTTCCTCAAAATCCTGTCCTGGATTGGAAGGGTCTTCACAACGATGGCCATAGACCACTGGTTCCTTTTGGTTTGACTGTCCTTCAAGTTTGAAGTGTGTGGAGATACTCCCATCATCACCTGTTCCAAAAGTTGTCTGCTAAACCATGAATCCATTTACATAGCATAACATCCATCCCTTATGCAAAAAAAATTACCCTTATGCTCTTATTTGTTGTACGTCTTGGCACTTCAATCGCTTTTTGTAACCTTGCACTTAGTCAGAGATGTTGTAAAGTAATGGTTAACCTAGCAATTGAAATGCTTGAAACTTGTTCTGGTGACTTTCTGTTACTGTGTTGGCAGCAATGTAATGTTTCACCTTCTTATGACAAATGTACTGTAAGTCGCTTTGGATAAAAGTGTCTGCTAAATGCCCTAAATGTAAATGTTAATTTAAATTTAAATGTAAATTCTTCCTTGAAAAGTTCTGCTGCCCCAAAGTCACATGGAGGGGAAGGGACAATGCTGGTCTTCTGGGTCAAGTGTATAGCTGGAGTAAGGATGAGAGGAGACTCTGGGTCTGAGGACACTGGAACAAGGGGCCTTGCATTCATCACTGAAGCAATCTCAGCCATGAGGAGAATCAATACTTCATGTGTGAGATGCGATGATCCACCTTGGAGGAGCATGCAGCCTAGGATGTGATGGGCGATGCCATGTGGGATAAGTGTGTTGGGCTAAATACCCAAGTAAAGTTGTGCTCTTGGGAGACAGTTCTTCACAGTCTGGAGCTTGGTTTATCCATCTTGAGTTCTATGCAAACGCCGATGAAGTTAGTGCCTTGGTGTGAGCGTATTTGTCTTCCTGTGAAGCTTCTTGCAGGTGTCTGCTGATACATATTTTAGTGCCAACCACCCACTCCGGAGCTCTGATGGTGCTCTCTTTAAGGTACCTTGGTGTTTCACAGCCTCATAGTGATGCCACATGGGCAGGGTTGCAAGGGGATGACTGCCTGGGATGATGATGGGGTTAGTGTCTTCTGTTTCTAGCATGGCCGCATATCTGCATATCTTTGAATTCACTTGACAAATCATGTGAAATACCAAATCAGTGTAGAGAAGTACTGTATCGAACAGTGCAGTATTTAAATCTCAACCTACTTCACTGTGCAGCATCACAGCACATTCCGTTAGCATCACAGCCTAAAGACCTTCCTGATAATGTGACCTCACATTCTATTTCGCAAACAGATATCAGTCTGGACCTTTTGCCGCCATTAGCAATTTCCTCAAATTGCAATGTAATCAAGGCCAATCAGGGACTGCTGTGGCTGATGATGTCAGAGGGGTCCGTCAGACCGATTCATGAAGCGAAACGGAATGTGAGGTCACATGATCAAGAAGGTGTCCAGGCTATGAGAATTACAATTCATGTTCCTGCCTAAATTGTAAAATCACATTAACCAAATTTCCTTAAAAAAAAAAGCTACTCACAATCCAATAAAATAACCGTTGTCAAAGTACAAAACACATACCCCCCCCCCCCCCCCAACAGATCGTAAATATTTAACAGAAAAAAAGCACAATAAAGTGGAGTTGGCAATCCAAAACATTTAACACAGTAACACAATAAAATGAAGTAGGCAACACAAATACACACAGATATTCTTAGTCATGCTAGCCTATTACTTTCTGCCTCCTTTTGCTGCCTTAAACCACCAGCCCTGTAAGAAGCTCTTCAAGCATCACCTCGTGCTTACAGTGCCCCCTCAGTTGTCCCCCTCGTATCTGGAGTTTTTTGTACAGCCCCTGAATGGAGTCGTATGAGCGCGAGAAATTATAGTGTAGAATTGTAGCTCAAAAGAAATAATGAAGTATAGAAGTTTGAGTCGGCCATACTGTTATAGGGTTAAATATTTGAAAAATGTCCCTCTAGGATTGCTGTAGTAGAGGTCCCTGTGGCAACGTTTTTTTTTTACTGTAGTTTATTTCATAGTTTCATTAATAAAACATTTAAAAAATACAGCTCATTAATCATTAAAATCCATTTAGCATATTCACAATATCATGTTTCAGAAAAATGACCGATATAAAAATGCAGAGAATATGAGTCTTCAAAATTAGTATGAATGTAGCCTAATTTATAGCCAGGTCTCTCTAAAAACAGGCTTTGGTAACCATCTTTAGTAATTCTGGCCTTGCTCACTTACATGCTACTCTTATAATTAGTAGGCTAAACCTAGTTTTTGGTATATTAATTAAATTATTTTGTTGTCTGAGAGTGACTTGTTTTAACCCAAATTGGTAACAAAACAAAACAAATATTACAAATATTAATAGTTTATATTAATATTAATAGTACAAAGTACTTTGAAAGTTTGCTTAAGACTTAGTACATAACTCAATCAATGCTGATAGGATCCGCATACTAATGAGTTCCAGTGGTTCAAATAAATACAATCCACCGATACACCGAGCCAAGTCCACCACTAGGACAAAGGGGAGGGGGATGATAGCCCAGACACAAGAGACTAACCACTGTAGAAAACACAATAATTAAATCCCCTTCTGAAGGCGCCATTGACCCGCTTGAATTAGTTTCTCTTTGGTAGAATATCTCCGTAACGAAACAGGAAACGAGGCATTACTCTGCCCCTTTCGATTTCTGGTTTCCGGCCCAGTCTCTGTGCCGACTTCCCCCTGAAGACTGCTTGATCCAAGAATAAGGAGGATTTTACACATACTGATGACATTTTATTTTTCCTGAAAGACACTGCATGGCATTTGGTTTAATGGGGCATAATCATGACACACTCTGGCAGCATTTACCAAACATCTTCAGGGAAACAATGGATGTACGATTCTTAGGGAAACTTTCAAATTTAGGGGAAACAATATCAAGGGCGGTGATAATACTACTACTAATAATACTAATACTAATACTAATAATACTAATATACTAATAATACTAATAATACTAATAATAATACTAACAAACCAAAGTGTATGGGGAGTGACCATTATGGAGACTGGTGTGGATTGGCCGTGGCTAAATTCTGCCACGGCTGGTTATTTGAAAAACACAATTTTATTTGCAAATATCTCAAATCAGATTTTAGCTGAATAATCTAAAATCTGATAGCAGACTAGCTCAAATCTGGGTGACCAGTGCGTTGGAATTTCTCTCGCTTGTTTCCTCCAACACCCTTTTATATCTTTGTTTCATTCCATTCTTCACTCACATACAGCACCTGTGGCTGCTTACTTACCTTGAAATTCTCATGCTGTGAAACTTGATCACAAGTATCATATCCATCTGACTCCATCTG
This sequence comes from Urophycis tenuis, assembly GCA_036785325.1. NCBI lineage: Eukaryota > Metazoa > Chordata > Actinopteri > Gadiformes > Phycidae > Urophycis > Urophycis tenuis. The sequence goes on from JAXIVH010000008.1 coordinate 10,262,646, forward strand.
TCAGATGGAGAATTCTCTCTGGGTCTATCAATCTCAGATGTTTCTTCCTCCTCCCTGTTTAGAACTCCTCACCAGTTGCCAAGGCGAAGTATCCGCTCCATTGTCATGACTCTAACAGCGACGGAATTGGAGGTGAACCAACTTCGCCTCCAAAATCCAGACAGCCAGTGAGGTATTTCCTTCACTCATCCCATGAATTAAATCCCCCTGTCTTCCTTTCACACCCCCTCCCTCAGCATTATACAACAGTGTGCCCACTTTACTGGTTGGCCTGATGACCTCACTATGTGAAATGTCAATACATTGTATCTCTCTCTCTCTCTCTCTCTCTCTCTCTCTCTCTCTCTCTCTCTCTCTCTCTCTCTCTCTCTCTCTCTCTCTCTCTCTCTCTCTCTCCACATTTATACATCTAATCCCTGGAACATCACCTGCTTTTCTAAACCATTGCTAATGTTATCCTACTTTCACTCATCTCTGCTCTTCAAGACTGTAGGATCCAGCCTCACACCTACAAGACATCTGCAGTTCCGACTTGCTTGCATTCCTCCATACTGCTACCCATGGAGCAACCGGCCCTTTTCCTATGTCAGCCGCAGCCCCAGCTGCCCCACCAGACATATGTTGGTGTTCATCCCTCCTTGCATAACCAAATACTACATGGTATGGACTCTAACTTGGCATCTTGCTTTGCCCCTCCTCCGACCTACAACACTGTGCTCCAAAGACATTGGCCTTCAGAGACAGCATCTGTTTCAACCTTCCTTCCCATCACCATGAGACAAACGACTACTCACTGGTAGCATCTGCTACTGAGCTGTCTGATTCGGTGGCCAGGCGCCACCATTTCTCAGCCGTGAGCCGCAGCCGGGCTTCTACAATGCAACCAGGCAACCCATGGTGGCCACCTCAGTCTCCTCAAGCTGACCTCTGCAGTCACCCTACTGCCCCACTGACACTTAGACCTCGTCTCACCCCGCTTTTTCAGCAACTTATAGTTTGTAGCAATTTCAACAGTGCTGGCTGTTAAATTTCTTCCTGTAAAGTCCTCTATGTGTGCTCTCACCATGGCCTAGCTCAGTGGCTTCCAACTTTTTGGGGTAAAGAAACACCAGGAACCCAGCTAGAAAGTACTTTCACACAGATGTTGAAGTGTCACATGCATACATAAAACAAATCGTTGGGTATCAGAACATATTATTGCATCATCTTTCTCCTCTCACAAAAGTTATAGGTCTAGCCTCAGCATTATGCCTCCATCTTTTACTCACGGCAGGGTTACATTTACCCTCCCTATTCCACCTACAGCGTCAACACCATTGCCACACCGAGATAATCCAATGTTTGACCCAAGGAACATGAGATCATAATGGACCTCTCAGCGCCACACAGAACTTCAAAATGATCCATCAACAGCCTTACTCTCAATTCAGATTTCCGACCACGTAACAACATCTATCCGGCAGGCTGCATCACATATGATATAGATTCTCACCTGCACATTGTACCTCACCGTTGGCTTTGGGAAGAGCCCAAATAACTGACAGCCCTCCCAGTCTGGCGGACTTTTACTCTCTCTCTACTTGGACTACTTTCTGGGACTACTAGTTCTCCATCTCCCAGAGCGATTCATAACTTCTGTGAATGCGCCACATTGCCCTGGGGTGTTGAAAAATGACAGAATTTGCATTAAAATGAATTTTCAATGTTTTATTTTTATTTTTCCTAATGACCATTATTTGTGTTAAATAAATAGTTTTTTTCCCCCCTCTGATTATTTAATCTTCAAACGGTTCTGTCCTCTACTTATCTGGGCTGAACTGCGGCCTGCTCTGTGTGGTGGAGGACAGATGCTGTCCCGGTGCTGCTCAGCGCATCATCAGAGACCACATGACCGTCTCATCAGCATCATCTTGTGTCAAACGTCAGTGCCAACGCCACCCCGGCGGACTGCTCACGAAGGGTGACGGTGAAAGGGCATATCATTTCTACTAGGAGTTGCACTTTTTTTTTTTTACCACACATAATCAAATAAAATACGGCAGTTTTTTCCATTGTTAAATGAAAACACAGTATATACTTTCCAAAAAGGATCGAGAGAGTACATACTTAATCTGATTCTGTGTGGTGGAGGACAGATAGGGGAGGGACATATTGACCTGACTTCGGTCTGGATTATGATTTAAGGCGAGGGGACTAGTTAGAGGATCAATACTATTTGTCATGCAGCGTGTTACACACTCCCCACTGAGACATAAATATCACAATACAAAAGTGCCAACATTTCCATTTTGATTTTGTGTCATTAAGTACACAATATCTATTTAGGTACGACAGGGAACAAGGACACATGAAGATAGAAAGGCAGACATACTGTACATGCAATCACACGGACAGACAGAAATACGGACATAGATTATTCTGCACATAGTTGATGGTCAAAAAAGTCGCTGGCTCTGTACATCAGAACTGTGCACCAGAACACCCACAATGTATCTCGCCCCTTCCTCTCCCTCTCTCTATTTCCACAAATCTATAAGCTCCACTCATACACACACAGACACGCACTCCACATTGTGGTCACCCCTGGTTCCCTGATTGCTCAACCATCTGCCCCCGGCTACAAATGGATAGAGAGTTATTTTGGACCCAGAGTGAGATGCTCTGGCTAATGGGCCACTGGCAGCTGCATTCACCTTTAGTGCCAGTTCTCATTAGTGGAAACCAGCAAGCACACACACTATGGCCTGAGTGGCTTGGCCTCTCATCGCAGTTACTGCTCACGTCAGAACCTGTCTTCCACATACAAATCCTTATCATCCTAGTCATTGGGCTCAGTTGTGCAAGATGTTTGATGAAATTTATCAATAGTAGCAAATGAATTAATGAATGGAAAGAGCACATGTAGTCATGTCCTAGTCAAAGTTGCAAATTAAGTTGAAGAACCATTGCTGCTTTCCACGGGCCACATGTTTCCGATGTTGGCAACAATAAGATGGCATATGTGGAACAATATGTTCTCCTGTGAAGAAATGTTGATAAGGGAATCATAAAAATGATGATTAGTCACAATTACCCTTTAAATAGAATCAAAATACACAGCTTAAAACATGTGTCAGTGCCACATCATCAGACAGGATTGAGGCGGAAATAGTTCCAACTGGATTTAAATACATAACTTATCGTCCTTTTAGCCATGCAGATTATCACATAGTTGTCAATATTAAATGTCAGTCACACACACACACACACACACACACATACACAATCGGCCACAATCACAGACCTTGCATTAGGCGTCAAATCTGCCCATTCATTTGCATTGCCATGGTAACTCCTATCTGTTGCTATTTAAATGGACTTTGAAGCTGCCATGTCTGTCTTTGTGTGTGTGTGTGTGTGTGTGTGTGTGTGTGTGTGTGTGTGTGTGTGTGTGTGTGTGTGTGTATGTGTGTGTGTGTGTGTGTGTGTGTTCGTGTGTGTGTGTGTGTGTGTGTGTGTGTGTGTGTGTGTGTGTGTGTGTGTGTGTGTGTGTGTCTGACAATTCACCCCAGTGCACAGTTTGTTGTGTTACTACATTACATCCCATATACTATGAGGGTATGTTTGGCGCACTCTTTTGGCGCCACATTGTGTAGTTTTGGTTTGGATGAACCTTATCTGTTGTGAGGGTCCAATGTGTGCTGTCGCACTAACAGCCTCTAAGTGCGCCATTCACAAGACTGGCACCCATGGCACACCGCGACCACACAGTGGAGCTGCGGTCTACACCATTTTCAGCACTTTGTGGTGTTTTTTTTTAATGTTATTTAAATATGTAACGTTTTGTACACTTTTCCTTATTCTACTTGTATTGTACAATCCCGTGTTTGTGTCAAGGCGAGAATGTAGGAATGGCTGAGTGAGCTCAGAGCAGCTTGCCCCGAATATTAATGGCAGTAACAATTCACCATCACACGAACATGAACATTTGCAAATTCGTGAAGAAAACTACTTGGAATAACATTCATCCAGTATTCACAACATACGGCGGAATCTGATGTGCTTTGCATTTGACGAGACACAAGCACAGATTTAATAATAATAAAAAAAAACACATTCTTCACTGGTTACATCCCCTTCTACGTTCCCCTCCATGGATATGCACTGACACCCCCCCCAGAAAAAAGGAAATAAAAAAAAAATCAATGCCGGCGGGCCAATGGGAAACGAAAGCACCCCGGATGTCAGAATCAATATTGGCATGTATGACAAAGACAGAGAGTCTCCAAAGAACACTGCTAGATTGAATACGGAGCTCAAAGTGACAGGTGACAAGCTAGCTTCTGTCCGAGGCTGACAGACGAGCTAACGACCAGAGACCGTCATGACAGATGCTCTCCAACACGTCAAGGAAGCAGAGAACACTGGGGACCGAGACGACAGGCCCCACAAGTAGAAAATACCCCTCTTCTCAATATGGGAGACTACATTATACTCCAACACACACACACACACACACACACACACACACACACACACACACACACACACACACACACACACACACACACAAATCATTTTAAACATTTTCCATAAAACATTTTCCAAATTATGTGATGTTAATATAACAGTAATAAGTTATCAGATAATATTGGGTGTTTTTGCCTTGAACATTTCTCTTTGCTTTAGATTAGATTAGATTCAACTTTATTGTCATTGTGCAGAGCACAAGTACAGGGACAACGAAATGCAGTTGGCGTTCTAACCCGAAGTGCAAATGAGCGATTAAGGTGCAGGTTGAAATGCAGATTAAGGTGCAATATTGAAAAACAGGAAAAGTGGCAGTAGTTATTAAAGTGACGGTAAACAGTAAACAGTGCAAGTGGAGGTAGTGATTGTAGAGCTTTTAGGTTTAGCTGATTTCTAGCTCTTGATGAGGTACAAAAACACCAGCCTGGTGCAACGCTGACCACAACATGTGCGCATGTATGAATTAGAATCATGCATTGGCTGTGAGACCAAGATTTGATTAATTAATTCTCCAAGAAGAAAATGCTAACGGAGCCTACGGTCCTTCCTCGGGCGACGCCCACGATCAGCAGCTGTTGCTTCGGCGGCTCAGCCCAGAGGGTCAGCACAGAGAGCGTCGGTCCCTCTCTGTAGAGGGAAGCATTCGGACAGTCGAGTTGATTGTTTCACTGTCACGGTGCTCTCCCGGGAGGATGACTCCACTTCTTCACCCCAGACGATAGCGACAGGTGTCAGGGGCTCGCATCTCCATCTTCAGTCCACCGGCGGCAGCATCCCCCTCGACCCCGTTCGAGGGGAGATTGCAGGCAGTTCACAGAAAAAAAAAAAAGGATGCTTCTGGACGGCACTCATGCGAGGCGACAATGGAGTGTTTTGTACAAAGATTTGTAAAAAAAAAAAAAAAAAAAAAGAATATTGTGACGCATATAGTGTGAACTCAAACTGAGGCAGTGCAGTCAGCCTACACGTATCCATATTACATGTATGTAAATGAACCTTAAAGGTGCTGTGGGTAACATTCAAGAGCTGCTATTTGACTGTAATTTGTTAGAAAAGCCATCCATCAGCTGTTAGTGAGTGAAATGTGCTGAGTGAATGTGCCGCGCCTGGCTTGTTTCTGACCAATCAGGGCATGACCAGTCAGGACATCTCTTCCCTGATTGGTTTTTGAGAATTCATGTTACCTGTCAATGACGAGTCGGCGAAATGCAACACTTCTCAATGAGGGAGAAGCATAGGGAGGGAGCAGCAGAGAGGGATGGGATGTGTTTTTGGTTGTTTGGTTTCATAGTCTTTCAAAAACTCTCATTCTTCACTCTTGAGTCTTGCCTGCAGCAGCTTTCATGTAGCATAAATAGTAGCTGCGTTTTAGCTTCCACTTTCCTCTACATGGCAATTGGGGCAGATACCTGGATTGAAAGGGTGGGGTACAGGCGCGTAGCCACATGAGGGCCAATGTGGGCCAGTGCCACTATGATTGGCAGCTGGCCCACACCCTATCAGAAGTGCCCGGCATTTACTTGAAATTCAAAGAACGTAAAAAATAGTCCATAATAATGTCATACAAAATTGTGTGAGATCAATTTAGTTTCAATAAATTATAATCATTTTCAAATATTGAAAAGAATGCTTTTTTTGTTCATTTTTAATATTCTGCGCTTCACTTTGATTGGGTAACGCTATGTATGCGGCTGCAGCGTGCGTCTGTTAGGTGTCAACAATCGCTGGAGGCTCACAATCAATCACACTCAGCACGCACGCACCGGATTGAAAATCCCTGAACTGTTTGTTGAACTCAATAGCTTTCTTGGTTAGAAGTTCTCTTATGTTTTGTAATTTTGATTAGTAGGCTGCCTTCAGAATCAATGTATTGTTTTGATGTTGTTTTTGGTAACATATAAAGCGCTCGCAAACGCCTACAACCTTAGCCCGGAGTATGTTTTCGTTCATATTTAGCACAAGCTATAGGCTATGGTTCTCAAGTATTTATGTTTTATGTTAAAATCACATGAATGCACGTTGTCCCTTAAATCCCCCAGGCTACAATCTAAACAACAATGTTGCCTATTATTGTTTGCCATTTATCGTCTGATCAGTGATGAAATCACGTGCTGTTTTGGGACAATTGCGGTAATGCTTATATAGGAATAATAATTAAAAAATAAATAAAAATAGTGGCCCACGCTAATTTGCAAAAGTCCACACTGTTGAAAAATCCTGGCTACGCCACTGGTGGGGAATCAATGGGATTCAAACCTCTAACCGTGGCAGGGTTAATGCCTTGATCTATCAGTTGACTCACACATACTATTTAGCGGAGTAACAGTCCAAGCATCTGTCCATTGTATGGAAACTGTATCTTTATTTCAAAACAGTATTGGTGCTTCTCATCAGGATCTTCATTTAGATTTTGACAAACTTTAATGTTGTTTGTGGTATACAGTTTATACGACAAGATAATCAGGCTGATTATAGTGATTCGATATCCACTTTGATTGTGATTAGATTCTTGATCAACAATCGTATGGGCAGTTTTGAAGAAGGTTTGACTTTTCAAACATCTGCAAAACTTGATAAATATATTCTGATAAATATATAGAATAATGGATTCTAGGAGGGGCAGTGACTACTTTAATGAATAATTATTCAGTGACTATATGTCCACTGAACATGTATAAGGTATTGTTAAGAAAGAGGGAGAGGATTAAAAAAGCTTACATTAGCTTTTAGAATTCTGTGCAACAAACTAGGCGCAATAGATGGGGTAACCTTTTAAGAATAACACCTTTTTCACTCCCAATGTAAAGATAGAGGTCAGAGAAATGGCAACTAGAGGAGAAAAAAAATCACTTAGTATGGTGATATATCAGCCCCCGTTTCGACGGTCTTTTAACAGCCTCCTTTTCCCCATGAAAGAATTCGATTCCTTGCTGGGGGGCGAGGATAATCATGCTGTTTCCAACCCCCTTAAGCTCATGTTATGATGAAGGCAAACTGTCAAGTGCTAAAGAGAAAAAACATTACGGCCTCTCTTTTTGGGGAAATGCACCTGTCATTCTGTATGGGCAGCTCCGATGTCTGGGAGCCAAGCAGAAAACAGAATCTGTCACTTTTACTCTCACAAAACATACCTCTTTAAGGTGACAAAATAAAGAAGTGTATTTCACGGCTGTGCGGGTCACAGCTTCTCCCTGGCATGGATTTGTGGGTTGCTATTTCTTTATTATTCGCTCCCTCCAGCCATTTGGAAAAAAAAAAAAAGCGTTTACAATACAATCCATGATTACAACACAGGATTATATTGGTGTCTATACAGAAAAGCTTAACTACTTCAATCCGTAGGGCTTTTCCAATGGCAAACTGAAAACAAAGAACGGCTAAGGGTGATGAAAAAGGCCTCATAGAGTAGTGATATTGCTGTGAGAGCAACCGAGTCAACTGTGAACAATATTCAGAGCACCGGGACACAGGAGATCTGGAGTGAAGCACGCAGTGCCGTCGCTAGTCCCTGATGAAACGTACAGCAACAAAGACTGTGGTAGAGAATGGTGTATTTCAGAGTTATCCTCCATAATTATCCTCCTCTAATAATACAGATTACCTATATTAGATATTAGGGGCTCATTTTCAATGTGCCAGAAAAGCCACGAAATAAAACTAAATGAGCGTTCATCAAAGTGGTTCACGGGATTTAAATTGTCAGCCCTATCAAGTTTGTTATTTGTTATAATCACCATTCTAACTTAATATTGCCTTTTGTCCACTTAATTCCATACTAGCAGCAGGGAAATGTAGCCTTCATCAGCATGAATTTAAGGGTGCCTCATTCACATTTATTGTGAGGGTGACATTACATAATATATGCAGTTGTTAATTCAATTCAGTTCAATTTATTTATTTATAAAGTGCATTTCATGCACAAGGTAGAACAAGAGGTATACATAGTTACAGTAAAAACAGTTATATAAAAATCAATTAGGAATCAATTGAAGAGTGCAAGTGCAAGTAAACAATCGTATGCCATCTTCACCACAAACTCATACATGCGCACCCACTCACGCAACCACACATGGACACATGTACACACGCACACACACAGTGTGCTTGTAAGGAATTACACATTCAGCTCCAAATGTACTGTATGGAATATTAGAGTCGTAGTACTTGAGACCAGTCTCAAGACCACTTTTACGTGGTCTTGGTCTTGTCTTGGACTCCACTGTATTTGGTCTCGGTCTTGTCTTGGACTCGGACATAGAGGTCTCAAGGGGGTTTGTGCATAAACCAAGCAGTGAGCTCATGCTCATCACAAAACCTTACATATAACGCAGCACTCCTAATATGTTACCTTGTATATATTTTCCTAAGGGCTGCGCCATTGTTCACGTATTGGTGTAACTTAAACACAAGTTAGACACGACTTAAACATGACTTTGTCTCAGTCTTGGTCTCGACTTGGTCTTGGTCTTGGTCTCGATACCCTCTGGTCCTAGTAGTGTCTTGGTCTCGGTTTAGGCAGTCTTGACTACAACTCTATGGAACATAAACAATATACCGTACTACATCAATTGTAGCAGCAGCAGCAGCAATATGTCTACGGGTTTTTGAGCGAGACACATACAGTAAACCTGAATGCTCCTGACGAGATGTTTTTCAGGAGCGGGAGTCCATGCAAGCTCCTGTCAGGAGTTGCCTCCTCCTGACATACTGTCAGTGTGCCATGATGTTGGTGCATGCAAAATATTCACTGTCAAGCATTTGGATTGGCACTGGGGGCTGGAAAAGTGGGATATGCAACGTACCACCTACAGTAGGTGTTTGTTGACTTTGTATCTTTATGTTATAATTAGATTGCTGGGATTTATCTGAACTCTTGGGATGATCCTTGGCACTTAATGACTGCATATGGCTCTGGATAACCAACCAAATGCACTGAGATTCAAATGTCATAAGTGCAGTATTTAGAAAGCCCTTCATAGGATGTATTGCCATTAGATAGTTGTTATATTAGCGGCAGCTTTTTCTCACAACAGTATGAAAGTAACAAGCCATGAATAAACACCAAATGTCATATTGGTGTCATATATGACATTAATCAATTCATCATATCAACTTTCTACATGTCTTGAGATTGGAAAAATGCTCAGAAAAGCATGAAAAACCCATGCAAACACCACATCGACAGGAATCTCTCTATTGCTAAAGGTGGTTACCACCTATGTGTTGATTCACAAGTTTTTTTTTAACATGCATGGCTTGATATATTTAAAGAGGTGATCTTTTATATGTACCTGATACATGTTTGTCATGGAATGTATGTGATTAATAGGAATGTATGCAGCCAAGCATTCACAAACGTGTGCATTGTAGTCTAACACACACACACACACACACACACACACACACACACACACACACACACACACACACACACACACACACACACATACACACACACACACACACACACACACACACACACACACACACACACACACAAAATAAAACACACTGATAGTCCGTTTTCTTTCCAGCAATTTGTCCAGATGAATGCCAAGTAGAGATGTTCTGGTGTGGGTGCAGGCGGGAGATGATGGATGGTATCTGGGTAATGTCTTATTTGTTGATCAGATCAATCAGAGCCACGGAGCAAGAGGATTTAATAACATTCCCTTCTGTGAAAGACAATCCTGACAGGGAGAAATGTACCATGAAACGTAATGCTCAGTGGATGGTAACACCTCTGCTCTGACACAGCCAGCCACGCACACTTATTAACTCACAACTCTCTCGTTCTTCTCTAGTTCTTTGCCGTTTTAACTTTCATGTTTTTGTTTTGTTGTCGTATTCTTTGACTTTAGTGCATCGTAGAATGAGTACAATGCTAGGGGTTTGGTTCTGTGTTCATTTTACTTCCCCCGCAGAGGTACGTGATGTGGAATGGAACAGAGGATCTCATGTAAACCCATAAGGCATTAAGGCGGACATGCCTGGACCTTCAACTACACCACATGTATTTTGATGTCTTTGGTTCTACGTGTAATAATATTGCAGCACATTTTAATCATCACCTCCCATGTTAAGTTCTCAACTCTATTTTCCCCCTTACTTGTTTAATTAAACATTTACATGGTCAAGATCTCGGGGGTCAGGTACCAGAGGGAGTTGAAATTTTGAAGCACATTCTTAGCCATGCAGAAGGTGGCATATTTTTTACATTGCATTTTTTTCAAGATTGGTTATAGATGCCGTTGGTCTCCTTTTCAAAGTTGATTAATTAGTTATTTTGATGTGCTAAAATAATAATCCATGACAAGCTGTGACTGTCTGATGGGCCAACCATCCCACAGAACACTGGTTGGCTTAGACAAATACTTTGAATGTCTTCAGAGCGGGATTTGAAAACAGTTATGAGATTGCAATGCAAAAAGAGAGTTTTCTCTGTCTTACCAAACTGAATACACCAAAAACATTTCAGCTGGGTTGTTTTGTAATTGTTACCAATGGGAACCAAACATTTGACCCACTGCCTTTCTGTTGCTGAGTGCCTCACTTTGCTATTGTTGCTATAATCCAATATTATCTCATATAATCATAGTCTTCCAGGTGGGTTAACACAACTCTGTCTTTTTGAGCTTCTTTAAAAATTCCTCGACATTCAGCCAGACAGACAGACAGACAGAACAGAACTGTATCATTTTGCCACCAATATCTTCATTCAAATGTGCATGTTGCATGTCAGTTAAGATGACTCTAATGAAAACCATTTCAGTTTATACCATCATCCCGGTGAGTGGAATGCCGAAATATTCTCCAACAAGACAAAGACGGGAGAATACTACAATGCACATTGGCAAAGTGGGACATTTAAAACATTGGCTGCTCTGCAGTCAGTCTCGGGTAATGGGTAACATTTTGAAGACCTTTACAAATAATCTCTTTATCCGCCTTGGCTGGCTTGGATTATAGCTTGCAACAAACGTAGTCATATCTGTGTGCGGTGAATATTTTTTTCGACAATGACAAGCTTTTAATTTTTGCTAACACAAAATTACACTGACAAGTTCCTTTTCATAGCACTGGATGCAACATGTTACCTTTTAATGGTAGTGATCTTGTAATGTAACAAGTGCCCTTTAAAATAAATGGGACCCAACGCTGTTTGTGCCCTTGGTGTAAACGGATTCATCTTTTTAAACCGGTTGTAGAATCCAGATATTTCCCTCATCTAAACAGGGTGTATTGAGTTGAGTTGTGTTACATGAGCTATTTTTGAATCCCTATGCCACTTTATATATCATGAATAATGCAGTTCTTATAATGGTGGCATTGTAGATTTGGTGTAATTATTTTTGTATTTCCGAAATGCAAAAAAAAATTAAATATCATGCCCGAGTTAATGTTATGCCGCCTCCAAAAACAGAAAAAGAAACCTCCATTCCATTTACATGGAATGGGAAAGACAGCTATGAAACAAAGCATCTAGAGTTGACACCAACATCTATCACGCCTGATGGGCCATTGCTCCAGTGAACAACCTTCACCATCTCTGTGTGAAGACAATCCAATAGGCTGACAGCTGAGAAAACAACCACTATGCAATGAACCAATACGAAAGTATTTTACTATCATCATAAAATGTATTCTGAAAATACACACATCTCTCACTCTTCTTTTCATTCTTCATGAGGGATTCCGCAACATAAACATACTACTTTTATCAAACAGTATGGGCGGAGGACTTAATTGTCAGTCGTAAAATATTCTCATCAACGAAGGTCCCTATCACCAACATCCACATGTACGTGTCCATCGGTTAAACAATAAAGTTAATCTCACTGTGGCTAACGCTGCTGACTAAAAGGTAATCAAACCAGTGAACATTTGGCTGCAAAAGGTGTCAATATTGTCAACAATGTCTATTTGTATCATATTCCAATTGATGCTACCTCAAGTAATTACATATAGCATCCATGGTGAATAACATGTTCTGTCAGAACAGACAGACAGACAGACCGTCTGTTCTGTCAGAATGTATACTGTCAGTCTGTATACAAGACGTGAGTTTATCCAGCAATTTTTCGGTCAGCTACACCTGCATGGACCATGAGTGACACACCCAGCCAGCGTTTCATTTTGCCTGCCTAACATTCACAGATTTGAGAAAATGTACACACAGTATTATACTATTTAGAGGTTTGATATTGTGCACTGATGCTTAAGGAGATGAATTGAATTGTATTTTAGGAAATAAAACATGCAATATAACCAATGACAAGGTTTAAGATCAACAGATCCTTATTTTTCATCACGTTTCATTCATATGCAGTTACATATTGAAGACAATATATTGCGACTGTTGTTGCAACTCCTATGTATGTGATTGCCCTTTAAATTATATATATATATATATATTGATTATAATGTAAAGCATCAATGTCAGTTGAACAACGCTAAAGGTAAAGCAACCGTTCAACAGGATAATTCCTCCCAGGAAATTTAAAAAGTAATACAATCAGACAATAAGACAAAAGTATATCGGTATTAGACGGTATTAGAAAAAAAACCCATCATTAAAATGTCATGTGTTAAAATTACATCTTAAATTAGCAGAATAGCAGATAAGGCTTTTGTCTAATCTGCTCTTCATTGTAATTCACAACCTGCACTGGTTCATTGTACTCTTTCACTAGAACCTACTTATATGATATAGAAAAAATTTCACAACTCACTTACAGTACACATACCATATGTATACAAGTTATCACCACTACCTGGCAGATAATATGGGCCCTGTTTAGAGTAATACGAGCAATGCTTGCACTCATTACACAGGTTAATAAAGTACATGCTTGTGTTCATGATTACTTTATTGTCAGGCATATTTTGACAAAGACTTTTTTTTAAATTATTTATTATTTTTTCAGAGGCAGAGCCAGTTGTGGTACAATACACCAATGAATTGGTGTTGCCCAACAATGCAGTTGTCTGTGGAATCAAGGCTGGTTAGTATGAAGCACATCAACTGACAGATTTCCTTCAGCTGAAGGTTTGTGGAAAAATCGAAACGACGGGTTTGTAGTGAAAAACGTGCCGAAGAGTGAAATACTCCCTAACACACACCAAATGAGGCCCATCGTCTTACTTTATCTGTCTCTCTGTTTCTTTCTTTCTCAAGAAATCTCTTCAGGATAAGTTTCTCAGTAACTTTCTAACATGACAAAAAACATTCCAGTTGTTTGTCTGAGCTATTCCGTTCATAGAGGAGCGATATTAGATAGGACATGTTTCTCCCGACCTTTTTACTTTTTTTCAGCCCCAAAATTGGCATCCACTGGTAGAGGCAAAGGAAGCTGAGACACCAAGGGCAGCTAAAAGGAGAACGAGCTAGCTTGGAGCAGCTTCCGAGGGATATCAGCAGTGATAAGAGCAGCCATGGGGCTTTCCCTGCACTTCAACTTGTCGGGGGTTCACAGATGCTTATCGTGCTTTCATTATCATGTCCCTTCTCTGTCCTCGAGGGACGCTCAGTCCTGTAGAGTGCATCCAACACGGTCTCCGTTTAAACCCCATAATCCTACGTGTCTGCTGAGTATTACCACAATGCTAGGTGCTCGCGACCAACCTGCTTGTCACGTCGCTGTGGCAGTGGTGTGTGTGTGTGTGTGTGGGTACAGAGACAGTTAAAGAAGGTTAATGTAAACAATATCAATATATATTGTCACGGCCTAAATGAATGAGGGCGGGGTTCTGTCACGGTCTGTCTGCCATGCCCCCACCTCATTCATTCAGGCCGTATTATAAACCAAGCTCTGACATGTGCTTTGTTCTCATTAAACATTTAACAGTAATATTCAGATGTATTTTGCTAAGGGGGTCATTTTTTCCATAGAGGCTTAGGGTGTGCAATGTAAGCCTAATCCTTAATAAACACGTTGCATGAGGCCATATACAATATAACAATTTAGTACCCCATTGAACTCATGTTGATGGAGAAGCCAGCATGTGTACAATATAACACTGGACAACAATGAACAAGACCAGAAGGCAAGAAGACAAAACAACAACTCAGGCACATATTTCACAGCCTTCCTTCCCGTACCCACATCAACAAAACATCATCAGGCAAATGAAAGACACTGAAATTGAAACCCATTCGGCAGACATACCCTTCTTGCAGAAGACATTACATATGCTTTGCTGTTGTGACTCCAGGGCATAGAACAATGTACTCCGCCCTCCTCCCTCCCCCCTCACCCCCCAAAAATACATGTAGGCCTAAATGATGTTCCCTCGCTCTAAGAAATACATTACTTACTGAATGATAAAGCAGCCAAAACAGCGACGGCAAGATGCAAGCTATTAACGTCGCGCACCGCACAGAGGGGTGGCAACGATACGAAGTAGGGGCATCCCAGCTGGAAGGGACTCAGTGTCGGCAGGAACCGCGTCACACACTCTGCTCGTTTGAGATGGGGGAGATGCTCTGTCTTTGATATCTTTTTTTGGCGTAGGGAGCTTTTGCCTCTGTATACATTAAGTCAGGGAGGATGTCTACTACCAAAGTAAATGCTGACCAGGCCAGCGGGGTGAAATCAGCACCATCGTCAGGTGTCACATGTAGTTGGACGAAGTTTTGATGGCAACGTAGATGTAAGAGAATACATAGACATGTATTCTTTTTTTTATGTTTAAGTCTAGCGGTGTTGCTATGTACTGCAGCTGCAAAGATTGAGCTTTTACAGGGATATTATTATATATCTGTGATTATTTTGACTTTGATTTAATTTAATTAACATTATACAGAGAAAGAGTCTAAAAATAAATGTTTGGTAACTCAGTGATTACACCTCCTTTTGGAATATTTTGAGTATTTTAAAGAACCTGCATTCAAATTAAATACATTCTCAGAAAGGAAATTATATTGAGTTGTTGGTGTATTATTCATACGTTCACTTTGTGAATGGGGTAACTAACCTTCTAGCGATAAGATGAATTAGGGCTACTCAGCAACGGCCAATTGAAAACAAGCATCTTCTGTGACTCCTAAGCAGAGAATTACACCACAATTGCACCAGATCATTCATCGTATGAGTGCAAACACACATTTTTATATAGTAACAACAGCAACACACTCTGACCTACACTGGCACTGAACGGAGCTTGGAATACTGTGGAAAAACTGCAATTAAAAGCATATTCAGCCTGTGCGAAAAGTAGTAAATTATCATATTTCTCCATTATTCACATGCCTGAAGCAGTCATTTTAACAATGAATGATGTACTCAAAGCACAGGCGTATTAGCCCAGTCAGATAGGACTTTAATTGTGGTGATTTGTCAACTACTTAGTTCAACCCAAACATAATTAAAAGTCCTTCAACTAAGTTGTCGTCATTTCTGTTTTATCCACAAGCCCCGCACAATGAACCGGAACACTTTCCAATGCAAAATGAAGACAGTGTGTATGTGTGTGTACATATATATCACAATCATCGTGTTTGTTCGAAAGTTCATCATGAGTTAAGGAATTATGTATTCTAGCAGTGAGAGTTATGCAGGGGAAGAAGCTCTACGGTAAAAGACTGAACATTTGTTGCCATGGCAGCCAATGTTAGCCTGCAGGTAGTCAGTATTCCTTGTATTCAGCAGGTAGTCAGTATTCCTTGTATTCAGCAGTTAGTATTCACAGACCTGTTGTCCTAAGCCTCCTGTTGCGCCGCATCCCACATGGCGGCTTTGACGCGCTGTTATACGCATGCAAACGAAGACCGTGCTCTAAACCCTGCCTTTGTTTCTTTATTCCACTTCCATCCTGCAGTGTGAAAGTCCGTAGCCAGCCGTGTGTTAATTGGACTCGTCACGTGTTGTTTGATATCTATTAGCTCGATTTTCAAATTAAAATACCAAGATGATGTCATCAAGACCGTGAGGCTACTCGTCAACCCATTCCCACAACAGTTTCCCCCCTCATTCATCTGTGTTGAGATCAGAGTGTACAGGCCGCTGGACGCGAGGTCGTTTGTCACCACTGTTTACATATTGGAACATGACGGATTGGCGCGCAGGAGAGTAAGTGTGTTAGGGATATGAAGTACCCTCTACAACCCCAGATCTCACACATAATGCATTTATTTATGGAGATGAGTCTAAAGAGACAGCCCACACCCATCATGTTGGAGAAAAAAAACCCTAGAGTAAAGAGGTGAAGGCACCAGAGGAAATGGATGGCGTATACATGGTGATTTGTTGCTCTGAGGTAAACACAACCCCTGCGCCACATGATTTGTCCTTAATTTGAACAGGGTGGAAAAAATAAAATAAATAAAACAGGAGACTTGTTTTGCAAATAAACTTTCGTAATGTTATGACAAAAATAAATACAGATTTGCGATCGTCGTAGCATATCTCAAGATCAAATATCTATATCTGGTAAAATGTACAAATGTTGAGGTGCTGGCAAGGAGCAATGCACTGAAATACACATTAAAATAGTAATCTGTAATAATGATACCAGTGTAGTTTTTGCGTTGCATATGCTTCTCTCCTTATTTTTCCGTCACACAATGGCACACACACACACACACATACACAAATACATGTGTGTGTGCACTTTATGCGGGCAAATGTGGGTAGGTGCGTGCGCACACACACACACACACACACACACACATCTCAGTGAAAAAGTGGAGCCTGTCTGCCTCTCTCATTTTCCGACTAATCTATTTTTGTCATGGCTGACTGCTTGGGACCAACTTTTCTCATCAACTCTTACATGGCGCTTGGCTTTCAGAGAGACAGAGGGAGGGGGGGGGGTCTGAGGGGGGGCTGGGGCAGTCATGCTGTTTTAGCGAGAAGGAGAGGGGGACGCAGGATTGTAGCTTGTAGGTCACATTCAGGGCTTAAGGCTTGTGTGTGTGTGTGTGTGTGTGTGTGTGTGTGTGTGTGTGTGTGTGTGTGTGTGTCTGTGTCTGTGTCTTAAAAAATGTAGGCAGCTGAATAGGGACTGACAATTGTAACAAGATCCCTTCACCTGCATGCTTTATTTCATGCATCTCGACCATTCACTCTTCACCTCGGAACACGCGTTGCGTTGCTAGTGTGAGCCTATGGAGCGGTTCATTTGTGAAACATCTGCAGGGTATACTGAAGACCTGCCGCTCCACTCTGCATGCTCCTGTGCAGAGTTTTTTGGGGGGTGTGTGTCGTGGCAGCGCTGGTTTGATTGGCAGATGGCCATACGGACAGAGCAAACGCAGATGCGCGCTCCGTGGGGTAGGGGCCGAAGACATGTCCCAGAGCGCATTTAGAGTTGAACAATGGCAATCCGACGTGAAGAGCATACAATGTAATGCCAGAGAGAGTATTGGTGTAACCAGGTTGCAATAATGAACTCAAGAATCACAGGAAAAAAAACCCCACAAAGATAGATACATAGATACACACTTATGCATTTTAAAGGCCCATCTTGGGAAGGGCATAGATGCTGTGGTGTGTGGCATTGGTTTATGCTACATACTTGTCTCTATACAAATAAACATTAAATAAATAAATAGGCCTGCCTGACTCCAGGAATTGGTCACCTTTTTGATAGTGGAGTGGCCTCAGGCACTCGTGCTAAAGCTGGTAGAAGGGAAGAGGGCCCAAGGTCGATTCCAGAGGCAGTGAACTCAGGAGGAAGCTTTAGAAGTTCTTTGCCAGCATCAGGGCAAGCCAGCCCACTATCCATTACATTGGGTTAGAGCTCTCCCATCGTTGTAGTAAATGTCACATACAGAGTACTTCAGAGTGCACGGGTACAACTCCTGATTCAAGCTCTGCCATGCCTTTGCTTGAGGAGAATAAGACAGGAGCTACTACACTACAGCTACACCATAGGATCGTTTAATCTCCAATGAGATGTTTTTGGATACAAAAGAACAATTTAAAGGCACGGTAGTACTTCAGTGTTATTCTATGTTTAGCTGTCCCATCATAGTCAATTACACTTCTCCAGAATGAATGTGAACCTAATTTGCTCCTGCACAGATAGTACAATTATCTAGCACTTGGAATAAACACTGAAAGTCTGACGCAAGTCTCACCGTAGGTGGGTTTTAATTATTGTATTTTCTATTGTAGAACTTCCACTGACAGCTCATCTGAAGATATGCTGACAGACCAATTTAAAGAATGCCTACAGTATGTATGCTATACATGTCTGATACATATTCCAAAACAGTCTCACGGCAGTTTGTGAAATAGTCACGAAATGTAATCTATTGATTCGTAAACATGGACACGAATGTTCCACTATGAACATGAGAGATTCAGGAGCATTATTTGCCAACTGTAAAATGCACCAAGATGCATAATTGCAAAGACATGAACATGAAGTACAAACACTAATATGAAATAATATTGGGTATGCACACGTGGAAATGTGTGGTCCTGTCACAACAACTTGTGTTTTGACTCTTGGCATATCTCTGTGCTTTCACTTTACACATCATCATAAGAAAATAAAAAAAACCTACCAAGACATCCCTTAACAGCCACGACGTCAAGTACAACATGTGCCATGAGTTCTATTGCCTCACCTGTCTGATTTGGGGCAGGTCACCATAATCCAGACTACAGTGGGTTGAGCAGGAACGCTATTCTCTGGATTGGAGACCCAAAGTGCACTCAACAGATTCAACAGGAAAAAGAGAAACGAGGCACTATTCAGATGAGCAGACACATTTAGTTTTTCTGGAAGCAGGCCCTTTGATCAATTGGCAAGAGATGGCATCTCGCTCTGAACAATGTCTTCAGCGAGATGCTTGGCGTCAGTGTTAATTGTATTAAGTGCCAAATCAATACACGTGAATCAAACGGTTCTTAGTAAAACACAGTCAACGATGCACTTGAACAGTTTAACTATTGTGGAATGCGTGGTAAACAAGCAGGTGTGCGAACCAAAGCCAAGGCTGTATCATCTGCTGCTCAAAAGAACAGTGTTTAAAGAGATGTTGCATAACCAAAATGTCACTTTCATTATCCAAACACTCAAATAGTCCCCAAAGGCTTTGGAGAATCACATGTCTATTTAGGGGCATTATTTGTAACCGGAGGGTGGCCGGTTCGAACCCCGACCAGTGCGCACGGCTGAAGTGCCCTTGAGCAAGGCACCTAACCCCTCACTGCTCCCCGAGCGCCGCTGTTGCAGGCAGCTCACTGCATCGGGTTTAAGTGTGTGCTTCACCTCAATGTGTGCTTCACCATCACTGTGTTCTAAGTGTTTCACTAATTCACGATTGGGTTAAATGCAGAAGACCAAATTTCCCTCACGGGATCAAATGAGTAATTCTTCTTATTCCTTATTATCTAGAGAGATCTAGAATTATCTAGAAACATATTTTCATATTTTTATTTTTACATTTGATCTCATCCATTGCAATAGTCCATTTACTAAAGCACACTGGTCGAGACATAGTCAATGCGTCTAGGCCAAAACATCTTCGCTGGGAAATAGAAGAATAGTTGTGATGCCAATTATAAATCTTTTCTCTAGACTTCTGAAATGAATGAACACTGGGTTACACTAAAGCATTCAAGCAATAAGCCACGAGAGGATGCGTTTTACAGGGGATTTAGGCCAGCTAGGGGGTGTTGTTCAGCACGAAGCGAAGCAACGTTCCTTAAACCAATATAGTAAAAAAAATAGCAATATTGACAAAAAACTATATTGCTAAAAGCTAGATTGTTCCTCAAAAAAACAAAAACTGGTTGCCAAGCCGTACAGGCTAGCCTACTTTGAGATTGTCGCTATGCAACCACAGGTGTGTGTTTATAGAGTGTTTTACAATGGTTTTGATCAGAATCAAGGACCAGAACTATCTGTTTAAAAGGTATGACAATGCTGTTTATTTTTCTTCAAAAAAGCAAAGAAAATTTACATCTGAGAATTGATGGGGCGGTGGTGGCTCAGTGGATAGAGTAGGTGGACAGAGCGGGTCACCCACCAACCATAGGGTCGGTGGTTTGATCCCCTTGATTCCCCTGCTCCAACTGTCTGCATGTCAAGGTGTCCTTGAGCAAGACACTGAACCCCAACTTGCTCCCCGGGCTCCTACATACATAGCAGCCCACTGCTCCTGTACCATAGGATGGGTCAAATGCAGAGAACTTTGTTCCCATTTCTAAAACATACAGAGAATTACCAAAGTTGAATCTAATCTAAAATGGGGGTCCTACTTGAAATGTATATTTCCACTTAAGCTGTGTCTTAGTTTGTAAATCTGTGAATGTTGCATTTATATTTTGTGCATGTGCTTTCGCAGCCACACGTCTTAACAACCTAGGTTTTAACAACCAGGCTCCTCTGGCTTAGTTGATAGCACTGCTGGGATGCTTTGAAAACACTGACACAGTTGGTTAGAGATCACACAAACACACACACACGCTTATCTCCAACATCTTTCCTCTGCAGGGCCCATGGTAAGTGAAGCCGCTGCTTTACATTTATCTTCATAATGACTGTGTCATCGCCTCTGCTCGGTGAGGAGTCACCCTCTACACCAGCCGCAGACCTCCCACACTCTTCGGCCACAAAACTACTCACTGCTCCTCTTCTAACGCTCCTCCATGCACCCTGCCCTCCAAAGGTCACTCATGAACTTGCATTTATTATCAATCTCCCAGATTGTTAGTAGCCGCACAAGCTAGCTTTCATAGAGGGTTACACATAGTGGGCATGGTGATATGTACACATGTTTTTTTTTCAGGGTTTCAGCTTTGGCCACAATAGCACAAGCAACAGTTAACTACACAAGAAGGACGACCAACATGTGAGCCTTGTTACTCTACAAAGTAATAGCACTGAGATCCCTTGTGGAGAGCAGATGTTCCTACTCAGCCACATGATGCTGTAACAGCAGTGCTTCAAAAACAACCATCTTAAAGTCAAGTCTTTGTGCGACGCCCAGCTGCTCCATCTCAGGCCACCACCTCCATGTGAAGCCATGGAGGACATGCCCTGCTGGACATGCACTGTGTCTCTCCCTTCCCTTATGATGAGTATCACTCTCTATGGTACTTTATTTTAGTATCCGATAATTGTACTTCCGTCCTTTTCGTTAATTCTATTATTAACATTTTATTTGCCCGATTGTTGAGTCATTGCTTCTTATTCCCATGCAAGTTTGTGACTCAGCGTCATCTATTACTCTCGACATGATTGGTCGGTTGGTTTTCTTATATTGTTCAATTGGGCTCAGTACTTTAAAATAACATAAATAAAAAGCTAGCTTTGGCAAAGCCTAAAGAAAGGAAGTTATAGTTATTGTAATATGTGTGGCTTATGAAGCCACTTGGCTACAGGTTAGCTCACAAAATTATCCAATTTTTATATAGTTTTTTCTTTTCATGTGCTCCTCAAAAATAAAATGTTTTGAAGTCAAAGTTGCACATGTATATCATAATGTGATATTGATATGACCCCTCACCTGAGTGATGGCTAACAGTAGCCTTGTAGTATATAAGAAACATTCAGTGTGTGACGCTAGTAAGTGTAATACATAAGAAAGACAACTATTAACATAAAAGCGTACACATATATGAATATTAGTTGGTATAACTATAGTATGTTCTAATCTATGCAGTTATTAATATTTTGGGCTATATTGAAGTGATCCATAATGCATGCTCCTATCATTCTGGCAGAGCAGCTAACTTATTGCTAGTAGCTTAAGCCATGGTTCACAAACAGAGTGCAGAGTTGTCAAAAGTATACAAGAGAAAATATCAAATGATGTGACAGATGCTGATCACATTGTCTGCTGTATTGCAACTTGTTCTTATTCATAAATGTGAAATATAATGATTGTGTTATTCCCGTGCAGTCTGAGTGTTTGATTGTGTATTCTTGTGTGGTGTCAGAAAATAAAATGGTAAAAACGCCTTCAATCCTCAATGAATAACAAAACATATTAATGTTTGAGCTGAACGTATGACATCATACAGCTCATGTCAGATAGATTTTGTCTGCAGGACTGGAACCAAAGGCATGGGGAAAAACAATAATGGCCACATACTGTCTGGTGAAGAATTTTTAAAACATATCAGTGCTTCGTGGTCGGGGGTAAACAGGAATGAAGAAGTGTATTTTGGTAGCAAACACTGAGAAGAATTGATCATCACAAATCCATTTGTTGTGAGGTGCCTCTATGCCATTTGTATTCTAAGGAGTGGGTTGCCCTTCCACATAACTCCATGACTAATCAGTATAGAACCAGCAGCAGGCTGTTAACATTATATCACATTAAATTCAACCCCAGAATTCAGAGTCCATGAAAAACACATTAACTCGGTCACAAAAAAAAAATCATACATCGCACAGAAAATCATAAAATGATCTGTTGTCCAAGTGTCCCATGGAGGCCTTTTTCTACACGCCCCAAATAAAT
Organism: Urophycis tenuis; assembly: GCA_036785325.1. Taxonomy (NCBI): domain Eukaryota; kingdom Metazoa; phylum Chordata; class Actinopteri; order Gadiformes; family Phycidae; genus Urophycis; species Urophycis tenuis. Next base: position 10,285,582 of record JAXIVH010000008.1, read on the forward strand.
GAGAGCCACCCAGTAATTGTACTCAATCCCAGTTAAAATCTTAATGTGAAGACACAGTCTTGTTCCTTCTGTGGTTCGGTCTGTGGCTGCTATTCTATAAATAATGAATAGAAGTCAGATATACAGCATACATGAAAATATATGAACATCAAATGTGAGATTCAAAACAATTATAGTGGCCTCGATTCACAAATCGTGCATGCGTCAGACACACAACTTGCGGTTACGTGTTTACAAGTCCTAGCGTAACTTCATCATCTCACCACCGCGTGTTGTTCTTGTGATCGCTGCATGGTCGACGAACCCTATGGACGAACCATAGACTGTATATAAATATGGACAAACCCTCCGTGACGTCACCCATAGACATTCTTAACAGCGGAGATGAAGCCTAAAATTGAGCTTCTGGGCGCCGCCATCTTGGACATATCAGTCTGTGTTCTAAGCCCGCCTACCTCCGGCCAGACCAATCAAAGCCTCGAATCCGTGAAGGTCATGCCGTGATTACAGATGACAGCTGCCAATCAAGTTGACCACGCCCTTAATTATTCATAAAATAAATCCTTCTCTGTGCATTAAAATAATGGATTCTAAAAAAATTCACCCCCCTCACAGTTGTTATGGACTCGAACACTACTGAAAGACACCAAAACGGTTTTTTGAACCAGGCTGTAAACATGTTTATTTTGGCTGTAAAGTTGGACATTTTAACATGGGAGTTGACTCCTTTCTGCAGCCAGCCTCAAGCGGCCAGTCGAGGAACTGCAAGTTTTTGCACTTCCGCATGGGCTTCATTTTTCAGCATGGAATGTTGCCGCTTGGGACGAACCCATTAAACGGGAATATCCTAATGTCCTTCTGTGATGCTTTACATAACGTTGTATCACCACCTACTGGCCTGGCATGCTCATGTACCCAGGTACATAAAAGTGGCAAACCCATGATTTGTGCTATAGGCATGGGCGTACGTTTGGTTTGAAATGTGCTGGGGACAGAGACGCATTCGGAAGTGCATTTTCAGAAGTGCTGGGTACAATGACGCGCATTCATTTTTCCCCCTTTCGCGCAGGTCATGTTAATTAATAAAAATGTATACAAAAATGTGATGATGACACACACGCACACGCACACACACACACACACACACACACACACACACACACACACACACACACACACGCGATGTTTTGACTATGCTCACGCACAGAGCTCTAATACTTTTCATTGGATAATGTGATTCAGATGGGTGCATTTCATGGCCGTGTCTACCTGCTGAATGTAACCGCTGTGAAACAATCGGGAAATAACGTTTCATTTCTCTGATTAACGGCTTTATCGAGACCGGCGCTCGCTCTCTGTTATTGTTACTCTATGTCTCTCTACCAAAGTGCTAGCTCTCTCTCCGTCTCTCTCTCGTCATCGGACACAAACCAAATTAAATGTTGTTTCTATTTTGTGTAAATTAGGTTAATGCTTTTGTGTTTTCTTGTATTATCAGTTCAACTTGTTGTACTTGCCTGAGGAAATCGTGGATATTGTAACGTGTTAGGGGAGTGTTTCCCAGAATGCATTGCGACATTCTGGCATTCTGTGTCATTACATGTTATTGCTATTAGAGAGGGTTTGGAGGCGAATGTTCAGGACATGTTGGGTTGCATTTCACTGTTTCATTACGTTCACTTTGTTGTTTTTGGGATGAGTCAGGGAGCACCATTACTCAACGCACTATGGCATCTTGTCATAGCACTACCACTCCGCTTGTGACCCTGTCATACTAAAGCGACTTGTAAGAGCGTAGTTCTTCTCTCTTCGTCTAGCTTGACGTAACTCAGACTGCATTTACTGACATAGTGGTGAAAGACACCGGTGCGAGTCCCACACGGGGGATTCTTTCATAAAAAGTGGTGGGTACAAAATGACTCATGACGAAAACTGGTAGGTACGCGTCCCCACCGTATTCTACGCGCCTGGCTATAGGCCTATGTGACACCTTCGTTTGTCCTACGACAACACCCCTTGGAAAAGAGTCTATTGTATATGCAGATGATCGATATTTACTTCAATGATATGTCAAGGATCTAAGCAATGAGCAATATATACATAAATGGTGCTTTGCTGATGTTAGAAATGTGTTGTTTGTTACCCCCCACTGAGAGGCTGCGGAGTCTCCCTAGAGGCAAAACTAAACAGAAAATAGAAAAAAGTCTCTCTTCCAGAAAAAATCCACCAATAGCATCTGCCACAACGTTTGTGTGGCTTTGGAATACATTAGGACCATGGGGTGGTGGGTGGTGGTGGTGGTGGGGTGGGGGGGGGGGGGGGGGGGGGGGGGGGTTGTGTGGAGTGTGCCTCGCTGCCTAATACTGGCCATGCTTGCCCAGCCATGAGAGACCAGCATCAGCACTGCTAACAGGCTGGGGCCAGACCAGCTTTCACAATGGATGCACTGCAGCCCTTTCTCTCATCATGCCTTGGCAATATTTTCTTTTTAGTTTTTTTTTTTAACGGAAAAGTATGAAAAAACAGTGGTTGTATGTATGCAAAAAGCGTGGTTGTTTACTATTTTGCTATAACCGAAGCAAGCACATGTACATACACACACACACACACACACACACATATATATATATATATATATATATATATATATATATATATATATATATATATATATATATATATACATACACTGTCAATACCATCAAGGTTAGGAGGGACCAGAGCCAAGTCAGGTTATTTTGGATAACATCATATCATACGCCTTAAAGGACTTGACAGACTCCCATTGGTCACCCTGAACCCTAAAGCCTCAAAAAGGGGAAGGAAAGAAAATTCAAAATCAATCAAAACCATTGGGGAGAGAAACATTCAGAGCAAACTAATTTAATGGGATGGCTAGCAATGCAAGTTTAACATAACAACTTAGATTGATAGTGTCATACAAAGATTCTATTAACATGGCCAAGCCTTCTTTCTTACTGTAATTACCTTTTATTTCCCCTGGTGTTCTCATTGCAGCTAGGTTTATTTAGAAATGTGGTAGTGTGGGAAAGGAGTGTTTGATTTACAATTAAATTAGGTTGCAGAGAACATACAATGCACAAGTAGTTCCATGAGCATTTCCTGTTAATTCATCCAATCGCATGCCCCACTGCATAAAATGTATATGGGGTTAGTATTTGGTTGCACTTTTGTGGAAATCTCTGTTAAGGGGTCACTGACTAAGTGTATACTGTATTCTGCAGTATAGTTTTATTCATTTTGTTGTCGCTAAAGGGAGGATCTAAGATGCAGAATAAAACACATTGTCAAGCCCACCTCACCTCAACCCCCACCTCCCTTTGCGTTCCACTGGTTGACATCATCCATCATTATAAGGCTCATTATCAACATGTTTTGGTGGGCTGTCATTAGTGCTGGCTAACATGTTGTGATTGATGTGGTTTGGCAGTGATAAAACTGCCACTTGAACCCCACCATTAATCTCGATTTTGTTTGGTATTTTCCTGGGCCCCTTATTTTCTTCTCCAAGCCATTGCCTTTAAAAAACTAGGTTATGGGTATGGCAACAAAAAGAAAAGGAGGAACCATTTTTACATACATAAACTGAGTTTATCTTGATGAAGGTCCTGCACTACTCCACTTATTGTGAGTCATGCTCGAATTTGGAGTCACCCATTTCCACACGAGACTCACTTCAGCATGCAAGATTGGATGCTGTATTTATAAAACCACCACAGTCTCTTATTATATTCCAAAATATCCTGTCTCCCACCTCGGGTGACACTGAAAATGCTGCATCACGTTGCCATCAGCATCACATCAACTTGCCGTATACATGTTCCACAGGGAGATTCACAAAACCCTGTTTTGTACCTTTAAAGAATCAATGTACAAGTAAAAGTGGTGAGTCGATGCTAGCTAGTGTTAGCTACCGAGATTTGAAGCTCCAAACTTTTTAATTTTGGATGGAGCCTTGGGACGCGTCTTCCATTTATTATCACAACAGCGTTTCCCTGCCAAATGAAAGAGTTGACAGACTGCTCATTAGACGCTGATGTCTCCACTGGATGACCAATGGCTGCTATTGGCTTCTAACCAAAACACCTTACTCTGTCTTTAACCTCCTGGAGGAAGCTCCAGGTTCATCATGACATTTACTGGTGTGCAAAATGTTGTAGCAACTAGTGGTGAGGGTGCAGATTGTAACCAACTGAATACCCTGAATACGCCCTCCCTCGCTCACCCCTGCCTTTCCAATAATATGGTGCCAGTAAGTATGCAAAATTATGCAATTGTCTATGACAGCATGATCCTAGATTTATGAATGAATTTATACTTTTTTTTCTGTAAATGTAAAACCATAGGTCATAGCTTACCAGAAGGACGTTTTAAATTGAACTCAAGTGTTTGTTGCAATTTTTTCCCACAACAACTAAATGAGTACAATTCATGGAGTTGAGTGGCACTGTACACAAATGCCGCAAAACACATACATTTAAATAAATAAATCAGTTGAACCAATCAGAATTGGGTATCTTTGCCAAGGTCACCATGCACGCTGTTAATGTTGTGGAACATGGTGGATGTAAAAGCCTATTTACATTTCTAAACATTCCTCCTATTGCATCCATAGTGGTAAACTACATCATATGATTTGAGTCTACAATAGACATATGATCATCGGTGTCTGTTATATGTATTGGCCATTTATCTCGATAGCAGTCAATGTTGTATCGCAACACTTTTGTTTTGCAGACTTTAGTGTAACGCCATGGTGTGTGTGGATATGTGGAATTCCATGTCACCAGTAATTGATGTTAATACTTGTCCCAGAGAGGGTTTGGCTTCTCGGACGCTTATCTGTAATGCCATGCTGTGTGTGGATGTGTGTAACTCCATCAGGCCAACGCATACGTGTCTGAGAGAGGGTTAAGCTTCTAAAACCCTTACAGTATGACGGCAAAGTGTGTAGCACATTTCATATCCAACATCACTAATTGTAACACTCCTCCACAACAACAATACTAAATAAGTACCACAAATGGGTTGTATGGTGAAAATGCCCCCTCTTTCCTGCTGCACAATCTCCTCCTCCTTGAGGAGATTGTGCAGCATTTACAGACCTCTACTTTTGCCTTGATACTTATTGAGTTTAAGAATGTTGTAAACGTAAAACTGTGCTTGCCTGACTTGCGGCGTGCAAGAAGGCCTTCACATGTACTGTGTCTGCCTAGAATAGCCTGCAGAAGGGCCTTAAGCTACAGGACCTAGTCACTCTTCTCATCTTTTTTTAAGGGAGCACACACTATCGGAAATTGTAGATGTAGAATTTATCTATTTCCCAGCCAAGGACGGAAAGGGAGTTGGCGGAAGGTCTGACGTGAAGATTCTGGCGACGACTAGAATTAATAAGAATTAGAATTAATAATAAAACAATGAAACAAACCTTGATCTGACTCCATATATTGACACTCTACCACCTTGTGTGGTTAAAGCACTAACTATGACCGATTACCTCACGAGGCAGGCTAACCCCGCATGATTGTAGGTAATTGAAATGTCTTTCCCGATCCTTTGAGTTCCCCCACATAGATGAATACCATGCCCCTTCACCCCCTACTGGATCTTAGGCAGAATACTATTACTAGTACTAGTATTATTCATTGATACTGAATCCTAGGTGAGCATTGGAGAGGAAATGCAGTTAATGATCCTGGGTTCCTCTGCAGTCTGTCAACAAAAGACAGACCCCACGTATATCCCCACATCAAAGATTTGCCACAAGATCCCGGCTAGGAATTTTACAACCCTACATAGACTTATACCTGTATGATTCTTTTACTGTGTTGTGTGTTGTGTTTTATCAATGTTTTAACCAAGCGGCAACATTCCATGCTGAAAAATGAAGCCCATGCGGAAGTGCAAAAACTTGCAGTTCCTCGACTGGCCGCTTGAGGCTGGCTGCAGAAAGGAGTCAACTCCCATAGACACCCATGTTAAAATGTCCAACTTTACAGCCAAAATAAACATGTTTACAGCCTGGTTCAAAAAAACGGTTTCGGTGTCTTTCAGTAGTGTTCGAGTCCATGACAACTGTGAGGGGGGTGAATTTTTTTTAGAATCCATTATTTTAATGCACAGAGAAGGATTTATTTTATGAATAATTAAGGGCGTGGTCAACTTGATTGGAAGCTGTCATCTGTCATCACGGCATGACCTTCACGGATTCGAGGCTTTGATTGGTCTGGCCGGAGGTAGGCGGGCTTAGAACACAGACTGAAATGTCCAAGATGGCGACGCCCAGAAGCTCAATTTTAGGCTTCATCTCCGCTGTTAAGAATGTCTATGGGTGACGTCACGGAGGGTTTGTCCATATTTATATACAGTCTATGGTTTTAACTCATTATTCATTATTGCTGCCCTTGAAACCTTTCGTATGGCCTTCTAGCAAAAAGGCCTCCAAGACTTCAGAGGGGTCGACGCTATCTTATGGAGCTGTAATTTGAGGGCGGTAAGCATCACCTGGGCATTTCAGCTGGTTGATAGCTTCAGCAGCTGATGGGAGTGACTTGAGGCTGTCATCAAAATAGAAGTTGCACTCTACAAAAGTGTTTGGTATCCATGCCATATTTGCTTGTGCCAGGTTGTGCTTCATGATTGAGACCATAGATGGCTTCTGCTGGTGAAGGGCTGCAAATACTGTACATGGACTTTAATCCTTTACTCAACAATGTTGTTGCTGTGTTTTTTGTTTTTGAATCATATGAAGTGCAGGAAGTCTTATTGTCTCTGACAGTGAAATTGTGAAACATGCTCAAAGTCCACTATCACAGCCATTGTTTCTCTTGGGAAGCTCAGCAAGACTCAGACTCAGTAATGGTGGAGCTCTCTCTGCCTGGTTTCGATCGAGTGCCTTGCAATGTCATACATACCAGTCTAGCCATCAGTATGCAGCTGCAATGAGGCTTAGTCAAAAGAGTGCAAATGACCAAGGGCTTGGTGACAAACTGCTGGTGTAGGCCTTTAAGGCTGCTGCACTTTGTGTTTGTGGTTGTCCCTCATGGTGCATTGACAAACCACTGGTGTCGCCCTTTCAGGCTGCTGTGCTGCAGTAAAACATTGTTCTTGGGTAACAAGTGAGAAACTCTGCTGATAAGACCAGGGACATGCATGTCGGATTGGACATCAGGTGTGATGAGCGGCAATATAGATGGCACAATTAGTGGTGTTGGATATCACAGGTGCGCTGTGGGCGTGGCCGTATTCACATATACTTACGATACATATAATAACTATTGAAATGTAACGTAACAGAATACATTTGCTTTCCAAGATACAAACAAAGGAATGAGAGAAGCTGGAGCTGTAAGCTGACCGCATGTAAAGTAGTAACTAAAGAATTTCCTGAGAAAGTAAATATAAATAGAGTGGTAGTATAAGAAGAGTAAATAGAGTAGAGTAAACGTGATCATGTGACTGGCTAATGTCATACAGGTATTGAGTGTGTGTGCAGTACATAGAATATGCACAAGGGAATTAATTGTCAGGTGCATTCTCATATAAGTTGGCCTCCACTACTCAGCACAAATGGAGACCAACTTTGACTTCCATTTGTTGTCCAGTGCAGTTTGCTTTCACACAAATTAAATGAATCTGATTATTAATATTATTAACACTGCTTTCATTATTTAGATTGCTTTAGTACGGAGTGTAAATATCCTACATATTTCTAACTTTAATTTGGTTTGACAAGATTTATATGTAATAGATAAACAGCTGTTTATTTAGTTGTTTTTAAATAACATCCTTTGTGTCGATTTTCAACACAATTGCATGCAACACGGCGAAACACACTGAAAAAAAAGTGTTTTCTACATTCTCTGCTTCATGCTAACATGAAAGACGTCTTTTGGTCAGTCCAAGTGTTCACCATCATATCTCTATTAATATCTATGACAGCGGCAATACGTGTAACAATATGCACTAGTGTTTGTGGAGTGCAGCGGTGGGCACCATAGAGCACTGGTTTACAAACATACAGTATGTACTTTGTATGTGAGTATGGTCAGACATACAGCACATGCTAAGTTACTTTTCAAAGAAAACTTGTTTCTAACAGTAAGGCTCAGTCTAGCATTTCTTTGCAGGTGGCAGAATGCCAAAGTCATGTCTGATGATTTTTTTCAACTTTTACAATATTTTAATTGGCAATAAAAAACACAGGGTTGAATTGTTGGAATGTGAGCGCAAGGTCAGGAGCATTTTCTCCCATGCATTTTTGACTGTGGCCATCCATGTTTACCTGTCGTGTTTGTGGTCGACATGGGCCACGATCACCCAACCTGGACTAACAGCAGACTAACACGCTTCCTCCCGAGGAAAACCCTTTTTGCTTCCCTTTCTTTGTCCGCCGTTGACTGCGCCTGTCTTTGTGAGATGGATTTATCCGCTCACCAGATCATTTAAGCGTTGGCCTCACTCCCATACAGGGTTAATCACGGAAAACTAGTTCCCCTGCGTCGGCACACAAGTGTGCAGTTAGTAGTTCCGTGTGTCCTGCAGTGGTTCCATTTTGCTATCCTGGCTTCATCCACCTGCTATCAATGCTTCTTCATCATCATCATCATCATCATTGTCACCAGCAGCTGCATGACCTAAAGAGATCAGTACCCAACACTTTGGACCAATGAAGAGTTTCAGTCAGCTCACCATATCATTAAATAATTTAATTAATGTCCGTTAACAACAGTTCAATCCCCTCATACAATACAATGTAATTCAATACAGTTAACAACAGTTCATTCCCCTCATACAAGACAATGTAATCCAATACAACAGCAATAATCATGTTTACTACACAGTCTTCGTGGTACTGTATGCTGACAGCACACAGTCTACACATATGTACAGTATAGTACAGTATAGTAAACTGACATTACACAGTCTACACATACGTTCAGTGCAGTAAACTGACATTACATAGTCTACACATATGTACAGTATAGTAAACTGACAGTACACAGTCTACACATACATACAGTACAGTAAACATTACATAGTCTACACATACGTTCAGTACAGTAAACTGACATGAAATAGTCTGCACATACATATAGTAAACTGACAGTAGGGGCGGCAGTAGCTCAGTGGATAGAGTGGGTGGACAGAGCAGGTCGTCCACTAAACCGTAGGGTCAGCGGTTCGATCCCCTTGATCCCCCTCCTCCAAATGTCCACTGTTGAATTCCACAAATGTGCTGATTGTAAGTCTCGTCTGCTGAATGCCCCTTTACAGTAGACAGTCTACAGTCTAGTAAACTGACAGTACCCCGCCTGCTTATTTATAGACATGAAATAATGAGCATTTATATGGTCAGGAAGAAATGGGGGTGCTACATGCCCCAGGCTGTGGATGGGTGTTACGAGACCATGTTGGGAGAACATTACCATATCTTGCAGAACCCTGACACCATCAATGGTTCACAATAGGCTACGGTCATATTAAGAATGCCAAAGTAGTCAATCACAACCTGACGGCTCTCCATCAAAATATCTTTCAAAATTGTAATCCACAAGCAAATTCCATTGAATATGTTTCTAACTTCAGATGGGTTTATTTCTTAGTTTAACAACAAGCGCTGGCTGCGACCACTTTGCAGACCTATTTTAGAAAGTCAATTGCTCAGAATATATACACATACAGTGTATATAGTGGCTAATACCAACCCTTTTAAATGTAGTGTTGTACTAACTTCAGTGTATTGTCTCTTGCTAAAGTAGAGTGGAATTTTAGATGAGACAGCAGTACTTGATGAAACAAAGTGTAAAAGAAAGACAAACGATTTACCTCTTTTGTACTATGATCTATCTATGGGATACACCATACAAAAGCTGACAAGGGCAAAACCTTCTCAGCTCTTATCTTTGTGCCAAAAATGCATTCTGCAAGATGAACAAAGAAACAACCCTCTTTAATGTATTCCACTGTAGACATTATCCAAATATCTGTAGAATAACCACAAAGGATAGAACAACTCTGTTTTTGTTGGCAAGAATGTGCAGGTATTGATTGACTGATACATATTTTAAAACTTTCTCAGCAGTGGCGCATCAACTATATGCATAGGATAAACTACTTCTACACCACTGAGGTAATAGGTATATCAAAATATTAGCCATGTATTAAATTGTAATTAATTAAATTTGACTTTTCCAGACTAGAGAACAAGCAACATTTTCTTCTTCACATACTCTCCGCAATCATCATGACCATGGTAAACATAACACTAAATAACAAACAACATAGTTGATCATGTTTAGTACCAATCTATTTTAATGAAAGCTTTTCATACAAACCACAGCCTACACCTGACCTACACATAATGACATCACAGCTACAATGGTAATCTATTCAATGATGTCATCACCAGTCACCACAGGTCACCACCCAAAAGAGGCAGCCGGATATTCATGAACTTGGGTTGCCAGTTTGACATCACACTGCTACAACATTAGTCAAAAACACATCAATCATTCTTTTCATAATAGAATAACGTGCTACAAGAGGAAGGCGGTGCATCGTGCCAGTGCTATCTCCCTACAGCTATCCATTTAGCCATTAGCCACCCATGCTCCCCTTTCCACTAATGGCAGCTGTGATTTTCCACACAAAAACAGACTGCTAGCATGATCATAGATGCAATGGCCCCCACAACCACCACCTCTAGCCGTTCACAGCTATGGCAGATATGACTTATGGCACTTCTTACTGAGACATTAAAGATGAGGTCATTACCATCACCACATTAGAGAGTTTCCCTTTAATATGTTTCTCCATTCCATCGTATACTGTCGTTTCATTAGCACGGTGTGAAATGACAAAACCATCACGCACCCAGACATTTCAAAAAGAGTTTGAGCCAAACAATAACAATCCAAAAACACAATGTACGTCTTTTTTTACATTTCTGAAGAAACTTGCTTTAGACGTCTGAATATTACTTTGTTCTTTGTTCTCACTTTGTTTGGAGTCAGGGTCAGAATGAGAAGACATTTTATGAGCTAAGCACAATGAATGTAATAAAAAAGAATGTCTAAGTGAAAATCTATTCATTGACAAACTGCATCCACAGAATAATAGCAGAGTACAACCCTTCAGAATGCATTGTTTCTTAAACAATACAGAAGTCACATTGCTATACACACACACACATACAGACAACACGCTTACACACAAACACAGACTGAACACACACACACACACACACACACACACACAATCAAGCAAAAAGAAGGAACCAGAGCGAGACAAAAGAAAGTTAAAAAGAAGCAAATGGAGGAGTGAAGGGCAGGATGTTAAATGAGTCGACTGGAGGAAGGCAGGGCGTACGAGAATAAGATGTTCACAGAGGAGCGTGGTGGGAGAGAGCCAGGAGCGAGAGATGAAATGAACAAAGGAGAAATGGAGATGCTAAATGATGGAAGGGCTGCCAAGGGGTGGGGGTCACATAGGGTTAAGAGAGCAGGAGGGGATATTGCAGAGAAATGGGGGGGGGGGGGGGGGGGGGGGGGGAGCGAGAGAGAGAGAGTTAAGGGAGTTTGAAACAAGCGACACTGCAGTAGCGTAGCTGTCTGCGCTTGGCTGCCTTTCAAATTGCGGGCAAGAGCACAGATTGGTCTTACATCATATCGCCTGCCTTTCATATCCAAGGCAAAAAGATGGTGCAGCCTGGTGTTCAACTCTGTGATTTTCTTGTATTACTCCACGCCGTCTATGATTAAACATTTATTATTACAGACTCCAACATATATTCTTGACGCTCGCTGCACACTTGCTCAAATGATTACTTAACAAGTTATTATATGATATTTAATATTGTTATTGTTATTATGGTTATCAAAGGGCCTCACACAGACAACCTCCTCTGTGGATCCTGGACCATTGTCATCTGGCAACAAGATACTTCACGTGCACATCAGTTGCCTTATAGATCCGCGGGTCATTGCGCAGAGGGTACCTTAGAGATGTTTTTTTTGGGGGGTGGTATTTCCCACAGATTCCATGACATATCTACCAACACGCCGCTCCTCTTACTCATCCCTGACATCCCCTTGAAAGCAAAGAGAAGCCCGCTGCTTAGAACTCCATCCCGATGCATCGCTGTCGGCCTGTGTCCATAGGAGACCCGTTGCCCTGAGTGTGCACACGCACGATCCTATCCAACATGCCTGCCTGCGTTTTCTGTGTGCGCAAATGTGTGCGTTTCATGTGAGCGCATGTGCGCGCGTGTGTGTGTGCGTGCGTGTGTATGTGCACACATTGTGTGCGCGTGCTCGTGCGTGTGTGTGCGTGCGTGAGTGTGTGAGTGTGGCTGCGAGCGCGGGAGCTCGGTGACAGTGATAGATGGGACCCGGCTGCCTCCACTCTCTGCTCACTTGCTGACGGAGGCCCATGCGTTATTCATGAGGTTTTTGGGGCACAAAAGAGATTCCAAAAGGTTTTTAGAATACATTAAAAAAAAAAAAGAAACGCGCTCTGTGAGATGTCAACCGACTTGTCAGGTGGTGTTAAGTGAAAAGACGGAAGTTGTACCTCTAAGGCTGTGGCAGACAGAGGAAGGCCTCCACCTGCACACAACACACACACACACACACACACACACACACACCGGGATGGAACTGCAGCTTTGAATATGGGGCCTTGGTATGATCTGGAGGATTGGTCACTGTAGTGTTGGCCTCCTGTTCCTCAATCAAAGGTAAGGGCAAGTCAACGGTGGCTCAGTGGGGGGACGGAGCGGGTCGTCCACCAACCGTAGGGTCGGCTGTTCGATCCCCTCGATTCCCCTCCTCCAACTGTCCACATGTCGAAGTGTCCTTGAGCAAGACACTGAACCCCAACTTGCTCCCCGGGCGCTGAACATGGCACTGCTCCTATGTACAGTACAATAGGATGGGTCAAATGCAGAGAACGAATATCCCCGCTGTGGGATAAATAAAGTATAATACAATTAAAAAAATTAAATTAAAGTCACCAATCCGCCTTCCAGAAGCAGGACAGTCCTGAAGCTGGACTCTTTTCATACATATTTTTTTCATTTTCATTTAAAGTGACCAGTGTGTAGAGTAGGCTACATCTATATCTGTATGAATTTATTTTTAATTTTTATATTCACTATAAATTAACTACACACATACATGATTGTCGAATGTGAGCATTGAAAGAGCGTACATTAAACATTTAGATGGAAACATTGCAAGCACCTCACTGAGTTTGGGATAAATGCTCCTCTTAGGCCTTAGGCGGTCTGAGTAAGCAGTCTGAGAGGAGCAGCTGAGACTGCCCACCAGTATGTTTACTCTGCTGCCTACTGCCAAGTAACCAGAAACAAAAAAAAGATACAATCTGTATTCACAGTGCAATGTTGTGGTGAATCATACCTGAACAATGTGGAGGAAGAGTTCACCTCCAGCCAAATAATAAAAAAAGAGCTCCTGAAAAATATTCAATTCTAATCATCTAGCCCTCTGGTCAACATGTGGGTATGAAAACATTAGTTTGAGGAGCCTTCCCAAAACCAACACAAGTGCTTCTGAACACAGAGGCATCCTATATTATACACCAAATAAAAGATTGTCTCTGGTTATAGAATAGGTAACAAAAAAAGTTACCCAACCCTGCTGGAGGCACCTGGCTTGATGCCACTGTGTTCTGTCAACACCCCGTGTTTCAGGATCTCAGGGTAGATTGAGTCAATGAAGGAAGAAGGAAAAAAGAAAATAAGGAAAAGAAAAACAGACAAGAGACAAGCAGGTGCAGGCGGAATATCAGACACCGGGAGAAATAAACATGTTGGTGGTGGTGTGGGCAAAGCGTGAGCAGCTTGACATTGCGGTCTCACCCGCCTGCCGTGGTAATGTGTTGTGTCAGACACCTGTCACTGGAGAACATGCTGCTGCTGCTGCTGCTGCAGCTCTAAGGCTGTTGGAGACACACATGTGTGCTTTAGAATACACAGGACGACAAACCATCAAGCGCCACCTTCGGTATGATTGTGTTCTGTCAATGTAAATTATCTCACCAATTAAGAGCGCACACTAAACTTACGAAAGCATCGCATCTATGTGATGTATGTCTCTAAAGACACAGGCAACCTCAATATTCAATATGCATTTCAACATGATTGGTCTTGTTTTATAGTACAGATGGTAAATATATTACAAGATATCAATTAGTTAATCTCTTGATTCACAAACTTTAGAATATTTTCTCTTGATCTGGGAGGCAAACAGGGTGACGCTATTTCATACTTTTAGTCAAAAGGCTGACCAATCACACAGCGTTACTAACCAGTGCCCTACCTACCAGGTTCACACAAACCCAGGCAGTTAATGAGCAGTGAGGAAATAGAGTGCCGAGACCTGCGACATCTGTTTTCCCTGCATGACACAACTTTGACAGCCTAGTATATATCATAATATACTATAATATATATAATATCCCTAAGAATGTTTTAATTAGAGTATAACACCATGAACATAATAATTATTGTGTTTTACTTTACCTGAGAAAGAGAACTTTATATCTACATAGGAGGTGGGTCATAGTGCCCACCATGTAGCCCCAGTACAGTAGGCCAGACAAGGGGAAGAAGGGGCTCGATATAAGACTTAATATAATGTAATTAATGTATCATAATTAATTAATTAATTTAATTGCTATTGTCCTTGCAGATTGATTATAGATTTACAGATTAAATATATAAATACAATGTGTTAACCCATCAGTTCATACTTGGCTACTACACGCTGTCGTAGGCAATTACATAATTTTGGAAGTACCTAGAAGCACCTGACAGACCAGTATGGGCCAGCATACCACCAGAGCTTCCACTCTTCCACTGGAAAGGGAGGGCTAAGGGGAGGGCTAATAAAAAATGTATAGGTCAATGCAGGTTGCTCAAACTGTTGATGTGATTAGTGGGTTAAATGACTTGCATTTCACCTATTGGGTTTTATATGCCTAAAATGAAAGTCTGTTTGAAACTTTGAAGTAGACATTTTAACTAATACAGGACAGGGTATATACGCACAGCCTTTTGTTTGCTTGTACTCTTTGGTTGGAGAGAAGAGTAGCTATGATACAAAATAAAGCATCAACACTCTAACAAGTCTGAACTTGTCTGAACTTAAATCGCCTGGGCATTAATTAAAACCAACAAAAACAGAAAAACAATATATTTCTTATTTTTCTATATTGAAGCCGCACACAATGTTATATATTTACATAGAAATATAGAATCAGGCAGATCATGGTTAATTTAAAGCTAGAGTAGGCCATTTATTTAGAAGCTTTTGTTGTCACATTTGTTGAAATTCCCTATCATCCAGCAATGAATAGATTTACTGCTTTAACAAAAAAGACATTCAATCTGATATCTGTGGGTGTCTCAGGCCTGTTATCAGTCAGGCCAATCATTTCCTGCAGACCGAATTAAGTGATTGGTCAGCTTATACTGTATGTCTTTCTACCTATTTAACTGGCTCCCTGTGTTGGGGCTCTCCATCAGACGGCAGCCTGCACAGCCAATCAGCCCAGCACAGGTGCTGGCAATGCCAATCAGCCCAGCTGCTCCACATCGCCATCAAGACCCGAGTATAAGAAGAGGCTGAGAGGGGGTGCCCGTTGCTTGAACGTTAACTATTGTGGTCAGTTTAGCCGGCTGTGTCCTCGCAGTATATTCCGAGTTAGTGAGTTTTTGCATAGCTCTGACTGTTGTTTGGTCTCTGCTAACCCTGTTCTCCTCTGTTTGTGTTCCAGGCTCCCTCTGTAAACCCAGTGTCTCCCAGCTCCATCCACGCCTCCCAGCCTCCTTACCCACAACCCCGCCTAACCTCCCAGTGGACCCTCTGCCCTCTCACCTCTCCCTGGACTTCCCCCTTCCCTCCTTCGACGGCTCCGTCCCTACTTCCACAGACATAACTCCAATAAAAGCCTGAGTGCAGTCACTGTCTTGTCTATTGGGTCTTTGTCTCTGGGGTACCTGGCACATTTGGCTACTCGTTGCTTCTGAGCATAACACCCTGATGACTGGAGTCTTCCACAAGGCTGGGCAGACCTAGCTAGCAAGTGTTTCATGTGTGCCTGAAGGGAGGGGTGGGCTTTTTTTTGTTTTTTGGTTGGATACTCAAGAAAGAATACAGGAATGAAGTTTGATGCTGAATTCACAATGTTTCTTATAGATTGGTCAGTAAACAGCTAATGCTGGCTATGTAGCAATAGCTTCTAAAAGCTTATTGTATGATGGTACTGACAGTGTTAATAAAATAAGAAAACTGTGCTGTTTGTGGTTCAATGCATGGTTCAGTCAATAGGGGTGGAGACACAACAAATGTGCTGCCCCTAATTTGTTTGGAGTGTGGAGGACTAATTTCACCAAATCCTACATGTTGCACCTTTAAATATATATAGTTTTAACACCACTACCACGTTCATCCTCACCCACATGTCATCAGACACATCCCTTTATGCCCGTGCTCTAATCCAAAAATTATTACACTAAAGTATCAGCAGTTTTTCTCTATTCTTATACATTTAATTGTATTTATATTGTATTTACACTGTTACTTCTTATTTTGCACAATTAAGAAGTCAAGCATTTCCTGACCATCAACCTCTACTGGTCGTTCTGTGATGAACAGGTGTCACATAAAATGGAAACTTGAGTTTGTAGCAGCTGGGGCCCCCATAGAGAACGGATCAGATGCCCCTGCTTGTCCTGCTCTGTCCCTGGGTTCTTCGTGGCATTGGACTATGTTGTTGTGGGGCCTACTCCTAACCAAACCACATTAGTATGCTTGCCTTCATTAATTAGGTGACTAATGACAAGATTAAAGAAACTCCATTAGGGAAAATACTGCACACATGTTGTTTGCTAATTACTGTGGTAATGACTTTCTTTCAGAGGCAGTAGTCTTTGTGGTTAGGTGTGGCCTCCCTCTCTCTATCTCGCTTTCCCTCCATCTGTGTGTGTGTGTGTATGTGTGTCCTCTCTATCCCATTGAGTAGCAAGATGTAAGTAAGATAAGCCATATAGCCTGTAAGCCAATAACAGTTCACCTAATTGTGTGAATGGGATTTTTTGCTTCTACTTGCACAAATAATGTATGTCCACAAGAAAGATTTAATTTTAGAGGCATTAAGATGAATACTCTTGATATCACAATCCCTTCTACACCACACAATATATTGATAGTACATTTATTGTAGCAGTCTCAAGGGTGTGGGGTTCCATTCTATTCCAAGTCTGTAATCTCTACTCAAAGTCCTTTGTACGTTATCTATGGGTTGTCAAAAAGCAGGTCCTTGGCCAAAACAGTTTGATGCACAGTGTACGTTATTAGTGTATGTTACAGTCCAGGTCACAACGAGCAATCTCTCCCAGGCAGTCTAGCAGACTACGGGTACACACAGGATACTTCCTCTTGGTACTTGCCCAACTTTGGGCACCCCACTCCCTATTTTATTCCCAAACCCTAGTGTCTAAATGATCCACTGGTTTGCCCCATTGAACCACTAAGTCCATCCAAGGGCCAGGGGTGGAGTCAGCAGGCTGCAAGATATTTTATGCAATTATCACACCCCTCAAGACTCCCTGCTGTCTGCTATACACACTCCCACAGATAACCTGGTCCACCAATCTCTGGGAGGTGGGCGGGGCCCCTTGCAATCCAAATCACAGCATCCTGTAGTGGAATTGTCTGTTATGGTTTTCCCATGCCACGAGAGCATAAGGCAACAGCCAATAACACTTTGTCAGGTTAAAATCTGTACTCTCAGTTAATCAATTCAGGGCATGGTTTAAGTGTTTTACTTCTGGTACGTTGTAGTCTGTGCTGTACTAGATCGTTGGATCACTGGAGAACACATCCTGGTTCCGGCCTACCAACTGTTGTAGTGCCTTTGTTGTAGACCCATGCTTGGGCATCCTGGGCATCAGGCCAGCAGGTGTTCCTGTACTATTGACCACAGAGTTGCCATCTGGCCGATGGTTCGATTGGGCATCACCTTCTTCAGCATTTGCTTGCAGTGTCCAAGTCAATCTTTCCACCAATCCATTGAACTGCAATTGGGTAATTTTCATGGGGTTCCCTGGTCAGTCAATATCTTGATGGGGATGCCAATCTTTGAAAACAACATGACCAACTCACTTGCAATTCCTTTGGTTCATTTGATGCACAGGGGAACAGCTTTTGTGTATCTGGTGGCATACTCCAGTATCACCAGGTTGTAATGGTGGCCTTGGGTGCTCTTGGGTAGCGGCCCCACCATATTCATAGCAATCCTGCTGAAAATGACTGAAATAATGGGGAATAGGGGAGGCAACTACGGTAGAAATCCTCCACTGCTGTCTTCACACCAGGCCAGTATAATCATGCCTTCATCTGGTCTAAGATCTTCTCCACCACTAGGTTGTACAAAGGGATGGGGCACCAACAACAACTCCACACAATTGTTGTTTTTCTTTAGGACCTGACACAACAATTTATTCTTTATGTGACATCCTTCCTGAACAGGCCTGCTAGTGAGGTGGGTCCCCCGGACTCACCCCACCTTTCTCTCATGTTGCTTACCCAGAGTCACTGTGGGGGCGTGTCAATTCATGGTGGTCCACTTCCTGTAGCCCCCATCATCCAGGTCTAACTCCTTCTGGTGAACCTCTCTGGTTTCTTCCTTCCCTTGGTTCTTTCAAACTGAGGACATACTGGCCAACAGTTGGCAGAACATCATGGAATCCCGCCTAGGGACCAGCATATGCAGTTTCAGAAAGACTCCCATTGGTTCAGTGTTTCTGTAGGGGGAGTAGGGTAGTGGGGTAACCCTTGGTCTCCCACATATGCACATGGTGGCCATGGTGTCAGGTTCAGGGACTGGGCGAATTCAGGTCGGGTCATGGTCACCATACTCCCGGGGAACAAAATTGCTGTGGTGCCTTTACTGTTGGCTTCCGGAGGAAGGACAGAGGAAGGACTATTCTCCGCAGCCCAACATGCCAGTTACACGCAGGGACACCATGTTGCTTCCTCTGCCCTGATGTTGTCCCGACATTACAGTTTGGACAGATCCAGAAGATTTGTCTCAGCTAGCACATTCATTGACCCTCCAGCAGTTCCACTAGCTGATCCAGCTGTGCAGAATTGTCTTGGCTTAAACCTATCCATGACCTCTTTCTCCACAGCCATGACCATTAACGGGGCAGCTCTTAGCCAGGCTAATCATAACGTGTATTTGCGATTTGGGGATATTGTTAGCCTGGCTGACGCGTCCACATCTCGATGAGATGGTGGTCTGGGAACTAGGGGTGCATTTTCTCGTATTTGAGGCGTGGTTTACGAATGCCTAGAGCCGTTTATTGGGCGCTATGAATGTCTATCAAATGGCGTCTGGTTCTTCACATGCTGCTTTGCGCGCGATTCATAGCCAATTGCTACTAAAAAATAGCTACTAAAATTAAATTAATTGCTACAAAAGCTACTTAATACACTTCCTAAAGCTGCATCGAACGGTAATGTTGTGTCCGCTGCCATGTTGGATTAACACGCTACAAGCTTCGGTGTCGTGCATAGACGTCGTCATCGTATTGCTGCCCCCCCCCCCCGTTCTGTGATTGGTTCCCTAACTCAGGGGAAAATAAGGGCGGTGGTTTCCAGGCTGTCTTTGCAGTGAGAATGAAATCGCGCGCAAAGCAGCATGGGAATTCCCAGGCTAGGATATTGTAGCATAATACACCCAATTATAAAATCTTTGCGACCCACTAATCAGAGTGTAAACTTACTGGTGCGGGAACTTCTTTGTCCCTCTAAGCGTGCCGCCTGGTCATCTGTCTGATCCTGATAGACTTCTGTGCATCTGTGCAGTACCTGACAGGAACGCACACTGGCCTATTGCTCCAGGGGCCATTTCTCTCTATCTGCTGTGCTCTTGAAGGTTTGGAGGTAAGCCTCAATGTTGTCAATCTCCGTCAGTATAAATATACTGGCTGTGGGATGGGAGACTACTGAGCCTGCAGCCAATCCTTACTCAAAGTCCTTTGTCCATTAGCCAGGGATTGTCCAAAGCCAAGACAGTTCAATACTCAGTGTGGGTAATCTGATGGTCTAGTTTACAATGGGTAACACATACACACACATATACCTCCTCCCAGTTCTTGGCTAACTTTGTGCAGCAGACTCCCTCTTTTATCCCCCAGCTCTGGTGGCTTAACGATCCACAGGTTTTCATGGTTGGAGAAGGAAGTAAATTTAATTTTGGGGTGGAGCCAGGGGGCTGCAAGATATTTCCCTTCAATTATCACTCCCTTCACTGCTCCTTACTGCCTGCCACAATATATATATATATATATATAAAGTTAATTCCTCTAAAGGCATATGGGTGGTATGCATTGGTTGCATGCAGAAAGACCCAGCCCCGTGGCAACTGGCCAGCTGGTGGTGGTGGGGGGCTTGTGCCCACTCCCACTTCTTACCACACCTGAGAAGATGAAAACCATCATTGAATAAGACCTAAAAAAAATACTTGGTACAAGGTAACAAGTGAGCGTGGAGTTGTAGGAGCCTTGGGCAACAGACGGAAAGTGTAATTTAACAGGGTAGGCCTGAAAAACCATCCCCATCACTTAAAGTGTAAGTGAACCCCCAGTTTCAGCTCTAATTTGAGAGATAAGGTTTAAAAAAAAATTGTTTCAGGCAAAAAGTTCTAGGAAAGAGGAGGAGGCGTTATCTCCACGGTAACGACCCTCTGACACTTGTGATGCTTTTGTTTAAGTACTGTCATTGTGTTTGAGCGTTCTAATAAGCTGTCAGTTGTATGTTGTAATGATAAAAAAACATGTTGTAAATAATATTCGCCTAGCATGGTGTTGCTTCATACTAGGAGTTATAGGAACAGGAGGTACAGGAGCTGCCCCTGTGGGCGACATCACAGACCATCGATCCATAGTTTTCCAGACTACGGTATGAGTGCTACATTGAGAAATGTTGTAAATGAGATGCACCGCACACCTTGTCATTTTACTCCTCGAGTCCGAGAAGGTTAATCCTCTCGGACACAGCCGTCAACATTCACCGCTGCCCAGATGGAGCTCCGCCTGCGTCATCACACCCTCTCAGATTCTTTGCCACGTCGTCGTGATGTTTAACAGGAAGGGCCTTGAGTTCGGAACGGAGCAGAACATTCACAAACTGTATACCGACACCGTTAAAGCCTAGATCACTGTGCTTAAGATCACAGAAGACATAACAGGTTTAAAAAAACACATTTGAGTTTATTGGCACTTTAGATCTTCACTTCAGCCCTTTCAACTGCAACTCTTTGTTTTAAAAAACAAACAAAAGGAGTGGCTGGGAGAGGCGGGAGGCAGCGTTGTCTGAACATCTCCTGATATAGTTGTGTAATGGGAGCCATGAGCACGAGGGCTCCCCCAGGCATGGGGCTCATCATACCACTCATTACATGTTATTTTTTACATGGCAGGATCTTCCCCCCCCCCCCCCCCCCCCCCCCCCCCAACCCATTCAAACAAACCATCCGATCTCCTAAAAAGAAAGCAATTTGTTTTGAGCCCACAGGATGAAACAGAAGAGGTGGAGGATCAGGCAGTCATGCAGAGTACTAAAAAAAAAAAAAAATAATGCAGGCAGGCTATGATAAGTGTGCAAGACCTCTTTACCACCACCAACGCCTGAAGCCAGAGATAAATAAATAAATAAATAAATAAATAAATAAATAAATAAATAAATAAATAAGATGCAATATCCTAGCTGTTTGCTCTCCTTTACTTGGCTATCAATATGCCTTCATTGTTTATAGGCAATGGACAACCAAATGAAGAAAGCCAGAGGGAGACATTTTAGTGTGCCATGTGGGAACATCTTTTTCTTTACCTATAGGATATTTGTGATATTGCAGATTGGTTCCCATCGCAGCAATTGACATCTGTCTGAAGAGAAATCCGTTTTTTCCCCTGTGTTTTCTTCCTATGTCTCTTGTCGTGTTCTTTTTTTTTTTATCATGAAATAATGGGTATTACAAGGACAGTACAACCAAAAAGTTACTTCTAGGGGAGTCACTCTCTGTGCTTTTGTGTACAGAAAAAAAAAAACTATCAAAACATATATTTTTTGAGTCTGATAGCATTATCTGACATGTATATGTTTGAAACTCATGAATGAATACCATAACATTCTTAAAATAAATTTAAAGTCGAACATTCTATGGGGAGGAATGCGCTTTGTCATTTGCAAACATCAAAAGCTGATCAAGCTGTCTCCATAACAATGTCGCAGATAATGAAAAATGTGGGATGGTTTACAACCTCTTTCATTTTACTGACATTCCCAAAAAAATACTTATTGATTTTAGAAAAGCATGCAGACATCCATTCCACTAAAGGACTTATTTTATCAGTTAAGAGGGTCAAAACTCATCAAAGGTGTGCTTTTATTACGTTTAATTTTAAGTGTGTGTAACAACTACTAAAACTACACCTATCTAGAACTAACCTTAACAACACATATTTTAAATGCACCATCTTGTTCTGTGAACCGAGAAAGTAATCCAAACAATGATTTTTCAGAATGCCATTATAGAATTGTACATTTCCTCAAACATGACCAGAGAAAATGCGACATGAGCAGTACAGAGTTGGCCTGGTGTGAATGTTAATTTTGATTGATAACACCACACACACACACACACACACACACACACACACACACACACACACACACACGCACACGCAAACAGTATCTGAAAACAATAAACTCTGAGATGAAACAGAATTTCACCAGTAGATGGAGCAAACAACTTGTGCTGAGAACAACATATCTGGCATTATTAAAACACACGTTCCTTGTCAGTCAGTGAGATGAGGAACTGGACATATGGGAAGCAGGAAGGTGGTGTAGGGAGACAAAAAGAGATGTTGAGAGGCATTGGCGTTGTCTCAATGCTCCCCGCTGGGCCAGCTGTGTCCCTACTGATGTTCTGGTATGTATAGGAACAGACAGATGTGTCACAGACTGACGTGAGACCACAAACAGTGCATTAAGAATCTGCAGCATATTTACCAAACTCTTCCACAACTTGCAGAGCTACTGCGGCTTTAAAAGGCAATGCTATCATGCACACGTTAGTTTTACGCACAAATTGAGAAGGTCTCCTACTTATGGTATGATTGGCAAGACTTGCTTCCGTATGGCTCAGCTTGAGTTGCATGGAATATCCCATGATACAAACTATAACAGCTTTGCATGAGGTGCCACTCAGAGCACTGAATGATTCATTTAAATGATAAGCTTTCTCTAATGTTAGGATGAGGGGACATCGACCAGCTGTCAGCTATATTTGATCTGTTGTAGACTTTATATGGTACAGAGTCTCTAACAAACAGAAGCCCTGTGGAATATGTGATAATAGTGCAATGGATCATTGGATAAGAGGTCCTACCTGGTAGTCCACTTAATCATTTTGCACTAGTTATGATGATGGTGTCTGTTGACCAGGTCTCTTTTAAGAATGATGCCGAAGCATATATAAACATAACATAACATAACAATTAGAGCCAGGATGGCAGTATACTCTTTTCTTCTCTGTTTTTTCAGCCCTGTTTGTTTCCCTGCTCCCTCACATCTATTCAGGGAGTGTTTTAACCTTGGTCTTAGATATGATGATCAAGAACGAAATGATCTCTGGACAACCTCAGCCTTGTGCAACACCATGCCATGGCATGCTGGGATCGTATTACACCAGTGACCGTCATTCTTTTCTACAATTCATTATTGACTATGTTATGATGTGTAAATTCATTGAGCTCTTTCTAAACTCTTGAGTTGTACTTCTGTGCCCTTCTCACAACACGTAGAAAAATACAAAATGTGTGTGGTTTTTATCTTGAAGTTTTTAATTGATCTCGAATTAAATTATTTATGTTCATGGAAGTAAAGGGCATGGGCAATTTAATGCAGACCAAGTTGGTATATGCATTTAATGAGATATCCTTTACATTTTGATTTCATTGTTATTTTATATATATTTTTGGGTTTGTATATACATATATACATTTATAATGTACAAGTTATACCAGTTTCTTCATTTAGTTTATCTAAAGGTGCAATGTGCGATGTGTAAGATTTGAGCCTCTCCCAAATAGTAGGCGGGAGACTTTCAGAAGCCAAAAAACTCAATGACAAAATGCCAAATGACTCAATGTGTTTTGTCCACTTACCCTAGTAAGGGTTAGTTACCCTATTAAATAATGTATAAAATAGTTAACCATTAGTAAATGATTGCTAGACCATCAGTAAAATGTGAATTAACCTAGTTAATTGTTGGTTAATACTTGTTACTGGACAAATTGATGTTAATTGATGGTCAATCATTGTACACTTATTGTAAAGTTTTAGTCAACTTGCCTTCACATGTAAAAAAAACAAAACAAAAATAATGTTAGGGACCAGAAGCCAGGAACATCATCATCATCATCATCATCATCATCATCATCATCATCATCATCATCATCATCATCATCACCACCACCACCACCACCACCATCATCATCATCATCATCATCATCATCATCATCATCATCATCATCATCATCTTCTTCTTCTTCTTCTTCTTCTTCTTCTTCTTCTTCTTCTTCTTCTTCTTCTTCTTCTTCTTCTTCTTCTTCTTCTTCTTCTTCTTCTTCTTCTTCATCATCATATCCAGAGAGTTGTTTGCGATGCTATGAAATCTATTTGGGGCTCCAAGTATGTACAATTAAGTAATTAATTCCATCAGATAATAAATATGGGTATTCAGGGAAATGATAAACCTATTTCTTTTCCCAAATGAACAAATGTTCTCATTAGGAGATGAAAAAAATGATTCCATGAGATAACAAGTTATTTGTATTATTACTTCATTCATTGAGATTCCGGGAATTTACTGTAGGTAAAACTGGGGCTTGGCATTAAACAAATCCCTGAAGAAGATGGAACTATATTATGCAATCCTTGCTGCTGTAGTGTGGTACAAACAAGCAGCCTCTACTTCCACACACTTCAGTGGGCCCCGGCCTGTTGGATAGAGTTAGGGACGACAGGCCTGACTGTTGTCACATTAGTAAACAGTGGGCAAGTCCCTGTTTGTGTTTAACAGGCAGGTGTAGAACTCGTGGGAGCATTGATAAATGTTAGCCTGCGGTAATCAGAGTGAGAATTTAATGAGCTCCCAGGGTAAAAAAAATCCCAGAAAGTTAGAAAATGCCTTCGTAAAGGTCAACAATGTCTGTGAAAATGTAATCTGAGACTCAAACAATCAAGCCCAAGCGTTACTGGCACAAAAGATAATTCCCACAGTTCGTGGAGTTGGAGCATCTTCTGATATTTCTCTAGGAAATGATAAGATCAGAATGACTAATTTCATGATGATGCTATCTTTTTTTATCTTTCTATTTTGACAAGAGAAAATGTGTTAACCTTCATGTAAATTACAAAATCATCTTATTGTGGGAAAACTACAAGGGAAAATATGAATATTCCCTTCCAATTTCATATTTGATAAGAACATCATATTATGTGAAGGCAATCTAATTAATCTTTATTAACCTTTATTAGCCTTTATTATTCATTTATATTTGTTAACCTACATTTTAAAATAATTTGAAAGAATGTAAATGTTTCTCACAAATACTATGCAAACCCTATCAACCATTTTTTTCTAAATTGTAGCTTTTAGTTGTCAGGTTAGGTTTAACAGCTACGTTTATACAGTCTGTGCTTGAAAAGGGTGGAAGTGAGTGTAATACAATATATTTAAGAATATTTTTTGTGCAGCCTATGTTTTAAATGAACGTAAATATGTAGGAGATTAGACAATCTCTGTTTGGTCATTTATGCTAGTTGATCAGGTTTGGCACATGAGAGGGACCATGTATTTTGTATTGACCGTCTCCAGGTTTTAATCAGGGCCTTGTAGCTCATTTATACACTTCTGCAACCCCATCAAAGTGCAATGACGGCTATCCATGAGAGGCATTTAATTAGAGCTTCATTTACTGTGTTGTTGTTGGATTGTTTCGATGTCGAGTGCTTCACAATGAGGTGGATACGTCGAAGACTAGAGAGAAGTGAAAGCGTGTGAGACTACTTCTTCCCAGCCGATCGTGTTTTGATGTTTTAAAATGCAGTTGGCAAAGTATTCAGGCTCAGAGGGGAAGTGTGCTATTGTGATTGACATGTGTGACCTCAGTGAAATTGAAAAAAGTCTGGCATCCGGGGCTGCACTGCCTTAAATCCTTGACCTCTGAATGGTTTGTATATCGTGTGAAATAGGTTTGTGCTCCTTCCAGGGGAATGGGAGAAGTCAATGTTTATGCATACGTCTCTCACACTGCAAAACCAGTCAGGCCAGCCTAACTGCAATGTAGAAACACAGTGGGAATCAATGATGCGGTAACATAGTCATAAGTGGATGTGTTACTTGTATATTTTCTTTGAGCAGATTAGGAATGACTTATTTATTTATAAATGACTTAACGTCCTTAGAAGACATATAATGGATCTTGTCAAATCAAGATACAGCAAACGTAAATATTACTTTTATATCATCATGGGTTATATAATATGTTATATTTATATAATTAAAAATCACTACATGTACAGGTCGCTCATGATTTTAGGGGAGCAGACAACTTGTATACTCTTCAACAGCAGGACCAAAATCAGGGATACACAACACAATGTCATGTCCATTAGTGTGTATCCAGCCTGTAGGAATCACCATCACGGCCACACATTTGAATTATGTATTCATGGGGTCTGGAATTGCTTTTGCTCAGTCAGACAAATCATGTCTGAAATGCCTGATTGGATGGTTGACAATCATTATGATGATGCCTTCACATATGGCGGGGCCTGTGAAATGAGACATTTTTTAGAGCAAGCCTAATTTATTTGTGTGTGTCCATCATACAATATGAACACAACCCAAATCAGGACAGGGAGGTAAGATAATATTTCATATGCATTTACAGCGACTTACAGTAAGGCTGAATGGTCTTTATGTGTACTTTTTAACGTGGTTGTCTCTAATTACTTATTTTCTGATGTCTAGCATTGAGATCCAATGCAAACAGTAAGAAACAACCCGACTTTGTGGGCCAGGGAGAGGCAATAGAAATGAGATCAGAATGATGCTGGGTCATCAGTCAGGGCAAGGACAGGTGTTCTGCCTCACATAGCAACGTGGCATATTACTCCTGTCAAAAGAACACATTATGTTACACTTCACTGTAACAATAAGAACAATATATATATATATATATATATATATATATATATATATATATATATATATATATATATATATTATATATATATATATACATATATATATATATACATATATATACAATATTATTATTATATTACGTATATTAGCAATGGTTAACCTAGCAATTGAAATGCTTGCAACTTGTTCTAGTGACTTTCTTACTAGCAGCAATGAAATGTCTCACCTTCTGACAATTGTACTTTTTGTAAGTCACCTACCTAAATGTATGATTACAAAAATGATTACAAAATGATAATCAGCTTTGCAAATCTGTTATTTCTCCACCTGAAGTCCACAACAAATGCTGTCCCAGATTTCCTCATGTAATGGCTATGGACTGAGTATTCAAGTCAAAGCCCGTTGTCAACTACCAAGAATTGCCTCAGAAGCTCTTAATTAATCAGCCATCCTATTAAACTGTCCCAGCCACTGTGACATTGTGTACATTGAGCTTGACATGAGAAGACCTGTTATTACGCAGGGCTCGAAAGTCAACATAAACACTACACAATCTAAACCTAGCACATGTGCAAACATAATGAGTTGCTCACTTTTCCATTGAGTGGATCTTCTAACAATGTCATGTATATATTATAATGTGTGTGTGTGTGTGTGTGTTCCTCTTGGGCCAATGTCACCATTGTCTCTTGTCTATGCATTGGGATTATGAGCAATAGAACAATATGTACAAGCTGGCCTCATCAGAATGTACAACACACATACATACACATAAACATATGGAGGGAGGCATACTTGCTTTCTACTTATTGTTAACGTTGATAAAAAAGCAAAACTATTCACTGGCCTGGTTGCGTTTGGGACTCGTGTTTAAACCGTACATTTCTCCGTTCAGTGCACATGCTTTCCGGCAGGGGAACTCGTAATGAAAACCATGCAAGGCGCTCTGTGTGGGCTCATCACTCCAGATGTCGGCAGTATCGCCAGGTTTCGGGCCCATCTGTTATGAACGCACACGCTCTATTTATAGGTGAATGAATGCGAGAGCTTTTGGACTCCCTCTTCATTTCCTCAATTTTCTTCCTGTTCTGTCCTTCCAAGTCAAATCATGACCTCTTCGCACCGGCCCCTCTTCTGTGGGAGGTGGACATATGGCAGGAGTGAGCGGAACAACTTGGAAATATGCAACCTTCTGCACTCAACCCTGAGTCTCTGAGGCACCTGAGTGATAAATGATCCAATGATATCATTCAGGTTCGATTCATACCCCCCATGCCTTGCTCCCATGCCTTGGTCGCATTGCCGGCTGGAATTACCTCTCCTTGGGTAAACACATTCACAAGGAGGATTCCTCCTGTGAATTTGCGGATAATGACATTTCCCTGTAAATGTGTATGGTTTTACTGTAACCCTCGGCAAACCTGAAATACAAAGCTCTCAAGGTCTGGCGTCCAGTAGCCTGGAAACATGGAGATGATATTGTGCTGCAAAGACATGGTTCATATTCTTATAACAGATAGATGATCAAATAGAAGTCTTTTTTGCGTTCTCTTTTTGAAGTTAATAAAAAGTTATTAGTAATAAAAAGTTAGAACAACCAGGGTGTTTTAACCAGCACCAGCTGGTACCCACGCAAAGCAAGACCAAAACAACAACTACAAAAAAAAAACCAACAAAAGCAGCAAAAAAATATGTCATGAATATAAAACAAGAGAGGAATCAAAAATGATATTTCTTAGCTGATTTGGACTGGTGCTGAGCAGAGCTGTTTAAAATTACAGTATAGCACATAGCCAAAAGGTGAAGAACCGCGGCTAAAGTTATGCACGTCGCCCGGGTTTGGTCGGCTCAGCACTTCTAGGAAGGTAGAGGATTTAATGTGTCAGATTAGACGCTCGCTAGCTTTAATAAAGAAAGAAAGAGTTCAAAGGTCACATCGATTCAAATATGTCGGCAAAATAAAGAGTGCTTAAAATGTCAATTTGGTTTGCACAGCAAAAAAAAAAAAAAGAAAAAAAAAGAAAGGAAGTAAGGAACGGCCCCTGCCCCCTCTGGTGCAGAGAGAGGCCTGGGAGTGGCTTTAGAACGCAGGTCCTCCGCATGGCACGCCATGGCAGGTTCTTACGCAATGGCGTCTGGGGGGGGGAGGGATGCTTTCTTAAGGTTTGAGGATAGTGGTACACATTACAATAGGGGGGAATGCTTTCTTAAGGTTTGAGGATAGTGGTACAGATTACAATAAGGGCGTGTCTTCATGAGCTGGGCTGTGTGCTTCACATCAGCCTCTCCGTGGGCCTGGCGTGGCGGCACGGAGAACCGGACGCCTCGGGTACCGCACCGCTTTAGGCTTGGATGTTCCAAGAGGTCCCCGTCGTCGCCATGCTCATTCCTCCTAGTTGTGCCCTGTTCATTCAAAGTGTGAAAAAAAGAATAGCCTAGCAAAAAAAGTACAGTTGAGTAATTGTGGACAAATAAATATTTACCGTTTCCAGTATAGTTGCAGCAGTATATAAAACACATTGACTTTGATGGGTGTTGAACACACAGTGTCTCTGTTCCTGATTGCATGCTTACTTGAGAGGGGTTAACCTATGGTGAGTACTTTGTTGCATGATATTTATTTCAATACAACACCCAATGTCATGCGTTTGTCATACAACTTAAGCATAGCCATTTTCTGACCAGGCTAATGACATATGAAGTAGGTACCAATTTTACAGTTTTTAGTCTCAAAAACTCTGTGCTAAGACAACAATGATGGCAATAGGTGTATGCTCGGTGCTTTCCTATAATGTGATGCCGTACCAAAGCTCGACATGGCATTCTTCTTCTGATTTACTTCTCGTAACATGGAGAGAACAACATAAATCAGATGATGCAGAAGGCGGAATGTTTTTTCTTCTGTGGATTTGAGAGCTAGAGTAGTTCCAACCGTGCTGTGTGTTGAGACAATACAGCACTTACAGCTCTCAAAGGAATGTAGTGTAGGAGTGTTTTAGTGCCATCTAAACAGCATTGTCTTGTTAGCTTGTCAAAAATGGCCCCATCTCTGCAGTCCTCTCAGGTCTCTATGGTGTGAAAGCATCCTGCTTTCACTCTGAGCTCCCACGGACTTCCACGCTCGCTGTAACGACTTACATCATCGTTTTGGCATTAGTCGGAAGATAAGTGGCATAAGGCCTCCCATTGGACCGTTCCAAATGTAGACTAAGTTAATGTATTTTTAATTAATTTTAGGCAGCTTTGAAGATGTACTTGGGAATTCAAATGGTTTCCCCCACTTACCATCTTATGTAATCAGTTCTTACTTGGAAACTATAGGGTTTTAATTTAGATTTTAAAAATGCTATGGAATTCTTGCAATGAACAATGTGTAGTGTGCTTTGCCATATGTAAGTAAGTGGCTACCAATGTACATCTTGAACTACTTCTGATCTTATGATCAGTGGATTCCATGTAAAATGCACAGTAAATAAACAGTACACACACCATTTTAACTATTCTAAGTCCACATACATATGGATAAGTATTCTATATATCAAACACTATACTTTCAACAATTCTGGGCATGGACCAAAAATATAATGTAGCCTAAATGTCAGCCTGGGTTGAGCTTAAATAATGTATTACAATGAATAACACATTGTGGTGAAATGGGTGTATAGGAGCTCACTTTTTGAATAATGTTAATGTTGAATAGTATGCAGCACACTGCATTTGACCCCCAGGACATCAAAGGTCACACGTTGTTGGAAACAAGAAGGAGCAGCATTCAAACACTAGTTTGGTATGCAATTCAGGCATGACCATAGCAATTCAATCAAAAAGTGTGATTTGTGTTAGTTATATGAAGCAAGTGAGCAAGAAGTGAGAACTAGTCACCATTTTGACCACAGCACATTGAGATGCATGCTGCACGTGTAACCATAATTAAACTACATACATTCATAAATATGTGAAATGGTTGATGGCTTATTTCTGATATTATTACCATTGTATTATAATCAGGCAAGACCCATTGTCGACTGATCGTTCTGTCTGATTATGCACGGTTTTCACATATGATCACAAGAAAACCTGCATTGATAAAGAGATGTAGACACGTTTGACAGAAGACAAATTTAAGTTGAATGTGAATGTGCCATTAACGCAGCAAAATTCAATTGAGCAGAATAGTGAAAATGCACAAAAGAGTATCAACAGAGTGAATCATTTCGAGTGCTATGAAATTACAGCTGCTGTTGACACAGTTTGCGTTTTACTTTTTTTGCATTATCTTTAAACGAATGAAATGAAGAGGATCAAGTCAATCCCCCACAAAAGAACAATCTATAACTTAGCGTTTTCTTCTAAAAGCAAAGCAATGCTGTTCTATCATTTTGCAACCCACATCCTATGAAATCCCTCGCTGTTACACCTGCTATTTTATGTGCGATTCGACTAAATGGCTTACTGTGGGAGATTCAAATCATCAAGGATTTGAGGTCACAACATACCATATGTATAAAGACATGGAGAGTTTACAAAAATCTGCATGTGTTGCATCGTAAAAATTATGCATTGTAACTTTGCAGAAGTCCTTACAGACCATAGTTGGAAGAAAATGCTATTACATGACAATAAAACCGCAAACATATTTATTGAGTTATGAATGCTACAGAGGTGACCATTTAACACAATCTAGAACTGTAATTTAATTAAAATTGTAGTCCAGAGGAAAAACTATTTATTTCAGCGTTATACTACAATATCCATTAATTCTAATATCTTGTAATGATATCCTTCTGTGTTATTTAGACACACAAATGTGTTCACATTACCATCAATTACTTGATGACTTGAATGTGCACACTTTAGCATGGATGCATGCTGAAGCAATCTTTCATTTGAATAGGGCTTTGGTCTTTTAAACGAAGCTGTGGTTTTAAAATCTCGGTGCTGTTATCTATTATTGCACAAACCCCACATCTGATAGATTTCTCCTGCCAAGAAATGAATGATTGCCCTTTACGAACCTCTCATGCTTAGTAATGTTGTTTTAAAATTCATGGTGCTTCTTACGGCTTGATTAGCGCTGAACTCAATTAGCATTCATACATTTCTTCTTCAGTGGTAGACTTGTGCTATGTTCTGCTGGCAGAAAAAGACACAAAACATGACATCTCAGAAGTTAGGCGGAAATAAATAAAATGAAAGTCTGATTTTGCCCTACACTCTCTATAACATTTGACATGCATGCATTCAATGCGTCAGTGATCATGATGATCAAAAGTGACTCAGACAAAACATTTAACGCACTAATACGCTAGTACTGAGCTAGTACAAACGTGATGTCATGATTTTCATCCATCTACCCAAATAACATGCGAACAAAGCATCTGCATACTCCACTATATGATAATATAATATTATTAGCCAAATTCAAAAGTCCAAAAAATGTTTTGTATAAATCCATGCAATCATTTGGCACAAACATCTAAAACATCTCTATATTTTATGATTAAAGAGTTACAGCCTGTCATGCAGTGCTCATTACAAAGGATTTTCTTGCTAATTTTGCAGACTTCACAGCAGCTGCTCCTATTTATCAACCACATGTTCTCTTCATTATTCTGCTGTGCATAGTTTTCATGTGTACCACAAAGCTAGAGGGCATGAAAAGCTGACACTGCCTAACATCAAGGTTTGGTCCTACAATCCTAGAGATTTGGGGCTATAATTATGGATTTTCTTTTTCAATTGACTCATGTTTAACACAAAAATGTGACTAGACCAATGTCCAATAAGTGAATCAAATATGGGATAAAACATGGATATTCATGATGGCAATTTAATAAACCAGACTTTGGTACATTTCAGAATTTTAATATACTTTTCAGAATTTTGTATATTAAGGCAGGTTTATGTCCACAAATTTAGCAGAAAGTAGGAGCATATCACATCTTCCGCTGACAGAAAAACAGACCTTTCAAGGTTAATTTATCCTTTTCAAAACAGAAACAAATGGATATTATAAAAAAAATGGACAGCATGGAAACATACTCATTACTGCTTTGCCTTGAAATGTGTTTTGCTTTATATTAGTGTAGCTGTTTGCTCAGATCTGAAGCTTCTGCAGCCATCTCCTCCTCTGTCCTCCACTTTGAACGCACATCCTCATCCTCCCGATCATGCTTCTGCAACTGAAGTGACACACACACAACACAACAAACGGTGAGATGTCTCTCCACAGCAATATGAACTTTAATGAGTAAGACATGTTTCAAACTTATCCAGAGCCTCTGTGAAGAGAAATGGATCCTATGTACTCCATCTGCATTATTTGCTCATAAAGAGGGACTTGATGTTACTTGATGATGTATATTCTTCTTGAGCTTACAGTCCACATAAAACCCTTAGTGAATGAGAACTGCAACTACCTAAAGCGAGGAATCTGTGTGTGTGCATGTATGTCCTTTGCATATCTCTAAAGTCGTTCATCTGATCTACTTCATACTTGGCGTGTGTATTACTGGGCACCCTAGGAAATGCAATGTCACCTTATTTGGATGCACCATATTCAACATTGTTCAAACTTTGAAAAAGTCGCCATGCGCTCTGTGCAGCTCCGGGGTTTCAAGGCCACGTGGACAAACTCCAGACTTCAACCACGTCACTGCACTGCACACGGTCACTGTACTTGTTGATGTTGGAAGCACTACTGTTACATTACTCTGGGATTCGAGGAAACTCTGTATTGTCCTTCAGTTTTCTTGCCAATCCTTCATTCGATTGACTGCACACTTGGCCGGTGTATTGCTGGGAAGCCAAGGAAACACAGTGGGAAGTTGTTTGAGTGAGCGGCTCTCGAGAAAGCTGCAAGCAGCAATATGGGCGGCCTCATAATAATCGAGCTGTTCCGAACAGGCACGTGTTGAACGAGCACCACACTAGTTGATTGAAAATACCTTCAAGATTCAGTTCAACTTTTACAATATACATTAAAGTTGTTATACTGCCTAAAACACTTTGACATACAGTAGGTATTAGACTTTTATGTGTGATGTACAACTCACCCAGGTCTACTTTTCAGTGTAATATTGTACTTATTATATCGTTATTTGCTAATTGTAACTACCTTTCTTCCTCCTGTCTCCTGTGATCTGCTCCAGCCATTTTCCTACATTACACAGAATAACTTTCGCCATTCCCTCTCAACTTCAGGCGGCAACATTCAGTAAATAGTACATTTATGAATTGAATAAATAAATACAATTCTTATTATTATAACATGAATAACATGTTAAGAGGGCATTTATGAGAGGCTTTTGCCCAAAGCGACTTACAATCAGTACATTTGTGGGGCTAGACATGTGGACAGTTGGAGGAGGGGGATCAAGGGGATCGAACCGCCGACCCTATGGTTAGTGGACGACCCGCTCTTTCCACCCACTTTATCTACTGAGCTACTGCTGCCCCCCCAAGCTACCTGCTTTACCTACTGAGCTACTGCCGCCCCCCAAGCTACACATATACAATATGCCACACAGGCAATCCAATTCCATATAAGCACCAGCATATATAAGTGCTGGTGATGGGAAAGCTAGCCTTGCATTGCTAACTTGAGCTTAGACCAGAGGGGATTCTAGAACACTCACAGCAGTTTTTCAGTGCCAGATTTCATCCTGCCCCCCCCAAAAAAACATAACATGGTGAATATTTTGGTATGCAGTTATTGCTAAAGCTAACAATGTTATGCTCAAACAAAAAGGGATGTCCAGTGAATTGCTGCTTGACTGGTCCAGGACCGTATATTGAAACATAGCTGCATCGGCCATAACCAGGCTCTCCGCTGAGATTTACCAGTATAATGGCCCAGCAAAAATGTAGGCGTCCTCTTCCTAAAGTACTGATTTCTCGCCATAGGGACATGGTCAAAATATGCAGGGGTTCCGAGACAGCTGTGTTGTTGTCATACTGGAATGAAAGTAATATCCGATACTTACGGGTGATGCTAAAGTGATTTGAAGACATACTCTCATATTAAAACCCATTGTAACCACTTCAATAATGTATCTGTGTGATGGTCTACAGAAATCAAGTTTGGCAGCAATAAAGTTAACTACTACACAAAAAAACTGTAAAATTGGACCTGGGGTGCATTGCACATTATTATTATTATTATTATTATTATTATTATTATTATTATTATTATTATTATTATTATTATTATTATTATGAGCTGTGTAGCAGTCTTCCAAAAAATACAACAAGCCTGGATGTATGAAGACATACAGCGTCGTAAACAAAATACAGAATGTTTGCAGAACATAACCTAATGTTCCACAGTCATACCATAAGGTTCACAATCAATCAAAAGACACCAAACCCATCTCCTTGATGACGTGACGAGGATGATTCAAATCAAAGTGCAGTCTTTTGTAAAGAGACCATAGAGCCAAGACGCAATGTTCCACCCTTTATTCCCAGGGTACCCCAACAACAGCCCCATCCTGCTACATGGTCTTCTTTTTAATCTGTTACTCTGCGTGTAATCTGTCCTTCATTCAGCACAGACAACATATGACAGGGGCAGGGCCATCGGATACCTGCCAATCATTACGTGTTCTCTAGGTTAAACGTTACAAACAGGTGCAACCCCCCCCTATTTCCTTTTGGGTTTCCGTTATACATAAAAGGCCAATCACAAACTGCCTACACCCACTCCGAGGTGAACAGTTGGTGTGATACCAGGGTGAGATTGGTGCACACAGAGCAGTTGTTATGTGGGGGATCTGTTGTTGGATTGAAAATTTAAAGCAGGCATCTAATGCTAATGCCAACCCCCCCACTTGCTTTCTAATCAACTCTTCACAACGCTTTAACTATATTAACTCTTACAGGAGTTATTACTTGTACTTCTTCAGGAGGCAATACATATACACTCTCAACATCCTTTTCCATAATGCAATCACATATTATTGAAATGGTGTCTCATTTTACCATAGTGTCATTTAATTTCCCTCAACAAGAAAAAACACAAAACCCAACTCATCCCTTGGGCATCATCTCCTTCAAAAATACGCCCAAAGGATCTGGAACCAACAGCACTGATTCCCTTGCTTCTTTGTTGTGGAATAAGTGAATGTGACACATATGACAGGAGTCATAGCTCCTGCAATAGAGGAGGGGACAGCGTGATTTACTCGTGTCACACACACAAAATATACAGCATGCAAAAAGTCATCGACTCTGACATGATGTCTGGGTGAATGAGTGAAGGTGGCATCATGTTAAGAGTCACCGAGAGCTTTGATGTGGCCATGGGTGCAAAGCGAATGATAACATAGAAACCAATGATAAGCAGCTAGTCACTGAAGTTCTTGGTGACCCAGAAAGCTTCACTGCCAACTGCATAAGGGTCAGGTTTTAACTGGTGAGACACCACTGTGGAAATACTGTCTGTATTTGTTCAGCACATGTCAAGCTACAGACTGACCCTACAGGCATATTAAAAATGATGTCTTCAGAAGCAGACCAAAAACTGAAAACAGCACAATACGACTGGACAAAGCAAAATAGATTCTCTGTGTTTGCCGCTAATTTCCCACCTTGAACCGGAACTTGAGGTCATCTCAATTACCATATTAACAACTGAAGAGCAGTGTTGCACTGTTATTACATTCATAACTGAATAGCACTGCTAGTGTTAATAACTGAAGAACATTGTTACCAAACTACTGAAGAGTCCTGTTGCAGTTGTTTAAATGTCTAGAGCAGGCTGTCTGGGATCTGACCATGTTTGGAGAGGACTTCCCAGATGGGGTCTCAACCCAAGAGGGAACGTTTTGTGACTGTAATATGTATCATTAAACCAAAATGGAGTGGGGTAGCAATAGGGAACCATAACTAAAGGAGCACCCTCCGCTTCACTTGGGTGAATTTGTAGTCAAGCCTGAAGCTTTTACTGAAGGCGCCCAAAAAAATCACGCACAGCTTTAGCTTCCCCCAATTTTTTGGACTTTAACAAATGGTTAACTAAGGGGATTCAATATTTCTGTGTGCTCGGTCTGCTGGAAGTGTGGTCAGAAATGAATAATTAATATCACAGGTCGTGCCGTTATACTGATGTATACTGATATTATACTGATAATGTCAGCACGGCTGTGTTTGGCCTTCTACCGAAGATAACCGCAACCCCACTGATATTCAGTATAACAGCATAACCTTGAGTGTGATATTGCTTCCTTACAAGGTCAACATGCGCCGTATATTAGTGAAGAGTAATAAGCGACAACACATAATGTTGTATAGTTGTTTACACATTAAAACGTTAATTTGGCACCAGCAGCAAGGACACCCGTCCCTGTGCAGCTCTGTAACTGGACAGGGACGGGACCGGTTTCCTGCACACTAGCGTGCTTCTCTGTGTAGACTTTGTGCACACAAAGGAGCAAGCTAGTGTGCAAGACAACTTTATACTGCAACAACTTTGTATCATGTACATTTATCTGTATGCTTCCATTCACTGTGAAATGAGAGGACAGTTGCTTTCGTGGCCTGTGTGACCCTGTGTGATGGCTTAGTGCTGCTGTACTCTTGTCCAATTAAACTACTTGGTCTGACCTCACCGCTGTATAAACTTCAATAACTTTAATAAGTTCACCATCGTACGACTGTATAGCATTTTCTTTTTTAGTCATTATGCTATTAACTATAATGCACTAAGAAAACTAAATCCTACCAAGAATTTCCCCTTACCCAGCTGAGCCATTCCGCAATCCCTGCCTCAAAGCAATAAAAAAAATCCACAGTTCAATCCAAATTCACCACCGCTCTCATGACCCAGACATTTAACATTCAACAACTCTAACTGCTCGACTCTGTGTCTCCAAGACAGTGAGCACAGTGGTGTGTAAAGACAGAATGGTTAGGCAGCCTTCCAATCAGTTAAAAAAAACTCCCCCTCCTACACTTCCCCTCGCAACTTTTTGAAATATTGCTTTGGACTCAGAATTCAGAATCATCCTGCTGTCTAAAAGGCAGCCACTATCTTTGATTGGATTTCTAACTGCACCTCAGTCTCCAAGTCCATGAGCATGTGCAGTGGCACGCCAACACAGAATCGAAACTTCTGGGTTTCTCTCCGTTTGTGGCGACATTTGGAGAAAGCTACCAAGCCGGAGCAGTTCGCATGCGCTTACTTGTGTTGGACAAACCAAGACACAGCTATAGGAGCTGCTAAGTACTCGTTTGGAATATAATGGATGTTAACGGATCACCAACGGCCCAATTTCACGCCTTTTCGCACCCACAGTGCGGGAGGAGTCAACTTGAACAAAAATCTTAACTGATTAACATCTCTGCAGACAGTGTCAACAATTAACCTGGGGTCTTAGCACACCGTCCACACATATTTGGCTCGGCTCACGCTCCGTCATGTGTGAGTACAACATTTGGAGTAGGATGCATGAGAGGCCTAAAAGGGACCCCAGGAGCCTGTGACAGATTGAATCTACCTCTGGGTGGGGCCTGTTTCCACTCTGTGTACCGGAGTGACGAACACCAGCTCCCCATGTGCATTTGCTGGCAGCTGCGCCTATTTCCAAACATATGTTGGTGTGTGTGTGTGTGTGTGTTTGTATATGTGCATGTTTTTGTCAGGCTGTTTCTCCAGAGAAGAATACCAAATGGATATTGAAGGATATTTTTAAGTGGTACTTTTATAGGCCTGTGAGGGTACCACCGACTCTTCTGCACATTGGTCGAGGCTGTAGAAAACAACATTAATAGCTAGGCCTTTGAACACTCATGAGAGGCATTCACAGCCCACACACTGCAGACCCCATTGACCACCAGTTTCAAGAGATGCATGGGGCACGTCATCACTCCCAGACACAATTCTGCCTCCGACAGGGTTCTGTGTTCTTCAGCTTCAGCTTTATTGTCTCAAAATGACACACGCACACACACAGACACACACACAGACACACGCACACAAAAGCACAAACACATACACACTCACACAAACACACAGGCATAAGCAGACACATACACATGCACACACGGACACTGGTTTGATAGTACATGCTGCTAATGTGTGATTCTCAAAAAAGTATCAACAGCCCAGGCAGCGCTGACCCCAGCGACTGCCCTGTCATGTGATTCCCGCGGGGCATGCCAGCAATCCCACATGCAGCTACGCCGCCGAGAGGGGCGGGGCTTTGTGCTTCAGGGGGTATTTCTTTACTCCCAAAAACACAAATGCACACGCCTAATAAAGCCACAGAGTATCCGCGGAGTATCTGAAGCATACTGTACATGTGAGAAGGTCTCCAACAGTTTTGGTGGCACTTTGCCCATAGGGGGTGCTATAATTAAGCTGAAACATCTAAGTCAAAGTAAAACTACTTTGGGCCAAAGAGACCACCCCTCTTAAGAGGTTCGCAAAGTTTGGGTCAACAACAAAAATCACCTCACAGTGTCAATTAAAAAAAATGTTAAGCTAATGCTGAAAATTGTCTGATTCAGAATGTGGCAGGAAGTGGAAAAATACTATGCATAGAGGACACCTCCCATAATGCACCACTTTGCCTGCAGGTGGCCCAAAATCACACATTAACGGTATCTACTAAACCAATGTATGCATGTGTCTGTGTGCGTGTGCGTGTGCGTGTGCGTGTGTGTGTGTGTGTGTGTGTGTGTGTTTTGGGGAGTAAAAGAAATCCCAGTACAGTAACAACGACCTGCTCCTGTTGGAGGCATAGTTTGTCTAGGAGTGATGACGCGCCCCATGCGTCTCTTGAAAGGGGTGGTCACTAGGGTTGTAGCGCGTGGGCTGTGAATACCTCTTGTGACTGGTTGCAGTCCTAGTTGTTATGACAATTAAAACCCTTTGCATTGCTACTGTTTGCTGGTGAATTTCTACCACAATGTGTCTTCCTCTCCTTTACTTGCTTATGAGGTGATGATCTGGTTATTTCATTTGGTTGTTTTATCCTTTCACAGCTGCTGCACAGTGTCAGTTGACCATTTTCTATGGTGAGAGAGCCTTGACTCTCACACGAATCTGGCCATGTTCGAGCTTCATCAGTGTATTATTGAGAATTGCACCAGTTATCTTTTGATCCGTGCCATCCTTGTGGATGCCAACATGATCCAAACCCCACTACTATCTGAGATAATTATTTGAAATTGAGTTTCAGCCTTATATGTCCCTTCTCTAAAATGATACCGCTTTAGATGGCATGGACACTTTATCAGAAATTTATCAGATTATTATACCCCTAAACCATTTGGAAAGTACTGGATCCATAATACCAAAGTAGATATACACACTGGTATTTCAGAGACATTTGGTGTTTGCAGACACATATTCAATAGATATTTGGTTATGGTATGGGGTCATTCATGCATGTGTGTGCATGGCCACCTAGCAGAACAAAAAATAAAACAAATTGAATACAAAATGTTGTAAAAACAAAACAATTTCTTTATGCTTCCATTGACTGTTAATATGGAGTGTTCAACTGCATTGTTATATTACCAACCCATTAACCCTGGAAGTTGCTTGTGATGACTTTACAAGATATCCAATAAGGAAAGTGAAGAACAATAACTTACTTCATGTCCCTCAAAGGGACACACATGGGGAGTGAACCAGGTTTTTACTCTCCTTTCCTTTTGAGAAAGTAGTTTGTGTGTTTCCGTCCCAGCGCATTCAAAGCACATGCATGTGTGTCCATACTCTTTGTGGCTAGGATATAGTTCCTGCGCTCTTTTAAGTGCATATTTGTAAAGCTACAATCCCTTATTCCCAAAGACCCTGCTCCCCTTCACTGCTACTGAACTACCAAATTGTCACATATGTTTCTGTTATTTACTGACAAAGAGTACAGTATCCATATCCCGTATTTCCTCTGAACTGATCTTTGATATTGCTTAAATCAGGCTTTTGCAGTTTAGATTTAGATAATAGTTGATATAGTGATCTGCATGTCAAGATGCTGCCCACACACACCTAAAAAAAAAGGACAAAGCTAAAAGTACAAGATTGCTCACCTCGACACCATTAGTTTATATCCTTACATTATTTGAAATGTCAAAGCTGACTCACCATGTTTGTCATAGAAATACCTTTTTTATTTTTTTATTTTATCAGATTGTATTCTATGAAATTATGAGGCTATTTTCAATCTGGCAAACAAA
The DNA here is from genome assembly GCA_036785325.1 of Urophycis tenuis. Lineage (NCBI taxonomy): Eukaryota > Metazoa > Chordata > Actinopteri > Gadiformes > Phycidae > Urophycis > Urophycis tenuis. The sequence goes on from JAXIVH010000008.1 coordinate 10,327,105, forward strand.
ATAATAATGAACATGTCCTCTTCCTTTGGTTGTTTCACTTAAGGTGACCTCATTTTCTAAACAACACAAAAAATAAATAAGCCAATTTGAAAAGCTTTTGGAAATTCACAAAAGGGTCAACATGTGTTCGGACCGATCCCAATATACTGTATTGTTGTTGCTTGTCACAGAACGAAGTTCCCATCCAGCCAGCTGTACATGCTTATTTTCCTTGGTATATTGGATACGACAACAAACGGATTAACAAAGCCAAGAGACAAGACATAACATAGACGTATTAGATACACGTGTTAATTTCAGAACTGTGTATTTGCAATGCACATGTTTACTTGAGTGAGCAGCATATTTCACATGGTCATTCATTGTTTTTTTTGTCGTTGTTGCTGTTGACAATTTGTGCCTATATGGTGTGTATGTTCATTGAAGCTCAGTCAGCTGTCGGACCTGCACCTCAAAGAGGTGAGAGGATGAGACACGAGGCTGTGTGGCACCTGCTTCCGATTAACCCTCAAGTAGAAATGCCATCTGTTTTTATCATTAGTGGAAAGTAGGAACCAAGTGAGAACCGTGGTAAGCGGATGATTAAAAGTGTGAATCCTATGACTTTGGATGACTTTGATCCTTCTCTATGCTTCCCTATGCATTTCAAATGTTTTTTTATGTTTGTGTTGGGAGTCACAGGCAGGTATAGTCTGTATGTGTGTGTGTGTGTGTGTGTGTGTGTGTGTATGTGTGTGTGTGTGCATGTGTGTGTGCGCGTGTGTGTGTGTGTGTGCATGTGTGTGTGTGTGTGTGTGTGTGTGTGTGTGTGTGTGTGTGTGTGTGTGTGTATGTGCATGTGCAAGTGTGCGTTTACTGTATGCTACCTTTAGAATACTCCATCTCACTCTGAATCCGTTGGTAGCGAGGACAAAATCTTTTAATCTTCCATAGCAATTACCTTTGGCAATCAGGCCTAAGGCAGACATCCCTCCCTGAATCTAATTACCAGGGAAGCCGATAAAGTGTCTTTGGGTTTGTATTGTAAAACACTTGATAACACGTGATCCCCACACATTGGACTGGAAGGAATTCATTCCAGAATATTTCAAACACCTTGTGTTTTGCATTTGTATTAAATCCAGGCATATCTTCTCCACCGGTATGCAAAATGTCCTGGAAATACCATCTGATTGTAACACATTGTTACGAAGGACATTGTCGCATATTCCAGAGAGAGGAAAAAGTGATAGAACGTCATAAACTCACTTTCCACACCAGACTTGTTATCTTCACACCTATACATCAGCTACATACCAGCTGCATACCTACATGTGCTAGCTACATTCCACACACATGGACAGAGCAGGGTGAAACAGCAACACACACTCAGGTTATATGAGCCTGATTGCACTGCAACGTTAATGTCACAATGGATTGCGATTCTCTATGAATCATAGGGAGTAATGTGCTTTAATTTTTGTCTTAACTTAAGTCATTGTTATTTTGTTGCTATATCACGTCTGCCTAACCAGCACACATTGAGCTGACCTGGAAGCTATGCCTGGAGTGAGGGATCCTTCTCACATTGTTTTTACTTTACAAACCTTGACTATATAAAGCTCTGGGATGAGGGAGGTGTTAGCTACAGCTATTGAAACTGATGGTATGCAAGGTTATGGGATGAAAGGGGAACGAGTAGAAACAAATCACCTTCAGAATCTAACATTACATTATTTAGATCTTTTTACTAATATGACACCTTACGAACACAGTTGGTAGAGGATATATTTAAATCAAAGCGATAGTCATATACCACATATGTCTTTAATCATACCATAGCATTACAATAGGTCTGGGCAGGATTGAAAATTTTCTGCTGATATGTAATCACACTTGACCTCCTGCCTGAGAATATAAAGGCCTAGATGGAACAAAGACCCAAAGGTAATTCTATCATCTAAAATCTTCAAACTGCAAACAACTTTGAGATGTGTGGAGATGCCTGCCTATGCTTACATCAACTCAACGCTGGACTATTGCAAATGCACTTATCATCAAATGCTCAGCCCTAGAAGTCTATCCTCTATATCCACAACAGTGCAGCCAGGATCCTGGTGAGATTAAGAAAACATGACCGCATGACACCCACTTTATTGCCGCTCCACTGGCTCCCTGTCTCCTTTAGGGTGGACTATAAACTGGTACTACTCACATACACCAATGCATTCATGGGCATGCTCCTCCATATCTCAGGGAACTTATCAACCGACAAACCCAGCCTGTGACATCTGTTCCACCACCAAGGTTGTTCCTCCAAACTACGTCGACAAGATCATTATCATCTATGCAGAACAATATGTAATAACCGAACTTATCTAAAATAAACACGCAGCACTGTGAGTATAAGAAAACATGCCATTTCAATCATCAGTGGGGTTTGCTTTCATCACTTGTGCGTCTTCAAAATCAAACAAAGGACCTATTCTGCATTGATGATATGCCAGCATCTAGTATGTCACAACATTTCTAGTTGCCGCCTACCCCAAAGCTGTTTTATACTTATACACTTCTTTATGATATGGGATGTGGGGGTGGGAAGTGAAAGAAAGTCACCTCACAAACATTGCACTCATTTAAAAGATTTAATGAATTATCCGAATTATTAAATGGGGCGGCAGTAGCTCAGTGGGTAGAGCGGGTGGACAGAGCAGGTCGTCCACTAACCGTAGGCTCGGCGGTATGATCCCCTTGATCCCCCTCCTCCTACTGTCCACATGTCGAACCCCACAAAGGTAATGATTGTAAGTCGCTTTGGACAAAAGCGCTAAATGCTAAATGCTCCTTATATCCTGGACTACACAGAGATATCCCACGTACTTGTAAGTAAATGTTCACCCTTTAACAGTTTCTCATTGTATTGTTGCAATTAACCACTGTAAAATAAAAAAATAAATAAAAAAAATAATAATCTTTTGTAGATTTCAGAATTTACTGAATGGAAAGTTCAACTATACTGGAAGACACTTGAAATAACCGTTTAAAATATAGATAGAAGCAGGGCATAGCACACTTTCGGCACACACTACAACCTCTTTAAGGCCTCAAGGAAATAAATTGCACTTGATTAACCCATGGCAACCCCATTTTCTCTTATGGGGGACTGTGACTTGAACATCTTGCCGGCCATGGTCACCTCTTTGTCAGATCGGACATGCTTTCATTAAACAGTGACCCCCCCAGGGTGACCCAGGGGTCATTCTGCCCTCAGAGTCATCCACATCCACAAAAAGAGATAACAAGCCTTCTATAGGTACTAATAGACACAAGTTCTGCCAGCCTATGGATGGCCCCAGGCAACAATAATCATGTGATAATGTTGGGCAAAGAACCGCTTTCATCTCTCAAACCAAATAATGGAATTTTGTGATGTCCAGCAATAAACAACCCAAAAAATATGATTTCACCTCTTATGTCTTTGTGTAGTTTGTTTTTATTTATTTAATGGTCAAAATAAGCTCAAATTGAAGATTTCAGCAGACCAAAACTTTCACTCTGTGGATCCTTGCGAACTCATGAAAATAAGCGTGCCATTATAATGACACTTTCACCACAAGCAACATGTTTTCACCTTAGGCTATGACCTAAATGGACCAATTTCTTTCTAATTCTTCACATCTTCCATACATATATGGGGAGTACAGATTTTTAAAATTAAAAAGTGGTAAAATAAACAATTATTCATTTTTACATTTACAATTAATACTGTTGTAAACTTAATGTTAGACACGCAAACTAAGGAAAAATGCTCTTGTGTAAACCATTTAGAGAATATAGCAGGTGCAAATATTTAACATTTAATCTCACCTTGCCTAAAATAATAATAAAAAAAAAAAAGTCTGCAATTTTAAAGCTGTTTCCTACCCTTGGATGTGACCCTGTGGGTCAATTAAGCAACATCAAACAGAATATCTAAATCCCTTTGGACTCCTTCATTAATTCATGTCTGCTTCCAGACTCCCCTTTTTGATGAAACGAAGAAGAGAAGTCACAATTTGCCAGCCACCCAGAATGAATGCTGGAAACCATGTCCCAGTTGACACGGTGTAACAGGGCACTTTGAGCCTCAGTCCAAGATTAAATTTTCCTGACTGAGAAAAGGAAGACTTGTGTGATGTTTAGTGGCTACTTGGTAAATGGCTGCTGGGCAGGGAGGATGAGTCACGTCCTGGCAACACTCTGAGGAGATGATGCCGTGGGAGCCGGAGTGAAGGTAGCACATTTTTGACAAATTTTGAGGCAGTTAATGAAAATGAAGCTCTAGTATGTTTTTCATAAAAATAAATGAATGCTAAAGCAGTGTCAGTAAACCTGCTTCAGAGATCAAATCCTGTCCAAAAAGGCAAGTAAAATGAAATAGCTAACCAGAAAGTTGATATATTAGAATATGAAGTGTGCTTTTTGTTTATTGAAATTAAACTAAAAGGTATTGGTATACGAAGATAAAGACATTTTATTTTTTACCATCTTAATTAATTTTGAATATAGTTTTTCTATGTAATCCACATTTTTGGAATCATAAGTTTCAGTAGCTGTTATTTTAATGAGAGACTTGAAATGGGCTATCTGTATATTGAATATACAAATATTCACAGAATGAGAATGATTATTAAGGGAATGGGATGGGACTGACATGTGCCAAGAGCAATGAAGTCTTCTAATGAATACCAGAACTAACCATATATATCCCTGGCACAATCATTTAGTTCACTACCCGAACGATTGCTCACTATGCATTTCAGTAGTTCGGTAGGATGACTGATATGTTTTTTCAAGGCCGACTTACAAAAATGTATTATAACTCTAACTACCGTGGCAGATAGGAGGATGCTGTCCAGGCTACGGACTATCATGGACAATGCCTCTCACCCTCTCTTTTCCACCCTGGCTCAGCGGAGGAGTTCCTTCAGCAGAAGACTCCTCTCACCGAGATGCACCACAGAGCGACATAGGAAATCATTCCTGCCTGTGGTCATCAAACTATACAATCTGTCACTTTCATCATAGTTTCTGCTGCACAACAGGTTATTCATTCATATTGCATAACTGGTCATTTCTTTTAATTTCATTGCATAACTGGTCATCTCTTTGCACAACTGGTCTTTTTTCCAACATAGAATCTGACATGCTACATCCTTGCGTATGCTATCACCTCTCAGTGTATGCCTGGTTGTATGTACATTTATGTATATTTCTTTATGTTTGTATATTTTGTATATTGCTTGCATAGGTTTTATATTTTACATAGGTTTATTTTACATAGGTTTTTATTTTATTTTATATTTTACATAGGTTATATTATATATTTATATTCTAACACTCTACTTTACGTAGAGTGTCTGTCTCTTCTTCCTTTTGCACTGGAGTATTGTATGTAACGAATGCAATTTCCCTCAGGGATTATTAAAGTACGTCTGTCTGTCTGTCTGTCTGTCTGTCTAACTTATCATAGAAACTGATAGCCGATATTTGGGTCCGATATTCATTTACAGATTGCAAATGCATTTGTATGTATAATGGTATGTGGGGGAGTGTGCATCTCAGACAATGGAAGAGGGGCCAGGAAGATTACTTTCTTTGAGATGGTTTATGGTATGACTCATCAGGTGTTAGAAATGTCTTGAGTGTCTCTTGCTGTTTAATTAACAGAGTTGGGGTCCATTTGGTCAGTATAGTTAACCAAGTTAATCTTATAGGGGTGGGGGGATGTGGGGGAGGGTATGCTGTAGAGTGTTAAGTGGGATAAATCCTTTATCAGGCCCCAATCAGTCAATGACACTGAACATATATGTTGCTGAGGAAGCTAAATGAGGGCAAATGGGGTTACAGTATTCAGGAAATGTATGTTAAACCATTGCACTTCAATTTTGCATAATAATATCAGCAATTTCACAGTTAAGGCGGATACATATTGAAGTAGTACTTACAGAGCTGTGGTTGCCAGGGACCTTCACTGAATTCACTAAGCTTTGGCTCAGACATGCTCTGAATTAAATATCTAGAATCATTAACTTTTTCCAGGAATCTCCAGGAAAACAGACACAAGATAAAAATGCCATTTACAATGCTGTTATACAATGCTACAATGAAGATGAATAATCCCCATTCTAATCAAAGCTCTTCCCTTTAGTGTTATGGCAGCCATGACGCCTTCCAGAAGTTGTTCAACTGCAACCAACAGCAGCAAATGTTTTGCCCTTGCGAGTTACAGAGGGGAATTACCACAGAGCAGCATTTCGTGGACTGAACAAAAGCAAAGTTTGCCCCACATAGTAGCAATTATAAATAACTTATATTAAGATTGACACTTGAGCTTGACGTTAATTTCTACAATGACATGCTTGAATGACGACATGATGGCAATGTGGGATAAACAGCAGATGCCTGGACAGATGTTCTTTTTCCATCAAAAATTATGTATCTGTGTATTTGAGGATGCATTTGAGAGTTACAAGCAATGTCACCTGTATATGTGTCTACAATTTTGAAATGACTTGTCACTTCAGACACATTATATCGCTAACAGATAGAATACTAGTTCACTTTGAACACCCTAAATATTTTTGGCAATAGCACATAAAGTATTTGTAATTAATTGAAGTCATTTGTATAAATTGTAACATTCACTGTGTTAATGGGATTAAGGGGGGAAATCAAAACTCTCTATGCCTCTGCTAAGATGCTAATTGTGGGTAATTAGCATCAATCCAACCTGGGAGTAGGTAATGGGGGTCTCTCTGTGTGGGTGGTAATATGTTGTCCAGCTTATTAAGTGTTCCGTTTCTCTCCTACGTGACATTCACCTTTTACTGAGGGGGTGTAATTAGTATGCCAATCTCTTCAATTTTATCTCTTACACATTGGAATCCAACATTGCTTTTACCAAAAGTCAATGATGACTTAAGGATTTAAATATCTTTGACAACTTTGAGAAAGAATATATTTGTTTAAGCAAATGCAAGCAACAACACAATTATTGTGATGCCATATCTCCATAATAACATCTGAATTATTTACGAGATAATATATGCAGGGTAGTCATACATCTATGAAATGTGATTCTTCCAAAAATGTGTTTAACTAAACATCAAATATAGAAATGGATCTACAAGAGATTTACACCAAATCCAGTAAATGATATTGGTTTGTATGCATTCATTGATTTTTCTGCAAAATAAAGTTTCTAAATTCAGAAAAGATTATTATCTTGCATCCTATAGACATGATTTGCTTTCAGGAATACCCTATTAAGCTCGGATAAATAGTCGGTATATTTCCATATTCATAGCCAGCATGGATACAGGGCTGAAGGTGTACCTCTTAATGGACCCCAAAAGATATGTCTTAAATGAGAGGTGTCACAACATCAATAGGTGCATTTACAGCAGCTTGTTTAGTTATTAGGTGTCATTGATTTTGTTGACCGAATTTGCACCAGTCATTCCCATGCCATTTCGATTCCATTCCCTCTCCATGTCTCTCTTTTAGTCTCTCTCTGCCCCCAACTTTTCCTTATTCTTACTTTTTTACTTCTTTCCTTTTAGAATTCTCAACAGAGCGCAACCAGCCCCAATCTCTTAATACAGATACAATATGCTGCTATTGATTCAGTGCATATGAACTGCTGACGAGGGTGAACTGCAATGTTCTGAGCAGTTGAATAAGACAGGGTTGCGGTTCACTCAAATTATTATCTAGACATAAGGAACATAAGGAACTTGCTCTAAGTTGTTAGCAGCACACCGTGGGATAAAGCTTGAGCATTGGAATTAGCAATTTCCCATTAGCATTTATACAAATACATTCAATTTGAATTATGATTTCCAACACACATATGATCAAGTGTGATATGTTCTAGTTTATTTTATTTTTTGCAGACAGATGGTAGGAACACTCTGTCCTCCCTGGTACATCGTGCCTATGGTCACTGATGTCCCTTAGTGAATTAGAAAGGCATGGTTGTTCTTTTTTGTCTTTTCTTTGTTTCAGGACAGATGGTGAAGTTGTTGAGCAGCTCCTGGGAGTCGCACGGCTCAGAAGCAAGTGAGTGTGAGCCTGAACAAATGCTGGAGCAAGCATCAATATTGCATACCACATTCACTGTACCAGCTACTGGGATGAATGCATGTATGCATATGGAGAAAGAGAGAGAGAGAAAAAAAAGTGAGTGCCTAGACTGTGGTGACTAATACATGACATTTGAGTGAAGGGCGGTATTACGGTTGGATAAGAAATGACAGAAATCTCAACTTACAAATTACATAATAAACATTGCATGTAAATTGCTTGAGTTTCTTTTGCATGCTAAATGTACCTTTTAATTTGGAAGAAGGGGTGTAGGTTTATCGTAACATACCACAAATGTGGTAATGCGGTAAATGCATGTAGTAACAAATAATCATAGATACATTGCATTAATACCTACTTGTCCATGCCACACTCATGCCCAAGAAGACAGATGGGTGCAATTTAAAGCCAATACTTCCACCACTTTGAAATCTGTCCACACCTTAGTGCTATAAATTGTCTTAGTACATTTGGACAATACACACCTAACAAACCATCAAGCCAAACTAGCCATACATGACACATATTTGCTTAAAAAATGCTGTGCTTTGTCTAACAGTCACAACCTTGGCAGTGTCTTGCAAAACAGCGCCATGATGTGGGCCCTGCAGTGGCCCCAAGCCTACACTATCGCTGATTTAGAAAGGACATCTCCTCCCTTGTTTGTCATTCTGTTTTTAATTAGTCTTTTAATGGGTTATTAATTCTGCCATCTTGTGATAACAGTGCTAAGATGTGATACTGAGCTCATTAGCATGCTAATGTGTGGCGCTTGAGTTTGGAATGCACTATGGAGCTGTCTCGTGTTCGAGATGTGACGACTACAGGGGGGCGGGGGTCTTAAATAAGATGTCTAATCTTAATTTACTCCCTCACCAGACATTTAAGGGTCATCAGTCATTAGTAAGCTTTGGACTTGATTTGGTTTTAAGGTAACCAAGCAAATCAATTGAGTTTGATACATCACAACTTATGTGTCGTGATGTGGCAATTGTTAAAAATGGTAAAGACAAATTATTATTATTATTATTATTATTATTATTATTATTATTATTATTATTATTATTATTATTTTTATTATACTTTATTCATCCCACAGCGGGGAAATTCATTCTCTGCATTTGACCCATCCTATTGTACATAGGAGCAGTGGGCTGCCATGTTCATTTGACCCATCCTATTGTACATAGGAGCAGTGGGTTGCCATGTTCATTTGACCCATCCTATTGTACATATAGGAGCAGTGGGCTGCCATGTTCATTTGACCCATCCTATTGTACATATAGGAGCAGTGGGCTGCCATGTTCATTTGACCCATCCTATTGTACATATAGGAGCAGTGGGCTGCCATGTTCATTTGACCCATCCTATTGTATAGGAGCAGTGGGCTGCCATGTTCAGTGCCCGGGGAGCAAGTTGGGGTTCAGTGTCTTGCTCAAGGACACTTCGACATGTGGACAGTTGGAGGAGGGGAATCGAGGGGATCGAACCGCCGACCCTACGGTTGGAGGACGATGCGCTCTGTCCACCCGCTCTAACCACTGAGCCACCGTCGCCCCCCCCCCGTAGCCTATGTTTTGTTAGAAATGTGTTTAATAATGTAAATGTTGTTAATAACAATGGGTCAAGTTGACAGGCTGGCCACTTTGTAGAGAGTTTGTGCAGCCTTGGGGATCAGCTTAGAAATGTTGCCCTTGATACATCTGAGAAGTGTTAAATGAAGCCGACCGTCTCTTTTCTATTTTGTATCGTCTTTTTTTTGTATTGCCTAATTTACATATCCTCTCTGTCACTCTCTTATATTTTAGCAACCAGAACAAATATGTACCAAAGGTAAGTCATACATATTGCAGGTGCTGGTGTTTTGTCTTTGATTTGATTCATTTAGATTACTAGACTGGACACACATAATAATAATAAAACAAAATACTCATCCAATATAAGAAACATACATCTATTTTCTGTGTCATGTTTTATGATGTACAATAAGATTACCTTTCTGTTTATCCTGAAGGTGAACTATTAATATTGGGATGATTGTATTTTCTTTTATCCAACAGCTCACTTAGAAAGGGAACTATTGGTATCCCTTCAAAAATGACATATTTTTATGAAGGTTTAAAGGTACAATATGTAACATTCACATAGAGCGTTTGAAATTCCTACTGCAGTCAAAATTCCCAAATTTGGAAAGCATCTCCAACCACTCACTCCTCCTCAAACTCTAAGCTCATGTGGGTTGCCAGATTGAGAACGAGGCTTTTTAGGTTGCATGGAATTGAGAACAATCTCAGTTGATCCAGTTTGTTTGTTTGCTTTCATGGCTGCCTTAGATGTGTGCCATTTTCATATCTGGCAACCCGTTGTTATAATGAATCACAACACAGGCCAATACAAAATCAAGTTCTGACCTAGAAGGGATATTTGCTGGCATGTCTCATTAATCTACGAGGAAATATCATAGCTATTTTATGATTTAGTACTAGCCTGGCTGACGCGTCCACATCTCGATGAGATGGTGGTCTGGGAACTAGGTGTGCATTTTCTCGTATTTGAGGCGTGGTTTACGAATGCCTAGAGCCGTTTATTGGGCGCTACGAATGTCTATCAAATGGCGTCTGGTTCTTCACATGCTGCTTTGCGCGCGATTCATAGCCAATTGCTACAAAAAATTAGCTACTAAAATTAAATTAATTGCTACAAAAGCTACTTAATACACTTTCTAAAGCTGCATCGAACGGTAACGTTGTGTCCGCTGCCATGTTGGATTAACACGCTACAAGCTTCGGTGTCGTGCATAGACGTCGTCATCGTATTGCTGCCCCCCCGTTCTGTGATTGGTTCCCTAACTCAGGGGAAAATAAGGGCGGTGGTTTCCAGACTGTCTTTGCAGTGAGAATGAAATCGCGCGCAAAGCAGCATGGGAATTCCCAGGCTAATTTAGTACAGTAAACTTGTTAAATATTGTAATATTAATATTAATTAATATTAATATTAATAATATTATTACAACCATATATTCATATTCTGCACAGCAGTGGCTCAGGAAGTACAGTGGGTAGTTGCTAGTTCGATGCCAGGCTCCTCCTAGATGAGTGTTGAGGTGTCCTTGAGCAAGACACTTAACCATGCTCCTGACAAGCAGGATGTTGTCTTGCATGGTTGACACCACTGTCGGTGTGTGAATGTGTGTATGAATGGGTGAGGCAATAATGTGAGGCAATTGTAAAGCCCTCTGAGTGGCCACTGGTTTGAAAAGTGATATCTAAATGCAGTCCATTTACAATTTACACAACTAGAAATGTCTTGAGAGATGTATACCTACAACAATATCACAATTATCATGTGACTACTTTGTTTTTGAAAAACAGCTCCCTCAACACCCGCCATAGAGCAGAAGAAGCCTGTTTGAGTGTGATGCTACCGCACCTCTATCCCATTTTCATTCATCTTTTGTCTCTTTTTTGTCAGATCCATGATCAAAACCTTTGTCCCGCTGAGCTGGAAGTTCTACACGTCCCCCTTGTATGCTAATGACTGTGACCGCGAGCCCTCAGCCTGCAAATTAGAGAGCCGCAGAAATGCTGCGCCTCGCAGAATGAGTGCCAAAAGTCAGGTGATTAGAAAGCTCTCCTTCCTCACTTCAGGCAGGTGTATGGAGTGCTAAGTCAGTGGCCAGGGCTGAGGCTTTCTGAAGTTGTCGCTTCCAGACAGACCTTGGATGTTTTCAACTCATACCTTGACTGAAAACCTTTTTGACATCTTTGTCATGAGATCTGAAAGTCATAAAGGGCACAACGGGAAAACTAAGATGACGCTGCTGTGTATTTTGCATGTAGATGTACATCCAGCTGCACCACTGATGAATATACAACATCCTTTCAGAGGACACTGATACAATGCGAGAGCTTTGTTGCACAGTACAGAAATAAAGACGGCAAGGCCCATTTGCATTGACTGGTTTTAATTGAACCACACGGGCATAGCGGAGGGAGAACACAGTGAGGACAGTAATCAGCTAGGGAGGCTTGTGTTGGCCTCCTCCATAACTCTCCCTGGCTATCCCCCCTTCCCCTGTCCCACTGTTTATATTCCACTCTGTCCCAGCAGGGACTAGAAAAGGAAGCCATTTACAGCACGTTCCACCCAGCCTCCTCTGCCATCACCAAAGTCATTTGCACTACAGAGACATATTGGGAAACGGGGGAGAAGGGGGAAAAAAAAGTCTGTGTTTAAAATATCCCTTGCTTGAAAAGACATTGCCCAATTCTGTTCATTCCCTGAAGAAATTTGAGAAGCGCCTGAGCTCGGGGGGTGTGGGCGGGGTGGGGGCTCCTCTCCCATGCTCCCAACACAACTCTGACAACCCCCACTGGACCCCCCCATATATGACTTGAAAAAAAAAGGAACTTCACAATGCTTGCAACAGCAGTGGGGGTAACCGGGGGAGGAAGAGCAAGTAGTCTTCAGAGAGATGGGTATCAGGTGAAACATCTGAAAAAGCCAGGAAGACCTGAAGGAACGGTCGGTCGCGCCTCACACTGCCCTATTTTTCTATGATATCCGTTTCAAGACAAATGCACCTTTACTCCACAGCAGGCCAGCGTACATGCTGGTGCATTGCACTGCCCTCCATCATGAGCCGTATTGGTAAGGGACTGGCAGAGGAAAGGTTTTAGATTTCGTTATCAAAAGTATTCTTTTGAAACTCACAAACTCACCCTCCCAACCACACTTCAAGTAAGTCTCAGGTCTAGTAGCTTCTCTCGTGTGCCTTTGCTGTAAGATTGCCGCTGTTACATTGTGTCGATGTTAGTTTTATCCCCTTCAAAATACAAATAGCAAATCAAAAAAAAAAAAATGATATATGCCTTTACGACATAAATCAGACATGCACAAGTTGTTAACACTTTCTGCTTGAAATCCTGTTGATCCCATCAACCTACAGCTGAATCAGACACTTAGGTTTGTCCTGTTTGACTTATTTCTACAGGCACAACTTGCTAATATTGTGGATGTTTCAGGGAAATTTGCATGACGCCTTGCATTGATGGCGACTGGTGACTTAAGCTTGCGCTTTGCAATGCTGCCATTGAACCAATCTCCAGTCAATCTAGGTTGAATGTGGCGTTCACTGCCTTGGGAAGTTGTTTCATTAATCTCTTGTACAACTGCTCCCATCTGTTTAGTGGTAAATAACATCTATCTTTACATCATGATCACACACCTGTTTTCAAACCAAGATTTGAAGACAGATTCAAAGCACGGGTCCATATGTGAGCAAGTCCAAAAAAGAGAACAGCTGAAGGATATGAGCTCTAGCACTGCCTAGGTTGGTCTTTTTTGTTGCTGTTCCGCAATAGAATGTACATAGGCCTTACTGAGGCCTTCCTCATCCAAGAATACTTCTCTGTTTATTTACCAAGCCTGAATGACCACAGTCTCAAGTTTTGCGATAGTTTAGTATGTGTGTGTGTGTGACACATGTAGTAAAGAGTAAAGAAGGTGGACCACTTTCTTGTTCCTTGTAATATACAATTCATGGGCCTCAAAATAAGATTTTGTTTGCCTGACAAATTCTGTTTCTTTGTATGTATCAGTGTGAATAACAGTGTTTAAATCTGTAATTCACATCCTCTAAAGCAAGGGAAAAAAACGTTCTATAACCTTCAGAGATAACATTTGTCTGAACACCATTTCCAAGACATAGAATTGCAATGCTAAAACTCTTCATCACATTTGAGAAAAAGAACAGAAAAACCTCAGACCTAACTTGTTCTCTTGGAATGATATATGACAAAGTAAATATCAATATATGATAATATAATAATATATGATTAAACACAGAAGGTAGGAGATATGAAGTTGATGTGATTTATTAATTAATTTAATTGTTTATGTGATATGTGTCCCTCTGTTGTGGTTTGTGAACACTGATATGCTCTGTATATGTATGGCCCTGTTTACACTAAGAATTTAGAAACTCTTTTCACATCACGATTTAATGGTTGTGAGATCGCAATGCAAAGATGTTTCCCATCAGTCTAAATTTAGATGTTTTCTCCATCTAAGCTGATGGGAGCGGTTGTACAAGAGATGCATGCAGTAATTTACCATAGCATAGTCCATCGGCGAGCCAATACCATCACAGATGGTATAGGCTATATTCAATCTGAACAGAATATCTTGCGGAAGTCTCGTCACCCAAAGAAAGCCAGATATATTTCATATGTAAAATGTCTCTGAAACATCCAAAACCCTTTCAAATGCATTATTTAAACATCATTGCAACATTATCCAAAGCGGTGTAAACTAAATGATTAAATGATGACGTCTCTGTGAATGTGAAAACCTCAACCTTATGTGTGTGTGTGTGCATATCAATTAGGGCTGTCATACACTGCCCCTACCTGCAGACAGGTTCAGATGATTGTGAGAGCATTGTACCCTTTCTGGGAACATACAAGTCTAGATACAATACAGGTGAATACAACTTTGTAGAATGTTGATGTTTCTCTCATCAAACGGGGCCTTCGTGTATGTGGATATGTGCATGAGTTAAACATGGGTCATAACTAAATATTATGATATTACAGGGGTGTTGTTATCATAATTGTCTATGTATACACCATGTTAGAGAGTGCATGTAAGAGACCAGATGCTTTAAGTAAGCAGTACCTATTTAAGAGCAGGCTAAAGAAGTGTCTAACAAACAAGACGAAGATGCTTTCAGAGTGTAATTCTAATCGCAAATTGTCTTCATACATATATTTGCATGGTAAATGAGATCTAAACCAACAGTTTTGCTGACATATTCAGAACCACGTTGACACTTAACTTACAATGGAAATTGAATTCAAACAACTTGAATATTGAACTACATCACTGGGTGTTTTTAGGCACTTTACCATAGGTTCTCTTTTAGAGCAACATTTACATGGACAGAAACAATGTGTTATGGAACACACTGAGAAATAAATGAATTTCCTATAATGTAGGAGCAACAATATGGGTGAAATCTTGCCTTAATTTCTATGACTTGTAGCATAATATAGTAAATATAGAATTCCATGAACATTTGTCATATGCATCACATTTTCTACCTTGAACTGCACAATTTGATGTTTTGTCATTTTAGACATAGCTCTATTATTTATTATCATGGTCACCAATTTGCTACCAAAACATTCACACATGTGTACTTAAACTTAAACCCCCTTTAATCATCAACATATACTAACTCTACTTACTATTTGTCATTGGTTAACACTTCATCAACCCAAACAATGTTATTTGTTCAAGCAATAAAGTATGGTGTTTCACCAACCTACAGATCAGGATCTGATTATGTATGTGTTACTCCTGACCCATATTTATTTTGTCTGGCTTCATAATGACCTTAATCTTCAAAAGAACATTAGAGCAGATATTAGAAGAACATAATTGCAGGATACATACTGCAATGGCATTAACATAACTTGCAACAATAATAAAATAACTTTGGTGCACATCATTATCATGAAATGACCAACAAAGCCTTAACGTAATCATACACTGGAAATATAATCAGATTGTTATGACTTTGTTATGTAGGCTTACTGTGAATGTCTCAATGAGATTGAATCAAAGTAAGAAACATAATAAGTATAACTACCTGTAATGAATAGAGTGACAGTTAACAACACTAACCTTTTATATATATAAAATATACCTGAAAATGATTATATCTATTTTTCTTGTCAGTCAAACTAAACATCTGAGCACCTCTTGGGATGTCAATCATTGCAGCTTTTTTTTATTGAATACACACTTGTGCAGTCCTACATACTTGTTGATGTAACGATAATCATGACAAATAACTAAACTAAGGGGTATATAAAGTGTCCTTTACCTCAAGGCATAAACATAAACATAGGAAAGTCAACACTGACTTGATTGAAAGTAGTTGGAGACTGGTGAGCAGTACTACCAGACAAGGCTGCTGGGGAAAGATATACCCGCTGGTCACAGTCCAAGGAGCTCATGATTTTGCCCTCTCTCTGTCAGTCTGAGTGTGGAACATTTTAAAAAGCTGAGCACCGATTTGTGTCGAATTGGGTAGGCAGGTAAATTATGGGCAGAATAAGAAGTGATTCACCTAAATATAACAAAAGTGTACGAAACTTCACATAGATTTGCATCACACAACCAAATAATTATCTTGAAGGATTTGTCAAGGATGATTGTTGTGTCACCTCCCCCACTTGTTTTCTTGAAAAGCTCTAAAAGGGCCCTGTGGGGCGTCATCTGGACTCAGCACAGCCAATCGGCTCTCTCTAAACCGGGCCCACTTCTATCAAGCAGATTTCTATGCAGAGCTCTGTGCTCTACTGAGCCCATTTGTAGCTCATCATTGTTTTTACATTCTCATTTGTCGACTGTTCTGTTCCATTTTAAAAGAAAAGGCTACAGCGAATACATACACTTTGTACATTAACAATGACATTTAAACATGTATTGTTTGTCAAGATAAAAAGAGGAAGAGCCATTTTGTTCATCTCCATGGGGAAAATCGTTCTCTGCAGTTAACCCATCCTAACCTGCAAGGAGCACATTCCATTTGTGCTTCTGCTGCAGACTGCCGCCCCCGCCCTCCTTCTACCGTGCATGCAAACCAGGATGTGAGTTTCCCTGTATGTGATAGGTTCCTGCTTCCAATAGGACAAGCCCAGGATCCTGATTGGCACGGCACATGGCGTTCTCCAATCTGGAGCAAGCAATGGGGACTGAGGAGTAAACAGCTCAACAGTGGCTCAGATTTTCATTTTCAGCTCATTTACATCAGATTGTAATGTCAACTTAATTGATTGTCTCCCTGTGGGTTACAGGTTACTGAGGACCTTGTTAACTACCTGGAGACTTGGCCTGGCTCAGGTTTTAAAACGTTAACATGTATTTCCTCAGAAGCACTAGGAGCGGGGTGGGTGCTGTTGTGACTATTTTCTTTTTGGTTTTGCTAGATTAAGTGGTGAGGTTCTACTCTCATCTGCTGTTGATTTTAGGAGGTTGTTAGCAGCTTTAAGAGCCCTCTTTTGGTTATATTTATTTATTTGATTTAAATAGCATCCAATGTCCCATTTGTCTTAGAAGTTTGCCTCCTCTATTTGTCTGTGTATTCATTATCTAACGTCCTTGGAAATAAATAACTTTAACTTTACCTAAAACACCTGGTTTTATGTTACCTCCCTTTTCCCTAACACTCTTGGTCGTAACAATTAGGCATTAAGCTACCTAATGTGGCCTGAATATAATTAATCTTTATGATTGTGAGTGCTGAAAGCATATTTTCCTATGACTGCACTAAATTCAGTGTTGTTTTAAAGTGGTGATTTGTATTTACTGATCATATAGTGGACTATTTAAGCCATCTGAATCATGCAATGTGGCTATGAGGATGCTCTTTCTAAAACAATGAACCATTATCTGAATAAGCCTGATTATACAATACTTATTAATGGCCATTTTGGAGCCACATTTTGGATTGATTGGGAAGCCCCAATCAAACTGAGCATAGTTCTATTATTGTACACTGCCATCTTGTTTGGTCATATGCCCCTAAAGTGAGCCATCTCCAGGCACTCCACTAACAATCTATTGTAAGGCCTAGTTCAGGGCGCTGTGTGTGGTCCAAGGAGAGAGTTAAATGGAGTAGAAGCTGGCCCATCCCCGGAGTCGTTTAGCGCCTAAATAACCTAATGAGCTGCACACACAGGACGACTTGCACTTCCACAAATGACTTAATCAGAACAGGTAGACAACTTCAGGGGTGGCCATTTCACTTTACCTTCCAGGGCTACCTTCCATTACCCTCCCCCTGCCCCCATTATCCCTTACAGGTCTGTCAGTGGTCCCAGATAAATGAAGCAGCCACTCAGCAGTGATGGCTCATCATTTGTGCGACAGTGACTGGGGTGGGCACCATGTTATGGATCTCTTCCTTTAATCTAAACTATCAGCAAAAAAAAAAAAGAAGGAATCATACCTTCCTGTCCTGGGGAGCGAGGGTTAAAAAAAAGAAAGAGACAAATCGGGGACCTTTGATAAAAATGTTAACTAGGTAAGTGTCAGTGTGATGAATAGCGTGCTGTCACCATGACCAAGGGAACATGAGGAATCATTGATATTTCTCATTGTTGCCCTGCCATCGCGACGCTACATTCTCAAGACCTGGCCTCCCTCCCCCACAACGCCTTCCTACCGCTCCTGCACTACCTAATAACACTGTCTCAATGGATGATACATCAAATACGAGGGATGTCAAAGTGAGCCTCCCTTGAATATGATCACTATGTCCAAACGTCTGTGCACTCCGGTTGCAGAGACAACGCCATAGATGAGGATACAGCAAATGACGCCAAGACAGGACAAGAAGAATAAAGACTATGCACATAACATTTCAGACCATAGATGTACAGACAGGTAAACCAACAGGGACGTGAGGTATAACGATGATTGCGTGTTCATGAAGACAAACAACAAAAGACCAAATTGAGAAGATGTGCAGAAACATCCATAAAAAACGTTTTCCAAACTGGAATAATGTACATGAAAATGGGGTACATCAAGACTTGAATTGTTTGATGTGCCATTAGTTGTAAAAAGACAAACATACCTGAGGAACATAACTACCAAGTAAGAAACCAAAGCTATGTTCCATTCCTTTCCCAGAATGTAGTACATCTCAAGAGAGAGCAATTCTCCTGATGGTTCATTGCTGCAGGTTGCCAGCTGTACAAGACTCAGTAGTTAAGACATGACCCAGTTGTGGGTGAGATCAAATCTATTAAATACGAACCACCACATTAAAATCAATAGCAGAAATAAGGACAGCTATGTTCAAACTGTGTTTTTCAAAGAAAACAATAGTTGTACCTCCAATGTTTTTCTTCTCCGTTTTCTTTTATGTAAAGGGGCAGAGTTAATGCCATGGCTAGAATGCCTAATTGAAGAAAATAACATCATTACAACATATAATCATGAGCTGACATTGTTTGCAGCAAGCATGGCAGCAGCAGTAATTGAGTTCCTAGTTTTCCCAGAGGAGGTTGTGAAGAGGGGAAGGAAGAGAGGCGAGAGGAGGGGAAGAGTGCCATTGACTTTGTTTCTCTAGGCTGTTTTGTCCTGATTAAATAGCCTATTTGAAATAATCTCTCATTACGAATTAGAACTGCTTTCATAGTCTGTGCGTGTGTGTGTGTGTGTGTGTGTGTGTGTGTGTGTGTGTGTGTGTGTGTGTGTGTGTGTATGGCTAATACAAGTGAGATGGTCTTTGCTGCCTTCCCATCAAAAGAACACTCTAGGCTATGCAGCGGACAAGCCTATCAACAGTACTCAATGCTGGGAGACGGGATGAGTTCATATGCCATACTGATAAAGGTATGAAGTGGCTTAGAAGGAGCCAGTGAGCTTAAGTGGCACCTTCATTAAAAAAATAAATAAAAAGCTTTCATTAAATTTGAATTTACATATTCATGAAACAAGTTTGATCTTTGTTTTTCATTTGAATTGAGCCACAATGACGAAGTAATCATCACTAAACGGTTTAAAAGGTATGTTTCCAAAGCAGGGTAGATATAACAAATCCCAAACATTACGATTGTTTCCTAAAATTCCCAAATGATAATACCCCATGATCAACAATGATGTCTTTCTCACAGAACCACCACAAAACCTAAACATAAAACTGGCAACTCCAAATCACAACTCTGGATGAAAATATATATTTCCTTCTTCTCCGAGTTTCAGGCTTGGACTACAGCAAAAGTCACTGCCCCCAAGATGATTATGGCAATTACCAAAGAAGTATTAGACCAATGACAACCCTTGAATGTGTGTATTCCTAGCATGGGTGAGTTTGATCGAAAGGCCGAGACACTTAGCTTGAAAGCCATTGACCTTTGTGAATAAAGACATATTGGGCTGTTAGGCCTTCCGCCCGAGTAGAGGAATTTGTTGTGAATAGAGAGAGAGAAAGCAATGTTGGCGCAAAGCCAACTTAATTCCATGTTTGATTGATTTATATTTTATTCATTTATAAACGTGCGTTAAATGTTTGCATAATAAAAAAAGCCGTAAAGCTGTACTCAGGATTGGCCATTACAATGACACAATATAGGTGTGAGCACACAACCATACACAACTCACCATGAGAATTATGCATTAATGGGTATCTCCTCACTTAAAATTGATGTTGGTGATTATGTATTGATAAATTGAAATTTATGTTGGTTGTTATATAAGTAAATGCTTACACTTGAATGGAAAAGAATGGTCATGGACTAGGTCCCAACATTGATTGAAGCTGTCACACAAGGTGATGGAAACAACATTGAACATAATACATGCTCATGGAAGACCACTAGGAATATGGATCCAAGTGTCGTTATTTAATGTAATGATATCATGACGGTACCTAGAGATTATACTCGTGGCTTCATCAGTATAAATTGCCCATCATTGTTGTTGTACTATTTACAGATATGATTTATGATCATTCCCACGTGACCCCCCTCTACCATGAACTCCACTGGCTCCCTGTAGTGGCTCGCATCAAATTCAAGATGATGGTACTGGCCTACAAAGCTGTTAAAGGAACTGCCCCAACCTACCTACATGCGTTAGTGAAACCCCACGCCCCTGCTTGAGCACTCTGCTCAACTACCTACTCAACAAAGTGGTCGACTGGTACCTCCATCCCTAAAAGGAGGAAAAGGTCAGACAGCAAAATCACAACTCTTCTCCGTTTTGGCACCGCAGTGGTGGAACAAACTCCCTCCCAATGTCAAGACAGCGGAGTCACTCCCCATCTTCCGGAAGAGACTCAAGACACACTTGTTCAGAGTTTACCTGAACTCTGCATAACATCCATCCTCTACCGACCCCCCCTTCCCCCCCAAAAAACCCCCCAAAAAACCTACCCTCATGCTCTTGTATGTTGTATGTCTTGGCACTTAATAATTGCTCTTTGTAACTTGGCACGTACCCAGAGATGTTGTATCCTAGCAATCGTTAACCTAGCAATTGAAGTGCTTGAAACTTGTTCTGGAGACTTTCTTACTGTATTAACAGCAATTACATGTTTCACCTTATTCCAACAAATGTACTTTTTGTAAGTTGCTTTGGATAAAAGCGTCTGCTAAATGACATAAATGTTATGTAAATAATTATCATGGTGATGGTTCACTTAAGCAATATTACACGAGAGAGTTAGTGCCGAGTTCCACGAGCAGGCATCTCTGAGGTGACAACAGTGATGGTAAAGCTCACCCTTGAGTGTAATATTGTGATTACACCATAGTTTCCAACAAAACACAAATATCTAAATGTGGTTATGTTGCTGGGCCATTCGCTATCAAAATCTGTTATGTCTATATCAGGAGCCAGTGGTAAAACTCACATTAGATACCAGTAGGTATCCGGGTATCAGTAAATACCCGGAAAACGTCATGTCCGTAAACTCCTATGCAGCACAAGCAGTAGCTTACTATACCAGCCCGTAGGGAACCTCAGTAGCATCCAAGCATGTTTTCAAGCCCCTGGAGTTTGGGTCAAGGACAAAATACACTTCTTGAACACGAACATCTGCATCGCCAGTCAGACAGTACACGCCCCTTCTGCCAGTCGGTGACCACTCCTACCAGAGCCTAGCAAGGCATTGACATTCTCTGTGGGGGTTCGCGGCAAGTAATTCTAAAAAGATAAGTGCAGGTCTTTGAGTCCCGGCATGGATGTTCGCCAGCATGGTGTATGCAGTGAATTCAGCTTTCAGAATTCAGCCAGACAAATTTTAGCTCCATACATATCAACTAAAATAGAAAGAGAGAATTTGTAATGGACAAAAAGGACAAAGAGCATGAACTATTCAACAGAATGTGACAACGTCAGTTGGTGTTGGTAAACTAGCCACTGGAATGTTTAGCACATTTAATTTACATGAAATGAACCATAAAACTGGTCCAGCAAATTCCTCTCAAGAGGAATTACTTTCTTTTAAAGAGGAATTAATAATTTTTTCCTTTTAATTTCTAAAAGGTTTATTTTGATAAACAGTACAAATCAATACAGTTATCTGTATCTGTGTTTGGTTAAAACAAATGTTTTATTTGAATAGGGCTTCTAAATGCAAAAGTCCGATATTTGCTATGTGGAGGAAGTTCGTGGCTTTCAGATAACCTCACTGGATGACTTGGTTTACGTCAGAACTTCATTGTGAGATGCACGGCTTCAAATAGATGGGAGTGATTGACTGATCATGAAACTAAACATCTGCTTTGTAGGCTACATTGTGCAAAGTTCTGATAAAATTGCAGCAGCAAAATTGCTATTCAAGAGCATGAAGACAGTGAAGAAAAACCACAAACACTTTTCTGTCTGACAAATTGCCAGAAAAAAAAAACATTCTAACTGAAGTCTATTTTATTCATAAAATTACCAACCTGTTGTTATTACAAGGTAGAGCTTTGCGTGCCAGAATAGTGTGGTCACCAAAACTGAGTGAGTGGGAGGGCCACCATGTAAAATATGGGGAGAACCCTGAGTTAACTGTGCGCTACTGGCTTGCACAAATGTTGTGCTCTGCAGTCCTTTCCTAGACCCTCACATAGAGTACACATTGTATACACTTGACAACAAACACACAACACAGTTTCAGAGTCCAGCAAAGGTGCAAAGGATTTGCGCACATACTCTGGAGCTCAACAGCCAACAATCAAAGGCAGAGGTTCAGAGTTAGTTTTCTTTTGCAAAAAAAAAAGAAGAAAAACATTCAACTTATTGCTTACTAAGTAGTGTTTGTCATAAACATACTTATACATAAAGGTACCAAGGTATAATGGGAACAAAGACCGGAGTGCTTATTCGCCAAGAAAAAGCAAAACAACAAAAAAACAAAAACATAATTTTGCTGGCTGTGACAGAGAAAAAACAAAGTGTTGTGCGCCTGCTCCTCCTCTCACAATAACCCTGGTGATCAAATGCAAATTAAAACACACCTATTTATATTTCCCCGGCAGAGAACTTCTGTGGGAACACACTGCTTGTGTTTCTTGTGCCTGCGGCACGACTGGGCTAAGTATGGGGAAGTTTGTTGTTATTAGAGGCGGTTATTAGAATATTCATATCAAAACGCTGCCATTCATTGATATTCATTTCCTGCACACTCTCTTGTTACAAATTCAAAATGTCATGGAGAAATTTAAACCACCTAAAAGGCATGTTTATTATTTTCCCCCGTTCTAGTGTTCTCGCCTCTGGCTCCCGGGGGCCGTAGCACTCTGTGATATTTGTTCAACCTTATCTCTCTTGTGTTTAATTAAACTTATTAAGAGCCACAGGTGTGTCAGTTCATTAAACAAACAGTGCATTCGCTGTCATGGTACACGTGCAACAGTTAGAACACATTAAATGCTTTAATGGAATGCCGGTGTGCAACCTTTTTGAGGAGAAAAAAATACAGTGTTCACCCTTCAAGGGGTGAAAGGTGAACACTGTATTTCTCCCTTTGAAAAGGTTGCTCAATGCCCATTATTTATGTTGGCTGTGTCCGTTATATTGATATTTCTAAAAGCAGCGGCTCAGTGATGGGAACTCAGCAAAAAAAAAAAAAAAAAAAATCAATGTTCAGCACAGTAAATTAGCGGGGATCAGATGTTGGAATGTTGTTGTTAGGAGTTGAGTTGTGAGCGGTCATAATTATAAAGGGTCATTATACATAATCAGAATCTTTCCTACATATAAATGAATCAGGGAATAATAATGCATTCTGGGAAGAAAAAAAATCTAAATCAAAGAAGCTCCCGCCACTCTGCCTACCTGCTCGTAGACGCTGTCGTTCTGCTCAAAGTCTCCAGCCCGCCTGGGTAGCACGTGGACGTGCACATGCTGCAAAGAGACACATCACAATGGATTTAAGAAACATGTTTTTATTTATTTATTTTTTTCAAAATATCCTAAGAGGCGGCGCTGCCCGCCTGGGAACGCCGTGACAGAATCAAGTGACGAGAGGCAGGTTTCCAGAGACGGCGCTGACGAGAACGCAGAGAGCAGCACTTTACGGTCATGCCACAGTCACCGGAGGCTCGGTCACACAACAACACGACTCACCCAGCATGCTACATCTGGTGCCACTGAGACTCTTTATTTTTACGCTTTAAAAACATTTAATTGGCTCTCTGTTCCTTTAAGGAGTCCCGTATGTGCTCAGGGGAACACATGCGACCTGATGGACGCGCTGCCATTTTAATAGCCAGATGCAAAACAAGTTGTTTTTTTTTTTCTCTTGTTTCTGATGGAGGATTAGGAACAATGCAGATAAAAGGTACATGAAACGTATATGTAGATCAAGTAAGTACATCGATGAACAAATGTACTGTGCAAGAAATATGATTAGATTAGAATCCACTTTGGTCATTCTAAGTATTTTTTAGATATGGGAACAAAATGTGTTTGCCCCCTCCTATGGTACATAGGAGCAGTGGGCTGCCCGGGGAGCAAGTTGGGGTTCAGTGTCTTGCTCAAGGACACTTCGGCATGCCGATAGTTGGAGGAAGGGAATCGAGGGGATCAAACCGCCGACCCTACGGTTGGTGGACGACCCGCTCTGTCCACCTGCTTCATACACTGAGCCACTGCTGCCCCATATAAGTAGTTTGGAAATGCTGAATAAACAACAATGAACAACCACAAGTTTGATATTTTGTTGTATACAATGTTTCCCTGAGTATTCAGTGGCTGTATACACTGAATATGTGGCTTGATTCAACCATTTTACTATTATTATTATTTGCTATATGTTGAGTTTTTGTGTGCGTTTGTGTAAACTTTAAATGTTATATTAAACTAATTGTGGAGCATTTTGTTCATTCCTTAATTACTACACTGTGACAAACAGCAAAGAGAGGGTGAATAAGTGTTTATAAATGCTACAAACAAGATAACATGTTTGGAGGCATCTCCTTTGTTGCCTTGTATTTTCTGTTTAATGAAGTCATTTGCATAATGGATGCATTATTAAATTTGCCTACCTTGAGGAAAACTTTGAAGCTGAGAAAAACAAGGCAGCAGAGCTATTCATCAAAAAGCCTTTCTAAACGACGGCTGAGTGTATGGGATGGCGGCCGTAAGACAATGATTCCACAGGGGGACTGTGGGTGTGTCCAGAGTTGATAACAGATTCTATGGGGGCAGATGTGGATAATCACACAGAAGAACACACTTCAACGTGTGGTCACAGAGAAATCTGGGTGGCATTTCAGTAAGTGTACTGTATCTTTAATCAACTGCTATATTTCATGTACATCAGACCCCCATCGAAATTCACTCTGAACAGTGGAGGTCGACGGCACCTGAGGTAAGCTGCCTCGTTGCGTTGTCACCTTTCATTGTTTCATTAGGGATGTCTCTTCTGCGATGAGGAGAAAAAAAAGAAAAGAAAATGAAATATCAAGTTGATGGGGGTTGAAGTTGTCATTTTCAATCATGGTAGCGTGATTGCCAGAAGAAGAAGTCTGGCACCAGGAGGTTGGAGAAGACGGTTCAATTGTGGTTGCTCCACGGCGTGTCCTTCAACCGGCCTTCGTAGTGGAGCTGACGCTACACTGGGTTACACTGTCTGGAGATAACTCGTCTGTCATCCGCCGCCTCACAAGGTCATGCATACTCAGCAGGTTAGCGCGCCTTTCACGCGAGGCTGGGCCCTTTCCATCATCGGCAGTGATACATTGGCTTATCAGTGCACTTGGCGTCTCTGGTTTAATGTCTGTAAACGGCTCCTGCTTGATTGACTGCGATACATTGCCACAGTTGAGTCGGCATCGCGGAGTCCGTTATTACAAATAATCAAAACAGATGCGTCCTAATTAGTGTGTGGCAGTGGACACAATTGGGCAACACGCCTGCCAAAGAAATGTACGTGTCTAGGTTAAATCTAGTCAGACAGGCAGACAAATACCATAGACAGCTGTGATCTACATTCAAAGGGAAGGGGTTGGAGAGTCAAGCCTGATTCAAGTGAGAAGCCCTAATTAAGGAACTGAAAAGGCAGTGGGGGGGGGGGGGGGGGGGGGGACTACTCCCACCATAGTGATTTGTAGAGGCCCACATCACCTGAACGCATCTTGGATTCCATTGAGAATTCGCAGGAAGATCCACTGTGTCTGCTTAGTCTCACTGTATCTGGGCTTCGACTGGTTGGGTGTTCCAGTGTTTTACTTAATTCTGCTACACAACTCCGCAGGGAAATGCGGCTGCTGAAAGCATCCACGCAGCATCTTCCGGCTCAACAACATTCATTTCATGCTACTGGGCAGGTGTGTGAGAAGTTGTTGTTCATTTACAGGCACACTCGTGTGATTATTCAATGTCACGTGCTGATCACTAATATTTGTTTCATATTAGTGAGCCCTGCCGGACCACCAGGTGTGTTCTTAAAATGATCGTCCAACACATGTTAAATGTACACTCCCTCAAAATATCAAGGTAATGTAACCAACATAGTAATGAACAATATGTTCAGTCATGTCAATGTTATGATTTACATTTAGGGTATTTAGCAGACACTTTTGTCCAAAGCGAGTTACATATTTGAAGGGTGCAGCAATTTAAATTGCCCCGGATCAATTTATTTTGGTTCAGTGTCTTCCTCAAGGAAACTTCGACATGTGGACACTTGGAGGTGAAGAAGAATAGAAGATAGAAGCTTTCAGTCTTTATTGGTCATTCTCAGTAATTTTTTAGATATGGGAACGAAATTCGTTGTCTGCATTTGACCCATCCTATGGTACATAGGAGCAGTGGGCTGCTATGTTCAGCACCCGGGGAGCAAGTTGGGGTGCAGTGTCTTACTCAAGAACACTTTGACATGCGGACAACTGGAAGGGGAGAGGGGGAGGAGGGGATTGAACCGCCGACCCTCCGGTTAGTGGACGGCCCGCTCTATCCACTGAGCTACTGCCACCCCTGATTGTTATCATGATAATTATTATCATCAAAGTATTACTACTATTATTACATACACAAAAATGATAACAGCGGAAAAAAAAGTTAATTGATTGATTGAAATATAAATGTGTTTGTTATAAATATGCAGATACCCTGCAGATACAAAACATGAAGAAGCCTGTCCAGATTATTTATGTCTGTGAGCTTAGCTGCTGAGTCAGAATATGTAATTTCGTTAGACATATGAATTATAGAACTTGTGTTAGTGATGCCCATATATGCTTAAAATATAACAGTACGCATAAGTTATGGTAAGTATAGTAAGTGAAATAAGTCTAGATTTCAAAATTTTCAAGCTAAAGTAAGCAACTACTTTAATGTACAGTGGCATCACAAAAATGTATCTGGGTTTGACAGTTAACCTTTTGTGTTTAAGACAAAGGGTTATTAAATACAGTAAATACAAGGGAAAGGCAATTCTTTCATGCACCCCCCCCCCCCCCCCCCCCCCCTACACCTGACTGACATTTAACCATTTAAAATGTAATTAAATTCCAGTCCAAAGTCCAGATTTAGATGAAGTTTCACTTCTAAAGAGACAAGGATTTTTGGGGATGATTTGCAGTTAAGGGGAGGAGGTTAAAGTCATAATCTATTAATAATCAATACTTCAATGTCTTCACTGGGCCACCCATTATCTACCTTTCTCCTTGAGGGAAGCCAGGCAGAAAATAATGTTTAGAAGTATATATAATTTTTATCATATTAAACTTTGTCTCATTATTATTATTTTATTACATTTTTTCCAACTGTAGTAATTTTCAGATCTCTATAGTGCATCATCTCCCTTGGCTCCATGACATGCATCACTACTTTAGTTCTGGCACCAGGGCCCTAACAGTATCTAAATATGCAAGATAAACTAAATATAACACATAACACAAGTGAATCTGAATCCCCTCCCCACGCCATGGCTTCCTTCAGCCTCACCCTCGCCATAATGTGAGTCTGCGGTAATTGGTCTCTTCCGTGTCCACGTGAGTCGAAGGTAATTGGTCACCCGCTTGGCTGTGTAGTCGGAAGGAAAAATACTCTCCACAAATTAAATCGTCTCGAAGAAAAAGAACAAAATCGATAAGACTGAAATTAATTGAGATTGCAATAGATTTGATGGAGCATCCTTTTCTGATGCTTAATGCCAACCGTGATAACCCCTTAGTAACATAATTAGAAGTAAATTGCGGATTTCTGTCATCCATCACATGAAATAAAGCAAAAGCCTTTACTATCTTGATGGAATTTTAACAACCTGTGCGCACTCAGGTTAGAGCGTCACAGGAGGTGAAATACATGCATTGCAGAGTTAGGTTCTCTCTGCATAAGTGACTAGCTGCTGACCCCTGACCCCAACAGGTTTGCTGCTCTCAGCTACGGCTCATTCTGGACCGGCGCGCCTGACCGGTTTAAACAAAGCCGACCAGAACGCACTTCTAAATAATTCAGCCATGCCAAGAGTTTAGCACCCACAAATGATAGACAATGATTATTTAATGGTGTGTAACAGTTACGAAGGCTTCATGCCATATTTAAAGATGGTGAATTATTAAGTTCTCACCTTCACAGTTTGGCCAGCTTCAGGGCCGTCCTAGTGGGAACAGAAGGAGGTAATTAGGAAGAGTTGGGAATTCAGAAATATTTATATTAATAATTCATATATGATTTTACTTTCAGATGAAGCACAGCACCTGACTTTGTCTACCGTATAAATTGAAATAATATAAAACAATTATATCTATATAATATAATTTCTTATGAACTGTATCAATTGTTTAATTATCCTCAATATCAAATGGTCAAAGAACAACATCAAATAACAATTTAAAATGAACTAATTAACTATGTCAGGCGAGGCAACATTTATGCCTTAGATCTGTATATGCATTACGTGCAAGGATTACTTCAAAAATAAGAGTGCAAACATGCAACTCGTGCAGCTTTTCCACATTAACATTATTACATTAGCTTAGCCCTCGCATATGAACAACAGGGAAGTTTCTGGTCAGCAGTGGGCATATATTATTATTAGTATTATTGTTCTTTCTTCTTCTTCTTCTGATTATAATAGTCTATGTCTCAGCTGATTGGCATGCGGCAGAGAACAAGAACAGTCCCCTTTAAAGTCCTGGTGGTCTCTCCTTCCAGCACTCTAACCCACAGGCTGTCACAACTAATCTCACATCATCATATCTAGCCACCCTGCAACCCTGCCTCATTCAAAGAAAATGATATCCAGGTACCCCCCCCCCCCCCCCCCCCCCCCCCCCCCCAAAAACCACCACCACCTCCACCAACACCACCCCTTTTCACCTAACCTGTGAAACGATTTTCTTTGACAGGGCTGCAGAGCGAACTAGGTGCTGTTTTGATATTAGCATATATATCACTGGTTATGCAGAGTAGGCCAGTCAGTGTGATGAAACTCTGTCAGGGAGACAGAGTCAGGGAGAGAAGGAGGGATACTGGCTCTGTATTTAGCCAGCCTCCCAGAGTCAAATATAAAACACAAATCCAAGCTTGGGGAATGTGCTATGTAGTCAGACTTGATGGTTAGATGACACGGTGTGGTCATTCGTTTTGTGTTTAAAAAAAAAAAAAAAACATATTAGTTTGAAAAGAAATCTCTGACAAGACTGAGGATTTTCCTGTGTACTTTAGTGGAAAGGGAACTAGCTAAGACGGTAAAGAACAGTTGTTATTTGTCCTGAAAGAAAAATGCCTAAAATGATTCTCTCAAAAAAGCTTTTCATGTTGAGTTTTTAGTTTTTGATACAGTGTGTATTCCCCGTGTGTAGAGGCACGCACCAAATGACTGTAAAAAGGATCAAATGGGCTGGGCTCCCCCTGTTTCCTCACACTTCACCTGTATCGCGACGGTCAGCGAGGTGCCGTTGAAGTGTCTTTCCACTAGATTGGCCACTCTTTGTGTTGTGGTGAACAGATCTGCCACCTCTTCTGGAAGAAGGTCCCGGAAGCGCTCCACTGGCCTCAGTGGGCACACCAACACATCTGAGACACTTTTGTGAAGGAAACCATCGGCTCTCAGTGGCACAGAAGGAAAATGTGGACACAAATAACACAGATATGATACCACGATGACTGGCAGTTGGTCTTAGTTCCAGATGAATATCAACAATATATTTAATTAATTCACCATTCAGATACATGTGGAAAATGGAACCACGATGTACATCAAAACACAAAATACAAGCTCAACTCTTACTAGTTAATACAAACATAGCCATAGTGATCTACTAACACCCAAAATAACACCCCATATAATCAGCCTACAAATGCAACACCAGTAAGAACAGTTTTTATTTCTTCTGAAGACTTCTGACAACAATTTCAGCCAGAATTCAAGACATTTCTGTAAAAAAAGAAAAAAACAAATCTACTTTAACGATGTTGTAGCAAGATCAAACTATCTCATCCCAAGCAGTAATAACTACATTTCATTGCTTTCCTTTTATTGGATCAAAGACTAATTGGAAAAGAAAATTGCATTTGCAAAATAAAAAGCAATGATGAATGAAAAAAGTTACACATCACCCATACCAAAAGTTATTTGATCATTTCAGGACATTTTCATGCATCAAAAGGTTACACATGCTGTGTTGTCTGGCAAAGCAATGGGCTTGGGGAGGTAGCGACCTTGGGTTTTGTGAAAGTCGCTATACAAATTAAAGTTATTATTATTATTATTATAAGAGTTTGCTGATGGGTGCTGCATGGGATGAGTTTTGTGGTTGATTAGCGTGTGGAAGTGCATCCGCTTGCAGGGGTTTGGATTACATCTGAGTGCTTCAGAGCAGCGTGGCCTCAGGGGGAGCCCATTCACACGGTGTCAGAAATGGTCGACACCAAGGATCAGTCTGGTGCGTCCCTGTTTTACTGTGTGATGATCCCCCACTGGAATTCAATCAGATACCGTACGAGTGGACATATTTCTTTCTTTCCCAGTGTGTTTCGGCGGTGTTGGAGACAAGCAAACATGAAAGATGGAGTTGGGGCCAGGGATACTACTCAAGAGCAGAGACGTGTCACATGGAGAACTTGGTGCACAAATAGTGGACCGAAGTAACTGCAAAACTTGAGGAAACTTCATCTTCAGAATTGTTAAGGCGAGTGAGAAATAGAAAGAGGGGAAGAGATAGGTGGTCTTTCTTTGTCTCTGCCCCATCCAATCTGATCTCTACCTCCCAGAACAATGGACAGCACTGTACATTCCATACTGTTATCTGACTGACTGGCCACCGAGGGAGTGTGTGTGTGTGTGTGTGTGTGTGTGTGTGTGTGTGTGTGTGTGTGTGTGTGTGTGTGTGTGTGTGTGTGTGTGTGTGTGTGTGTGTGGTGTGCATGTGGTGTGTGTGTGTGTGTGGTATGCATGTGGTGTGTGTGTGTGTGTGCGTGTGTGTGTGTGTGTGTGTGTGTGTGTGTGTGTGCATGTGGTGTGTGTGTGTGTGTATGTGGTATGCATGTGGTGTGTGTGTGTGTGTGTGTCGAGTTGAGATTGAAGGTCTTGAGTATTTCCATAGCAGGTACAATCTGCTGGTGTCTCATTATTGTCTGTCACAACAGTGATTTGACTTCTTTCGTCTAATTCACTCCCTGGGTCGCAGTGCATGTAATATGTACAAGGCAGCAGATTGATTTTACATTGCTAATGCAATCACTTCTTTGAGAGAAAACATCTGCTCCCCTGAATGCCACGTTATCATATTTTACACACTGCAAAAATGACTGGTCCAAGTACATTTTCACATTGAACACGCACACCCACGCGCACACGCACACACACACACACACACACACACACACACACACACACACACACACACAGACACACACATTAACTCCCACCCTTTTTCATTATAGAGTGGTAAGATTAAGTATCCAGATTGGGATGAGGAAGATGAATAAATAATTTCTACCCCACAATTGGAACAAAAAGCCTCTGATGAGAACATGGATTACACTTTTTTTTTTTAAACTCACAGCCCGGCGAAATGAAAGCAGCGCTGTCGTAATGTCATCTAATGCACCAATTACACATTTGCATCTGAAGCGTGACCTTGCAAATGGAGGTCATAGGTCGGGACATTAATGGTGTCTGAAAAAAATGAAAAAAAGAATCAACATTAATATTCCAGCAGTCCTGACAATGCACAACCGAGCCGCCGATGTTGCGGGGGGGGGGGGGGCAGTGTTTCATAAAGGAAACTCATTTATCTTTATTTAGGGATTTAATTTGTGTTCCCTGATGCTTCAACTAAATAACTGCTGAATAACTAAGACACATGTGATTCATTAATGTGTATGTAACAAAACACACTCGACTGAAATGTTTACATAGCACAGCATTGACTGCTAATCAGGAAGCAGAAGCCCTCGCACAGCAAGAGTGAGAGATTACAAATCTTTTAAACCATCCATTTGCGCTGGAATAGAAGAGACATCCACCAAACACTGTTGAATTTCAGATACATAACTGATATTGTCAAGTTAAATGCAGTAACTTCAATCATTGATATACATATATGTACAGTATATGTACATGTATGGGTGTGGGTATACATCTATACTCATTTTACTGCTGACCATCTTTGGAATGGAGACCCAGCTACAGCTAGACAGAGTTTGGATAAAGTAATATCCATGTAATATCCAAGTCCACAGCATGCATGCTTTTTTATAATAATCCTTTAAAATAAACCACTATTGCAACTAGAAATTGTTGAAAAAGTATTCTCTTTTTCTCTCGCACACACGCACACAGACACACACACACACACACACACACACACACACACACACACACAGCCAACCAGGGTGTAATGAAGGCGGTAGGCCGAAAATGAATCAAAATGCCCTTTTCCCTTGGCAGCTCCAAATCCGGGATGGCCAAAACAAAGAGATCCATCACCGCCGCTATAACAATTGGCTCTTTCTGCCTGATTACAGCTGGCCTAAAGTGGCCCCCATAACCCCCTAACCCCCCGGAAAATGACACACAACTCCTGACATGAGCAGTCATCCACCTACAATTGGGAGATTTTCTATCAAAACAAATGGCAAGGACTTCACAAAAGATGATAATGTGCATATCTGGCTGTGTGGGCGTGAGCTTTGTGATGTGCAGATGAAGGTTTCAAACGTATGAGCGAATGAGGCTGTGATAAGTTTGATTGTGTTGTTTGTTCTTTATTTTATTCCTGCAGTAAACATTGTCACACTGGCTTTGGCATTTCAATACGGCTCATGGCGAGTTTAATCAAAACGTATGAATTACATTTCATTAAATATTTAAACTGTTATTATATGGGTTTCAGGCTTAATCTAGGACTGTTTATTTACTACATAATGGAATTAACTGGATACATATTACTACAATATTGCTTTTATTGCTGCTGCGCTACAAGCAGGCTTTGCATAGCCTGGATGGCACAATTGCGGTACACATGGGTTGTGTACTTGAAACACTGAAATTATAATTGCCAAATTAAAAAAATAAACATCATAAGCTGATCCACGTGACGTGTTTCAAGATCAGTGCGAGTGTTGTTAAATGTGTGAAGGAACTGAGAACAGGCTGAATAAAGGGAGTACTTTTAAAAAAAATAATTTAACAAAGAATGCTAGGTTACCAGAAAAAAATAAATAAATAAAAACTTTGGCCATGTTGTTAATAAAAGATAATTCACATTGCGTTCTACAGTGGTCTACAACCATCTTCGACATTCAACTCGGATGCTGAACATTTCATGAACAAAATGTTGACACTGAGCGGAAAACAGGTGGGCTCGTCAACCTCCACCGAGCTTTGGCTGGTTGCTTTTCGATATGTAAGAGCTTGGAAGACTTTCTATCCTTGCGAAAAGGCTTTTCACCTTCATTGCGGTCGCCAAACAGTGACGCATTGTCTCAAGTTGTGGTGCAGCCAGAATTCAGAACCAAAGCTCTTAAATAAAAGGTCTATAAAACAACATCAGCTATTCTTACATGTTCACATTCAGTACTAATTCACTCTATATATATATATATATATATATATATATATATATATATATATATATATATATATATATATACACACATAATATTAGTGCACACAATTCATCACAATTCAATTCATTGTTTCAATTCATCCAAAGGGCCTGCGATAACAACAGCGCCAACAGAGCGGTGTGTGTGTGTGTGTGTGTGTGTGTCTGGTGCCTGACAATGAGGAGCTGGGCCGCGGGTTAACCAGTGCAGCAGCCAAACAGGCAGCCAGGACAGCTGGCACAGAGAGAATGAGAAGAGAAAATAAATGCTCCCGATCATGTTGCCTTCAGAAGAACAAAGCCGCGTGCTCGTCAGGAGTCAGCTGCGAGCCAGAAACATCTACTCGCTTTCAACATTCGCCGCCTTAAACATAATTCAGTCCTGGCGTCACGGAAATCAAAAGGTGGCACGGGGAAGGGTGAAAGGCAGGACAGGCAGGAGGCTGAAGAAGTATCTGAACCACATGTCAATATTCTCTGGCTTGTTCTCTTGAGGGTTGATGTTGTTATAAAGGTATTGTTAAGATTCTAAATCAAAAAAGCTTTGTTACAGAAAAGAGTGTCTTTGTTGTGAGGATAGGATTTAAAAGGCTTGGGCACGGATTAATACGTAGACACGGCGAGACACTGTGAAGACAAGATAACCCCGCCAATTACATCAACATTCATAGTGATGTCTACACTCAAAAGTCTCCATGTCCAAACCATACACTTCAAATTTAAACCATGAGCCGTAAGAGTGACAAAGTGTACCGCATTGCACATTTACAAAACCTGCAGGAAATGTTGCCTCTTGCACAAGCTGCCAATGGGATAGTTTGAAAAGAGCCTCGATGCGGCATCGCTGACTTCTCTCACTTCAGGATACAATGAATCCAAAATCAAATTGTGCCTATACAATCAATCACGCCTAAATGACACTTCAGCTACAGCTCTATAGCCTGTAGGCTGTGGAGAAGCCGCTCCATGGGCGCACAGCCAGCAGCTAAATATGTGATCTATGATAGGAATAGAACCTTTACCTGAACACAAGGGCAAGCAAGCGTGGCGTTATGCCTCCCCATTGTAAATACAAAACCCTCTTTGCAGGGTAAATTATTCAAGGCCCACGCTTGCATTGGTGATTTATGATTGAAATATCGTCTCTGTCCTCAAACGCTAACAGAACTGGAGGATAAATAATCATATTACGAAGGGATGCTGTGCTTGAAATTATGCACACGCTACTCTATATTCGCCCCATAAAACTGACATCAGCACCTGTAATTTTTGATGGATATACACCATGTGGGAGTTAGGAAGCAGGCTGGGAGCACTGCAGGCGTGAGAGAGGCTATACAGTAAATATTAGAATATGATCTGTGGTGGAGCATCCTACAGTATATATATATAACATGTACATCGAACAATTATATGAGATTTATCCTCGCTATTGGAGACAATGAATGACGGTGGGCTGCAGAAGAATGTTTGATGCAACTCTTTGCATCAAACATGTAAAAACATTTCTGTTTTTACATTTTTGTTTGTGTTCACGCTTCCTCTCTTTCTCGTTGACCCCCTGCACTTAATACTTCTTTCATGGTGATAAGAAGCCAGATGACTCAATACCAAACTCTTTGTTATCCATAATGGAGCCCATATAAATGCTAGGAACTATAACCCTGCCTCATGCACGCGGTGCACCAGATTCCACACATGGAGAACTAGATGGGTCAGAGAAGGCCTTCCGAGGATCATTTCTCACGCTGCCAAGGCTGGATTGTGCTTTTAAAAATAGAATTCTCTATCTCCCATCAATAACCGACAGAGCCCTCATTCAATACCCAGTGTCTTGGGCAAAGCCGGCCTACACAATAATCACTTAACTGTCAGCGAGGATTAGACAGTCTTAAGGCACCCTAAGACAATTCACAAGTCAAAGAAAGAAAGGAGGAGAAGAACAAAAAAGTGCCACGATGGAGATATACGGTGACATCTAACAACGGGGCTGCATTGTCTGGATCGAAAGAGGAGAAAAGGAAGACAGAAACCTGTACTGAATCATGTGGGATAACAGATACAACCCCTCTTCTCCAAATCCCCGTCTCACCGGGATCACAGCAGGGCTTTGTGTAAAGCCAAAGATGGGTGTAAAGGCTTTAATAATGCACTTCTATATAGGCTGCCTCGACTACAACTCTACAATGTCTTAGATTCATCAATGAAGGCAGGGGCCTCAAGAAGCCAGCTGTTGCCTTTTTGCAATAAATAACTATACAAGAGATTATTTAATACATTTCAGTGGTAAGAAAGATAAGGCACACTGCAACAATAAAGTGAGTTGAACAGGTACTTAACCGAGAGGGACTCTATACAGATATTCAGTTTGATATATTTTAGCACCTGAACAAATGTTCAGACATCTGCCTTTATAACAACACCGGACTATGCAATTCCCAAACAATGATCTGGAGTTATACAAGGCCAATACACTTCTTAAACACAATCCCGGCCAGTTTCCCCTGTGACAAAGCATTGATCGTTTCAAGTCAGTGGATCCAACATGCAGGAGTCTAGGACATGGAGAAAACTCATCGCATTGTAATTGGCATCCTTGTCTTATGAATCAATTCCATCAATGTTGAACAGGCCTCTGAATATGATATGATACATCAATGTGTGTCTGTGTGTGCACGTGCATGCATGAGTGCGTACACATGTATGAGTGAGTGCGTTTGTATGTGGATGTCAACACGTGTTGTGTTGACACAGTGTGTGTGTGTGTGTGTGTGTGTGTGTGCGCGCACCCGTGCATGCAGGCGTGCATGCGTGTGAATGGCAGGGCCGTCTATCAATATTTGTAGTAAACATTCCCAACGAGGGTGCTGAGCTTCCAGACGAGATCACAGCACATTGCGCCTGTGATTCTGCCATCTTCATCTCTGACTCTTTATCTTCACCTCCTCCACTTTGTCTAGCCTTAGAGATGCACTGGAGCTGTCAGCACGAGGATCAGCTGCTTTTCCAGATCACAGGGTTAAGGCAGTCAGAAAAGCCGGGGAGCTCGGAGATAGACTTGTTGAAGCAATAAGCCTC
>JAXIVH010000008.1:10369366-10403547 GCA_036785325.1 Urophycis tenuis
TCTCTCACACACACACACACACACACCTAATGTTTCAGAAGGTCAAAGCCCGTTAGGCAGAGATGGGGATTCATTTTTAAAGGCCATTTTGGTATTTCTAACATAATTTGTTAGCCATACAAACTTATCAATGAACGGTAAATGAACATGTTTTTATTAATTGATTGATTTTTATTCAAACATCAAATCATCAGCTCCAATGTGTTGACTGATGGACGATTAGCTTGCTTACAACACTTGTGGAGCCTTGGTTACATTCTACGTTTAAATGGGATATCGGTGATCAGATTCACTAGAACAGAACAATGTCCTAGTGTTCTCCTTCACATTTGAAAGCAAAGCTCTTGGGGCACATAGGTGAGGATTCATAATCACCATTATTTTTGTTTTAGCACTGAATGGTGAATGATGAATGTTGTATCAGTCGAATATTGGGTTTGAAACTAACATTACAGAGTGCTCAACTGATGAGTGACTTTCCTGTCATTTCATTTTCATTCAGTAGTATCCTTTGCAAATTGGGATCCTTGTGCCTCAATCAGGGCTTTGGAAGTGAACAGAAATGTATCAAAGATTAGATGTAAAAAGATGTGTAGCTACAAAACAATCTGACCTGTATTGTGATACTGATATACAATATCACATTGAGAGAAGCATTTGTCAAATCAGAATGAAACTATATTTTCAAAGAGGCAAACATATATGTTGGAACAGGAAGGAATGGACTCTGAATAATATGAGTGAAAAGGTTTAGCTAAGTCCAAAGGGCCAAATTAGAGAGCCACATTAACATATATACAACCAGGGTGTTCAGTTGAAAGTGTGTAAACCCTTGTCAATATGGCCACATGCCTATTTATTTATCTACCTCCAAAGAGGTAATTAGGCATCAATAAAAAGGCATCTGCCAGATAAACTCACAATGTCAGTACTAAAGCCTCAATCTCTTCAATAATTACTTTTAATAAACCTAAGCATAATAATCCATGCCATATACTTCCAATGTTTTTTGGAACAAAAAGTCTGACTTTTTAAGGTATTTGTCAAGGTTTTAAAGCTTGCAGTGTGTACACAACCTCTTCCACCCCTTCCATTGCAGGATGGTAAGTATGGTCTTTTTTCTACATCTTCT
Organism: Urophycis tenuis; assembly: GCA_036785325.1. NCBI lineage: Eukaryota > Metazoa > Chordata > Actinopteri > Gadiformes > Phycidae > Urophycis > Urophycis tenuis. The sequence continues at coordinate 10,370,499 of JAXIVH010000008.1, forward strand.
ATAGTGAGATGGTCCCAGGGGCCCGGTTTGGGTCTCACCTCGCCTTTAACTAAACCTGTGCTCCATCACAGCACCAATCCTTCTGCAACTTCTCAGTTCATTGCTCTAACTTTCACACCAATTGCCACTGTTCTCTCCTCATTCTATCAAGGTTCACAAGTACATTCTTATTTACTGAGACTGCATTTCAAGTCCTCAGTCTTAACAGTGACTCCAATGGGCTGCCTAAAGGCATCTAATCTTAGTATAGAGAAGTAGACTAGTAAGCGTGCTGCTCTACAAGCTCCACTTATGAGTGCACTTGGATGTCAATTCACAACTACCTCTTTTACAACAGATACCCTTGTCCAAATGTCCCTCTTGGTGGTTAGTTAAAATGTGCTGGAATATGCATGGCTCCCCAACTCTCTTCTTTATTAAAAACTAACCCCATGTCTAAAAACAAGTTTCACCCTCAGGTCATAACACACTCAGACTTCAGCATCTATATTACCATCAAACAATACAACTAATTGCTTCTGTGTAATGCTCCTTTATATTATATTTAAGCATGAAGTGGTTAAAGACTATTAAAGAGATTTAACAACCATAACTCCAGGCCAAAACCTCAATGACCAGTGACTTTGACCTTCTAGTAGCTGATGCTTAGCTCTCCATTCCCTTCAAACTTTTCTTACACCCAGGTGCCAACATTGTTTTCAACTTCTTCATTCTGATGAGCATGTGCCTTTTCGAGCAATACTAGTCGCCCCACCTCTTTGTTACATTTTTTGTTGCTCCTGATAAAACTGTGGCTTTTCCAGTCTCTTTTTTTTCAAATGGAGTAGGGATGACATCTACATTTTTTCACTGGGGCTTGATGCAACAGAATAGAAAAGTGAGATGAGAAGTGCTCACTGGAGGGGCCTGGACCTATGATGATGGCTTCTGATGTATCAAAGTTTCGCTGAAGAACATTTTTAAATCTGTAAAACATGATTGTATTTTGTCAAGTTGTGTTGTATTGTTTAAGTCAAATGACAAATTGATCTTGGAGTCGTCGGCACACAAAAATGGAAACTGAAGTAGGCTACTTATGACAGATTGGACCTAGCAGTAGGAGAGTAATTAAGGGCAATTGACTGAGCCTTGAGGCACTCCATAGTTAAAATGAGACATGGAGGATTTAAAGTTACCAATGGCCACGGATAATTTCCTCCCTGAAAGATTGGATTAAAACCTATCTAAAGCTGTACCTGATAAGGCAATCTAATGCTTAAGAGGACAAATCACATGGGCAACAGTATCAAATGTGCAGTATGATATCAAAGCAATGAAATAGATGTGTAAAGAATCATGAAGAACATGAAGATGTGCCGCTGCAGTGCTATGACTGCAAAGCCTTTTAGGTTTGCGGTAGGTGATGCAGATAGACCAACTACCAGTCTAACTCCATAGATATTTCCCCCCCTATTCTTTTAACATAAGCGAATCATTTTGTTTGGTTGGGATCACTAACTCATCTCCATAATACATATTTTCCTATTAGATGTATTTTAAAAGCTAAACACCATCATCTGAGCTAGTCAACATGAGAGGGAATCAGGACCTTTCGGTCATTCGCTCACACAGTGTGAGCACTACTTAAAACTCTTAGAATACCTTCTATCCGACTACTGGTAGACTGTTTTTTTTTTTTTTTCATTTGTGGGCAACGTTGCTGTTCAGGCTTTCACTCTCTTGCACCAGGTTTTTGGGGTCTAGGGAAAGCGTTTGATTGACGTTGCCTTGATACTCAAAATGTTCAACAGGTAACACATGCAATATGTATTTAGCCCATAAAGTACATGCTGAAAACAGAGTCCATGTTTACGTATCATATCCAACCTAATTAAATGTTGTGCATTAAGTCTATGCATGCACTATGCATTTTCCTTTAAGGGATGAATATTCATGAGTTCTGGCCATTGACTGGTCCGTGGCGGCCATTTAAGCCCCGCACTCAATGAGCCAAATATGTATGTTTTCCCCTACTGGCTGAAAAATAAAAAATGTCAGTGTTCCATAGGAAAATGTGGCTCTACCCATCAAAAACTTAATTAAAGTTTTCTCAGGTTTGCAGTCTTCCATTGAAGAGATGCTAGATAGGGTAATGGGCACCTGGCTGTGCAGTATGTGCTGCTTTGAAAGAGCAAACGGCTGTACAAACACTGTCTGTTACCTTATATAAACACTATATGTTACCTTATATAAACACTATCTGTTACTTTACATGGTGTAATACCTAAATTGTGTATAGAAAACAAGGAACATCTTAAGCTCAACAAGAACACTTTGCAATGCGTTCCATTCTTTTGAAGGAAGTGTATTCACACAAAACAAAATTGAAATATGTTTTGAGAAATTACTGCTTAGCTGAATTGTGAACACAATTTGAAAGCAGGCCTCCAACAGTGAATGTAACTGAATGGTTTTATAAACATTTAGGACCTACTGCCATATGAGTGATTACTTTTTTTTTAGTTCAATTTTTCAATTGTTAATTTCTGATTGATTCATTTCAAAATAAATTAAAACTAAACAATTTGGAGTGTGATCTCTCTACAGATGAACTAAAGTTATTTTACATTGATATTTCCCCTAAAATCACCATCCACTGTGCTAAAGTTCTGAGGCCTCCAGAAGAAGCCAGGACTGATAGTGTAATCATCATTAAGTGTTCATATCACAGATGCTACTAAATGAGTTTGCCTTCCGAATCATTAACTGCATTTCTGAACTGGTCTGTCTGGTGCAGGCCTTTCCCTTTCTCCCAGCAAGCTGGATCATCAACCTCATAGCTGAATCCGCTCACCATAAACTATATTCACATAAGCTCTTTAGAGACTCTATTAGAGCAAAGGAAGCCACAATTTGTGGGGACAAGTTGTATATTGGAGTGTTAATCAAAGAGACTAATTTACCTGGGCCCATTACTCAGTGGGGCTCATTGTGTGGTCAAGAAGACAAACAGGCTGTCTCTAATAGACACAATACACCTTTAATCTTCCCGGGGCAGGCAATAACCAACAAACTACCTGCCAATCACATGGATTGCAACATGCATTTTCATTAAAAGTTCAAGAAGTCTTTAGCATTGACAAACAGTCTCAAAGTCCCACGCCGCAAAACTGTAAACACACTCATTTTAACTCTCCTGCTTTACGTAACAAAATCATTTGACTTTCAAATTTAATCTAGCTGGCAACCAGTTTAGACTGCAAACACAATTATACGGCAAATTAAAAAAATGTATCCACCAGTGGGTTGTCCCTCATAAATAATCACGTCCAGGAGTCAAGTGATTACGAGCGAGAAGATAGACATATCAACGCCTCAACCCGTTCCCAGGTAGGAGATAAGAGTGGGGGAGTGTGTGTGTGTGTGTGTGGGCTGAGAATGATGTCTAATTTTACCTTTCTGCTACAGAGCACTACCCTCTCCCTCTTACAAAGCAGAAGTATGAGAAAGTGAGAACACATTGTACAACGAAGGCTTCTTAAACATTTGTGGTGTCTTTCCTCTGCCTTTTTTGTTGTCCAACTTACAGCACATCTGCACAACTCCTGCTGACAGACAGACAGAAATGTTCTGACAAGTCCATAACACTTGTTGATCCCTCACTATTTACTGTGATGCATCACCATGCTTTCCTCTGGTAAGCATGGGAACGAAACAACAAGATAACCACTACAACAAATGGAGTGGAGGAGTTAGGAGGAGCAGATTTTTACTGGCCATGTTAATACATTTCAATATATCTAAATACCTCATTCTTGCAGTCTGGTTCATTTGCATGACAGGGCCAGAACAGGCACATATTTTAAAGATTAAAAAGGAGGATGAAAATGCTACATGACATTGCTGTGAACTCAGACACAGTCTTCATCTAAAAGTCACCATGCAAAAATGTATGAACATACATACTTTACAAAAAAAAATCTAAATGTATTAACAATAGAACTACAATTATTGCATATTGCTGGTAGCTTTTTGAGGGGAAAATAGAAATACGCCAATACGGAAAATAATGCTTGTTTGTGTTGCAAAGCTACATTTAAGGATTACAAATAAACAGCAGCTGCAATTGTAAAATATTCAATGACATCAGGTTCCCTTTTCAGTTCAGCACTTTGACAAGATTTTTACTAACAGAGCATTTATTATTTATTGACACCATCTTAGTTAAAGAATCCAGCGTGACAAGTTTCTCCTCCACAGCTGCACAGGTCCAGCAGTGCGGCCCCAGTGGGCAGCGCTAATCTGTTTACAAGAGCCATGAATAACTGCCACACATTACAAACACCATGCGGGTAAACTGACACATTCAAAGAAACCCTTTTAGGCCACAACTAAACCCATCTGACACACTGCTCCGTCCATGTGTTTGTGCCCAGTGACGGTGGCCAGCAAATGTAAAAACGAAATCTTTCTATGAATAAAAGATATTGGGGGGGGGGGGGGGGGGGGGGGGGAAACAAACTCAAGAGTTTTGAGTTCAATTATTTCGAAATAAAAATAAGTCATACCGTAGGTGTAATATGCTGTGTTTGGGACTTGTTGGCAATGGAGAAAGTCTCTGCTTTTGTCCACCTAATCTATTCATGGTTGCTCTTGGCAGGTAGTTTGTATTTTCATGAGAACCTTTTGTAAAGACACACTGTCCGGATACAATGATAGAAGGATGGTTATTTTCCTTCTCAGAGGGCACATAGAAACATGCAATAGTGATGCAGACATAAATAGTACCATCATCCATAACACATCTCTTCATCAATCATCTTGAAATGCTATTTTATATTTGAGTGGGTTGCATCATTGGTGTCTGTTGTGGTGTTTGTGTGTGTGTGTGTGTGTGGGGGGGGGGGGGGGGGGGGGGTTATTGCATGTCCACAGAAATGTTCATGTCATCTATTTCATGGAAAGAGTATATTTTGACATATTGCAGCGTCATGGCATATATCTCGCTGTACCCTGTTTCACCTTCCAGTGCTTCCCTACCAGCAGCCTACCAGCAAGTCTATCCACAGAAAATAATGATGTTCTCAAAACAGTCAAGACACTCTCAATGACACACGAGTGAAACTTGACTTCTTACCTTGTGCCCTCCTGTTGAGCCATTCTCCCTCTTCCAACTATCACTCCAACCAATAGAAACACTGTGATCTATGATCTAATTTGATATTATGCATTAGATACTCCCAATATCCCCAAACAAATCTGTGAGGATCAAATCACATTTATTCCATGTTTTCTCTTGCCATAATATCAAATTATACTTTGAAATAGGTCACATTATGGGGACAAGATATGCTCTGAATGTCATTTCATGTTGTCTTTAAAGTGTGTTGATTGCTTCCTGCCCAGGGCTTACGATGACAATATTATCTTGCATAGCGTCATCTTGTGAATGGTCGCCAGCAAATATGCTTTTTGGATTTTCAAGAGAAAATCAAACGTAGCCGGTAGACATTTCTGTGTGATTATGCTCTTGATACAAGGTCTAATAGTTTTTTTTCAAAACTGTGAAAGAGTTGGGTATGTTTGAATTTTCTAACCTCAATAGCTTAAAAAGAGAACTTGTTCTCATCCAATTTGAAGTTACAAACTTGGATCCTTTTAAGGCCTAGATACTACTACTCTACTCTACTAGATACTACTATCCTACTATTTATTAGTTCCACATATATCATTGATATTAGGCATAAAAAAAATAAGTTATTGATGTGAAGTATGACCGGCCTTGTATAGGTTGGTAATGGTAGAGCTAGCTTGTTAACTTGCCAAACTACTGAGTCTAGCACTGCATCTAATTAAATCAATTTGATCAATCTTAAGTAAAAATATTGCTTATCAAACTGCCATATTTGCATTTCAGTCATTTATACAAAACAACTTACATCAAATACAGAAACAGGAAATGAAGTTTCAGGGAAGGCATTTTGCTCAAGGATGCCTACAGGCAGCCTTAAGGCATGGGAGATCGAACCCATTACCTTTTGGCTTAAATGACAGACTAGACTGTAACTAGAAAATGTAATTACACGTGAGAAATTACTTAATACTTAATCATTAAATAAATAAATAAATAAATGTAGTTGAGGTGGGGATCAAACCGCCAACCGGTTGTGGAACCCACGCTCTACCCACTGAGCTAGGCTGCCTGGTTGAGAGCCAAAAATAAATTAGCGGAGTCAAACGTAACAATGGAAAGCTAGGCTCAATGTATAGCGGAGTTTTTTGCATTTTTAATCACAAATATCTAAAAAAATATATATATCTGAAAAATACATAGCACAGCTATACGGAAATAGACCTTTGTAATACAGTTTCAATGAAATCTCGAGGATCATTCGTTAATTGATTGAGATTTATGGAGCGATATCTAGATTGCACATTACTATGACCAATAATTAACACCATCTACATTGTTGATTTTACATAAACACAAAAAAACAGATGCCAAGTAAACATAATAATAATAATAATAATAATAATATAGACATAAAGAAATGTAAAGTTATATTGAACTATCATACCCCATCATAAATTGAACTTCACTTGTAATTATATTGTAAAATGTGTTATTTTGTGTGCTCACTAACATCATGGCACATGTTAAAATAACATAAAGATCCATGTGAAGCCTGAAGAAAAGCAAGGTGAGTTTCAGTTTGATGAGCCAACAGTTGCCGAACATTACTGCTCTGCTCTTGGAGGTCAGGCCTGTGCCTGATTTTTTTTTTAAAGGTGAAATCATGCTTTGACGTGGAAGAATGGAATAAGTCTGTCTCCGTCTGACCTCATGTCTGTTAGTGCTGAGAGGTAGTGAGGATGACACTATGCCACAAGGGGAGGCCAGATACCTATTGACTTTGAACTCACTTTTAAACACAGTAGTACCTTCTGTGTGTTTTGCATGTTACCCTACTCAATTAGACCCTAATGATATTCCTAAGAAGTGACAGTAATTGTCCCTGGCAACAGTTTATTCATAGGTCTCCATAATGACATTTTGTTTACATACGGTGCATGAAAAATTCAAAGGGGTTACTTTGTGTGCCACCACAAACAAATCATATTATACAGCCCACCAGTCCCCGCTACTAAACAGAAGTAATCGACCTTCCATTATATCACCTCAGCAGCAAAGTAGATTGTATCTCTTGCCACATAAAGAGGGAAAAACAATATATAATTAATAACAGTATAATACATACAGAAAGTTATTGGATTGATCATTAGCACAGTGATATGCAATGACAGGCTCAGAGGAAGAGAGCGAGATAGAGCACACAATAGAGAGATGGAGAGAGATAATGAGTGCGAGAGAGAGAGAGAGAGAGAGAGAGAGAGAGAGAGAGAGAGAGAGAGAGAGAGAGAGAGAGAGAGAGAGAGAGAGAGAGAGAGTTTAGTGTGTGATTGTGTCAGAGAGAAATCTAGCATCAGGAATCAATCCTACCCAGGAGTCCTATCATGACCCCTGCCTGATCTTCACACTGTCCCCTATTAGCATTTACCAAATTAGCCCACGCTCACTCATTGTCTTTCACATCACCTCGTCTCCCCTTTGTTCTCCTGGTAATCAAAATGACCTTGGCTGCCACATCCCAGGAAGCCTTTGAATTTTGCTCATTTCTTGGAAGTTGAAAAAGGGCCAGGGCCACCACTTCAGAGCAGGTGAGAAGTACACTAAAGAAACTGGCAGATAACTTAAGTAACATCGAGTGTCCTTTTGGTGTTCGAAATGTTGTGGTTCCAACAACATTCAGTCAGCCAATAAGAGAACCCTGGTGAGTGATGTCGATTACAATGAAACGGGTCATATGAGAGATTTTAACATTTATGCTGCTTTGCAATTACTTTTATTTAAAAACAAGGCGCTTACTTTGGAAACAGGGCACTTCATTGTACGGCATAGGAACTGCGGGATCCAACTGGATGAAGCTTATAGAAACGGCTGCATAGTGAGATTACCTGACGAAGCCCCTCGAACCATGAACACAGAAGGCTTTCCCTGATCTAATGACTGAAACAAGGCATGTATGGCCTGGCTCTGCAAGAAGATTTCATGTAATTGTGCAATTATAAATAAATCATATTCATGTCCTCAACGAGTTCATTTTGACTGACACTTGTTTTGTGTGTGTGTGTGTTGCCATTTGAAAGAGCAGAGCTCAAGACTAATGTTTTCCAGTGATACTACAGCCAAGTTATATATATATATATATATATATATTTATATATATATATATTGCGCAATTGAATTATAGATAGATGGAAAGATAGAAATAGTTATTAACATGTACATGCAGAATATTCCTGCCGCTGTGCACTCACACCACAGTGTGCTAATTGGGAGCTATTGGCAGAAACATTGACACATGTCGGATGAGACAATTGACAATTTGGGTGATGAATCTTGACACCCAGTATGAAGTATCAAAAATGCCTGTCCCCTTTCATGCCATCAGAGTAATACATTACAGTGTTCATACAGGGCCAAGCAGAGACCATGCATGCTGCTCATTGGCACCAGGGAGAATGTGGTGAGGAAACAGGGCTCCCACGGGAGTCATAAAGAATCATTTTTCCATAGTCCATTATCAGAGGCCCCTACTTGTTTTTCTTCTTGAGCTTCCTGTTCCGAAACGATCTACTCCTCCCTCCATCATAATTTATAACCACAGTGGCTCCCATCTGCCATAATCCCTTACAAGGTCCAATTCTTCCTTTTCAGAAATTATTCCTTGAAATTATATTAAATTAAATGTGTCCATTCGTCTGGCTTGCTGCCTCCCTTCGCCCGTGTGTTAGCCTGCGTTATTCACTGGAGCATGGGCGGACCTTTACTGGATTACCTGTGAACCTCAAGGCGACGCCTGCATCTAATCTCAAGAAACATAACGGCAGGGGGACGAGCCATGGATGGAAATACATCTTGCAGTTTGTGGATTCAGTAACCTCAGCAGCTTAATGCTAGCTACAGTCGCCCTTGTGATTCTATTTGTTTTTTTTGTTCACAATACGCATTTTTACTGAACGTCACTGCCTTTTCGTTGAGGTCACGCATGTAGGAGGATGCTTATCATTATGTTCTGCTAATGAAAAGCAGTGGTTAACGTTTAAATACCAGAATACAACATGTGCACAGGAGGGGTGGCCTACATGTGCCATTGTGACCTCTACAGCATCACAGCAAAGCAACAGCCTGTGGGAGCATGTTACGTTTGAGTGTAGCCAAGGCCCTCTGCACTTATTAAGGCTCTGGTCAGGCCTAGGCATTCAAACATCAACCAAGGTTTGATCTCTTCCTGGACATGAGCCCAGCCAATGTAGCTTGGGAACCATGATATGGTGAGTTATTTGTGTTTTAACCTTCTATTATCTCTATATTATTATATTAATGGAAATCACAGCACAGAAGACAATAACAAGCCATTTGACACAAGTTAAATAAATAAAAATGACAAAGCCATTTGATGTTCACCACTCATGTAGCACGATCTGTTGCTATTTTGTATAATCGTACACTGTATAACATACATCAAATTCAGACAGCATATGCTCCTTTCCCTTACAATGGAGTAAGGTCCTTCTCAGGTAATAGCAGAGTGTGTCCTGGCATCTTAACAGTCACCCCTTAGTAAGTAGGAATAGTTACCAAGTGTCTGTTCCACTATTTTATTTGGCAAAGTGAAGCAGACACACTTTGATAGATCAAGCACAAACAGGCCTTGATGTATGGATAAACAGTCATTAAAACTCCTTCTGCTTCAAACACTGGCTTACTGCAAGGAATGTTGTCATGTGCAAATGCTCAAGATCACTCAGCCCAATGATTCATGGAAGCCTTGAACCATTACTCTGAAACTAAAACTCATCATCAGAATAATAACATCAATCCCACAGTTGCAGCACTATTAATTATGAAGGTTAATGAGAAAGCTAACAGGTTACAGATTTGGCTCCCGTGGTCAGCATCAAGGTAACATTGGGAACATAGACATAGTCTTTGGTAAATCGAAACTTATATAAATCTAATAAAAAAAAGTTATGTTCCTCCGACGGGTCTTTTTAGTGAGGTACATAAGGAAATAGCAACAGTTAATTTACAAATATCTAATTGAAATTGAATTGTTAAAGCCCCGGGTTAATAATTAACGTTGTCTATGTCGAGATGTAAATTAGCCAAGATTGCTCAACTCTCCTCCTCTCGTGGTGTAGAGGCGTTCAGAAAATGGGCAGTTGGCCATCCATTGACATCCATTATATCCCAAATGAATGTGTAGGATCTCCCTTCGCTGGTATCCTTGTTGAGTCCAATGCAGGTTAGTGCATATGAACTGCCCTGGCTAGGTTGTTTCCTCCAATAGTATTCTGCAATTCAGTGTTTACAAGCCACATCGAGGGCTCACAGAGTTAGAGACTGTGGCAGGCAGATACAATTCTGTGTGAAGATAGTGGCTGTGTTGCAGGCAGTGTGATAAAAGTGTAGAGCAACATTTCAATACATTGTGAGGGCATATGAGGGTGTGTTTGTTTAAATGATTTGAACGCAGCATAAGCATTTTGCATTTACACGCCACGGAGCATTCTGACAGACTAGGAGACAGAGACCGAGGGCCGAGCAGCTAGAATTGTTGAATGTTAAATGTGCTGGTCATGAGCCGGTTTTGAATTTTGGATCAAACTGGATTCTTTTTCTTGCTTCAACTCCCCGCTCTCAATGGACTGGCTCAGTGGGTAAAAAGTGAAACGTGTGTTTAGTCTTGTTCTATGTACATTCTTACAATCGGGACTTCATTTTGTTTGGAAGTAAATAATTTTGAAATGCTGAAATACAATCAGTGAAAAAAAACACCCCCCTTCTACACTTTCCATCTAGACACATTGAAATGCTGCTTTGCACAGAATTCAGAATGATCACACTGCCTAAAACACTGCCCCCATCTTTGCTCAGAACTCTAACTGCATGCAACAGCCTCCCAGACTGTGAGCATGCCATGTAAACACAGAATGGAAACTCGTGGGTTTGTTCCTTTGTGGGCACCATTGGAGGAAGCCACCTACTCAGGGCAGTTCCAATGTGCTCATTAGGTTTGGACAAAACAAAGATACAGCCATGGGAGCTGCGAAACATTGTCAATTGACATCCACCACGAAAGCTGGTAAGTCAAAAGAAAATCTTTGTTGATTTGCATAGAAAAAGTCAACAATTAACTAGGCGTCTTAAAAGAAAAATGTTGAAATCCTAAGTGCAGCCACAGAAATCTCTGCAGACATCGAAAGCAAAAAAACATCCAGGAAACAACTCAGGAAAGCGTGTGGATGGATAGACTGTGGTGAGCCGACTTTTCTTCTGGGCAGCAATAACATTGATTGGCTCAAGGCAATCACACACCATGTTTGTGTCACAAGATCAAGGACCATTCGGGACATGCAGAAACGGTCCCTTTCGGCACGATCATATTCATTTGTTCATCCATATCCTTTGCACTGCATTGGACAGGAGGCAGCAGATGGTAATACTTAGAAATATGCCATTATAAAGGACAGTGAGGAATAGAGGATGTGGGTAAATTTAGAATGTAAATGAGATTAAATATATGCCCATAATAATAATACATAAAAAAAACAATACCCAAGACATTTTCCCATCTAAAGAACGTTTCCTAAACGGATGTCCTTGAGCAGTAACATCTTGAAGACTCATTGTTGCACTGCCTAACCCCCGCCCCTCCATCTGTTTCCCCCAAGAACAGACACGTGGCCCGTCATTCAATGAGTCCTTGATATTTGAAATAAATGAAAGGAGGGAAGTGGGAAACTGAAGTTAGCAAGAATGAACACGCGGCAAACACTCTCACAGCCATTCTCAAGCGCTAATTGAGTTATGCAGATATCGCGAGTTGATTGCTGGCGTTTTGAGATGCTTCCCACAGGATCCCTCCTGAGGGATTGAAACAGCGAAATATAAACAGCATTAATGGAGGCTGATGAAAAATGCTCACACCGTCCCCACTCTCTGGCAGGCGTTTGTTTACCCAATCTAGATTGGAAGAAATCCATCATAAAAGCCACCAGTCGTTGTGGTGTCTGAAGGACTCCATTGTGATTCTTTCATAGCTCCCTTCCGGCACCTCGCCGCAAAGATGAGGGATTTGTACTGTTAAGAACTGCAATGTCAACACCTCTCCTGCTAAAGCCAACCCGGCTTGGACCACTTCAGCAATTCAAATAGCGTGGTTTCTTGAGTTTCTTTGAATAAACCGTACAGGAATGTACACCTTAATGCACCTTAATGCCTTGATCATGGTTGGTTTTAGGTATCACGTTTAGATAAACATCACCTGATGCATTACAGAGACAAAATGGTAACCAACATAGACTAACTGTGTGTATATATATTGTAAATAATGTTTCAAGATGTGAATTAATTTTTCAATAACTTCCTCTTCTAACAGTTCCAAATCAATGTGCTATAACTCCAAAGTTAACAACAACAATCAAATAGTAGTGTCGACCAGATGCTTGATGTTGCTTGACAACGCAAAAACAACCCGCTCAAAGCACAGCAGAAGAATATTTTAATTTCAGCTGATTAAGTCGATATAAAGACAATGCCGTTTCTCTGTTATAGGTTAAAGTAATTTATATCTAATCATGGTTATTAACAATGGCGGGATGAAGGAAACTTTGGCTTTGCCTCAGACACACACACACACACACACACACACACACGCACGCACGCACGCACGCACACACGCACACACACACACACACACACACACACACACAATACAGAACCTGGGGAGGGGCCCATGTCCAACTGGCCCCGGTCCCCAGGACACTTCACTGTTTCAATGGACCTCCTTGAGTTGGAATCCCAAAAGAGATTTGAACTGATTCTCACTGCACAAAGACGTTGGACATTGGAATTGGATAAATGGCTTGACCCTCTGGTATTCGCAGTACAGATGGTTCCTCAGACCATGGGGATTTTTTTTTGTTTGGTAGGCAGCCTCGGGCCGTATTTGCGTAAGTTTCAAGCAATTGGAATGCTTGAAACTTGTTCTGGTGACTTGCTGACTGTATTAACAGCAATGAAGTGTTTCACCCTCTTCTGGGATGTTATTGTTAATCACTTTGGACAAAAGTATCTGCTAAATGCCCTAAATGAAATGAAAATGTAAATGACCTGATTAAAGGAAAGCTGGGGGGAGGTTCCAAAAGCCATTACAAATTTGATTCAATACATTATGGACCTGAGAGCAAAATGCCATGCCCTGGGGCAGATTACACAAGGGAATCTGAGTCATGTCTAGGAACGTCTACCCTGGAGACCTTCCTGATCACCTGACCACACAATCTGTTTCGCTACACGGATCCGTCTGGACCTCTAGCCCCCAACAACGATTCCCAGAAATGACAATGCAGTCGGGGCCAATCAGGGATGGTCGTAGCCGACGATGTAACCGGGCCAATGAGGGACTGCGTTCAAGTTGATGATGAAAAGCACAGGCCACCCCTGGTAGAACAGTAATGGCATCTCCCAAAGCAGTAATGCTAACATTAGTAGAGTGAGCACAGCAATAAGGGGATTCATTGCAGAAATAGACTCAATAACAACGATTTAACAAGAACAAAGCTAATTGAGAATTCATTAGGCAATTTATTTATTTCATTTTTACAGCAATGATTTGCTGTTTATATGATTCAGCTCACTTGAACCTGTTTTGTCTCTTGCATCCCCCCCATGGTAGCCATTATCCTGCACAGAGTTTAACTTGGTTACCTGGAGATAAAATGGAGCAGGGTGAGTGTAAGCTGGCGGCTTTACTGCCACCTTACCATAGTCAAAACTTTCTTCGTCAGCAGCTGAAGTGAAATTAGCATTTAAATAGCAATACATATTCCATCATCCGGCCTGACTTGATGCAACAGCAGTTGACACACAGCAAATGGTAGAGAAAAAAATTAAATAAAAAAATGATGACAAGGAGTGGGAAAACCGAACGAGTCAAGCTGAAACAATCGTCAGCTCCTGCTTAAGGAAAACAGAGTCTTAGATTTGCATACCAAATGTCATTATTGTAAATGTTTTGACCAAAATGTCCATTTGTTGATGATGAAGAAATATGTTGAGATTAGTAAATAAAAGAAAAAAGACAAAACAACACAATAGGCAAAATAAGTAGAATAAGTAGCGAAACACATCTATGCCATCAGTGTGGATGTGTTTCAACCTTTCTGCAAGTTTTTATTTTACATTTAGAATGCTTTATCTCATCATCCTAAACCAAAAAAAATCCCACCTCACTGCTCCCCCACGACATTTCTCTGCTATTGAGAAGTGTTGCGTTCACACACATTTGATTGACAGGCAAGGTGGATTCCTCCAACCAATCATGAAAAATATTCCATGATTGGTCATAAAATCAAAATTGGACGATACAGAGGAAGGTGCAGTCAACTCAAAACAGATACTGTTACTGCACATTGCACTAATAGCTGATGAATGGTTATGCCATTTCTAACAAATTACACTAAAATAATCGCTCTTTAATCATAAGCACTGTTAAACAAAAATCCAAAACCACCCACAACTACCCCCAATATCCCATCTGCACCTGTAACTGATGGCCCCACAAGCACATGAGTCAAGAAAGTCAGTGGCAAAAAGACACGTATTGACTGATAGGTGATGAGCGAGACAAAAGGCAGAAAAAGAAAAAGAGATGGAGAGAGGCTTGCAGCAAAAACATTCTTAAATCCATAGAAGACATTTAGCGATTGGTGCTGTAACGTGCCATTTACAACGCTAAGATTCATTCACAGCCACACCAGGTGAATCTCTTCCCTTCCCATTGAACTTTCTCTTCAATATTTGTGATTCCCCCCATTCTGTTTTTCAACTTTTTCCCCTTAAAGAGCACACTTAATCATAAGTCTGGCCCGAAAGACAAATTATTCATGTACTATTGAAATGCGTGTGCTGCATCATTAATCAGATAGTGGTAGCTGCCGTTGATCGGCCGCTGACGATTATAATGCATGTCTCTTTAATTTGGCCACGCTTACAAAGTGCAGGATTGGGTAACCAATCCCGCCTCTAACAGTCTGTCACCATGGCCCGCCTCTAACAGTCTGTCCCGGAGCCCGCCTTTAACAGTCTGTCACCGGGGCCCGCCTCTAACAGTCTGTCACCGAGGCCCGCCTCTAACAGTCTGTCACCGGAGCCAGCCTCTAACAGTCTGTCACCGGGGCCCGCCTCTAACAGTCTGTCACCGGGGCCCGCCTCTAACAGTCTGTCACGGGGGCCCACCTCTAACCGTCTATCACCGAGGCCCGCCTCTAACAGTCTAACAGTCTATCACCGGGGCCCGCCTCTAACAGTCTAACAGTCTATCACGGGGCCCGCCTCTAACAGTCTGTCGCTGGGATCCATTGTTAATTGGTTCAGGCAAGGGTGTCTGTGGCCGCGACTGTGATCAAGGTCAGTGACAGAATTACAACAGAGATAAGTGTTTGGTATATGGGCACTGGCATCACCTACTTAGTGTGCTGAATAGGTATCAAACCAGCTCCCAGGCATAGTTATACGACATGTTTATTTCATTAAGTTGTTGTCATTGTATTGTTCATTGTTGCATTTGCCCTTACTGACAATATTTGCAGATGGGCCACAGATTATGGGCCACGGGCTCAGTTGACACAGTGAAGTCACGTGGCCGACTAACGTGTGTTTGATGCTCCTTAAGGCCGCAAGCTACTGCGTGTCTTCACTGTAGGCACTGGGGCACAGGAGACAGTTGTGTGGATGTTGCTTGGGTGCCAAACATGCAATCACACACCCTGTCAAACTGTCACAAAGTGCTCCTAAAATATACCAACATCAACCAAAGTAACAGTGCAATATTTCATAAACACACACACACACACTCACACAGAACAATAAATTAAACTGACAAGTCACACATCAACTTTTGTTGTTGACAGCACTTGGGAAATGGTGTGTGCACGTGTGTATTCTGAAAAAAAAAAAGTAATCAGTAGTGTTTAAGATTCTTGCAACAGTATGAATTTAAAGTAGCTACACTATGAAATTCTGTGCATCATTGTTCTTGTTTTATTTTCCAAAAGTACATCCAAACCTGTGTTTCCATTGTGGGGCTTCTTCTTGGTTTGTCCCAAGTGGCAAAGGCCATTTCCAACTACAAAGGTTAACCATCTCCATTGTGGTTGAGTGAGAACATTGATTTGTTTTCCTGACATCGAGGACATCGCATGTTAGATAATTGAGGCACATTCCAGGAGTTGGCAGCTGGCCGAAGTAAAAAGTGACTGGAACTACGGAAATGTTTCAGCGTGGTTGAACTTTGAACTCTGGTGAAAACAGGTGGGTGGAAACCTGACATGGCAACAGGTTGTTACATAAAACATGAGGGTCTGAAGTAAAATTAGATCATAAAAATGATTAACCTTAGTGATTTTCAAATAGTAGGTTTTTTGTAGTATTAATGTGTTTTGCCGTTTTATTAACACACTTGATTATTTGTTTTTTTATAAAAGCTTTAGATGTTATTAAATACTGTATATATAACTTTAAATATGACTTTCCGAATTTGATAAAATTGAAGTCTCCTTACCATAACTGGCTGACCACAAATTATGTTATTACACACTAATAACACAGCATTGGTTGAGTATTGATTTGCTCACTCATTACATCTATTCTAAATCCACTCTCAACAAAAACACAAAATAAAACAGTATACCACGTGATGATCCATTGACTGTCTGTTGTGAATTGCTTTCAAATCAAATACACATGGGCCCACATTGTGTGATGTACTGTTTGGATACAATGACATGTAGGCTATAAAGTCGCAAAAAGTGTGGGACCATGTAGTTTCTCTTGGTTCCAAACCTAGTAAACACTTCAATAAACTAAAAAACTGAAATAAAATAAAAACAATCTTGTTAAGTATAGACAGACAACGGACAACACTTGTAATGAATGACCATCCCTCCCTGAAGCCATTCAGTAGCACTGTACACACACAAACACAGGCTTGTGTTTGTGCATGACAAATAAAGTGGGCTTAGGCGCCGGAAGACCAGACAGGAGACAGCATAGAGGGTGTTTGCTGTCCTGTAAGTGTTGATGAATATGTCAAGTGAAAAGCATCTGCCTGCTTTACATGATGCCTTCTGACACAGAAAACAAAGTGAGGCTCAGTATTGCCCCTGCAGATGCAACCAGCTATGCTACATGTTTTTAGATTGCAGATCTGTCTCTCAGTGTGTCTATGTGTGTGTCTCTCAGTGTGTCTATCTATGAGTGTTTGCATTTCTACCAGTGGACGTCAGTACCAGTGTCTCAATGTGTATCGGTCTGTCGATCTAAACAACTTCATAATTGTCTGATTGTAATAGGTATGTACATTGTTGTGATAAGAACTTTGAAATGCATGCACAATAGTTGCTTTTCAGTATGAATTTAATTTGAGGAAAACCAGATCCCAAACAAATATAAGTAATTCTTATTTTTGATATTAATATTTTAATATTATGCATACCTTCTTTAAAAGCTGCTTTTGCTTGGTAATTAAAAAAAGACAATGAAATATATGTGTTAACCAAATATAACTAAATATGTAATTAATAATTACTTCTGTGGCTATACAGTAGCTATTACTTGCAATTAGTAATGCACCTGGACATAATTTTTCCGAAAAACCTTCTTTAATTGTATAATTAGTCAAAGTGTTCAATCCCATCAAGCTGAATCCCATGACGGCCTTATAGAAATACACTTCTAAAGGAACATTCACAAGCTCGGTAGCAGTCTGCACAGAACATTAGACTGGGAACTAGAGGTTTTATGAGTCACCAAACAAGAAACACAACCTCAGGGAGTCATTGTCTATAGTTGAGTACTGCTTTGTGTAATTAGGCCTTGTGTATTGTCTGATTGACTGAAATTGTGCAATTGGACGCAATTTAGAAACAAATGCAATCTCTAGAGACTACTTCTAGATACTGCCGACAACATTGTGGTTTTTGCACTCAGCCACTTAGTGGATCATTATTGTGAGTAAAACCAAAAATCACCATCATGTTTTACTTTGTTTTTGTAGGAATTAAACTACAGGTGAATTGATAGAATATGACTAGTAGAGAACCAAAGCACTACCCTAAAGTTCTTTAAATTATTACATTTATCCATTTTCAGTTCAACATGAAATAAAATGTTATTTCAGACATAAGCCTGAAATAACAATAACTGGAATGAGAGACAATCCCAATGAACCGCACCCCACTATGGTAAAATAATAATTAAAAAATAATTAAATAATAATAAATGATAATAAATAATAATAATAAAAATAATATATTATAATAATAATGTCAAAATAATAACTAGCCTCATTTGCCGTCTGTCATTAAAGTTATGACAGAGAGCATTATAAGTGATAACACACAAAACAATTATGGTATTATGGTAACAATATGTGATAAAGGAAGAGGATAATAAATAAAAGAATAGGCCTACAGGTACATCAAGTGAATGATACATCTCTCTCCAGAAGCTCACAATGTGAATCTTTTTTTTTTCTAATTTAAGATGAAACATCACGCACCCATCGATTAAACAAAGGAGATTGAGGGCTTCTCCAGTGAAACAGGATCAGATGGTCGGCCAGCACAGCAGCAAGTGCCACTGCCTTTTGTTTGTAATGGAGGGGCAGATCCGACTGTACCACCCCAAAGATGGTTGTAATACCACACCACATAACTTAGAAATACATTCAATCACTTTGATCCGGAAGCGACTCAAGGTCGGACACAACCAAAACATAAGGCCCAGGGAAACTGCACCTTCCCACCTCAGACATTCAGGCCAGACTGCTGGATACATTTTAGCCAACAGAACCTAGAACCTTACTGAATTAGGCCATGTCTTATACATACGGATGAAGAATGTATGTGAGAGACACATTTCTGCCACTTTCTTCAGGAATAGCATCCCCTAAAACTGACTCACAAGCAATTGTGTTCTGAGGTAAAACAAAATAATGAAGGGATGGACAAGCCTGAAGAACAAGCATTCAATCAAACATCGTTGAGTGCAGAACTCAAGGCTACCAATTGAAGCAACCAATATGTTTCCTTGCCTTCCAAGAACCCTTCAAGCTGGGGTATATATGATTCCATGTAGGTTTAGGGTTTCATGACCTCAGCATATTTGAAGTTTGGACAGGGCGTTCCTATTGGTCTGGAGCAGGAGACACTGCTTCCAAGAGTTTCACTCTAAAGATGGCTGACTAGCAGCAAACTGCTAAAACACATTTATGTTGTAATCCTTTTACACATTTGTGTCTAGATGACATGACATTAATTAAATCCTTCATCTACACTTTGTAAATACTTAAGGTGCCAAACAGCATACATACACTTTCCACGTGACCAGCAGGCATCACAGACCATTCACACTCCCTGTTCTTGCTTTGTGTGTACAAATGGAAAACGTGTGTCAAAATCAGTGGCGGTTCTACATTGAATTACGCCCCGGGCGAGATTCCTCCTTACTCCGAGCGCCCCCCCCCCCCCCCCCCCCCCCCCCGAAAAAAAAACAGGAAACAAAAACAGTTTTTTTTGGGCACAAACAGACAAACACAAACTGTCGTCACAGTCCCCGCCCCCGCAGCTGCAAGGGGCAACACTTCCCCACATAGTGACATGATTGATAGATTATAGAGAAGCGCTTTGCGGCGCAGATGAAGTTCTCGTGCCCCCCCCCCCCCCCCCCCTCCCCCCTCCCCCCAAAGTGCCGCCCCGGGCGGCTGCCCGTGCCTAAAACCGCCACTGGTCAAAATGACAATATAATGGACAACTACTTAAAGTAGGTCATGTGAGAGCAATGTAGGGTTTGTTTCCATCCCAACAATTGAGAATGTACAACACAGTATAATGAAGCCTGCCTATGTGTTCAAAGAACTCAACAAATCTTTCTTGCAAGACCAACAAGGTGACAGCTGTAGCTGTGGGCTGTGCATATTTTCACAAAACTCTGCCATTGTCATTGTATATAAAAACTTTGCATCAAGAAGACACACAAGGCAGGCAGGAAAATAGTGGCCTCTGGCTATGACTTAAATAAATAGAAAATATTACATTACGGATCAACTGTTTTGCTTAAATTATGTTGAACAGAATTGTACAACTAATTTGACTTGAAACACAAGGACAGATTAATATATTCCATACTAAGTAGCCTTTTGGCACTTGTTTTGTGAACCAACTGTCCCATGAAGGCTGACTAAAACAGCTTGCCAAGCTGCACTTCCTTTTAAACAGCCAAACTCACTCACATTTTTTTTCTGACTTTTGAACATAGGCAGTCTGTCATTTAACTGAAAATCAATTGGTAGAAAGGAACGTTGTATCATCATCGTCATCACTTTATCCTGTTTAGTTAAACTTGGAGGTGAAAACAACTGCATTGTCATTTGTGTGACTTTTTTTGGTTTAACTCATTTAAATTCCATAGTAGTATCCAATGAATGGGGTGTGGTTTTCATTTGATAATGACAGACCACATTGTGCTCGGATCCCCACATCTCATCACATTGGAGGCAGACCACCTCAGAATGCAACCCGGCCAATCACATCTCAACCAAGATCCGATCTGGGAATGTCCACAACTGACACCTGCGTTTTGTGTCCCAGTAGAATTGGATCACTTTGACCAAACTGAATTAGGGACTGATGACATCATGTGATTCCTGAACCATCCTCTTTAGCTTGCGAAAAAAAAGCTTCTGTCGCATCTGGTGATAGAAAACTGACAAGCTTTGTCAACATGACAAGTTCACACAGTCAGGATTAACAGAATTTGTACTTGAGGTCTCCCAGCTAGTCCAAGTCTCCAGTTATATAATTTGCTTTCTTTTTTTCCTCCACCTGCCAAGTGGATGATGGCTCCCAGTGGAAGTACTTTCACAGGAAGGGCCTTAGGGGTCCAAAGGGGGAAAAAAAAAATAGGATTCCAACAGATTGTGAAAGGTCCCTATGGGATAGAAACACTCTGCTTTTGCTTTCGGGTATCCAGAGGCAACCTTACTTCATAAAAGTTTCAAGTATCACATCCACCATTGGCAGCGTGATAACTATGATTTCGTTGGTCTATTCTTGTCAATTTAGGAGAGATTAAAAACAAAACAAAAAAAAAATATTTTTTCCCCCTTTTCCCCAAGAGGAATCTATTAATGGTGGGAGAGTTGCCGGCAATTACTGATCAAAGAAAGGGCTGAATTGCACGATTTAAGATTTCAATAAGTTTAATGAGTCACCTACATGCCTAACAGTCTGGCCTACTTATCATTTTAATTCAAGCCTTAATGAGACACCAAGATGAACACCTCCCCCACAGTTCTCCAGAGACGGAGTAGGCTAGCTGACGCTCAAGGTAAGTTATGTAAAAAAAATAATAAAAAATCCTAATTTACGGTCAATTTACTGTGTGTGTGTGTGTGTGTGTGTGTGTGTGTGTGTGTACGCCCATGCGCGAGTGTGTGCATGCGTGTGTGTGTGTGTGTGTGTGTGTGTACGCCCATGCGCGAGTGTGTGCATGCGTGTGTGTGTGTGTGTGTGTGTGTACGCCCATGTGCAAGTGTGTGCGTGTGTGTACGCCCATGCGCAAGTGTGTGCATGTGCGTGTGTGTGTGATATTCATATAATTCAAGAGCTGTGGTGGTGGCGCCATCCGGTCAACCCCCACCCTCCCCCCCCCCCCCCCCCCCCCCCTCCCCCCACCCCCGCTGAGAGAGATGAGATATAATTACATGATTAGGCTTGGGCAGGTCGGGTCACTGGAGAACGAGGGGGGTTAAGAGAATGGCTCTCACCTCTCTGGGTGACCCCGTTACTTTCCCTTCAGTGCTGAACTCTGCTTAACCCCGCAGGTGACTCTGTGTTGTCCCCGCGTTCCAGCCACACGGCGGCTAATTATGGCTGTCACCGACAGACGCCGCCACAGAGGGAGACCCATTATGCTGCAAGGGAGGGAAGTTGCAGAGACAGCAAAACACGCTGTTGCAGCTACAGTGTGTCGACTTCCCGAACAAAAAAAGTTACGGCGCGCGCCAGCCATAATGGATGACTGGTGCCACGGAGATGATGTGTTGCCGGGAATTAATTTCAGATAAGGAACACGTGCTGCATGTTTAGTGTCTCCCATCTAGAAAATGACACCCCCCCCCGGATAATACCAGAGGTCACGGGAATGTGTATGGACACGTTTATGTGCGTATTGCTTTTGGACATGATTTCATACCGACGCTTTCTTAAATAATCCTGTTGCGTGGCATGGTCATCTGAGGAAAGAACTGTGGACATTGAAGGGTTCATCATGCAAAATGACAAATTACACTGAACAAACTTGGTTCATCCACAGCAAAGCCTATACTCATTTTCACTCCAGGTCAGAGGCATCAATTAATCAATCAATCAAAAGGCAATTCAATTCTATAATACAGTCATATGCTTGCATCTAATAAAACAAGGTATTCTTTTGGCGGTGTGGTTCTGTTGCTCACCCAAGAAGCCACATCTGTGAGTGGCAGTAGGTGGGCAGCAAATAAACCCCCTCGGGAAACTGAGCACGACCATCAGCAACCGTTTTATCAGTGTTACACCGCTGTATGATACCGACACTTACACTTATTCACCAGAGCATTGGCTGAATAGCGTATGAAAAAGTGGGCGATACAGTGGAGCTGGTGGTGGGTACTGGTAGCTTGCAGTCTCACCCGCGGGGGAGTGTTCCTGTGTGCTCCTTATGTTACTACTTGAGCTTCATTAGCTGATGAAGATAAAATTGGTTATTGGTTGACAGGCATCTGATGATATGAAGAACAAATGGATCATAATGGCCAATGCACCGGAAAGGTTCTTCGCCTCTTGGGCTGCTGGTGCCTTCAAATCATCCTTGAGATGAAGTATGCATGCTCGTGCTTAGATTATCCACGAGAGAAAGCAGCAGCTTCACATTTTTGAAAGACATTCAAATTACTCACAATGGGCCATTCTGCCAGATGCCTCTTAAGGAATATGAAAATCGCAAAGCAAGAAAAACCATGCAAATTTATTTTTCTTTTAAACAACATGTAGGCTACAACAAATGGGTACAATAAATGTTCAAGTGCCTGATATTGCAAGTTCTATTGTGTTGTTGTATCTATCCACCAGGGAATATCTCACCTCAGGGGAAGACACATATTCCAGACCGCACTCTTTACTATGATAGAACATGGATGAGAATAGGTTGTGCTTCCATGCGTAACCTTAATATGTGCCATTCAAAGGCAAAGCAGCATAATGCAAAATACCCCGTGGCACCTCTCTACAGTCCCAGAGAGACTTTACAAACATTTCTCAGAAAACATGAAATGGAAAAAAAAAGAAACTATTGTGAAAAACACCATTAGTTAGAATAGTTACGTTTTCAAAACTGGGGCCTGACACTTTACAAACTTTTTAAACTCAGTTCCCCCCTGCACACCATTAGCATTAATCAGGGTAACTTGTCATCTGCCCTGTTTTTAGTTTTTCTTTAGTTTTTCTTCAAGCTGATTTCTGCAAAGCCTTTGCTGTTCTCATTCCCCACCACATTTAAGCAGGGTCGGCCGACCTCGCTGCTAAAGAAACCTAACTTCATAACATATCACATAGACAACAGACCAGCCTCCCTTTCCTATACTTCCTACTTGAACGCACAGTATTTAAACAACCTTACTCCTACAGAAAAACGGCACTTGGTCTAGGCTGTCGTTACAATAACTGGATTCATGCAGTGCTGTACGGGTAGGGGTCCCTGGTGTTCGACCAGTGCCTCACAGGCAAGGGTCTGTGGTGTTCGGCCAACCTCAGCACATGTCAAGTGGAAACAGAAATCCTTGATGTTGGACTTCAGGGAATGCACTGGATCTGCATGCGACCACATTGCATCTCATCCACCACATCCGCGCTCTCTCTGCGATCCGCAGATGAACTTTTCATGCATGGTACTTTGATGGTGTCGCGAACTAGCTCGAAATGAACTGCAGCATCCCTTCCCAACCCTGGGAAAACTTTTTATTTGTCTCAGCAACTGACTTGGTGTGTCTTTTTATAGAACTTATGTTGTACTGTTTATTAATTTACTCTTCACCATGTCCCACTGTTTACTATAAACAGAACACATGTGTTGTGGGTCCAACGTTGACTCTACTCTTTGATTGTTTTCTTTGTCATGGGGAAAAGACTACAGCCAAATTAACACATTTACTTATTACTTATTCTACAAAGATAACACACAGAAACACCTTTCTAAAACAAGTTGGTTTTATGGCCCCTGCATCACCACTGGAGGTAACAGCTTTTTTTCTGCAATAATTAATTTTATGTTAATAAATGTTTTGATATAGATAAATATAACTGTAAAATAATGACTCTGAGTCAGTGGCAGAGCAGGCAGACCTCATCCCCCACTGTGGAAATGGAAAGCAGCCTACCTGGCTGCTTTGTCAGCCCTCATCCCCCACTGTGGAAATGGCTTCAACAGGATATCCTGAAATAATACTATAGGTGGAAAGTGGCATTCAATATTTTTAAGTAAATGTTAAAAGTTTCTGGATCCTGGCTCTTGTCGTGGGAGTTATTCAGCTGTGTGTCCAACATGCCGCCTGGAATATGAATATGCGGTCAAAGACGATAGTGATCCATAACAATTCTATGCGGATGAATTATATTGTAATGTTACTGAGCAGTACGTACAACAGAGTATGTGGCTTTCGCTTGTAATGCATACATCTGCTGTTCCATATGTAGTTGCTCAAAGCCTGCCCTTACAATGAATAGATATGTGCATCAACACCCAGGTGTCATTGCAAATGTTATTCAATGTTGTATATACGTAGTATGGTGTACTGATAGTGAATGCGGATGCATTGGTGTCCTAATGTGTGACCATGTTACTACTGTTGCTGCTTCACACGTACGTACACATGCACAGACACGTACACACACACACACACACACACACACACACACACACACACACACACACATACACACACACACACACTCACACTCTAGTGCCGAACATGAGGAAGACTAAACATGGCAACAGCTAGCTGTTTTTTAACAAACAGACAAAGTGTTTTTCATCTATTTAATCAAGAGCTGTGGTAGTACTGTAGTACAGGGGGAACATGGAACAGCCTCTTCAGCCTGCATCGCCCCCGCCACTCTGCAGCACAGATGCACTTAAGCCTTCTGTCATCTGCTTGCGTTGTCTGGACAACTTTGTTGGAGATCTCTGAAAACTCATCGCCACTATAACTTGCACTACTAGATGGTGGTGATATTAAAAAAAATACAAAGCAGAACGGGGCGGCAGAAGCCATAGCAAGAGGTAATGAGTGACACATTGCCAAACTTTAATAAGTGAAGTTTGGTAACGAAGGGCCAGCCAAACACAACTAAAGGTTACTTTTGACTATCTGCATCTGCCAAAAGCATGGTGGCTTGTTTCCTAGTGGGGGAAAAAAGCGCCTCATGGGAGAGTGGTGCCATGTGCATGCTAATTGACAAATGTGCGTATCTCAGTGGGAGGTGGGGGTAGAAGTCTGCTAGCATTGAGGAAGAGTTATCCATGTGTTTCTTTTCCTGGCAGCGCAGGTTAGCGCGCTTGTGTGCCTGAAACCTCATTAAGCATCCGCTGTCATTCTCCATCTGTTAAACACTCAGCCAACACAGCCGAGGAGAGCGAGAGAGGGAGCAAGCTGTCCTCCAACTCTCGCTCAGGGTCCTTCCCGTTTTGTTTTCCATACTCACATAGTCACTTTAACCTGTGTATTATTAATAATGGCGTATCTGTGAATAAATCCCTTTTCCCTTTAATTTTGGTAGTGTGGGTTTCCCTCGTTTCGGAATCCTTCTTGCTTTTTGGCTACTAATCCACTCCTGATTGTTCGGCTTTTAAAATGGTCCTTCTCTTGGGGAACAGCAGAGAACACAGTTTGACACCCGCACCCACACAGGCACCATCGCCCCCCTGCACAACGCCCTCCCATCGCCTGTATCGCCACCTCAACACCGTGAAGACAAAAATAAAGCAGAGCGAGATCTGCAATATGATTATGTCTTTGTTATTGCTGTGCGCACAGTATTCCTATTGTCTGGCCCCAAGGTACACAATTTAAAGCTGTATCCCCCATCCTCCACAATGGCTGTTATAGAATTCAATTTTCTTTATCATGGGCTTGCATTATTGAATTTGCATTATGCCCAGCATTTCTCTTAGCCACTCTCCCTCTTTCACCCCCCCCCCCCCCCCCCCCCCCCGCCCCCCCCCCCCACACACACACACACCTTGTCACCCTAGGGGTCCGCCATATTGCTATGGTGGGGGGCATCAGAAACAGAAACCCTGATTGCGTGAATCTACATTTTCTAATCATCCAGAACACCAGTGCCTCTACCACAGCCCTCCATGTGTTGGTAAATGAGAGGAGGTGGGTTTCAAGGTCACATGTGCAACTTGCCTTTCTTTACCCCATCTTATCTCAGATGGCTTTCTATTATGAGGGCTTTGCACATTGTGTAGCGTGTTCGGCCATCCCCGTCCTGTGCAGCGTGCAGCTATGTGTCACCATTAAGAGGATAGTGAGAGAGATGTAAATAGAAACCCAAAGAATAGAGGACCCACATTGGAGAGTGAAGGCGTAAGTTAGACAGAGAGTATGGAATTGTGTGTGTGTGTGTGTGTGTGTGTGTGTGTATGTGTGTGTGTGAGTGTGGGGTGTGGGGGGAGGGGTGGGGGATGGGGTTTGACAAGGGAAAAAAACAGAGAGGGAATAGAGCGAGAACCAACAGGGAGACTGAGGGGTAGAGCTGGCAGAGACGCTGCAGTATTCCTCGGCTCGCCTGTCCTGACTGGGGGTGTAAACAGGACAGGGTCCGTCTTCCACAGGTCGCGCTATCCGATGAGAGTTGATCTCCAAGCAGCCCCCGGGGGGGCTCTGCCTCAGGGACTCCCGGCTCTGTCAACCTCAGTCCTCCCGTGTCATCCCTGTGGCCCCCCCCGGTGCCCCTCCAAACTTTTTAATGAGGCAGTTAGTCGCGCGACGGTGGCCTTTCGGTGATGTTAGCCGGCACAGCGCTATGATGAGAGGGAATATTGATAAAGCTGTCACGCGGAAAAGCCCCTATCCAACTAAGTGTGTGTGTGTGTGTGTGTGTGTGTGTGTGTGTGTGTGTGTCTGTGGTTGTGTGTGCAAGGATTGTGTGTGTGTGTGTGTGTATTCATATGTGTGTCTGCCTGTGTGTGTGTCGGTGTGTGTGCAATGATGTGTGTGTGTGTGTGTGTGTGTATTCATATGTGTGTCTGCCTGTGTGCGTGTGGGTGTGTGTGCAAGGGTGTGTGTGTGTGTGTGTGTGTGTAAAGGGGAGGTGGCAGTGGCTGGGAAGGGAGGGGGGTGTAGGTGTGTACTTCACAATTTTCTTCGCCAAAAGTGTAGCCTGTCAAGCTGCCTCCCAGCCCCAAGTGAACTCTGAGTGTTGATACGTTTTCCAAGCAAAAACAATCCCTCCCCCTGGTATTTACAATTATAGCAGGCTGACTAAATATTTATGTGGGTTCACAGCACTGGTCCACAAAGGCCAATCAATTCCATAAAGAAAAAGGACCACCGTGTTAATCACCCAGCTTGCTGGGGCCTAAATGTAATAAAAAGTAATGAATTCAGAAGTCATCATGAAGTCATCGTTGTTGTTTTTCTTATGGGCAATGCTTCATGTCACTTGATTTGAGGTTTTGTGAAGCTAATATCAACGGACATTCTCAGTTGAACAGTTATTCCCCTGCATTTCACAGTTGAATAATAATTGTTCCTCCAACATGAGCTGTAAACTACAAAAGCATGTTAATTAAAAGGGATCATGGTTGTGGAATATTGTTGTGTGAATCTTATTGCCTCCAAAGCAATAAAAAAGTGTTAATTGCTATGAAGGCCTGTAGGCTGTGGGGATTGGTAAATAATGGTGTTCAGGGCCATCTGATTTTCTAATAGACTACGGCGAGAACGGAAATGCATTTGCGCAAGAATTCTGCATCGTTTCGCCAAGAGCTGAAGGCATATAGCTACACCCTAGCTCAGCCGACGGTCAGGCCCAACAAACTGCAAGGACATTCCTCACACCAACTCAATACATCTTGTGTGGGAAATGGCCCACAACAGGGAATGAGCGGTCAGCCAGATGTTGAGGCACTCAGCTCAGTGGAGAGAACAGTGATGGGTGAGTATGTGTTGATGTTTCAGACAGTAATGAAATATCAAAATTTCCCCCTGCAAAAATAAACAAAAGTAATCTTACAATATTTTGCTTTTCTGATTAAAGCATATTCAAATTGCTACCACACATGCACGTGCGCACGTGCACACACACACACACACACACAGTATGTTGATGTGGAAGCATCAACATACTGTTTGGTTTCCCTTGTGCACACATCGCACCAATTATTTCTGTTTCCCCACTCAGAAACAAATGGGGTCTCTTAGTTGCATTAGCGGACCTTCTGAACATCTGTGTTGAACACAGTTGTTCTTGCTAATGACTGTGTCCAAACAGGTGTCCAATGCTGGCATGTTCAACAGCCACACAGCAGTGCCGTGGCCTTGCTTCATTCACTTATACTTTAGTTAAAAGAAGAAGCAGATGCAAGAGAATAACCCACAAAGGAGGATATCGTCACGGCAACAACCATAGCTAAACATAAATATATCATTATTTCAGTTTAGAGACAACATCTGTCGTTTTTACTTTCATGCCACCGTGACAACTGACGGTAGACCAGTCTGTAAGCCAAGGCCTGGATTTCAGATTCCACCCTGAGAAACGGAGCACCGGGAGGCCTGTTCACAAGTGATCACGTTCTGCTACCTTAGTAAGGACGACACACTGTGGGGCTGGAAGCGGCTATAAAGTGGAGTGAAGTGGATGTCAGAAATGCACTCATTTTGAAATTGGATCTAAAATGAGGAACTCGGAAATATACCTGGTGTACTAAAGACGAAGAAATAAATAATCAAATGTATACACCCTGCTGAGGCTCAATTACTTCTTTTGTCAACACCTCACTCACGTCGGTCTCTCTCACAATAAACCCATGCGAGCGCCGTTCCTAAAAGGCTTCAGTTCACTGCTGTTACAACTAACAATCCAAACACGTCCATTAATAGCCCATTTCGCATGTCACCAGTCACATTTAAATGAATGTGACACCTCCCTCTTGTCGTTGTCTCGTACATTATATTATTTTATTAACTTCTTTTTTTTTACACAGAGCAGATTAGCATTAGTTTGTGCTGTTGTTGGGGCAGGGGGTGGGGGGGGGTTGTTAATAATTCAGAGCAATGCCACCCAGAGGTCCGTAGGGAACCGTCAGATGTGTGGAAGCAGATGAAGATGCTCGGCAGGTATTAAAAGATGTTATCTAGACCAGCAAGCTAAAGCTCAGTCTTTGGCCTCTCCTGTGTGCGTGTGTGTGTGTGCGTGCGTGCGTGCGTGCGTGCGTGCGTGCGCGTGTGTGTGTGCGTGCGTGCGTGTGTGTGTGTGTGTGTGTGTCTGTGAAAGAGTGTGTTGTGCAAACAGAATAGACACGTTGATGCATAATTATAGACAGACAGACAGACACACACACACACACACCACACACACACACACACTTCCATGTGGAGTAGGATTACGGAGGAAGCAGGTAAGAGGAGACAGGAGATCCAAGAGAAGAGGTGGTTGTATCTGCTGTGTTGAGGCACACTGATGGGAGGAGGATAAAGGCTTGTGCTCCGTCCACTGAAGAATCAGATTTGCCGACGGGGCTCCCCTTTCTAGAAGCCACGTAAAAAAAAAAAAAACTACATTGGCCAGCAAAATGCTGGCTTACTTCTGCACATACCATTCTGTGGTGTTTTTGGCCTGTCCCCTAACATGGGGCCTTCACTGATACAAGAAGAGGATATGATTAATGATAAGAGAGTGCTGAAAACCCCCTCTAGTAGTTTATCTTCTGAACATTCCAATGCTGTCTGAAACCGACGCTGCTTAAAAAAAAAAATTAAGTCACATCATAAATGTTTAAAGACGGATGCTTAGAAATGTCATGCTCCCCTTAAAATGATGTGCCAACGTGCACCCTTCAATGGTACTGCTCAACATTAAACTCATCATTAGGAAACTCGTCACGGAGCATGTCAAAACTCTCGTCTGATTGGCTGTGCTGGATGCCGGTTGCCCTCCAATGTGTTGCTGCCGGTGGTGAGGAAAGATTGCGCCGTGCTGCCATTGGTTTATTCCATTCCAGGAACATTCCTTCTTTCACCTTGACTATTTGCAAGTTCTTGCCTTCTCCTACCACTGTTATGCCAATGATCCACAGACACTACCTCAGACCCCGAGGACCTCCCCAGTCTGTAATGCATTTTGTGGTTGTGATTGTTTAGCCTGCTCTGCTTATAGCCATGTCCAGCAATGGTGCAGATTCACACTGTACAGGGGGATCCGGGTGTCCTTCATCTCTTGGTCCATGCTCTGGTCCTATCATGGCTGGGCTGCAGCATACATATCAATTGTCCTGAGATTTGTGAGACTGTGAATGAGCTTAGAGTCCACAACCTTTCGACACCTTTAATAGACAAAGCATTGTTAAAGGAGGGCCCACAGTTACCCAGATTCTTCAACAAACTAATGGCCATTCATAATAATTTATCTATGTTACACGCATGGATAAATCCATCTCCTCAATTCACAGGTATTTCTACACATCTGGATTTTTGCATGGTAACCCGAATAGCCATGTTTCTGAGGTCATTCCTCTAAGCAGCCACATTATTCATCAGGCCCCTAGTGTTCAACCAACCAAAGCGTGCACATATCATGCCAGTGATGTCACTTTACGTTTTACTACACTGGCATCTAAAGAACTGACTTTGTTGCTTTCAGCTCTTATGTTGAATTTAGATGGCAAAATGTATCCTGAGATCAATCTGGTTGTGTCCCATCTTTTTTAATACAGTACATGCGATGCTCAGCCCTTTCTGAAGAAAACGATACGCCTATTTATAAACCGCCTTCAATCTCAGAAATATAAGACAAAGTGGTTGATAAACAGCTCACTGCTGTCTTGACTGCACACAACAATTTAGAAAAACTCCAAATGTGGTTTCTATCAGAAGCATTCTATTGAATAATGTATTCTGATTTGGGGGAAACCTATGTTTTGGTGCTACTTGGTCTTTGCACAGCTTTTGACAATGTAGATCCCAGAATCCCAGAGTGAAAGGCTTCAGCAGTGGGTCAGTGTCTCTGGGAGTACTCTAGGCTGGTTCTCCTTCTGCCTTTCTCACATCTGACATTGCTGCTCTTTCCTCTGGTATGCCTCAAGGTTCTGTTATAAGGTCTTATATTATTTTCTTTATACTGTATATGTTTCCCTTAGTCGTCATGTTGCTAGCAAATGTAAAGGTATTTGGATATCAATTTGACACTGATGATATCCAACTGTATGTCTTGTTTAAGCTTGATGATACTCACAAACAGGCTGTTTTGTAAAATTGTCTGACTGCCTTTAAGGACTGGCTAACATTTTTTTTATAGCTAAATGCAGATAAGACTGAGGTCTTATCATTGCTTTGGACAGTATAGCATTCAAGGATGGCTAGTGTATTGGGTCCTTTTTGTCAGCAATACAGTTAAATATCAGCCATCCCTGTGTTATATTTGATCAGGCTATGCACCTCAATCAATGTCCCGTAATCGTGCCTTTCACCTAAGAAACATTGCCAATCACGTCTGTTGTATCACAACCCGAGTAAGAGATCAACCTTCACACTATTGTATCCTGGCTAGACTACTGCAATTCCCTTTTAACATAGCTCAGCAATTCATCTCCACACCATCTACAAATGGTTCAGACCGCTGCTGCGAAGCTGTTGACCTAAGATAGGTGTCACTCACATGACACCTATCTTAGCATCTTTACATTGGATTCCCATTACGTTCAGGATCCCATTTGAAGGTACTTGTTTTTACATGTAGAGCCATGCACGGCGGCCCCATGCACATGTCTGACCTGTTTCATCCTTTATCAGTATGTTGCTTAGGCCTTACTGTTTATCCCTGGTGCTCGACTTAAAACAAAAGGTGTACCTTTAAGGTGGTGGCTCAGACACTGAGGAACACTCTACATAGAGAAATATGATCTACAGTCTCAGTTGACACCTTTAATAAGCATCTGAAGGATCATTTATTTAGACTGGCCATTTGACTTTTGACTTCTGTTCTGTAAAAGGTGCTAAATAAACATAAACAATTCAAACTCTTCCACCTCTGAACCACTTGGCTATTGAACAGCTAAAGGTGCATTGTGTTACACCCTCTACAACAAAGAGTAGTTGTGTATGAGTGAGGACTACCCTGGAAACATATTTCATCAGATTTTAATATTCAAAGAACATGGCATTAGAATGGAAGAATTGAAGTGTGATATTATTTGGTGACATATAGTGCATCCATACCTATGCTGAAAGCTGATCAAAAAGCTGATATGTGAAATATTCAACACAATTGCAAGATGAAAATGAATGGATTCTCACACATTGCTAACCCTATTCCAAAAGTAATTTTCACTTCCACCAAAGAATGCATAATGTATATGAAAGGCAATTCAAATTGAGGCAGGGCGGAAGTGGCCTATATGGCTGAAACAGCCTGCCCTCTATGGGCTGGTGTCTTGTTTTCACTTTGTGGCATTTTCATCCTCTCTGTCTGCCGCTGCCTGTTTCAATATGTTTCTGCCTTCTAACTGTATGCTCCTGACACAGATACAAACACACTTAAAAAGAGCATCCATCTCCATGTTATTTATTTTATTTTGAACTACTCTTCTTCCCTGTCTCACTGTCACACTCGAGATGGC
>JAXIVH010000008.1:10403747-10542264 GCA_036785325.1 Urophycis tenuis
ATTTCCGTCACGGGATCAAAAGAGTAATTCTTCTTCTTTAAATAGATATACATGTATATTTAAATAGTATATGTCAAACATTGGAGATGACAAGGACAAATACAAATTAATTGCTCTGCTGTAAGTTTTCAGAAGATGTGTGCTCATTAAAACTAAAACCAAGAACAAAACACTAGAAATACTCATAAAAGTAATGTTTATATGTTCAATGTTTAGCTGCACCATCAAGAACACAACATTTAGGACCTTCTTGAAACCAAGAATAACCAATATTGCTAATGCAAAATGAGATGTTCATCAAAGCCCAGAGAAAAGCCCCACTACATTTAGTTAAAGAGAACATACTGTATGTAAAACTAAATAGTTTGTCATCATTTTCAGTAAAGAACACTGATAGAAATCTGTTTAAGTCTGTGGGGCATGCCTACAAGCAACATTAATAATTTGAATTAAGTATTAATTACAGAGAACACAGTGAAAGATAACATTTGGAAGTATTGCTCCTCCTTGCAAAAATTGCCACACTTGCAGAAACTTAAATGCCTCAAAGTGCCCATGAAAAACAGCAAGTACTTCGGTAATCAAGGTTAATAAGTAGCCTGCATTGGGGTATTGAGTGAGGTTACTTTAACCCTCAGAAAGGTTTCTACAAGGTTAAACTCTTGGTTAAACTCTAAACATGTTACTCTCTTAACATTTGGAGAGGAATCAGACATGGAATGTTCCTGAGATACTCGGAGGTTACTATGCCATTAGGGGTTACTAAGTAAAGCCTTGATGGCACTGATACAGAAGATTAAATAGTATTTTACATTTACATTTGAAAAAACAACTTTCCCCTTGTAATAAAAAAAACAGTATTGTTTGTGCGCAAACTTTTGAGATTTACCAAACTATAATTGCCTTTGAGTGGCTGTTCAAATTTCATTAAATCCGGTATATCCGAATGAGAGCAAATAACAAGCCATGTCCTGTAGTCTATTCAGGCAATCCAACACCAGTACCAGCAGTGAGCTGTGCCCTTAAAGTTTATGTAAAATAAAAAAGAAGCAGAATCAGGGCATCTGGGAAAACCTGGTCGGCAGCCAACACGATCCTATTCAATGTTTGTTTTGATAACATTGTGAAAAAAAGATATATCTGTATATATGGGTGTAGTATTAGGCAGTACATGAGGTAACCCCGGCCAAATTGTTACTGAGAGAAAAAGCAGACAATGTGCAGGAAAACAGTTAAGCGCCGACACCGAATACTATGGAATAAATAATTCAAATACCTTTCCCTAGGATGCCTTCCCTTATGCTGGTGTTTTGCATAATCCCTACAAATGTGTTCAAAAAGTGTTCAACGACTTTACAGAACACAAAACAAAACACATAACAGTTGAAAGTTATCAAATTGTGTTTCCTATGCAGTGAATTGACTGCAGCGAGACTTTGGATTTAATCTGGTTTGAACCCAGGAGTTTTTACGATGCCTAATCTATCAACGCCTGCACTCTCTAATGTGTGCCCCACGGCGTGGTTATGCAGAGCATTAAGACAACACAAGCCCCCTACTGACAAACACTCACAGCTCAGCCAGCAAACATAACTCAAGGGTTCTCATAATGGCACGTCTCCTTTGACTTTCCATCCAGAACACAACTAGGCAGCGGTATTATTCTCTACCATAGCTCACATTTGTTGAATCAATTAGGTGAATTAATTGCTATTCGGAAATACCAATCAAAACAGATCAGCGGGTGAAGAAACACTGCATTGCATTAGAGAATGACTCCATGTTTGATCTCATTGGTGATAGAAACAGCACTGCCAAACTTTGGCAAATTAAAGAGCAGAGAAGGCCATTAATTTAAATCACATGACCGATATTCAAAAAACCGTACACAGTATGAAATTCCAGATTGACAGTCTTATTTTGCTCAACCATATGATAATGGGTGCATAATCAATGCTAATAGAAATGATAACGTGAACGTCTGAAATTCAGTTGTCGCTCCTGGGCTGGCCACTTTGGTGTTATGAGGGAGTGGATTTATGTGAACATCTGCAGTTTTCGAGCTGTGTGTATTTGTGAGTTTAAGTATTTTTGGGGCATTACAGTGATTTAAAGGGAGAGTGAGCCCAACATCTTTTTTTTTTTTTTTGTTACACGTGGCAACATGTCTAATAGTAACAGTTCCATTTTGGCACTGTTACTAAAATAAGAAGGTCATTAAGAGAAAACAGATGTAATTTTGTTTTTTGACTCTGACAACCAGGTTGTGAATGTTCAACTCTGTTCCAAACTCAAGTCGTGTTCTTTTCATGACGTGCAGGTGCCTTGACGATGGGACTCGGGCAGCGAGGTGAGTGTGGATGTCTGGAGCGCCGTCTGGGCCGTTGTTGAGGTTGATGGCCATGTCCAAGAGAGAATTAGGCTTCTCAGACACTTATAGTTTAATGCCACAGTGTGTGTGTGTGTGTGTGTGTGTGTGTGTGTGTGTGTGTGTGTGGATTTGTAGTGCTCCATATGGTAAGCTGTTGATTTTCATGTTCGCATCAGAGTGAGGGTTGAGCTTCATGGACACTTATAGTATCATGCCATAATGTGTGTGACACTTTTCATCACTCATGATAACTCTAATTAGACAAAGGTGGTACTACCTTTAAAGTATCACAAAGTTGGCTTGGGTTGTAACAGGTCCCCCCTACTTTCTCGAACTTTTAGCCCATTATTTCATAGTGTTAAAATTAGAGATGAAACAGGAGGTTAACTAACACTTAAAGTGATGGAGATGGTTTGCCTACACTGTGAAATGGAAGGTTTCTGGGTAACAAGAAGAACACTTTTAGAAATTATCAATACATTTACTAACAACAAGTTCTCCATCACTGCTTACATTTGCAGTGACGTGTCTTGTGTGTCCATGTTGAGGTTGCCCATATATTCCATTCCATTTCATTCCTGCAATCCATTGTTGTCTGTGTCTCCAACAGTGGCATCGCTAACAATTGAAAACATCCGGGGCTGTAACCCAGAAGTTGGGAATCCTTTTAAGACAGGGGTTCGGGGGTTCCTCTCCTGAGAAAATGTGAAAATCGGGCGGATGAACGTGCAATTTTAACGTAGTTTGAGAAGGAAAGGAAAGACCAATCATCATGTCTGACTCACGTCGGGGCTGGGTTATATTTTTTTATTTCTTAATTGACGGCACAGAGATCTGGGGCTATTTCCAAAAGATCCGGGGCTATAGCCTCGAATGCCCAGGTCTAACGATGCAACTGGTCTCCAATGGGATCTTAAGGTCCTACAATAATCATGCAATGAATAACCAAGAAAAATGTGGATTATAAGTTGGTGGTTCTCTGTTTGCAATGGGAGCATTCTATAATATATAAATGTTATGGAGATGTTCCTTTTTGAGATTGTTTCCCTTTGTGACAGCTGAAAGTAGGCTACCACTCTATCAAAGAAAGAATCCAAAACAGAACTTGGAATACAACTGCACACTGTATCTTCCTTTTACCTGTTTTATCTTTTTTATCCTTTTAATCATTTTATGCACTAGTTTTTCTTATCTTGCACTCACTGTGCATCAATTTCATCTTGTACTTTTTAAAACTTTTATTGTTCTTACTCCATGTATTGCTCTTGCTGCTTGTTTTTTTATTTGATTCTATGTAAAGCACTTTGAACTGCAACTCTTGTATGAAATGTGCTATATAAATAAAGTCTTACTTACTTACTATGTTATCAAAAGCCACGTATATGCATGTACTGCAGTGCAAGTAAACATTGACTTGTAGCACGAACTGCTATTGCAAAGAATGATCAATAAGGTAACAGATGGCAAACATTTTTGGAATATGAATGTAGTTTATCACTATGGATGTAATAAGAGGACGCTGAAGTTTACAAAAAGTTGTTATCTTATCTACAATTAACATCTAGACAATGGGGCCATATCTGTATAAAAGAAAAAATGACAAAACGTGTCTGGAACGTTGATGCTGAGCTACCCCCATCAAGCCATGTCAAATGACATGGCTTAACTTTGTGATTTCTCTGCTCACACATAGCAGTGTGAGCAGAGACATCACAAGCTTTTGCAGTGCAGAATGGGTGAATAAAACACAATGATAGTGAACAGACAAGATTACTTCAATCAAACATTGCGATTCAAGTTTTCACATTTTTGATAGTTGGAGCAGAATAAGGTAATGCCATTTCTTTAAACTTAAGAATCACTCATAGTGTCCAGGCTTTGAGGATTAAATACTGACTGCAACATAGCCTAGTGGTCGGTGGGTTAGTTGTTATGTTGTAACTAGTTGGTGCTTACAAACAGTGCTGGTGCAGCCTAGACAACCTTTGACCTATTAATGAAGAAGCATACCACATACACACAACAACTTTTGCTGTGCACTGGGTGATACATCTTTGAATGCCCACATACGACATGAGAAACACATGGTCTCTGAGATACCAATTAGCTGCAGCTTGTGAGCGAGGGGGGGGGGGGGGGGGGGGGGGGGGGGGGGGAAACAAAACAAAGCACTGTTTGGAGGGAACACCTGTGCTTTTGTGATGCAAGGAAGGATCTCAGTACGCTCGAGGTGCGGAGCGCGCAGAAGCAGAGAGAAACACACGCGGAACAGCGTGCACACACCCAGAGTTGTAATGCCTTGAGACCATTTTTAGATATGCTTGATGAATAAGTGCTTACTTAGTCATCGAGTAATTCAAAATGTGAGTGTAATTTTGGCCAAATCAAAAAGTATATATTAAAAATGTATATATTTGTTATAACATATTAAATAAGAAATACATATTTAGAATGAATCATAATTTAATATATGTGCTTAGTTATGTCAATTATAATTCTGAATTATATGAATATCTGCTATTAATCA
This sequence comes from Urophycis tenuis, assembly GCA_036785325.1. Taxonomy (NCBI): domain Eukaryota; kingdom Metazoa; phylum Chordata; class Actinopteri; order Gadiformes; family Phycidae; genus Urophycis; species Urophycis tenuis. Next base: position 10,408,646 of record JAXIVH010000008.1, read on the forward strand.
ACAGTGTTACATCTGAAAATATTGAATAAACAAAAAACAACAAATTGTGAATGGCCATGTGGAAAAGTTCCAACATGATAGCAGCATGTAACCTGAAATACCAGAAAAGTATTAACATCGAAGTCATTGAGGGGGTTCAAACTCACATTCACATTTCCACAAAATGACAATGACTTTCATAGCCCCAAGATTGATTTGAATGATTGCCTATTCAAAATGCCCTGAGGTGAGCAGGTAGCTCCACTGGTCAGGAATGGCTAGCAGTATGCCAAGCAATGCCTGTGGCTATGCCTGTGACGAGATGGCTGCATCTGGGATATGAATGTACCTGGACAACACGTGACACAGGGGCAAGCTACATTAGCTCCTCTCCTCTGCTTCTATGCCGGATCCAAATGTATGATCATTGTCACATACAAGTTGGCAATGCAGTTTAAGGATAGTATCATATCATCTGTTATAACAAATGCAATCCACTTCATCACAAGGTTTCTCAAGGGCAGACGTGTTTCAGTTTCCAATTTATACTTCTACACAACCTACGAAACAAAGTGCCATGAAACCAAAAGTACACTGGGGTTTTTTTTTCAACAGGCTAAAAACTAGTCTCACAAAGCAGAGCTTAAATCTGGAGGAACTGGCCGTTTCACTTTCTTTCACTTCATATTTATTTTTAACCAATCAAATTAATGGAGGTAGGGATTCATCAAATGTATACGTCTGTGTAACCTGGGCAACAAAGTGTCCTTACACCAAATGTACATTAGAGGGTCATTTGTCAACCAGCTACAAGTCAACAACTATTCTCACAAATCAGAACTTGAATCTGGGAGAACAGTGAGTTTCACTTTCGATCGTTGCTGGAGGCAGTGTTCTGGAAGCACATAATTGGCTATTAACGGCAAACAAAAACTCAGCCAGCTCCACTAAACTGTACAATGTTTAAAATCAACATTGAAGACTGGTTACTGCAGAAATACTCAAATTAGTTTCTCTCCAGTAATATGTCTCTAACAAAACAAGAAACAAGGCATAACTTTGCACTACTAAGTTTTTGGTTTTGACCAAGATCCTGTGGCATCTCCTCCAATAAGTAAATGCTATAACATAGTAGGACTGCTGGAGCTGGTTGGTTGCGAACATTGGTTAGCTAACAACCAATGTGCACAGCATCTGTGGATGATGGCAAAATAAATTAACTTAAATAGTCTCAAGTACAGCAATTACAAAATGTCAATGTTCATTAGAATCCAAATGTATGCTAGGTTAGCTGCAACTGTGATGTTGTGCCTGCAGCCCAGCCCTCCAGTCCACCAATCAGTATTCTGCATCTATGTGGCCTTTGCTTTGCGATCACGCTTTGCAGTTGTGTTGATGTTGCAGACACCTGGTTGTGTTGCCCAAGTGCTGCTGTTACCCAAGCAGCTATAGGCCTTTGCTCTTCATAATGTCTGGGGTATGCTAGTCTGCTAGTCTGTTATATGCTGCTGCTTTTCTTCCTGGACCAAACCATATTCCTTCCATTTTGCCTTGTTGTAGTGGTGCTCTGCTTCCTCCAGGATGCTGTGGGAAATCCTATCGCAGCAGCACCAGCTTTTGAAGCCAAAGCCAAAGGGGTTGGCTATAAAGGATGCTCAATTTGTGGAATTATTGTAGAATTGACTCATCTTCAGCACCCTATGTACCCTTACAAGCTAGGTATTTCATAATCTTGTGTCTTACCAAATACAATAGCTATTTTACATTGATAAGAAAGCAAGAAGAGGTAGAAATGTGAAAGAGAAAACTTTAGTCATCATATTCACCTCATCAAAAGATAGCTTTTGACACCACCTTGGAAAAGCCTGAAATCCTTTTGAATTAATATCTATTCATGTGAATTAATGTAAAATAAGCAGTTGCTGCAAATGGCAAAATACGCTTTGAATTAGTCCTTTCACTGTTGTCTTGTCAAACTGTAGTTCCACTCCCTGTGCATCATAATTCCCTAAATAATATTTCAATCAAAAAAATGTTGCTCCTGAGGGCATTATCATAAATCCCTTGGTTTAGGCAAAGATGGAGCAGTGGCTTACCACTGGCTGAATGTATTTGTCCCAATAGACCCATCACGCCTTTCTTTGCTAAAGCAATCCTTCCGATAGGACTACAGCCTGACATGGATTGAATGGGGGTTAGTAGTTACTTTCGACACAAACAATACTTACTAGCAGATGTGCAGTTTGGCCCATAGACATAGTCCTCATATTGTCCTTGTGAAGATTAATAGAGATACTCCATATACTACTATGAATACAGTGTCCTTTTTTTACCTCAGTAAACATACATTTTAGATGCACGCTACCTGCAAAAGGAAATAAATAATGCAGCCCTTTGTGTGTGTGATGGGCAGAACAAAAGACATTTAAAAATATTGAGGAAGTGATGTTTAAAGTTAAGGCATAAACTGCAGACTGACTCTTTGCAAAGTCCTTAGGAATGGAGCTTCAGAAGCAAGTAATTCAAATGATGTTTTGTTTTCCTGCATCTCCCAGATGCTCTTGTTTTTCTGGGTGGATATCAAAGATGGTTCTTTATCCTGCCACTTAAAAGGAGGATGAGAAAAAAGTTTCAAATATAACAAAAAACAAAACACTAAAGATGATTTAATTATGGACTTTTAGTCTTCAAAGTGTCAATATAACACTTTGAAATGTATCTGATTAATTGGAAAGTGGCAGTTTATAAAAGTGAAAATTAATAACTTGACCTCAAAATAGTACATAATTACAATTCTAGAAATCCACAAATATGATTTTCATTACTTAAAAATGGTGCATATGTAATGGAAGTGTTTTGGGTTTTTTTTTACACAATACTGTGGCAATTGTATGGAATGTATTGTGTAAGTGGTTGCCAAAAATATAGTGTACATTAAACTAGACATATTCCATATTTTGGAACATGGAGAACAAAGTTAACAAAATCATGTGATTATTTTTGTAAAACTGCACAATTTGTATGCATTTAACATCTCTGTGTGTGTGTGAGTATGTTTCTCTCTTCTTGTACTCATTTACAAATTTGAATTAGATTTAAATTTATATTATATTTATATGCTGTGGGTATGCAATGATCCATCCCTTGTATAAGGATTGTAAAGGCATGCACACCTGGCAATTTTTGGATAAGAATAAAATATAGTGGGAGTACAGCCCATCTACATACAAACTAAATGATAAAATATAACAAATAAATCAGGATGCTAAAGCATGAAATAAGCAGGAGATAGAGGTGTCAATGCAACACCATTAAATGAATGCACAGATTGAGCTTGGCTGGAGGGTCCCATGTTTTCAAGTGTGTGTCTTTAAACAGCTAATGCATGTATTACTGCCACAATACACTCTGTTTGCCTTTGTGTGAGCAGCATTGCCTGGGGGAATTATATTGATTGCTAAAGAAGCATAAAAGCAGATGGACATCATAAAGTAGTGTAATGCTAGCATGGCTAACAGGCGCTGCAGCAGCTGCTAAGAACAGATAAATTGATAACCTGCGGGATCACGTCACACACATCTTCAAGATGGGGATTCAAGGTAGTGTGAAAGGCCATAAACAACCTTTCCTTACGTGTGCATGTATGTAAAAGCAAATAGCAAATATCAACTCATGGTGAAACAAAATGTCATTGTAAAATATACTCCCAGCTATCCAAGATATCCCGAAAAAATTGATAAATATATATAAACACATAACAAATAAGCAATTGCTATGTGTGTTATGAAATCTATTTGCCTTTTATCTTTTTTATTTGTTTTGGTTGAGGACATGAATGCGGTCCATATTAAATGACAATGGAGCTAAACAGTGTTCTGTTTGGACAAGAAACACATATTAACATGATTGATGGCATGTATTTGGAACTGATTTCTCAAATGTGTTCAGAAAAAAAGTCAAAACAGATTGCAGTAAAGCTTTGATGAATAACAAGAATAACCATGAATGGGACATTAAAATTAATTAATTAATTTCTCAGTTTGACTCCAGAGGTCAAAATCCAAACAATTGGCTTTGATTGAGTAGGATGAGCTGTGACTGTGAAAAAGAAAGTCTACCTTGATCTTCCACCCACATAGATGCATCATCTTGCAGTCAGTGCCCTGGCATTGCCAACATTGTTATCAGCTAAATATTGGATTGGAGCAAGTCTTGATTAGCTTCTGAATCAAGATAGATCACATGAAAAGCTTATATGACCACACGTACCAGACATTACATGCACACACACTCACACAAACCATTTGATTCAAACACTGGACTAAGAGGTCATTGAGCTGTTTTTAGTTGGTTTTATATCTGGTTTTAACACAGATCCAACCATAGCACAGTTTCAATTGAATCGGTGGCTTAGTTGATTAGGCCACAGAGATGTTTATAGAGCAGTACTGGGCGTTGACTTGAGGGCTGCTGACCTAGACAAGGTCAAAACACAATTAGGACATTTTCCTGACATGCTGCAGATAGAAGTGGAGCAATCAGAAAGTTGTTGTGCTTGTGCACACAGTGTCATGTGCACTCATGCATGCACACACACACACACGCACATACACACACACACACACACACACACACACACACACACACACACACACACACACACACACACATTATGTTTTAAGTATGGGTGTGGAATTTAATTGTATTCTAGATTGTTGTATTGTTTGTTTAGTCATAATTGTTATTGGGAAAAAAAAAAACCTACATGTAGTAGTACTTAAGATTTGTAAATTTGTAGGTTGGTAGTTCTAGCTACAAAAAGGTCTGCTAACTATTTTTGTGAGCAGCAGATCATATAACTTCAACTGCATATCATTACACTAATATAATTAAAAAAATAAAAACATTATCACCACGCCATCATTCTTCATCATACTAGAAGTAGAGTATGTCCTCCCAAGACAGGGCTTTCAAGGTGGATGTGGGAAATTTGTTTACACAGGCTGCCTATATTTCCTGATTTTGAGTCCCAAGGTGGTCCACTAAACATACAGCCCATGTTGGTACTTGATAGCAAAAAAATAAATGAATATTTAGCTGTTGTATTTATCTCATCTATTTAACTAAGGTTTTTATCCTTTCATTTCTCTTTCAGCTTTGTTCACCATCTCAATCGTCTGTAATTTGTATATTTTGTTGATCACCCTTTTGTTTGGCCAGTTAGCCAGCTAGTGTCAGCACAGTGGCTGTTTTATCCACATCGGTTTGCCAACAGATCACTTGATACTCTAGGGTTTTAAAATGTGCATCTCCAGCTGCATCTTCAATTGGAAAGGTGAGTAACCAAAAACATAAATTATTCTAACCAACTATCACAATTGAGGGAACATAAGCACTCTCACAATACTGTCAGTTCAAAATGGAGATCACATACTTCTGATCAAGGCAGGTATCAGTTTTATTGATCGATTTGGTTGTCATGTAATTATTTTATGTGTCAATGGTTTTTATCAAAGCCATAAATGGCATAAGCTAAGAACAATCCTTTGTCTAATATACATTTTTATAGTCAACATTGGATTCTACCAGCCTTACTAATCTGAGTTCCACCTAAGGAACATCATTGCTGCATAGGCAGGCTTGCTTCCATCCAAGAATGTGATTGCCCAGTGTTCATCATTGATGCTTGGGGGAGTTAGCGCCTTTCGCCTTCCGACCAGACAACAGTTTTGCCCTTTGCCTTTGGAAATGCCCTATGTACCAGAATTGCTTCCTTCTGCTTAGCAGGTGTTACCAGGCCAACTCGGTCATACAGCCCTGATATTTGGCAGAGCAGTTATCTTCTTGTCAAGGGGTTAGGCATCCATGCTCTTGTCTGCCTATAGCTTCCTCTGGCCCAAAGCTGCTCTTTTTCTGACCTGATTTTCTTTACCTAAGCATTGGGGCAAATATTGTTTTGATGCTCACGAGTGTGCTCATCTGTCTAGGTTTCTACACAGGAACTACCTTTGACCTTTCACCATTTTCTAACTGGAGCCCTTTTCTCTGCTAACTCCAGCGCTCAAAACCACAAAAAAAATCTACACAGACCCCATACCCTGTGTGGTCATCACCTGACATGTAGACTTGGTTCCGGCTTGTCATGGCTCAGTCCTGGTTTCTTTTCTAGTTAGCTCTTCATCCCTCTGTTGCTCAAGCTGCTCATGTATGCTCTCTTGCCATTTGATGACTGCTATGAGACTGTCAAACCAATTGTCAAACAGAATCTCTCCTTTATGTTTACTTTAAATTGAAATTGTTACCAGCAGACTTCTGATAGAGCCTATTGTCTTGAATTGCCTTCTCCACAGCTCAAAAAAAAATTTCCGACGCTGAGGACTTCTGACCTATGACATTTCTTGCAACTCTTCCACAATTCAATAGCAATGGTTGTTTAATTGCCAGAGCGGTTTTCTAGTACACCAACAATGTGATCTTCAGTGTTATAAGGAGTGAGCGTAAGGTTTCTTGAGATTTGTTGTCAAGACAAATACCAATTTAAACTTCTTCACCTCTCTTGTAATGGTTGGGTCACCCTGCATCTGGAGTGCTTCACTTGTTGGGCTGTCGGTGTACATGTGATAGTTGGGATAACATGACTCCATGATCTCCATCAGTGGTAGTCTTTCAGCGTCCTCAAGTATCCTCACCTGTAAATTGGCTTTTCTAGAAACCAACTTCGGGATGTGGAGTTGAAAACCACTTTAGGCGTTTCTGATCATCTGGTGGGACACATTGTTTTCACTAACTGCACCTCCTTTGTGGTCTTATTCCATCCTTGTAGGTTGTTGAGCATGAAGTCATACGCCTCCTGGTTGACATTGGGTTGTACAGTAGTGGCACGTTCGCCCTTTACTGCCATTAGTGCAGTGAATAATTAGATATGTCAAAATATGGTCCAAAGAGCTTCCTGGATTAGACTTTTGACCTCCTTCAGCTTCAGTTTTACTTTGCTGGATTGATTTCTTGCTATTTAATCAACAGCTATTTAATATGTGTCTAGCTCAGCATCCAGTTCTGCTAGGAAGCATGCCCCTACATCATTGTTGGCTTCCATGGTGATTTGATTTTAACTGACTCTGAGCTCTTCTTCATGCATGTCTTTACATGTCCTGGAAATACTGGTAATCCTGGTAATATTTCCCCCTCATTCTATCCACCTTGAGTTGCTCAACTAACTTCCAATAGCTTGATCAGCAACCATTTAATTTCAATCTGGAGGATATTCAAGGTTGAGAGGGTAAGTACAACTACATTGTCTTCCATCTCCAGGATTCCTTGCTCCTGCTGTTCCAGCTGACAATTCCCAGATGTTTCACTTCCTGATCCTCCAGTTTTCCGGTTTTCACTGTTATGTATTATGATTATGTGCATCTTCCCCATCTGAAATAGATTGATACATCTAACCAAAGGTTTTAACTGGATTCCACTTAATGACGAAACACCTTTTCCTATTTTGTTCTCTTTGCATTTGAAAGGGTCAGCAGTTTAGTGTGATAGTTCAGTTAGATAGTTCCATTAGACTAAATGGAAAGGTTAAAAAAGGTTAAAAAACTTAAAATATAAAAGAAAAGTAGATATACATAAACAGTATACTATTGCAAATAAATGTTCATTGGCAAAATACAATATGTGCATTGGTTAACAACAAATAAATTAAAACATGAAAGAAAAAACTAAATTTATATTCCCATTAAATAAAAAAAAAGTTAATTCCCACAGCTGTCATTACGCTTGGCTAAACATCAGTAAATGTATTTATTTTAATGTTTTTAACATCATAATTATTAATAGCCATTTTTTGACGCCATCATATGCTGGTAACTAAAAGTCGTTGTGCATTGGGAGAGGGCATTGTATCAGAGCATGTATGTTTGTATGTATTTCCATCAACAGTTTTTTTCAGTCAGAAACTACACTGTGTTGACTTGAATTACTCTATATTTATTTTCTGCAATGTTGGGCATGTTCATTTAATTCAATAAGAACCTATATAGTTTTGGTATTGGTGATCAAGAAAATGAATTGTCATGCTCTCATTTTAATTAAATCCTCATTATGATGTGTTTAATGAGGGCTCAACCCTGCTCCGGGCCCACTTCTTGATACTTATATGTAGTAGAAGTATGTAGCACGGATCCTTATGTAACATTTCCGAAATACTATGCGGAACTGGAATGTAAGTTCTTTACAGAATCACAGGAGAGAGGTTTATATTTAAACAGACATAGTTGTTTAAGACAGCGACAGAAGGAAAAAAGTTTTGATCTCCGGCCACACAGGATACGTCGATTAAAGCTTTCAAGAATTCCATGGCGAGTAAAATAACAGGATGCTGACCAGAATACCAAACACACGGAAAGCAGATATACATGTAACATATAGAGCATTGTTTGTGTATTATGTACTCAATGTATTGACAGTATTGTGTCATTGTGTTGGCACTTTAATTGAGCATGTGACAAGGAAACCCATCGTTAACAAGGTAAAGGCTTACACCTTACAATCCCATGTGATGAGATTTGGGTGATGTCAAGTTACCATAACAGGGAAATATGCCCCCTTCAAAATCCCTTGGATTTCATTCAATATCCCAAATACATTATCACTTCCTGAGAGGCAACCATGGGAAAAACACAACCCCCCCCCCCCCCCCCCCCCCACACACACACACACACACACACTTCAGTCTTAATCATCTTCCATCTTTAATCCATATATGTGATATATTGCAGACACAACTCTGATTAAGCCATTCACCCATTTTATCTTTCTTCATCTAGGATAAACATGTGAAAAACATTTGTTGTCCATCAATCCTTGACCGCTTTGACCACTGTTACAAACACTACCAATACCAATACATTTCCAATTGCCAAATTCAGCCAATGGTGAAGGAGTGATTCAGACACAATAGAGATTGTTCTGTTGCTGGTTTGTTATCCTGAAACCTTACATTAGTTCTCAATGGTGGCCAAAATAGAAAATTATCAACTGAATAATGCAGAAATATAAACAGACTGCACCAGCCAAGTACATAACAGGTTCCTCTATAGAGCAACAAAAACAGTATTTCTCTGTGAACAGACCAAGTAGCAGTAAAACAATGGGGGTGAGAGGTCCTGGTGCATTCATTATAGATCACGGCACACTTGGAAAACACAACAACCGACTGCTTCTCAAAATCGACAAGCCTTGCATTTTAACAATGTGAAATCCTCTCAAGGAAAGAAACAATCCGAAAAAGAATACATACATTTCTTCATATCATATCTATATTATATTTCAAACTATATTATCGGCTAAGAATATAGGAAACTTGTGATGAGCAGATTGTGTCTAGCCATGAGGAAATGGAACAGAGTAGAGGAGGCCGTATGAAACCCAATATGCCAATGTCCCTAGCCAGACTCTGATGTTTGCCAAACAGATAATCAAATAGAGCAGCAGAAAAACACAAGAAAGGGTCCATTTTAGATGTCTCCCTTAAAGGCAACAATATAGCACACAACACAAAAAGAAATCAATGTGATTCAAAACATCGCTTAGGCACGTTTGCCTGCTGGACGACAACCTTTTATTTCTTCTTTTTTTTATACATGCAGTCCAGCTACTTAATTTTAATATATCCTCTCAGCAATGATCCACGCGCACACACGCACACAAGCACGCACGCACGCATGCACACATACACACAAACACACACACACACACACACACACACACACACACACACACACACACACACACACACACACGACGGGCAGCCTGTGGCAGTGCTGCTGTTTCTCAGTCCTTTCACAGTCCTTCAGCGAAACAGTGCACTGGCCATTGCCTCCCCCCAGTAACAGATGTGTCAAAACATTATTTTAATTCACACATAACTGCCCATGGCTCCGCCCACAAAGAATGAAATCAGTCATTGGTATTCATCAAAGCCTGAGACAATCAGCACGTTTAGCCACAAGTTGGAAATGACATGTCAGGGGGAGTAGTTAACACTCATAAATTCAGTGTTGTGGTGTGCTGCAGATGCAGCCCTTCAGACCCACCCGGTCTGCAACCCCCCCCCCCCCCCCCCCCTCCAGCCTGGAACTGTAAATCAGTTAAGTAGCACTGTCGACGCTGACATGTTTATGACTGTGTGTGTGTGTGTGGCGGTGTGGGTGATTGTGTCTGTCCTCACTGTGTAATATACAGAGCTGATGGAGATGCTCATGTTCGCTGTAACACACAAATAATATAATTTTCTTGAAGTCATTACTGTAGGCGGTCTTAGCCAGCTAGATGCATTATAAAGTAATTATGAGTAATGACGCTGTTACCTTTCCTATAATAAAATATACAAATTTTAATCCACACACAAATAATACATACAAACATTATGCACAAATAAAATTGTTAGGAACAATTAATGATTTAATTTAACTTACTTTACTACTTTTTTCTGCACAAATCGCAACTTTAGAACTATGAAGAATTATTTACAGCAATTATGTTTCTTGCCTTAATAACTCAATAATAGTGCAGTGCTCAGAACTGTGTTCAGAACTGGCCCAGTGTTTGGCCTCCATTATTGTTGCTTGCAGCTTTCTCAAGAACTGCTCATCCAAACAACTTCACACCGGACACTACACTTCCGCGGGTCCTCGGAAATACACCCTCCAAGTCTGAAGTCCTTCGAATGAATGGGTGTCGAGAAAATCTAAAGACAAAGAGACTCCCTCTTATTATAGTTAGAATTAGACTGAATAATGTGAAACTAGAGCCACTAATGCTGTTATCGTTTAATCAAATAGACTTTTGGAATGGACATTAAACACTCAAAATGACTTAAAACTGTACATAATATGCTATGTTTAAGGTGTGTGATGTTGGCTGGTTTGTACTAAGAAATACAAACCAGCATCAAACCATCAATGAGACAGAATGTATCATGGGACTGAGTCTATGGGACTCAGGAAGGTGAGGTTAATTTCATGTTTCATCCACAGTAGCTTGATTACCACCGGTCTTCAACTGAGTGCACATTCACCTCTGTCGCTACAGTCAGCATTTTAAATGTCAGACCGCAGCATGCTGTTTCATCAGCCATTTTCATAATACATCTTTGAGGCTTTTCAGAAAAAAAACAATACATATTATGAGTTATCCTGTGATTTATGCCAACAGCGCGCAGTAAGATAGAAATCACAGGTAATTTGCAGATTTAAAAACGCTCTGTTAGCATGCATCTGCTGATTAAATGTCAAAAACACAGTTGTGTTTGGCAATAGATCAATGGAAGCAGTGTTTCTGAGACACTTCCTGGGGTCCTGGCATGATGTTACCTCCTCAAACAGGGTTTTTAGAGGGTTCAAGTTCTAAGCCATTAAACCCCGATATACAATGTGTTGTGCACACTCACTGCAGTTGGGTGAATTCAACAGCTTTTTGAAATTGTAATTATTATAAAGGGTTATACTAACAATCTCTTCACTTGGTTACTTTCTGTGAGGATAAAGTATGGTCAATAACATTAACTGTTGTGCATTATTGAGCATAGCTTAGCAGTTACCAGAAATACGGTGGAATTCCTTTTTATCTGCAAAGCAAAGCAACAAGCAGGGCATGATCTTTAATATAGTGACTATAAAGCAAAGCTGATAAAAACAAAAAGTATCCTATTTAATGTAGGCTACACCATCTTGGCTTCGCTCAAGGGGCTTTTCCTGAAAATTCAACAATGTGCCGATCCATGTGAGCCTCACCCACATTTCCCACAGCACCGTGTATATAATGCCACGCAGAGTGGCACTATTCCAGCAATGAAAGCTTACCAGTCTACTTAGGTACTCTTTAGTAACCATTGGTCCATTGGTTTCAACGTAAACAAACGGAATGAGCTTGGTTTGCCTGAACATTGACAAAACGTTGGTGTCCACAACTCACATTTTGCATTAAAACGTCACAAAAATATTTCACAAAACAGTTTCCCACTCTTCATGAAAATAGGAAGTTTTTCCCCTTTTATTACTTAGTACCTGCCGTGGCCATGGTTGCTGTCCATCTCACATCACCACTTACTTATCAAACTTTACAGGAGCGCAACAGTTTGATTGACAACTAATTGGCAAATAAACATTTTCTAAGGGGGCGAGACATCTATGAAGTTGATGGATATAATTAACCCTTTGGCAAGCTACTTGTAAAAGGGTTGCGAGCTACCGGTAGCCCGCAAGCGCCGTGTTGGAGACCCCTGCTTTAGACCAACAACTTCCTGCAACTTCCATGCATTCCCCCTGCTTGCAGGGCCTGCCTCACCCTAGAGGTGTGCTTCATGAATAGGCTGGGGACTCATCACATGGCTTTGTGTCTAGGACCCCATGTGCCAGTCCCCCGACGTTTACTCCTCTTCCCCTCCCTTTAGTCTATTGGCTATAAGGTGAAAAAGCGGGTCGGCCTGTTCTAGCAGAGGTTTGGGACAGCTCAGGCTGTTCGCATCCAGAGAGAACGCCCGTGTCAGGATGTGGTTCTCTCTGAGCCCACAAGATCCCCCCCCCCCCCCCCCCTTTGGAGGAGGATGTGATGGCAAAAATAAATTGGCCGTGGGTTCTCTTGTATGAGTTTGTGAATCATCCAGCTACTTTGGATGATTCACTCTTGTCTAGAGCAGCTCAAACAGGAGGAACGGTCACTCCTTCTGATGGCCCCCAGAGAGACATTCAGCCATTTGGTTCCCGGAACTAGTGGAACGGCTCGTTCACTCTGCTTTGACCCAATCCTGCGCTCCTCATCACAACATCGGCTATTTTCGAGAGGTATTGAACGAAAGGCTTTGCGCCCGCTTGCAGACATCGCCAATCCACATTTAGCGTGGCGGCATTCAGGTCCAACACAACAGCTCTTTGTGTGTTACAGCCTTTCTACCGGGTGCTGCTATCTCTCTAAACAGCGTTTATCTCACTCGTCATCTGAGGGAGTTTGTTTAGCCTACACAGCAGGGCTTCATGCCACCACTGGGTGTTAGGGTTCAATCTATGGTCAACCTGCTGTTCCCCATTAGTGATGAACAGTGAGGAGGACCAGTGCCACTCTGTACAGCACAGTTTACACTGTGCCGTGTACAACGTTCTTGGTCACATTGTGATTGTGTATTTTAATGCACAACCTATATATGGAAATATAAAACAGCTGGAGGTTCCTGAGAAACTGGGTGTGTAATAACTCATGGACGTAGTTAAAGGTTGTTTTGTGTGGAAACATACATGTATGTTGTTTGCCTTGACACATAAACATGTTATTTTTAGAGGGTGCTGGGACTCTGTCAGGTTGAACCCAACGCTTCTCCAGTTCTCAATAAGAAGATAGTGCTTAAAGTTTTTTTTTTAATTCTGTTCGGATACACATAATCTTCTGATGTTCAGTTTCAGTATCATGTGCCAGGACCATCACATTGACACCACAATGGACTAATGTTGCAATCCTATTCATGGACTACATCACCAAAAGTAAAGCTATCGTATGACTTACTATTGTTATCAGGCCTTCAGAAACATCCAACTTTGAGTCTGGGAAGGCACGGTGGTCACCACAATTGAGAGTTGAGTTGGGCATCTAAAATAGCATGTTCTGTTATGATGATGTTCTGTTAAAAGAGCAGCCAGAGCAGGGTAGCGTCCTTCATCACACTTGACTTTGGACTCTTCGCCTATAAACTAGAGCGCTGGCTTTTGCTGCCCAGGAATAATCCTGAAACTGTGGCATAGCAAACACAGCTAGGTCTTTGAGCTGGTAAATACAATTTCTCTGCTCTGAATTACAAAATAAATAAAGATGGTTTGCTTTATATTTCCAAATAAAAGACGTTAGACATTGCAGTCCAATTCTTGAGAATGCATACCAAAAAAATGAATCTTTGAAGTGTAATGATTTGGATAAGATGTATATACCCTGACACCACTCATCAACACTCCAGCACTCTTTTGGGGTTTAGGCATTTTAAACGTTTTAAATAAATGTGTTTTTATATCAGCTTTAAGTTGTTTGGGATTTCCAATCGCAAAAAAAAACTATGTTTTTTGATGTGATTCTTTATTTACATTTTACATTAAGCAGATGCTTTTGTCCAAAGTGACTTACAAATCAGTACATTTGTGGGGTACGACATGTGGACAGCTGGAGGTGGGAATCGAACAGCCCACCCTCCAGTTAGTGGTTGACCCACTCCACCCACTGAGCTACTGTGCCACCCCTTTATCTTTGGTTGTATCAGAAGTATTGGTTGAAGGGGCCTTAAACCCCCTTGAGTCTTCAATACCCCTGTAACAACAACGAGCATGTTTTTTGTGTGGCTGCAAAACGCCTTCTTCTTAGCCCCGACACACACCTCAGTCTTCAGAGCTTCCACAGTTTTCACATGTTTATTTCTACATAATATGTTAAGAACTCCAGTCCTTAACAAATTCCAGCCCTTTCACATAATGTAATACAAAACAGGATATTATTCGTGTCAGAGGTGTTCTCACATAATGGAAATACTCAGTTTGTCAAAGGGATATGCCATCAATGCTATTTGTGAATTACTTTTCTTCTTTACAATCAGCACCACCTTCCATGGTTGCAATAAATACCCCAACATAATAATCAAATGCAGGGCACTCATCTCAGTAGGCTTACTTGTTTTGTAAGCACGCTTGTTGTATTATTTTAAATTTCTGCAGTAGTTTGCACAAATGTACACATCTCGAAAGTCGGTTGTAATCTGCTTTTTATACTGTCCATGTGCTTTCTACCCACCAAGGCTTGAGACTTTGCCGGGTGTAAAGCGCATGGACAGGATAAAATGATGTTCATGTTATATCCACTGGGGACATTTTGAAATGTGATATTCAGCTGAATTGCGCTGTAGTTACGCCATTGTTTATGGCAGGGCACTTTGTAATTTGCCTGTTGTGTACGGATATTATATAAGCCCCAGCACCTCGGCAGGTATACACCCCTCAGCAACGGACTCACTCAAAGGACAATGGCACCATTAGTTCACCGTATCACAGTGCTAATATCAGAATATCAGTACCGAATATCAGTCAATATCCTTTTTTCTCTAATTCCAGTTTTGATGTCAGGACGTTCCTGGTAGGCCATCATTATTGTAAAACATATCATATGCGTGAGGAATGCCACCTATTTGGGCCAATCAGGCATAGTACTGACTTTGTACGAAGGAGCTGGAAGGGAAAAATCAGTTTAATGTCTGGTCAAACTTATTCGGGCATTTGCGTTCTCACATACTCTGTGATGTCTATATAGGTTCATGGTGGCAGTGCTTGTGTGGAAGGGGCATATGTTTCACTTCCTGGTTTTGAGCACCTCCATCGGCAATGTTGTGAACAGTGCAGCATGGACAAGCCTGGATTGGCCATAATAAGATAACCAGGTTACGCTAACCAGGGCATGCCACAGTGTAAAGCGATCAGCTTTAGCAGCCAGCCATAGCCCATCTAGGCCAACTCTCAATGGGCAACTCTCGAATTTCACCCAATTCTCTTGAGTTAATTCTGGTTCGATCCTAGAAATCACTTAATTGGCTCCATTCAAAGTGGGTTGGACAAAAGTGAATAAAAAACAACCTCAACATCAATACAAAACAGCAACCTGTTTTGTATTTAATTCATTTTTTGGTAAGGTAATATGATTACATGGTGTCAAAAAATTATGATTCATTATGTTTGGGAAGACAAATGGTTGAGACATAATAACTGCAAATTAAGCCCATGTCTGACTGGCTAGGTTTACTGGTGAGAGTGTTTCTCAAATAAACTGGGGGAATAGAAATGCATTTAACATCCTAGACATTAAACCCATGCCAAAGACAGGAAAATACCACTTTTAATACTCATTACAAAGTCCTTAGTTATATAACACTTTGTGTCCATTCCAAAGAAGAGAAACAAAAACATGCTTGAATTGCATTCACGGTATAGTCCTCAAGTACTAGTAAGCTTTTTTAAATATTGCCTTTTTTCAATACAGCGTTATGACAAATGCATTATGACAAAGTGTATATGGAGCTTGATATACAACTGCAACTTGCAAGCTTACATGCATATCTAACTGCATCTCATACTTTACTATGTCCTTTTCTGGCATTGCTGTACTTAAAAATTGTTTGGGCTGTCGGAGATGTGTCTGGTGTGTGTGTGTGTGTGTGTGTGTGTGTGTGTGTGTGTGTGTGTGTGTGTGGGTGGGTGTGTGTGTGTGTGTCTTTGCACACTCACCAACACACTACGTCAAAGCAAGCTATGGGCTGGATTGCATGAGGCTACTAAACTCCACATCTTTCTGTTAAGCAACAATCACAATCACAGCCATTATTCTGGCTACTACCGTGTTTTATTTATGTGCACAATCATTTGAGAGAGCTATCGTTAGGGCTTAAGAGGGGTGTGACTGTTAGGCTTTTCACTTCCCAGGTAGAAATGAGACACACTACACTTAGGGAGTGTGAAATATTTTCTAAACTATTGTGCATTTCATTGCTATAAGAACAATCTAATCATCCTCTTATAATTCCCATTCACACACTTCTGGACTACAGAGAAAGTATAGTGGGCAAGTGGGGATGCATTGATCGTCTTTGTTCTTTGATGCTTGTTTTGTACATTTTATTTTGTTCAGAACAAAGTCATCATAAGACATTGTATCCTATTAATAATGAAAACAAATTATCATAATTTCTTCACCACTTGTTCTCTCATTAATTCAATAAACCTTTAGATGCAGAGATCATTTACACAGACAGCTCTCATACTCTCCACAACTGAAAGGTGTTATGCTAGCTTGCATTTATATCGCTACTATAACCAAGAAACCTGGGGACCCTCTTCCAAATCCAGCTACTTGCACACGGAAACCCGGTTAGGCAGAGAATACAGGTTATGGTCAATGTCCAGTGGTGAACAAAGTCATTATCACATTTACATTGGTCACTGAGAAAACTGGGTTAAAGGAAAATGCCACCGTTTGTCCATACTGAACTGTTCTTCCCTCTCTCGCTTTCGTGCGTGCACTCGATCACTCTGGCAAGCAGCGCTACTTCATTAGCATGTAGCTTGGCCCAGTATATTCCTTAGGATCCAAACGGGGGTGAAGTTAGAAGCGACCAAGCACTTCCACATTTTCCCTATTTAAATATGGTTATGTGAGTAGTTACACGACCCAAGTATGGTTACACAAAATGAAACATGGCAATTTTCTAATTGGATAAAAAGGATAACTGTAAGGATAAATGTATGGCGAAATAACACCTGGGACGCTTCGACGTCGGCGCAGTAATATCATCACTCCTAAAAGATCCTCTCCCCCTCCCCCTGTTACTTCTGTCAATAGAACCAAAGTGACTTTTTACTTCTACTACTACAGGTAGTGCAGGCGACGGCGTGCAGGTCATGTTGGTTCTATTGACAGAAGTAACAGGGGGAGGGGGAGAGGATCTTTTAGGATTGGTATGGTACTGCGCCGACGTCGAAGTGCTCTTAGGTGTTATTTCGCCATACATTATAGTTATCCTTTTTATCCGCTTAGAACTTGTAACTACTCACATAACCATATTTAAATAGGGAAAACGTGGAAGTGCTTGGTCGCTTCTAACTTCACCCCTGTTTGGATCCTAAGGAATATACTGGGCCAAGCTACATGCTATCGAAGTAGCGCTGCGTGCTAGAGCGACCGAGTGCACGCAGGAAAGCAAGAGAGGTATGTATCAACTCGTCTAAGATCAGGGAAGAATGTAGTTCAGTATGGACAAAATGGTGGCATTTTCCTTTAATGAAGCTATATCAGTTGAAGAAGTGACAGGAGAACAAAATCCAACCATAGCATATGGCGCCAGCCCAAGTAGTTAGATATTGAATATTTGACTGATATTCGCACCGCATAAAAAAGATGTAAAGCAGGCAGTGAAATGGACGATCAGAGGTCGAAGTCCCAGTGGGTCTTTCTACATGAACTGCTGGGATTTGACTAGGGATCGCACCTTTTTATTTCCCGCAGCTCAAAACTGTCAAGGTTTTTTATATAATCAGATCCATCTTATTATATCTAACATGAAATACGTTTTCCTTGTCAGTCCAATTGTCTATTGAATAGCAAGCTACCGCATGTCTGCAATGTAAACACACTCTTGTAGTTGAGATGAGTTGTATTTATCAGTGGGTGTAACTTTGTTACATGCACAAAATTAAATCTTGCATCACAAAACTGCCAAAACCCGGTCATGGTGTATGTGGTTTGGAGCCTTGGGCAAAAACCACCTATAAACAGGTGGTTTTTCTGTTACTCATTATCTGAATCATTTTCATAGTCAATTTAAGAACACTTGCCTAAATGCCAAGTTAATCGTTTAACTTGGAAAAGGCACAGGTCAGAGTACGTGTGCAGGATCACCAAATATCCATTTACGTGTGGACGAGGCCTAAAATACATGTATTAGCTGCAACAGGATTGGTAATTTCAATCAAAAGGTTTTAGGTAATGAGTGTTTCATGTTTTGTTTTCTGTTGCTCGCTTTGCTCAAATGGATTCCGTCAGCATATTTTTTGGTTCTCATGCCGCCAACAAGATGCAGATTGTCAGAGTGAAAATTCAGGCTGGGCCGATCACTCAGGCAGCAGAAAGCAGACACAGTCTCACAGAACATTTTTAAAAACTGCACAGGGTTTAGGGGCTCGAACCAGGCAAGGTTTAAACAAATCTATCCAACTGACACTATTGTGTTACATCAGTGTTTGACTAATATTCAACACAATAGGTAGGATCATTTCTAAACAACATACATATTTGACCAGAGAACATAACAGAAGAACAGACATTTTCCTGCAGTTCATCTCAAAGTTGTGAGAGTAACACAAGTAAAATGAGCAGTACAGAGTAAAAGGGTTTGGTTCACTGGATTACAAATTACGAGAAAACCTTGTGTCCAACACAAAATCAAATGGAAAAGGTGACTCACAGTTGCACAATGCAGCAAAGTGTGTGTTGCATCATGATGGCAGATTCATGAAGAAGAAACTTCTTTGTCAAAAGAATTTGACAAAGGAAAGAAAGCTTGTTGTTTTCTCAACTCTCCCACTCAGTTCAATTGAGTGCATGCATGCATGCGGTGTAACCCATAACACGAAAAAAAATAGAGAATAGAAATAGAGAAGAAAATATCCCTTTGGTAGAAATACCAAAGCAATGGGCTCAGAATTAGGGTTAGAATATCTGTAACTCAGAAAGAATATTCTGTCCTTACCAAATAGGACATGAATACAAAGATAAATAAATTGCATGCATTTCTTTTATATTCAAGTACACGTATTTGAGGGATATGGTGGCACTTGTAAATTAATTAGTATCCCTCCTTAGTGGATGTATATCCTTGAAAGAAGGTAAAACCAATAATAAGAATAAGAATGTAGCACATGTAAAAAATAAACGTTGAATTAAAGGCTCACAGTGCCGGTAATTTTTTTTTTTAAAGACATTTGCTTCGTTTTTTTTTCATGGAGCCATTTCACCAGAGACAGCCATGCGTGGGTCGGGGCATGTGCTGAGTGGGAGACAGTGATTTAGGAAGGGAACATGTTCTGAACAGATGTCTGTAGCTGTAGAAGGACTGGCATGACAGTCCTTTGCAATCTGCCTTTTCCCATCTGACGATCAATCATTCTGGCTCCAAACATACATGGCTATTTAGCAGTTACCTGGAAAGATCAACTCACTGGCACTGAAATGTCTTGTGTATTCTGGCCGGGAGCCGTGAGATCAAGTAATGCTAAGGTGTGCCAAATGTACTGATAGCACTGTCTCAATTTCATTCTACTGTAACTATAATGTGTTGAGAATTCTCCCTCACAGTTAATCTCAGTACAATCCTATGCCACCAAAGCACTTGAGAAAGTTAAACTCAGACGAGATCTGATTATCATTCAGCAAAGAGGAATAGGCACATTATTCATGCAAATCAGTGGAGAAAATCATGCAGATTAATGCATGATTCTTTTTGCGGGCTAGTTGAAAACAATGATTAATAGACAAAAGTACAACTATATTCCCTCCCATGGCCACAGAAAACGATGCTCACGAATCCACACATCACTGCCGGTATCCATTTAAAGTTAAGCATTAATATGGAAGTATAAAATAGGACCATCGTGAACACACACACACACACACACACCCACACACACACACACACACACACACACACACACACACACACACACACACACACAGAACCATATTTTATAGATATACACACACACACACACACACACACACACACACATAAATCATCACCAATGACCTTCATATCATGGTGAGGTTCACCATTACCATCACCAATGTCCTTTGTATAATGGTCTGATTCCCCAGTACCATCACCAAAGACCTTCGTATAATAGTCAGGTCCCCCAGTACCATTACCAGTGACCCTGGTATAATGGTCAGGTTCACCATTATCATCACTAATGCTTGTCCATTGTTGCCAGGCAAGCACAGCATGTACCGGCTTAGTGTTTCGAGAGGGGAGAGAGGGTGGATGAAGAAATTGATTGTTTAAAAAACATGTGTGCTTACCTGCCCTGGAGTGCATCCCGTGCATTCAAGACAGAACACCCGTTTTGACTTTTGCTGCGAAGCCTGGCGATCCAACGGCCCGCAGCCCTCGCCTCCAGAAAGGTCAAAAAGGATACGGCCAGGCACCAATGGCTTCCTGTTGACCAGTGCAAAGGATAACTCCGTCTGCAGGAAGACGGCAGAGGCCTTGATAACGTGCTGTCCGAACCGAAACGTCGACATGTCTGATTGAAAGAGAAGGAGGGAGGACATTAGATTCAATTTCGTCAGACAGAGCGAGCATAGCAATACCATAATACACAAAGAAGACCATGAATCAAAATAAATCACAAACCATTAGACCAGATGGGGGGGGTTTCCTTTCAAATGATCATTTTAGGTGCTATAAATGGAATTGCATTTGGAAAATACTATAAACACAACATAACCTGGGTAATTGATGACTGTTTGAAATGTATATAGGTACTTGACCGCTATATTTGTTGATAATATATATGTTGTAATTTTTTCATTTTGACATAAATTATTGTTATACTATTGACATCATAGGTGGATAAGCCATTGGAGGGTGTATAGAGCTTTATGATAGTCAATTATTTTTCATTTTTTATTGTGAGACGGGCAATAAGAAAACACCTCTTAGAGATATTGCACACACAGGCATATGTTTTTTTTTTTGCCTCTCTCAACCGTGTCACACTTCCCAGATACATACTCATGGCTTTGAGGCAAACCATGATGCAATTCTACTCAAACTTGGTACTACCTTAACCAGAAAGTTGAGATGCCCCAGCTGAATAATGAAATCGGTGTGACCATGTGGAATGAGACCAAAGTTAAGAGCTGTGACAGAGAATGGGACAGTATTGGGACTGGACTATACGTCATTGCTACAAGGCTAGCTTTGATAGAGAGAAGACTCCCTCCGATCTGAGCTTGTATTTGATTTGAAACAAATATGCAATGGACAGAATGATTTCTACAATAGATGTCTCATTAAACCCACAACAATGGTTGGACTATACTTATCTGCAATGAGTATCTGCAATACTCCAAATTTGTTATAATTACCTCTTGCTAATTACTAGTGACATTTCAAGACTATGATTGCCTGTAAGATCCCTTCTAAAAATACAAAGTTTTTTTTTTCACGAGATGTGGAGCTAAATCAAGAGTGGCTTCTATGGTTGTTAAATAACAGGACAACTATGGTTGATTAATCGATGGACAGAAAAATTATAAAATCTAATTTTGATAATCGATTAATCCTTTAAAAGGATTTGCATTTTCTGCTTAAAGTTTCAATAAAGCAATAACTAATTGGTTCTTGAAATACTTTTCCTGGCTGCTTTTCGGATAAAGCAAGGGATTTCAAGACATTACTTTGGACTCATTTTTTATTATTTATGACATTTTACTAAATGATTAATCAGTAAAAAACAATTATCGTTTGATTTATCAACAATGAAAATAATCTTTGCAGGCCTATATAGCGTATGTTATCCTAAGTTTAGGACCGGGTGACTACCAGCTGATGGTAATGGCCTGCTCTTGGAACCATATAATTGAAAGAAGGGGTTATTTTTCTTGCGTCACCATGTATATATATTTAGTTTTATCCTTTTAGTCATTAACTGCTCTAGTGCCCCATACAAGTGCATAGTTTAGAGGCTTGAAATTCAAAAATCCACAGGGCACAACAAATGACTTTGAAGCCCTGGCAGAAACAAACAAACACACAGGTCCGTCTCGATGGCATGGTGACTTGTATCCACCATGAGGCTTGGGGTCAGGCCATCGGGCTAGTCAAATGCTCACACAAATGTCACTTAATTTGACTTAAATCTATGACCAAACCCTCTACCCCCATTCATTGAAAGGGTTTGAGGGCTGGTGTATGCATGACTTGCCATAATGGAGTTAAATGACAGCTAGCTTGGCTCGCGACAACCCCCACTCTGTGCGTCGCTAACAGAGAGATGCAGGCATGATGTGAGAAGGAGGAGGAGTGGAGAGCAAATACCGGCTGGGGTGCAGAGATAATCACACTTCCCTGCACCTCTGTTGCTCCCTCCCACCGCATCCCCCTCTCACGCCACCAGCTTCACTGCTCAGCGACGTCACACACTCGGCAACGTGGAGGGAAAAGGCGGAGCCCAGGAGACAAATAAGAGAGGTAGAGAGAGAGTTTGTAAGGGACCGATTGGCCCTGGGTAGATTTGGACAAGCTCCCAGAAGCCTCTTTCTCTTTCTCTCTCTCTCACACACACACACACACACACACACACACACACACACACACATACACACACACTCAATTTTACAATTAAAAACTAGAACGCTGCATTTAGATCATTGCACACAGATGACCCTATTAGTATGGCCTTTAAAGCTGCTTTACCATTGACTACCAGGTTACCATTTGTACAAGTAAACCTATTGTTAGGTTAAAAATGAAGTTATGAAAACATCTGGTGAGTCACCTGGTCATCAAAAGGTTGTTTTTGCTGATGATAATAATAGGGATAATAGGAACCTTTTTTCTGTGATCACCAAATAAAGAAACCATTTATTTCATGAGCAAAAAAGTACAATTAAACAAACAAAAAAAAAACCTATTAATGTCTGACCTTCTTGCCAAAGTAGTAATGTATTGGAAATACTCCAAGCATGATAGATGTTTCATGCAGGGTAAAACCTCTCACATCCAAAGAGTAGAACCAGCCCATGTGTGGTGTATGTGCCTGCATACAAAGTTACAATGTTCCAAGGGCATCCTCACTCCCAACTTTGAGAATGCAATGACCCTCAACCCCAATGGCTGCAGTCATTTGGCTTAGAAGTTTGAGCAAAGGACTTTTAAATCATGGGGTTGCCAAATTGAGAACCTGCTGCGTAGTTGTGTGGCTTCGGAGAAACAGTGCTACATTGGTGCCGCAACCCAGATTTAGAGCAAGGTTTAGAGAGGTGGAGTGTAAAGGTAAGAGTGTCCCCCAACATAATCCTTACTTCGATTGACTTGAGAATGCTATGACGGCCAATTCAAATATCTGCAGTCATTCGGCTCAATAGTGTAAGTGTTTGTCTTAAGATCCTCGGGTTGCCATTTTCAGCCCATAGCCAGCGTTTTCCATCAATGAGAATTAAACTTTTTGAACACCATCTACAACAAATGGATGTGTCTGAATATCTGTAATTAGCAACAGTTGTCAAACATTGGACATGAAATATATGTTAAGCTAAGACTTTGAGAAACTAGCCAGAGTAAGCTACATTTTAAAAGTATCCAACTGAAAATGCTCAATGTGTGCATGAGGTAGACAGACAGTTGGGCCATCCAATCATTTCATTCGGCCAGAAATGAAATGATTGGACAGGTAAATTATAGGCCTGCAACAGCCACAGATAGCATGATTTTTTTTTTTTTTATGTCAGAGCATTTGATATATTGATTGCCGTCAAGTGTATATCAACAAATATGACAAAAAGGCTTATAAAATTAATTGCATAGCCAATCTTTACAAGTTTTTAGGTTCATTACATTGTAGTGGTGTTAGTGTTGTGGTTAGGACCAGTGCTTATTCTCTAAACTAAGCATATAAATAAACAACAAATAATTTATTTATATATTTAGCCAAAGACATTCCATACAGTCCTTAAGAAGTCCTAATTACATTGTTCATGGGTCTGTGATGTGAAGTGTAACACTGTGACATTTAAGAGGAGCTATATTTTACAAATGAACTGTATGTCATCATGATGACCATGATATGATATGATTATCTTTGACAACAATGCTACAGTATCATCAATGCCAGTATTTTCTTTTTTTTTTTATTCCATTCCTGGTTGGGACGTATGTTTTTGCCTTGGTCTGTGTGATTCCGCACATTGTCCATTTCGACACCCTGGGTTGCCAGATATTACACTAATTGGCACACAAATACAGTCTGCTGCAGCCAAGGAAGCAAGCAAACAAACTGGATCTACAAAAGATTGTACTATATTCTACCTGACAAAAAAAGCTGTCCCTCTTTCAAAAAAGCTCCATGACCAGAGACGTGATAAACACAGGGGGATCTTGGAGTTGCATTCAAAACATGGAAACAGCCAAGAGCCCAGAAGGATTTCAAGATGGATGGCAAAACAGGTAAGAATGAGCCTGAACAGTGTTCTAAACAAAATCAGCTTGGGTTCATAATTTGCAACAAAAAATACATGTGAACGAAAGTTTATCAATTTACAGTGTAAGACTCATCATTGCATGTCATTGTCAGAATAAAATAATTGTGGTAATCTCAAAACATAATGATGCGCTTGTGTCTCTTCAGTTTCCTCAACCTGGAAACCAGTGTGAGCCTTGAGTCTGGCGAGGGGGGGGGGGGGGGGGGGGGGGGGCACCATTGTTTAATATTGTGAATTTGTTCTGCATTACCCATTTGAAACACTTGGTGTCAATGTTACATATAATACCTTTAAACTAAAGTTCAGATGCCATATTGTTCTTTGTTAACATAGGTAAAATGTTGGTTACCCTTTATATAATGGCCACAGCAGCCATTTACATTCAGTTTTTATTTGTTTCTTGGCCTCAATGAGTGACACAATCATTGAATTACTACTGGCCATTCTATCGTTTTTTTCAAATTCAATGAAAGAATAAACATCAGGAACTGGAACACATTGTTGTTCTTGCAATTGGGAATAGAGGATTATAATGGTCATATTTTGTGTGTAATTATTCATTAGTGTTTCTTTGATTTGTGTTTTTGCACAGGTAAATAGGCATGTGACACATGCACACCTTAAATGTGTTCTATAATTGTGTATGAGTCAGATGTTGTGGCCTACCACTCTCTAAGCCCAAGGGCAACCTCAATTACAGCTCAGACTGGTGTAAATGACAGCCACCCACACCTCTAATCTCAAATTGCTTTTCACAACACAACACAGATCCTATTCAAACAGGATAAACTGCAGGAGCCCTAGGTATAAACACATCACAATGAATCAAGCAAATGACAACATAAAAACAAAGAAACATACACATAATATTTGTGTTTCTTTCAATATATAATATATTACATTATATTGGTCAATATATTATTTTTACCATTTTTATATTTGTCACATACCAGTGAGCAATTAAAGGAACATACAACTATGCTAGTATTTATACTGGCCTCCTTATAACAATCCTTTTAAGTGCCTATACGTGCTTTGTACTTAACACAAGTTAGAGTAGCCTACATGAAAACACCATCCACCATCAGATATTGGTTCAATTTCAACCCAAAACTAAATTGGTCTTGTGTAGCCCCCACCCCATGTAACCAAAAAGCAAATAGCAAGTGTTTGTAGTACTATGGGGAGGGTCCTGAGTAAGTATGTAAGAATTGGCCATATATATGGATTACTGTTTATTTCTTATGTTTGGCGGTGCCTCCAAATAGTATGGAATATGACTTTAAATTGATTCTCAACAGAGATATATACATATATGTATATAAATGATATGTAATATAACACTTTTCATTAAGGGTTCATTCGTTATCAATTATTTAACATTAGTTAATGCAGTAATAAGCATTGTTATATACATTTAGCATATGGGTAGGGTTAACCCTAACCATGTAAAAACATTAAACAGAACACCATTAGTAAACATGAAAACAGTTAGTAAATGATTACTAGACCATGTTAACTGTCCCTCAACTTAGTAAATTGATGTTTATCACTGCATTAGATAATGGCAATTCATGGTTGATTTATGGAATGAAATTGTAAAGTGTTCAAAACCAAAAGGCAAGACAGTAATTTAAATACAAGATAATTTAGTATTGAAATGTTAAAACTAAATGTTAGTGTTCAATCACCTCAATAATACAAATTTCACAAACATAAATGCAATGTCCAATGATATTAAACATGACATTGAGTCAATCAAACAATAGCCTTGTGGGCTAACACTTGGCACTGCGACCATACAATGTGATCCGTAAACAAGAGAACCGTTGTAGGCCTGAAGACGATGCTTATGAGCTTTGAGGCCAAAAAATTGTAATGGCTGCTGCACTTTTAAAATTGAAACTAAAAAAAACATAATTTAGATGAAAAGGGATTTGTTAGGAAAGCATGTCTTTAAGTGGTGTACCATTCATTGTAGAGTAGATCACATCTGTTGGTGTAATTACTACAGCAGATAATGACGCACTTCATGATTTCAGATAACTTTTTACAATACAAATACAAAAATGCAATACTGCATTTTACTCATTAACAGGCACAGGCTTGCTTGTTACTTACCATACAGTTATGTTACTCAATAAGTAAAATAGTCTAATGGGGAAAAATGGAGGTTGGGGTCATGAAATGTTAATTTGATGGTGGGTGAGTGTTAAAATTTGCAATATGGGTGAAATATTGCTTTAACCATATTTGTGCTTATGTACTCCATATATATATATATATATATATATATATATATATATATATATATATATATATATATATATATATATATATATATATATATTCAGTATGCAGGATAATACGTGTGTCATACAGATAAATGGCAGTGTGTTATCAGTCAATACAACTGAAATCTTAATCAATTCTGCAATGGAGAGAGAACAATTGTTTTGTGCAGTTTGAAGGTATACTTGCAACACTGCCTTTGCATTGAATTGACATCTTGTGTACATACTACTGGCTGGGCATGGCTGGGCATAAATGGAAAAAAAACTAAGTAGACTATTTTCTACACACACACACGTTTAATAAAAGAAAATGTATAAGTCCTCATTATTCACGAGAAAAGCAATTGCACCAGGCAATGACAAAAACGAATCATTTGGTTCTACATGAAGAAGCATGAAATAAACCAATGTAATCCAATAAAAGTTTGTTGAAAGATATCCTCAGCCCAGTTATTTAAAAAAAAGATACCACGTAAAAAAGGTCAATGCTAAATCAATTAGCACAACACAAATCAACCAGCATTATTTCAAGTTGGGTAATAACAGCTTGTCCCTCAAAACCAGCCTGAGGACTTCCAAATAAAGTTTAAAGACTGCATGAGGACACTCCCCAGTTAGCATGGGCAGATTGTGTGTGTGTGTGTGTGTGTGTGTGTGTGTGTGGTGGGGCTACGTTACTGTCTGAATGAGCTATCTGAACTAGCTGAATGAGGTAACGCAATGGTGATTACGCCTATGGCCCACCAATGAAAGCCCTCGCATTTACAGTATTATGAATTTTGTGAACTGGGTGACGTGTTTCCATCGCCCAGCAGTGGTTATTCTGCCAGAGAGGGTCTGATGGAGCTAACACAACATACTCCTCAACCCACCTGGTTTTGTAAATGTGAATTTACAAAAACGTGTATTATTTAGTACCAGAACAACACTACTGGTGCAATCCTGGTGCAAATCCTGGTGCAAATACATACACACATTTTTGAATTCATAAAAATCGAATGCGATATCCACAGTAGCCACAGCAGCAAAATAAATAAATGAAATTAATCAAACAATCCTTGCAAACCCATTATTTGCATGGAAGCTTGCAGGGGAATCTTACCAGGGGATGCCTCTCATTTTCTCTATGCCAGGGGTGTTTGAGAGAACCCACTTGGTTGTGTACATGAATCATTATCGCAATGCACAGTGTCAGCAGACTGTTTCCCGGAACGGGAATTACCGTCGGAAATTAGATTAGAGAGGGAGGGAAGAAACAATTTGCGATTGAAAGGGACACACCAGAACATGCTTTGGTAAGAGCCCACACCAGAGCACCACTAGTGAGCTTCAAACAGACCATTGATTACCATGCAACTATCTGACAATGCTTCATTATAAACAGCTGCTTTTCAAACTGTTTATACAAAAAGGAAAAATAAGACAGCTTTTTTGATGAAAATGTTTTGGCATCTCAATGTTTTGGACAAAAAAAAAACATGCACATGCTCTATAGTTGTTGATTAATGCCAACAGCATGTTTCTATAAACTAGGGTATTTTTTGTTTTTTTATCATTACTTTCAGTATAGAAAGTTTTTGCCTAGAGCCTCACAGGCACATAGACAAGCTCCTTGGTTTACACATGTAGTTATTAATTCATTTTAGGAATTATCGTTAAAAAAGTCGAAAACCAAGCGTAACTATATTTTGAAATTGAATTAAAGCAGTTGTAGTTGAGATTTGAGAGTTGTACAGAGAGAGCAAGATATCAACACTAAATAACTTCAAAAAACACACCCTCCCTGTCTATGTTATACTCTCCTCTATCAAGATGATAACACTTTGTTTGCAAATGTAATTGACAGGCAAACTGGATTTCCAGAGCCAATCACAGATCTCCTGTGATTGAGCCATTTTAGATTTGACACCGCTCCCGGCTCATTTCTGACCAAACAGAGGCAGGAGCCCAACAGGTATTCTTATCCAGTGTTTCACTCACTAATAGCTGAATGGCTATGGCATTTCTAACAGAATATACTCAAATTAGAGCACTTCTTCTTCCTAATCTTAAATCTTACCTACAGCAGATTTAACTAAAAAGTCACTCTTGCTTCCTTCACTTTTGCCAAATCCAGTTGGAAGTTAAACAAAAAATATACAGCTCTGTGAAAAGCCTGCTGAGTAGTTTTCTGTTAATCTTTAAATATTGTTATTCAGTTAAATTAAAAAGGAAGGCAGAAGAAGAAGCTGACTGATCCTTGTTTGTCATCAACAAATAATCCCTCTCCAGAGCGCTGATTGGTCTGAGCATTTCAACATTTTTGGAAAAGGCTATCGATAGGGTCTGCAGAGAGGAGCTGATGAACTCAAAAGATCGGAATCAAGGGTAATAAACTGGTACCCCACCCATTCTCAGAGATTGTGCAAACCATGAATGTGATACAAGCCTAAAACCTGCCCTAGCATATCAAGTGGGGATCTCTTGTGTCGATTGTGAGCATGTTGTGCCATTACAAAGTAAACAAAAAAAAAAACTAAATTCCAAACCTGTTGCAGAATCTCTATATTTCTCTTTCACTTTAGAACCCCTTTAACCCCTTAAATGAAGCGTTATATATAAAAATGAAAGAGTAATTGTAGTTTAACTAGCCATGTCCAAAAGCAAAACTTTCAAATAATAGCCAAAAAATGAAATAATGAAAGTAGGCAAAGTACAAACAAATACACTTTAAACAGATTGTCCTGTGGGTGAGTAGTCATCTGACTTTCAACTCTTTCAACACAACAGTGAGAATGAACACAAAGGTTCAATGATGAAAATCCACTGTATAATTCCAGAGTTATTACCGTCAATGCAGTGAATGGCCAGATGTACTATTCTGCTGCAGCTGCAAAAGATTAGGTTTTGTTATTCAAATGGGAGAAAACAACACATCACAGTGCTTTCAGGCTTACTTTGAATACTTTGACAACACACCCATGTTACTGGGTCACGTTGTCAATGGTGTTGGCACATAACTAAAACATCATAAATTGGTGTTACTGGCATATGTGTTAGCTGGCATATTTTTAATGTATGATTGTAATTATTAGGATAACCAATATATCATGCTTTCATAAAACATTGTATATGCACACAATAGACTGCTTGAAAATAAACAAGTGTTAAATATGACAAATTCAATAAAAAATCAACACGTTGTAGCAAGGGGTGCCATTGAAAATGAAATTGCTGATAAATGCAATAAATAATTAAATATACTTGAGGTGACCTTTAAAATTGATGACTCCCAAGGCCTGCAATCTAGACAAAATACATTTCATGTCAAAAGCTGATCATTGAAGATCAAATTTGCAATGATAATAACTCATTTGCAATTGCTGATGAAGAAGCAAATTGGAGTCCAAGTTATCGTCCAAGAAGTCCAATTATCTTCCAAACAGCTTTCCAAATCACCAGCTTTTCACATCACCAATGTGTTCCTTAGTGAGTAACTTGATCTAACATAAAAGTAAGTTAAACAGGGAAGGAACAAGAACAGGGAAAATATGCATCGCTAACAGGTTCTCATTTGAGATGGGCTCACAGGATTCCTAGTAATCGCCTGTACCCCTGTGAATGGTGGGCTTAGTAATGAACATATGGGAAAGCTATGGATCCTGCTGTGTTCTCTGTCAGCTTAAGCCACACTTCAAAGTTCCTCCTTCGCCCTTCGGTTGCTCAGGACAGCCCTTGTTGAAATGCACAGATCTGAGCAAAAAAAAAAAACCAGGGGAATCCAAGTGCAGATCAATCTTTTTAAGCCACGAATAATACGACGAATACCGATCATGTTCCTTAGAGGACAGGATCCAACGTCCAAGGTCACTTGGATCTTATCATTATATTGGGCCAAACTCTGTCTTCTTTTGGTCTTAAATTAGTTTTATAAAAATAACAAATAAATAAATAATGTCAGGTGTGAATGTCATGCTACGAAACAGCCCTGACAAGATGTGCTAGTTATCCTGATGAATGCTGGGATGTATGAAAAATAAAAATCAAAATATCATCCTGCGAGTGTTCCAACTACATGTCATCTTGACCAAAACAAGGTCATACTGGATATTGGTAGTCGAGGTGTTTCCATTGTCTGTCGATCAATTCACGTTGGGGCAGCCGCGGCCTACTGGTTAAGGCTTCGGACTTGTAAGCGGGTTGCCGGTTCGAACCCCGACCAGTACGAACGGCTGAAGTGCCCTTGAGCAAGGCACCTAACCCCTCACTGCTCTCCTCACTGCTCACCTCACTGCTCACCTCACCCCTCACTGCTCCCCGAGCGCCGCTGTTGCAGGCAGCTCACTGCATCGGGTTTAAGTGTGTGCTTCACCATCACTGTGTGTTTCACTAATTCACGATTTGGTTAAATGCAGAGACCAAATTTCCCTCACGGGATCAAAAGAGTAATTCTTCTTCTTCTTCTTTTGCTGTGACCCTCAGAACCATAACATTGTTCATTTCATGACACTTTGGCTTGATTTGTCATTACGAGGCAGGCGAAATCAGCCATGGACTAGCTGAAAGATCTGGCATACATTGTTCACATTGCAACATCAGCATACATTAATCTTGTTAGTATTTTGCTTTCTTATATCTGTTCGAATTAATCGGATTAATGATATGCCATTTTTATTCTATGATTTGAAGAGAGCAGCATGATTGTATAACTCAAACTAAACTGCAATGTGTTGCTGAGGAAATGTTTTCATCTGGTTTTGTATTTTGTGCATCATTCACGGTAAATATTTGTCTTTCAAGGGCACAGAACACAATGTTTGTGAGGCTTGACAAATGGCTTTTGTTACTTTTCTATATACTTTCAAATATAATTTGCAGAGCCAACAGGCATTACACAGAAGGGGGATATATATATGAAGTGAAAATAATGTGGTGCTGAGACAGTGCTGAACAAAACTGAGGACAAACTAATCCAGTACCAAATTGTGAGCCACATTTGTTTTATAATAACCACAATAACATTTTTCTAAACATTCTAACCTCCAATCTCACCGTTTCACTATCCATCAACTTTGTCACACATGTTGACTGTAATAAAGTAACCCCTACCTCAAAATTAACTTTACTTTGTTCTTTAACATAGGGTTATATTGTTCTGGGAAAATTATATATTATATTATATTATATTATATCTAATATACAAAATATATATTAAGAAGAAGAAGAAGAAGAATTACTCTTTTCTTCTTTCTTTCTTCTTCTTCTTTCTATTATATTATTATATTAGTGTTACGGTATCTTGACTGTGTAAATTCTCAGCGTAGGTTGTCCGATTGGGAATCAAATCCCTAACCCTGTTAGGGTTAACCGAGCTATCTACCCATTGGATTAACCAGGAGAGCACCGAGCAACAAACACTGTTGATGGTTGATCATTGATGATAGACCGAGGAACATTTTAACTAAATGGCATAGTCTGCCTTCACAACGATGTCCCCATCGTGCAAAGCATCTAGCAGACTGTCAAAAGAAGTTAGGGAGTAAGTGTTCTTTCTCAAGGACTTTGACATTTACTTGCCAGGAGGGGAATGGGAAACAGCCAGAGAACATTCAGACCCATCAGACGGCTGCTGTAAGCAACTGCCACCCTTAATATTACACACAGATATGTTGCTAACTCCATCCATCTGAAGCTAAATGCATAATGCATCTCTCTAGCATACTGCGTATACACAGTGATGGTTTAAAGCTAAAGAATATTTCCTCTTTTCCTCACCTCAGTTTCCCTTGGCTTTCAGTGCGGTCTAATCTACAAGAGGAGGTGACCACTCCGTATGGTCTTAGAAAATTGTCCCACGAGTATCGCTCACTTGATAGCTGCCACAGCACACACAAGATATCAGACACAAATAATCTCCTCCTCTAGATAAGGAAACCTTTTTTTTTTTTTTTGCTGCCCCGGGAAAGGAGCGACACTTCATTGAGTGAGATGCAAGACAACAAGGCTGGCGTGACATTGGACATTGGCATGCTGGGAAGGGTGAGACAAATACATGCAAAAGCTTAATAAGATGTGACAGGAAAACAACAAGACATTTGAATGATTAACCTCAATGGAAAATGTCTAGATGTAGATGTTTGTTGAAAAATTTCAAATGAAAACACAGTCAAGCACTAAATATGTGATTTGGTTTTTAATGAAAATTCAATTTAGAAGAGCTGCAGAGCCCATAATTATATATAAACCTTAAGTTTGCTAAATAAAACCTTAAAAATATATACATGCAATACTAATATATATATATATATATATATATATATATATATATATATATATATATATAAACAATAAATTAATTGCCTACAAAAAGAAGGGTTTGGTGGAATGGGTCATTGCAGACAACATATCACTACATATGACTGCCATCTCAACACATTTACAATATATTTTTAGATTTTTAGTCTCACATTAGATATTTGGGAAGGATTGTGTTTTGGGCTTTGTGCAAATAAGGTGTGACAATATATAGGTAAACAAAGCATTGATTTGATATACATTGTTTGTACAGCTGTGTCCAGCAACATCAAGGACTGATGGGAAATTGAGAATGACCCACATAGTCTCTTCCCAGGTTCCAATGTGCACATTATACAGAGGGAGGAAAACATTATATAATTTCCCCCATTGTGCTACGTGATACCTTGCGATTACCACTAAAGGAAGATGGAAATAGTAGCAATATATGGATGTAAAACCCTTATTTAATTCCAAACGGGAGTGAATGTGTGAGAGAAATGAAGATTTATAGAGTTGGGAAGGGCTGGAGCAGTTACAACCTTTATTTAGCTGAATAGTAAGCTTGGATTGCTTGGAGGAGTACTCACTACTGAATAATATGAGGAGATTACTTTCATCTTGATTCAATTGCTGGGTATGATCTGAGATCTAGGCATCACACTTTTTCCCACTAAAAAAAGGACAATGACATTAAACACATTATGAGTACCAATACCTGATTACATCAAAATTAACTTGCCCTCACCAAGGAAAGTATGCTATGTGTGCGTGCTATGTATGTACTATGCTCTGACAAACATATGGTGGCTAGAGTTTAAAACGCAGATGCAAGCCTGACTTTTTAAAAAGTTGCTTGAACAAAACAGCTACATTTACTGTTGAACATATCATGTAGAAATGGAATTAATTCACTAGAAGTAGAGATTTTAAGTTGAAAAAAGGTTTTATTTGTATCAACAGCAATTCACATCCAATGAATGGTTTGAATGGTTTCAGAGCTAAAGTAATTTGGACAGATACAGAAAATGAGTGCAAGAAACGTTTGCCTGGCTGGCAGACTTCGGAATTCAGTCTGATCTCGCACCAGGCTGTACCCATATCCACAGCAGGGCTCCAAGGTGAACAGCCTCTGGTATGATGCTAGCCCTCACCATTACCATATACCTGACGGAAGCCCTGAAATTCAGTCAGAACTACTTATTGATACTTGGCCACAACTTTAAGTCCAAGTCTGCAGTGTTCATTCATCGAGTGCTCTTACCAAGTCAGGAGCAAAGGTGAAGATATTTATTTTCATACCACATTCCACAACAGTAGTAGCAACACACAGGTCAAAGATAACAATAAATAATGTGATGAAAGCTTACATTATTGTTCTATTAGTAAAATATAAACTACAAGTTGTTCTGGAAAAAAAAACCCTGCATAACCCTTATTTGTTGTACGTCTTGGCACTTTAATCGCTCTTTGTAATTTGGCACTTTGATCGCTCTTGTAACTTGGCACTTAGTCAGAGATGTTGTATACTAGCAATGGTTAACTTAGCCATTGAAATGCTTGAAACTTGTTCTGGTGACTTTCCTACTGTATCAGCAGCAATGAAATGTTTCACCTTCTTATGACAAATGTACTCTTTGTAAGTCACTTTGGATAAAAGCGTCTGCTAAATGCCCTAAATGTAAATGTAAAATATTGCATAACAATGTTGTTCTTGCTGTTGACAAAACTTACTTTTTTGTATTCCAATCATGCACAGAATGCAAGGCCAAAACCGTATTGTACGTATTATAACAACCCATACAAATGTAGACACAATACATGCCAAATGAACAAATGTTTTTTGCCTTAGTCATACTGGTCAAAATATGAAGTAGCAATTTATATAGACAATGTTCAGAAATAATAATCAAATGGTATAGCTCTTGTTATTCAGTTTACTTTAGAAGTCTAAAACCTTGCACAAGTCAATATAATCAATCGAAAGACAATATTGGATTCTCAATCATTATAAATTCTTTCCAAAATAGTTGATATTAAACAACTAGTTTTCAGTGTTAGAACATAGTTGCAGTTGCAACATCGTTTACATATTTTATGTAATTATCCAACTAACCTAAAAAAAACATACAACCAATTTGTATTTTGGAGGAGTTAGTAGTTTGTACCATATTATGAACTATTATGAACTGAGCAAATGTTATGCCGTGCCACTGTCACAAACAAAAATTGGGGAGAGAACCACTTTGGTAACATCTAAGGTGTGGAGCATAAGACGTAACAGCACAAGGACATATAGGGATTGAGCAGTGGATTTTAGAGGAAGCAGTAGGGTCTTTTAAAAGGTCACCACTCACTCACTCATCAGCCCTTTGGACTTTGAATTTCATTTCAAATTCTTGCTCTCTATACTACCACACTTTTACAGGATTGATCTAGAGAGAGAGGGAGAGACAAAGAACAGCCCATACACACAAAGAACCAGAAGCACAAGCCAATATCTAGGGATCTGCTCACATCTGCATACATGATTGCCAATTAATTTAGATTTATTTTCCCTCCCCACCTTGAATGCATTATTTGATGGCACAGCATCTGAAAGTAAATGTAATAAAAATCGCACCATGTCAAATTATTTAATGAAAGGGTTGCATTGTGTTCACTTATACAATGGAATCCCCAATGTAGGTAAACGTATGTGGATGCACACTTGTACATGAGGGTGGTCATGTATTGCTCTATGATGCTCTACGATCATCTACGTCATGACCAAAGCTTTTCCCCGTTTCTGGTCTTCCACCGGTGGTGGGTAGTGCATACCCATGCACATCAACTTAAGTAGCACATTTCATAAGGAAGGGTGTATTGAATAGCTTTCTAACTAAACTTACCAATAAAGAAATGCTCAGTCATCCAAAAACATTTTTTAAATTCGAATTCAAAATGTTGATAATGCAAATATCATGTGGTCATGTACATTGTCAAATGTAATGTGGAGGAATATTACATGCTTTCACAATCACCCTATACTTAATCAGTTGCCATAACACCTCTAGTGATGAAGTCTTTTGGAAAACTGCTGAAAAAGGAGATCCTGATGAAAACAATATTTTTGATTGACCGGTAGTTTGCTTATAGGGCTGAACGAGAGGTGGAAGTGAGAGACTCTGTTAGCTGTTATTCAAACACCTTGTTGATGGTAACACACATGCTAGGATTTCATCAGCTTGTAATACAATTCCAACACCATAATTTTGTAGACAAACATTTCAACTGCCAGAACTCAGAGAGTAAGGGTGAACGGTTGCTTGCCTGGGGAGACGTCATCATTGTTGGGGTCGCCTTAGGGGCGCGCCTTTTCACAGCTCCACAACATTCTTCATATCAACATTGACGCAGCCAGTATGACAACAGAAACAGTAAAAACTGTACATATGACTCCAATATTGTCAGTCTCATCCACGCCGATGACATGATCATGGTCCTGTTTTACCATTTCAGGTGAAAGCGGTCTGCTCCTCTGAGCACTGTCATCAAGGGACAGGTGCTAGAGCATCGTGATCGTCCAGCAAAGTGACCTCACTGACTTGTATAACAGACAAGTAATGTGGGAGGCTAACTCCATCTCATCAGTCAGCGCCCACCCCTGTCTGGCTCCCAGTCTGGATTTCCCACTATAAAGAGCAACACATACAGTCACTCATTCATTCTCACTGCCATTTCCTTTTTTCCCTCAAGCCAGGGAGGTATATAGTGATGTGAAGTGAAGTGATGGTGTTGTTCTTTGATGATGATGATGATGACGATGATGATGAAGGTGAGGTGAGGATGTCGATTATGTTCATGATTGTGACAATCTTTCTGACCTTGGCTGACCTCAGCTTTTTGTTCATGATGACAATGTCGGCAAATATTTTTCTCATACGGTTACAACTCAACAACCATACATGTTGATCTGACCTCCTGACTTTCTTGTTAACACTTTTGTCCTTTTTTGTGGGATGCAATTCTGTGATTGGGACAGTCAACCTGAGACCACCACTGCTGTTCACCCCGAGTCATTAAACTTTCTGTTTGAGGGACCCTAGGTTGTTTTTTTCATTTTATAGTCTTGTATCTATGGCAGTCTGGTTTATATGTCTTGCTACAACATAAATTGCCGTCTGGGGTTAAATGATGTTGAATAATTAAAAATGTAAAATCAACAGTGTTGTGCTAGTTACTGAAAAATAGTAACTAGTTACAGTTACTAGTTACTTTGTAAAAAAAGTAACTCAGTTAGTAACTCAGTTACTTAAACCAAAAAGTAATGCGTTAC
This sequence comes from Urophycis tenuis, assembly GCA_036785325.1. NCBI lineage: Eukaryota > Metazoa > Chordata > Actinopteri > Gadiformes > Phycidae > Urophycis > Urophycis tenuis. The sequence goes on from JAXIVH010000008.1 coordinate 10,446,335, forward strand.
TGAGAAAGTAACTTTTTAGTTACTGTAAAACGTTCTTCCAATGCTCTAAAGGTTGATTGATTGAGTTCCCGCTATAGCCGTCATTTCAGTTCTGTACTGATGCTGAATAATACAAAATAATACAACCGTTTCAATTCAGTTGCATCCACATCACTGAATCTAATCATCCAAGCAATATGATCTGTTGTGCACCAACACAAACACCAAATATTTATTTCAGTCAGGCCATAGGCTAACTGGCTAAACAAGGCTATTTTTCTTATTTGGTATTCAAAAACAAACTGCCAAAAATTTAAGTGGCTTCAAAGCAAATACAGACATTCTGATATAAATAACTGACAACAATATTCTGACGTCGACGTCGGCCGGCTGAGCGCCGCTGAGCCGCCGCCGTGCGAGAGGCAGACGCCTCCGCCGCGTCCTCGCTCCGCCTCCTCGGAGCGCCGCCTGTGTGTGTGTGTGTGTGTGAGTGGGTGTGTGCATGCCGCTTCTCGATGTGCTTCAGCAGATTGCTGTTGCTGTTTTTCGCTGTACAGAGGATTTTTGACCAGGGGCACAGTTTACATCTTACCGAAATGTTGTTTTCCCCTTTGCTCTTGAGTTGAAAATTTTTTGAGTATTTCCAAGAGTAGAAACTGATCTTCCCCTTCTCGCTCGCCATCATGCCGTGCACTGACCTGTCCAGTCATCTCGGGGCGCGTGTTTGATTGCGTGTGTGACGCTGGAGGCGACAGCTTTGTTCTTCAATTCAATTAAACTTTATTGATCGGAAACTGCGTGCCGTTGTAAAACCTCACCAAAAGGAACGGAGTAACGTAGCGTTCGCCGTTCGGTAACGGGAACGGAGTTACTGAATTTTAAAAAACAACGCGTTACGTAACGCGTTACTGAAAAAAATAACGGCGTTACGTAACGGCGTTACTAATAACGCGTTACTACCCAACACTGAAAATCAATATATGAAAAACATATATTATCCTTCAAAATGTTTGTTATTTTTACACAGATTATATTATTCAAGTGATTTAGGACTTTAAGGAAATTGTGAAATAATCACCCATGGTAACCTTGTGTAAGCCACTGACCATGCAGGCCTATTGTTTTGGGGGGTTTTTTTTGCACTACACTTCTGGATACCAGTAGATAAAGGAAAACTATGTACTGTAGTCCTGCATATACCATGTCAAGGTCATGCATTCGCAATTTACAGTAGACACGAGTGACTAAACCCAGCATGCCGGCATCAGAAGACCACAGATTTGTTCACCGTTTAAAAGATGATGTGATCAGATCTACTCTGGTTATGTATCATTGGTTTAGTGCATTTTAGACTAGCAGCAGGATCGTTGATTGATGGAGAGCCAATGAGATATATGGGAGCAGTATAAAAGTCAGTGGCCCGGCTTATTACAATTTAGCAGACAAATAACATCATAACAATAGAGACATATCAAATCTGAGCATTGCAAACTGGGTGAGCCTTATCAGCCCATTGATTCATATGTTGTCCTATGTAATCTCAGTCTATTTAGTTCTGCCTGAGTTAGCAACCAAGGTAGCGCAGGACAGTGTTTGTAAACTGTTGATTTGTGCAAATACAACATGTAGCTTCACCCCACAGGATATAGAAAAATAAATATGCCAAAAAATAACATACACATTAGAAAAATAATTGTGCAGTCAGCAAGCAGGCTTTTGTGCCATGTTTGCATTCAGTCCAAATTGATGGAATACTGATAAAGTGCATTGTATACACACTCAATACAGACATTTCAAATCTGTGTATAAATGAATGGGAGTCTCATTTGCAGTAGAGGTATTTTAACATTGTACTCTCCAGATACACTCCAGCGAAAGGGAATTGTGCATGTGGTATCAACATAGCATATGTATTTTTAGGCAGTGCAAGCAAAACAACTCAAGAATATAGCCAAATGGAATAAATCATATGAGACTGACAGCTGTTTGTCTGATGATTCAAACTTTTCAATTCAAATGGATGATATTAACAAAGATCATCATGTGACACAAGCGATGCTGCTTCAAGTAAAAAGCACGCATGCAGGCACACAGGTACACCCCCCCCCCCCCCCCCCCCCCACCCAAAAAAAAAAATGTCTTTGGCCGTTTAAGCCACAGAGGGCGATTTGACTCTTTATTTACATATTCTCCTATGTTTTAAACATGAACTTAACTTTGAGCACTCCAGATTGGGTCCAGGATCAAAACACAGTACTGCTTTGTAACCCACGTCATCACCTTGCATCCAAAATAAGTTGTTTGGTTTGGTTTTCCTTAAAGGAAAACACCACTCTCTCGCTTTCGTGCGTGCACTCGATCGCTCTGTTATAGTTATCCTTTTTTATCCGCTTAGAAAATTGCCATGTTTCATTTTGTGTAACCATACTTGGGTCGTGTAACTATAACTATAACTTGGGTTGTGTAACCATATTTAAATAGGGAAAACGTGGAAGTGCTTGGTTGCTACTAACTTCACCCCCGTTTGGATCCTAAGGAATATACTGGGCCAAACTACATGCTATCGAAGTAGCGCTGCGCGCCAGAGTGATCAAGTGCACGCACAAAAGTGAGAGAGGTATGTATCATATTGTCTAATTTCGGGGAAGAACGTAGTTCAGTATGGACAAACAGTGGCGTTTTCCTTTAAAGGTGAGCCTCCGTGAATGTGTCCCCACATTGGGTGCTTAAGCGGCCAGGATTAATGCTGCGGGAATACGACTGGGACAAAAAGCAGCCTACTTTCCTTTAAATGCATTACAGGTCATCACTGACACTGCCCAAGTACCACTCGTATACCATTAGTCAGGACAAGAGTGCAGAGGAACCACTCTGTGGCAGCAGCAAACATGTTTATCAGATGTGAAGTGCGCCCGGTCGCCAACACCCGCGGTTGATGGCTGGAAATCAGCTGAAGCGAAGGCTGCGCTTTATTAACTCTGTGTAGAAAGATGTGCTTCATAACATGCAGTGCTGATGTGCCGCTCAAGTCAGCACTATTGCTGGACACTCGTTATACTGAAGCGTCATCAGTAACACATTTACATATTCTAGAAGTATTCCATCTCGAGACTCCACGCAATATTGATGAGTCACGTAACGATGAATCTTTTAGAAACAGATTTTGCCTGAGCTATTTTACAACACGTTTATTTATAGTGAAACCCATCGGGGCCTTCTTTTTGCACATGCCAGGATAAAGAGTGTAAATGTAACATGGAGAGAATGTAGATTAGGGAATCAATGTGAAATGTATGTAATCACTAAATTAACATAAATCTAAATCTCATTCAAAATCAAACAGAAGAGGAGATAAACCAATACAGCAAAGATATAATCAGCCAAAACGTTTACCCAGCCTTGATCATATGGCATAGATGTACACACAGCTTGCATGTTCAAGTATGAACATGTTCCACCAACACACACAGCTGAACACTGCAAGTATAAATAGTGGTGTTGTTACCTTAATGGCCATGATGGTACAAACACAACCCCCTGCAAACCGTGCTCACATTCACACCCACACAACATCAATAAGTGAAAAATGAATACTAAATTATGAGTAAATATGTTTACATGTCACTGTACGTACCAATGACTCCTGAAATCTGACATTAAGTTAGTTGTTCTTTAATGCAGAAGGTTCACTCTGTATTAAAATAAAATAACATCACAGAGAGCACAATTCAGCTTAGGGGACACTAGTGGGACCAATATTTGTTCAACCATGACAAATTGTGCAACTGTCAGTGCAACAATACCCAACAGACATCGTCGAGAGAGATACGAAGGCAGAGATCAATAAGAGGGTAAAGGGTCAATTTTGTACACAGTTGTATGGTAATATACCCACTACCAAGGATTGTGTGTGTGTGTGTGTGTGTGTGTGTGTGTGTGTGTGTGCGCGCGCGCGCCTATGTCTGTGTTGCTCTAGACAGTGCAGATAAGCATGATATTGATTGAAAATGTTAACCTAATAAACATACTTTTCATTACAATGTAATGACCAATTTCCAGTCTGTAGTGTTCATATGCTTATTACAAGATGAAAGATAATGTGTATTTACATATTGCGCATTACTCTCTTATTGTATTATTTTCACTATAAGCCTAGGCCTACTCATTTTACAAAAAAAATATTCACAAGGTTGTTGCAGAGCATATTCCAAATGACCTTGGGGGCAAATTCCAAGCTACTCAAATTGACCAAAAATCCTCATCAGATCAACATAATAGGTGTTTATTTCCTGTTGAATGGAATGCAATTTGTATGAGCTATATAGTGTGTTGCATAAAACTGCAGTATGTACCTTTCCTATTGCAGCCATTTACTCCATAAGCAAATAGCTGAACTACAACGTTCCTCAAACAGGCTCATCCACAATTAACCCCTTCCAGGGAATGTGTCTTTATATTCTCGTCTACTTTGCCCCTTCCCCCGCAATGTGGGAAAATTATATAGGTATACGTGTGGCTCCATGAAAGCCGCTACATTTGAACTTTCACTCTTGTCCAAAAAATGTATTGAAGACATAAAATTAATATTTACTTTTCACCCTGTCACTTTATTACTTCCAAAACAGAAAGTCAGCATATTATATTGATTTAACTTTAAGGCATTCTTCAAGTATTCCTGCCTTTACAATTAAAATCCTAGTTCAGGGATCAATACATAACATCCTCCTTCACCTTATGTTGCATCATATCATATGTCACTCCCAAAAGGTTGCATCACTCAGAGAAAAAACATTAAAATAATTGATAGGAGGAATTTAGCGAACCACAACAAACGGATGGCTTCAGTCGTGTGCTTCTTGCTTTTTATGTACAGAAACCTTCCATCACTATTTACAATCCCTTCAAGCATGGCCTCATCCTTGACATAAATCTGTATATATTAAACATTTTTTAGCTAAAGCTAATATGAAAAGTATCAAAGATGATGATGATGAGTTTAACAAAGGCTGCAAAGTGTAAAATGTTGTTAAAGCATGGTTCTGAAAATCAGTAGGCTACAATCTTTGGGTTTTTCAATTGATCAGGGATCTACTATTTAGTTTGTAGTGTGGTTTGACATAATACATTCAACGTTTTTCTGTGATTATTATATATATTGTTATCCTTAATGCTTTGTTCTAATCTAATCTAATCTAATCTTGTATCCGGTCAACTGATCCCTTGTTTCCTGTGAGCTGTGTATGTCTATACACAGTCCCCAGTGATCCACAAGAAATCTGGAGGATATATCTCGGATAGCACTCGGAAGTCCCTCCCTCTCTCTCCTGTGATCATTCGCACATTCAAAGTATCTGCCTCCAGTCCTGTGATTGGAGTGCCTGGGAACAAGGATGAATTGAGCACAGCTTAATTAATGACAGATTATCGTTCTCCCAACTGGATATAACCTTTTTTCACAGAGTGTCAAAAGGTGTAACATCAATTATGGATCTTCTACTTTTAAAGACAGACATCCATAGATGCCACATTGGCCTTTGGATCGTAATTCAACATTACTGCCATATTGTAGAGGTCTTGGTCTTTCCAATACGACCCGTAAACAAACAATAAACGCAAACGGGGAAGCTGGGTGTTTCTCCATAAAAAGCACAATAATGTTTACATTTCCGGGCGGCATAGCGCAGTGGGTAGAGCGGGTTGTCTACTAACCAGAAGGTTGGCAGTTCGATCTCCACCTCCAACTGTCCACATGTCGAACCCCACAAATGTACTGATTGTAAGTTGCTTTGGACAAAGCGTCTGCTAAATGCCCTTCTTCTTCTACATTTCTCTACTGATTTCAATTAGTTGATTTTATTCAAGACAATACAACAATACAATAATGTAATGTAATAATGTAGTAATGATGTAACATAATTCTCAAGCAATGTGCTTGAGAATTCTGGACCAAATAGCCCCTTTGAAATCCCCTGGATGGAATTTCATCCCTCAAACCTAAAACCCCATATAAATGAAGATATCAGAAAACCAAAAAGGGAATGTAGAAGAGCTGAACGCAAATGGAAAACGGTTCAATGACTGCATATGAGGGAGTTAGTCTTGATTTAATTCACCGGTGAACAATGAGAGACTCTTACTTTTCTAATACTAATCTCACCACTCGTAAATCTGACATTCTTCCTTTCAAATTGATCAAAGAGGTTTTAGGACTCATCTCCCCTTGGCTTCTTTAGCATTGTAAATGAATCTCGTTTATCACGCCTGGTCCCGGACTATTCGTATTTCATACAGGCCTGTATTGAGCCTCTCCTAAAGAAACCTAGTTTAGATTCAACACTGTCTTATTTCAACATTACCCTTGGTTTCAAAACTTTTTGAAAAGGGGGTTTCTAAGCAACTTTTAGAAATAATGGAAGGAAACGATATATTTGACAAATTCCAATCTTGCATTAGAAAGAACCACAGCCCTACTCAGAGTAACAAATGACATCCTAACGAGTAACTCATTTTGTTGGACTTGGGTGCTGACTTTGATAGAGTTGCTCATAAAGTCTACTAAACAGTCAGGAATTAGGTTGCCTTGGAGTGGTATTCTTCCCTTCCTAACAATGTCACTTGACAATGTCAGTTCTTCAAGTGCTCTCACGTCATGTTGGGTCCCACAAGGCTCCCTCCTTGGCCCTATTTTGTTTAGTTTGTATATTTTACCCCTTGGCCATGTTATTCGCCATTTCACCTCTGTGTCATATAACTATTATGCCAATGATTCCCAGTTGTACGTGTCATTCAGTCCTGAAAATCGCGTCAGGATTCACTGTATTGCTGCCCTACTGCAATTAAGGACTGGATGTCTTTCAATGTCATGCAAATTACAATAAGACCGAAGCCCTGATTATTAACGCAATAAACGTGATCTGTACCTCAATTTCAATCAGCACATTAAGGGTTATTAAGGGTCAGAACTCCTAATCACTTAGTCTGCTCTAAGACCCTGAACATCAGAGAATCAAAAACTGTTAAAAGTTCCACGGGCCAGACTTAAAACAAAGTGGCATCATGCTTTTACTGTTTTCCCCCACTCCCACTCAATATCTGGTGAGCTAAGTCAGTATCTCATCTTCAAAAACCCACCTGTACCAACAGGAATTTGTATAGCAGTTTGTTAATGCCAAATCCAATGTTTTATTTATTCATTTGGATTCTTAGTTGTATCTATGTATGTTTGACTACTACTTGAAATCCCTGTTTTTATTGTACTTTCTGAGTAAGTATCTGAGTAGGTATTGAATTTTGTGAAGCACACTGTACCTCTGCTTTTGAACGGGACTATATAAACAACAACGATAACAATAGCAATAATAACAATTATAATAATCATAATTATTATAATTATGATTATTATTATAGATGCTATGCTTTTATGCTCAAGGACTCGGGTAGACCTATCCTTCCTCGTTTAGTCTACTACATGTGCTATGGCACATAAAAGGAGCAGACCCATAATAAGTGTTATGAGCAACACCTGTGTGTCTCTTAGGATGATGCTTCGGTGAAAAGGGTCCGTTGGTGCCACAAACAATATCCTGGCTAAGACATAAGAGAGTCTTGGAAGAGGGAGAGGACATAGTTATCAGGTGAACCAAGAGGGAGGGGACTGGGTGAGACAAAAACTAAAATCCTAGAATCAATTTATTTATAAAACATCAATCAAACACAAAGGCCATTTATAGTGCTAAACAAAGGAAGAAATCAAATGTAAAAAAATCATAAAAACAATCATTCAAAGATAATAAAAAGCATAAATGAAAAATAAATGTATCATAATAATAATAATCATAAAAACAAAGAAAATGATATATATAAATAATATTGATAATAATAATAATCATAATAATAATCATAATAATAACAACAACATACATTGTTTAAGCAATGATTTGAAAGAACAAAGTGTTGAGGCAGACTTCACATGTTTGTTTGAGATTACTTGAAAATGAAAGCGTCTATCCAGTTGTCTCTGTGCATGTACCAGTGTGCAGGTAGGAGACTCTGCACCACTAGTCCACTACCCTGGAACTGTATAATCCACTGTCTTTGACCAAGTTAGGGTTGATATTGTTGGATTTATCTTAGAATAGGGGTTTATTTTAATATTGTGCTGTATTTCATATACAGTAGCTAGTTTTTTCCTTTCTTAATGGTAGGACTTTACACTGTATCCACACACTTAGGATATTGCAGTGTATTTTGCAGAAGGTTCTGGGGACTGTATTCAGGATGAGGGATGACACACAAACACTTTTTAATCTTTAGCTCTCAAATAATCCTAATTCCAACAATGACAAGTGTGTGTGTATGTGTTTGTGTGTGTGTGTGTGCGTGCGTACACAAGCCAGTGCGGGAAAATAAACTATTAGTGCTTTTACTGTTCACACCCATTTTCCATCTGGGAATAATAAAGTAGCATCTTAAACTGTCAGTTCTCAAAGAGCGTTCAGATGAAGAGACCTGTGGCTGCTGTTTAAGCCGTCTGGTGCCTGAGGCATATGGAGCGGCCCCTCCCCCTCACACCTGTCACCGTCTCTCTAGTGCTACCACCACTACCAGCCTAGCCACTGGGCCAGGTTGCCATAGGAGCAAAAGAGATTGAACACCATTATATAATATGCATTATTCAAATGGGACAACACACGCCCCACATTTTCAAATAGCCAAATTTGTTAGGATTTTATTCAGACAGTAGAACGTTATTGGGGAACGTCGGTACATCTTCTGTCCGGTGTGAGAAAGAGGCAAGAGGGAAGGAGTCATTAAGATGCCTGAAAAGTGTAGCACTTTAACCTACCTGGTGATAATAATATTGACTAAAGGGTTCTCCCAAGGATTTTGCCCACTAGTCAGCCTCTGTCATCGAAAAGAAAGGCTGTGCAAGCAGGGGTTAATGGTTCTAATAATACATTAATGTATTCAGCAGCTATTTAAATGTTTAAATATAAATAATAATAATAAACAGGAGATCATTTAAAGTGATGGACCACGAGATCTAAAAATGTTACAGAGCCATAACATATCACAGAGGCATGTACCTACTACCGAATGTCTTGTCTGGGAAATGTCAAAAAAATATGCCAATATACATCTCAGTCAGCTCATACATACGCTTTATTGCATGGGTGTGGGCTGAACCGCTGCACTGTCTTTGCTATTTTGTGTGTCTGTACTTTCCCAAAGTCTGATAAACTGTAGCCTCATTTCAGCTGCACCATCGCCATAATGTGAGCGTATGGTAATTGGCCCACTTGGCTACGTAGCCAGGAGGGAAAAAAGACTCCGCCCATTAAATCGGCTTGAAGGAATAGAAGCAAATCGATAAAACTGAAATGACATGCAATTACAATGGATTTCACAGAGCATACTTTTGTGGTGCTTAATGCACTTCTTGATAACCCTTAATAACATAAGTGGACGTAAATATTTGGTTGTCTGTCACTTTAATAAACATGCAACAGGTAGTGATGTTTTTCTCTTTCTGGCAATGCATCATCCACAATAGTCCTTGTGAGTTTTCTCTTTGCATGCTGGTCACGCGGATTGTTTGGAAACTTCTACACTGAAGCGCTGCCATAATTGAGGTGGACCATTATGTGGACCTGAAGCCACCGTCGTCTCCACAGCAATCCTAAGAGATATTGGCTTTTTGTTTTCTGTGTTATTCAAATAATAGCACATTTGTGTTAACAAATTTGCCATCATATAAATGTAACTGGAGAAAAAAAAACGATCAGAAGAAATGCAATGGATGAAATAGACATTTACTTCAAAACATTGTTAGGAACTATTTGAATATGTGTTCTGAAAATGTAATCATTATCAAAATATGTTGTCGGGCAAGCCCTAACATAATACATGAATACATTGAAACAATAAACATGTTTCACACTAATGGTCTGTGAAAAGCACAATTATTCCTTACTTCTGCAGATAACAATGGCAGAATATTGCCATCGCCAGCTGATTAAAACTGAACTTGTATGAGCAACTGAATCAGATGGCATCAAGGGAACTTTACCCTTCCCTTGATGCCATCTGATAAGACACTAAACCCTCAACCTCTGTTGAGAGGCTCGGCCTGAGTAAATACTTACTATTTAGTTTCCCATATATAACCTCCACATACATTTACTCATGCCTAAGACATATAACCTTTCGGCCCAGGCTTTTTGTACAGAGCCTGGGCTGAAAACCTACAACTGCAGAAGACACACCTTGTTTCCTGTTTCGTTACTACAGCGATATTGTACTAAAGAACACATTTGTTTTCTTATAGATCCCCCACTACAGCGTTTTGAGTGTCCTCAAAACGCTGTAGGATCAACCATAAGATGTTAGCTTCATCTTCATATAACATTAACCACTGCACCAATGCAATATGACAACTACTCTGGGATTCTGTTTCTGAATCATACACATAAACTAATCTGTGCACTATTCATACTGACAGAGATTGGTAATTTACTAAGTGGTTACTCACATGATTGTCACAGTATTAGGTGTGCATTTTTGTTGTTGGGGTAACTTACAGCTCTGACTAGCATTGACATATAGCATGAACACTAGTTGATAATAATCAATTTCAAAAGGAGCTCAAAAGAATGAGAAAGTGGGCTGGCAAAAGTAGTTCTGGGTAACCGCAAAATAGCACACTGAAGTAGGTTGTTGGAAAGCTGACACAAAAGCAACTAAGCAAATTGCAAATAACGAAGTACGGTATCACACGTCTCATAAAAATAAAACATTGAATGTATTGTACATCGATGTTAGACAGTTTGTCTCAATCCCAAACTGTTTTAGGATTAGTGTAATATTCGTTTTAAGGGCCTGACACACCAAACCGAAATCCAAGAACTAGCTTTGATGAATGCCAATGTTGCGTCACCTCTGGTTGCCTGTATCTCGGCCAAAAAGTTGCACTAGAACACACTGCAAAGACTACAGTCAATGGCTAACTAGCACATACATTCTGCGCCTGTGTGAGGGAATAACTCTCCTGACCAGCCGGTGGCGGTAGTCTGTATTCATCTTTCAGAAAGGAACACCGGCAGACCTCAAACTATACAAGCATGAAACAAAGCAGCTTTGCAAGTTTGCCTACCATTTCACACCACTCTTGCTCGGACAGTTTCAATCAAATTACGTGAAAATGATGAACGATCAGATGAAGTGGGGAAAAAAGACAATATTTTTGTGCATGCCCTTTCAAAGTTGTTTGCTGCCTTGCTCAATTCCATTTCTCCCCTTGTGCATTGATTCGCTTTTCGCATTTCTCACACTGACGGCCACTCACTGCCCCCGATTCAACATGGCGAATTGGCCGAAAAAACAAAGATAAGGGAAGACTAGTGTAACGCCAACGGTGCGGGACACACCAAGGAAACTAGGGTCACAGTCACAGGGTCACAACTAGGGTCACCTACAGCCGACCGTGGGCCCATTGGGTCAGAGCCTTTAAGCTGCTGTAGGTACTAGGGCCGAGGGCTCAAAATAAACTAGTCGAATAATTGCGGGGCTAAAGGCCAACTAAGGTTTGTGTCAGTCGGTAGTCACATTTTGTGTTATGATATGTATGCGCTGTCATTGTTATTATAGTCTCCCCAGGTTTCATCGTTCATGGTCTAAAATTGGCAGGGGAAGTTTACTTGTTGGCCCGGGCAGCTGGAGTTCCCCCGCATTAGACAAGCTTTACAATAATGTCTGCCTGCCAGGAACGCCCAAACATCAACATAACTTGAAATGTAAAGCAGCATTGCGCTGCTGTGTGGTTGTGTAGACTTACTTGAAAAAATAAATGAAATCACACATCTCAAGCCGGATATGTAGTTTGAACGATAGGAAGGTATTAGATATTCAATTCAGTTATGAGTCCCAGCGCGTCCAGTGGTGTATAGCTGCCCAGGAGATGGCTTCTATGCAAAGCCGTCTGGCAGTAGCACTCTACAGAGCCATCGGTCAATATTTCTACAGCAGGCGGATTACAAAGTACCCTGCCCTAAACAATGCCTCACACAGTTCAGATGGATGCGGCTCACGTTTCAAAATGATCCCCAATGGATAGAACATTAAAAGCACAGTTTAGAAGGGTATTATCCCACTAGCTCTACAACGGTAAAAAGCTGGTTAAAAAGTGCTGGTGTGGGTGTAACACACTCTTGTGTGGGTGTAATATTAAAACTGACTTTTGAGATGTGGACATTTTGGAAATATCAAAAATCTTTTTTGCATAAAATTAAAAAGTCTACTTGATATTTGAAACATGTCTTCAATTACAGCTTTGGGGTTATGTCTTGTATCCCCAAAAATCACTAAAATTAAAAGTAGACACAAAATATGTTGATAATATGAATGACATGAATATGTCACAGTATAAAAAAAGTATATTTATTCATGTTTTACCCTCATGTAATCCAACATATATTGGCATCAAATGAAAGTTTGCAGTTTGAGTGAAATATTAACCTTGCATGGAGATCTGCCTCCATGCCATGTGACCTACCATCTTTCCTCTGCTTTGCACAGTAATGCTCCCTATTATCTTTAAATGTGGTGACTTTAATAAGTACCCTATAACAACTTTAAAACATACCTCCATTTTAGATAATGACAAAAGGTACTTTCTTGCTTCTTTTTTTCTTAATACAGGAACATTTGGGGATGGAGATAAGGTAAAGTAGCTAATAAAAACCATCTTTACAGATTATCGTGCATGTATGTCACAGGGGTGCCAACACTCCAGGTTCAAGAGGTGGTGTAACAATCTTCCCCACTGCAGTTAAAACGTTTCCATTTGAAGAAAAACCTTAATGAACAGTAGGACTAGATAAGAATTACTGCACTTTCACTTATAGAAAAAAAAGCCCACATCCTCAGCCCACTTAACAATTTGACTTTGAGGAGAATAGTGGAAAGCATTGCTTTACCAACACTGATTCTCTGCAGAACATGTCACCAGAGAACCATTTGGACACATCTGATGTGATTGTTGTGATGTGTACAGGGGCACACTCGGTCAGAATATGTTACTGGATTTCAAATATGTATCTATATTTTTTTAGAGGAAATGTTGAAAGAAAATGAAGTTTATGATGATGAACGGCTATTGTTTCACATCACATGTATGAACTAATATGTGTGTATAACATGCACTGTGCTAGAGGGAATACATGGTGTGCAGTGTTGTAGTACGCAAGTCTAGGTTTTCATCTTGTGACTTGACTGTGACTCCAGCGCTGATGACTCGGACTGGGAATAGGGCACTGATTGCATTTGGACTTGGATGTCAGATATGAGAACTTGTACAAATTTGTTCCAAATGTAACATGTGGGTTTCTTCATTTATCAGTGTTGATACTTAGCAAACACCACTCAAAAGATGACAGCGGTGTTATACACATTCACAAATCATGCGTGTCCTTGTTATACAGCCTATACATGCAAATGCATTCAGTTTTACTGAGAGGATGTTTTTGTTTGTTAAGTCTTCAATTAGTTATTTTTATGTCTGTGCATGCACAGACATAAATTTAATGGAATATATTTAATGGAAGCTTGATTGATGTCCAAGTGGAAATATTTTAATTCAATTCCATATTTATAGACAGGGCGGCACGGTGGTGCAGTGGTTAGCACTGTCGCCTCACAGCAAGAGGGTTCTGGGTTCGAATCCACCTGGGACCCGGGACCTTTCTGTGTGGAGTTTGCATGTTCTCCCCGTGCTTGCGTGGGTTCTCTCCGGGTACTCCGGCTTCCTCCCACAGATTAGGTTAATTGGTGTCTCTAAATTGACCATAGGTGTGTATGTGAGTGTGAATGGTTGTTTGTCTATATATGTTAGCCCTGTGATAGGCTGGCGACCTGTCCAGGGTGTACCCCGCCTCTTGCCCGTTGCAGCTGGGATTGGCTCCAGCCCCCCCGCGACCCTCGTAGAGGATAAGCGGTTACGACAATGGATGGATGGATTTATAGACAGAAGATATGTAACCCATTGGGTGCATCAGTAACACCACCACAGCTCGTCATATATTTAATGGAAGCTTAAATGGAGCGCTGCTGAGCACTAACCCACTGGAAGCTCTAAACCAGCTGGATATTGACCGTTTATGAAAAGCGAAATTGGAGAGACTGCTGAATAAATCTTAGCAGACATCATGTGTGCTACTTGGGAGTTAATATGACCATAACAATAGCTGATCTCTTACAAACTGTTAGACAAAGGCTTCTTAAGATCGATTTCATGAAGCTGCACAGCTGATAGTAGACATTTACACATCACCATGATGCCGCTCAATGCAACAGTTAAAAGAAAAACTAATTCATTGTGACATTGAACTGTACACAGTATTACATTATAGAGGCCCTGTGAAATTGTGGTACTGTTGGGAAAATGAATACATTGCAATTCAAACTTTGTTTGCTAACATTACCAAGTGTATTGGTAACACAAAGTGTTGTGAGTGAGCAATGACAGGATAAACAGAAAACTATTAGGACCAGTATTGTACACATTCCAGTGATAGTCCAAGTCTAACCAATTCTGCTGCTACTTTGAACATTGTGCAGGGCTCAATGGATCAATAAAACAAAGACACACAAGGGTGAAGCAGGGTTATGCTGGGACATTTTTGGCAGGCCTATTTTTTTCTTGGGGCTTAACAGCAAAAAAAAGAAAATACAGAGCAATCTGAAATTAAAGTCCTCAGGGTAAGCTCCATGATATGAATGGAGAACAACAACTATCTGCCAGATGTGGGGCTTTTCTAGCCAAGGTAAATCAAACAAGGGGCGTTAAGATCTGCTTAGGTAAAGAGAAGCCCTGCCAAATCAAACAGCTGTTGACTGCTTTCTGCTGTGACACCTTGTGCTGTGCTGTGGATAGAGAGAACAAAAAGGCAGGGATTCAATAGTGTTGAATGGGAGGTGGTACAGAAAGTCAACTACAAGTTTTGGTGGTGGTGTTAATCTGTGCATCGCTCATCTTCGAAATGTGAGTGACACACACCATTTTATGAAAGGCATTAAGATAATGGTGTCTTCCTGCCATTATTTTGAGCGGGTCGTCATCTCACTCCAAGATGAATATTTGGGAATTTGGAAGCATCTATTGTGTAACAGGAGATTTGTGTGGGGTAATGGGTAATATGCATTATACATGAACTGAAAGGCATGAAGCACCACATTCTGCTGCCCAAGCAAAACTACATGGGTTTCATTCTATGAACTGTGATGTCACCAGAGGTCAGGTGAATGCTGGATACTACACACCATCCTGCTGGCCAGTGGACTACAGTTCAAGATCTTTGCCAAGGAGAACTAGAATCCCACCAGCAGTCAGGAGGGCAGCAATTAAGCGACAAACTTGAGGATCTAAAGGCTGACGAGAGCATGGCGAGGGAAGAAATTTTGTGATGAGATGATTGTGAAAGCAGACAACTCTTATTAGTAGTTATGACTGTGATGATAAATTACAAAGACATTTTTTTCTTTACAAAATCTTTGGAGGCACTCACACTACTGAAGTTCCCTGAGCAATTGATTGTGTTAAAGGGTGACATTATTAAGTGTACCTCTGCAGAAGATGCTGAGGAATACAGGAATTGAAAAAAAAACTGTTCACTCCCTACTTCCCTCCCTATAATGCAGACAGACCTGAGCAGCAGTAGTACTAAGCTCTCTGTGTCTCAAAAAACAAACCTTTAATGAAGGAATGGCTGCATTGTCATCACTGCAACAGCAGTGCTTGATTTATTTATTTTAAGCAGTAATTGCTGTCCAGATCCTCATACTGAAGATGACTTGAGATGAAGTTTCATCAAGTATAAGAGTTATATGCTAGTGGAAACAAAACATCTCAGGTTTCATCTCAACTATAATAGTCCTATGTGAGTGAAAACAAAACTAAAAGCTAATTAAAACTTGACAAACATATGCTTCTAGGTATTAAATACAATAAACATTGCATTGCCTTTTTCCACAGGACTTTTAAAAGGCAAGGCAATATAGAAAGGACAATACAATCTCTGTATGCCTATATGGTACATGAATGTATGCAATATTAAATCATAATCTAACCCTACATATTCAGCAAAGTTGGGCCTTATGTTATGTTCATTGTGGTGCAATATATTGAACATACTGCTATTTGGTGAAGAGGAGAATGCTGAAAAAAAGCACCCTCTCCATCAAACAGTGGTCAGACAGCGGAGCACCTTCTCTCACAGGCTGCTCCAGCTCCGCTGTCGAAGGGACAGATATAGGAAATCATTCCTACCACATTCCATTACACTGTACAATAACAGCCAATAACTTATTATAACAGTCTGCAAGCACCTCACCTTTATTTCCTTATATTCCTGTACAATTGTTCTTATCTTTATCTTGGACTAAAATTAGTTTAAATTAGTTTATATTTGGTTTATATATATTATTTTTTTTTACACATACATAGACATTGCATTCATTCTTTGTATCCCAATGCTGCTGCTACATTGTAATTTCCCAGCTTGGGATCAATAAAATATTTATATTTCTATTTATACTTGCAGTGTATACATTTGGCTTAATATATGTTGCTGGACAACTGTTGCTAATTTATTAGATTGGGGCACATTGAACTACCCGCAATAGAATGTTGTTCAAAGTCTCTTGAAGACATGTCAGTTGAGTTTTACTTTATAAATTGAGTTAGTTATGTTTATTTAGTTTTTATTACTTTAATACCATACAAAGGTGCTGTAGGTACTGTTTTTTGTGTACTGTGTTAGACTGACAGCCATAACTGAGGGAAATGTGTTACGAAATAATTTGTTAACTGCGTGCCTGCCTCTGTGTGATCCAATTAACATTTTAGGCCACTCCCTGCTGATTGGACCAATCAGGGCATCCCTTCCCTAATTGGTTTTGGGATCCATCTTGCCTGTCAATCACAGGTGTGTGAAATGCAACATTTCCCATTGGTGGAGAAAAGTAGGGAGGAGGCAGCAAGTCTCTCAAATCTCACCTACAGCAGCTTCAATGCTGTGCATTAGTAAATGGAATAAATTCAATTTCACAAAATTGTAATAACTGACAACCACATAAATTATGTCTAATGACAAATATCAGCATAGAAAGAGCTTAACTTTGCTACAAGTGTGCTAAGGTTAGACTGGAAATGACTAACTCAGTCAAAGGATCCAGTGGTTAGACGTGCAGTGCCCATGGTTAAAACTGGAAGGAAGTGGAAGCCAAAAGAGGCAGTGCAGCAAGCACAGGCAGCCCTTATACACAGGGACATTGTTGGCCAGGTTCAGCATGGGCATGGAGGTCTAGGGCTGTGTGCAGGAAATCCTCTGTGGAGTAAGGCTACGACAGTAGAAAAAAGAAAACTGGTAGTCGAAGAAATCCGTTGACAGGAGGAGATGTTAAGATGTACAAAGGCAGTGCCACAGGCAAAGCAAGAGCAGTGGGTGAACTGGGAGAGCATAGAGAAGAGAAGGTTGAAGTGGAAGGATCAGTGTAGCATAGAGGCAAGCAGAATTATATTTTTGACAGGGGCTACTTATGATGTGTTACCATCTCCCCAAAATCTTAGTCAGTGGTTGGGTAAGGATGCTGCCTGCCCAATGTGTTCCAGTGCAGGTATGCTTAGGCATATACTGTCAGGATGTGAAGTCTTTCCCAAGGGCGATACACTTGGTGTCACAATCAGATGTTGCAATGTTTGGCAGCTGCAGTTGAGGAAAAACTGCTGGAAGTAAACCTCTTAGCTGGTAGCAGTCAAGGTAAGTATGTACGTGTGTGTAATGATGTAGCATTTGTATGTGAGGGAGAAGCTACATCAAGGAAGCGCACACCCAGTCTCTGCCCACTCCCAGGAGAGCTGGGAATGGTTTTGTGGCAAAGTCCGCTTTTGCACTCCTAACAGAGTTGGGCATTTGCATATGGTGCTTGAAACTGGCAATAAAAAAGCAGCAGCGGAGAACGCAAGCAAGTGGCTATGGCTAAGGAGAAAGCTTGGTAGTTGGGGTTCCCGTTAAGGACAAGGCTAAGATGGCTTGATGGCAGGCGTTAAATGGTGAGTGTTAGAGGGAATTATGAGGTGGTTGCATAGAGGGGTGTGTTTCCAGGATGCTGGAATACACAGTTTAGCCTTCCTGAGGTGTCGTGGGCCTAACTTAACAAAACACCGGTGGAGGAAGGTGCCCACTTGATAACCCCAATGATGTGCCGCATACCGTTGTTGGCTAGGCTAGGTAATGGATGAATGGTGCCACCTGAGGAATGACTCTGTAGATTTATGATGGCGTAGCCTGATGTCTGCTATGGTGTTGCACCTGATGGTGGTAATATCACTCGCTTGTTTTGTGTTTGGTCTCATCTGAGCTGGCCTTCTATGTGTTTACCTTGGATAATGGCACACAGGATAGTAACATCTTGTCCTGTGTATTAATTAATGCTTACAATTTCACTGGGACTCATTTTTTTACAAATTTGAATTAAATAGCAATCCAGGATCCAAATTTGATGTGATGATCATCATACTAGCAAAGACTTTACCAAAGGCAAAGACTGCCTTTGGTAAATCAAGACAATCCCATTCAGTGAGTTCCACTGAACTGACAACAACATCAACATCCACCATCCCTGGCAGTGTTCTTTCACTGCATATTGTATACTGCCTGAAAAAACAGGCCGGGTGTGCTCAGCAAACACTGATCCATGCCAATTTAATCATTCACACTGTCCAATATACAATGTATTCCACTCTCTATTTGTCCTGCGCATACGAGTCCCACTCCCTGCACCGATGAGACCAAAAAAAAAAAAACTTGCTGTAATTGTAGAGCGACTTTGAGTGATGCAGACTGCAACAATGGCATCATTCCGGCAACTTACATGGTTGAATTGGCCAAATTGCCTACCTTGCACTTGGGAAAATTAGGTTGAGGTTCCAAGTCTGTGACCTGAATTTGATTGCTCCTACATTTGGAAGTATGTTATCTTTACTCTCTTGTCTCAACAGAACAATAGTTACCAAAAGGAAAAGTTACAACTTGACAAAAGGGGTTATCGTGTAGAGCCTTAGAACTATCCATCACAAAGAAAAGAAATACGAAAAGCTGTCACAAAACTTTAAATTACACTCCCAGGCTCAGCACCATGGATATCAGGCAGGTCTGCCTATCTTAATGTTGTTGTTGTTTTTATTCATGATCTATAATTGTATATTCATTGCACTGTGGTTCTACATGTAGCCCACTAAAACTAACAGGTTGAGAACTGAAGTCATCATCAAAATGGAGTATTGGCCCAGGCATTTCACTTAAGAATGCATCAATAAAAAAAGAATAAACAACCATTCTTTCCATATATATTTCAACATATATCTGACTCAAGTCTTTTTGGAAAATCAGTTACTGGACCAGTGCATCCATAACCATCTTCACCAGGGTTCAGTGATGACAAAGAAAAACTAGATCAACAGTAGCAGTGGCATGATGTAGCTTGTGGGATGAATGATTAAATATAAATACGTAATCATCATATTTTAGACATTTATTCCAGCACAGTGAGGTAGAATTAGCCAATGCTGGAAAAGGAATAAAGTGCTCAGACACTCAAAAGTGTTTGTGCTTGTGTAACGCACATTTGAACTCAGACAGACAGACAGAAATACTTTGAGGGAAATTGCATATACAGTAACTCCTTGCCTTCTTGGCCAGTGTGGCCGTTTCCAGCGGTATCCAATGCCAGTCAACATGCAGTCAACATGCAGGCAACATGCAGGCAACATGCAGTCAGACAAATTGAATGAAATGCAGCACTTACTTTGTCGTCACTGGTGTGGACCCTGCAACTCTACCACACGTGTCCAGATGTGATGACTCAGGCAGTGTGCTGTGAATCTAATACAGCAGGAAACATACAACAGGATGCATAGTTCACCATTAACTGCCTCAGACGTGTGTGTGTGTGTGTGTGTGTGTTGCACAAAAGCAGAATTGAACACAGCTTTGTTGATGTTATACAGGAATATCTGAGAAGTAAATCTATGAATGTGTATTATGCAAGTGAATAATACATTATCAATTTAACAAATACCTTTATACCTTTACTGATGTATTAAAGAATCAGTAACAGATAATAAGACTTTATTATAACAAATAATAAGACTTTATTATAACAAATAATAAAACTTTATTGATCCTTGATCGGAAATTGGGTCGGCATAGCAGCCAGGGTACAAATAAATACAATACAAAAAATAAGAATAAATAAAAAACCGAAAAAATTATAAAAATAAATCAATATAAAAAATGTGCCATTTCTATACTAATTTGTTTCTTTATACAAGGTAACTTTTGGTGAACGGCTATCAGTGTTATCAGTATATATGGCATACAAATTATCTAAATTACTCAGTAAATATATTACACACATTACTAAATATTTTGTAGGTATTGCCATCAATAGAATGACATTCCTAGTTTTTTTGTTCCAAGTCTCCGCTTGACTCCAGATACATTCCCACTCTCTCACTCCACTGTATGCTTGGGATTTAAAACCCTTTGCTTTTGTTGGCAGATAAACAAAAATGAAAAAAATGATTATGATGTTTTTATCTTTACATCTCTAGTGGCAAGCAGTAGGCAGGGGGGCCCTTGCAGTGCAGCTGATGAGCTGGCAAAGACCCTGACCTCCCACAGACTCCCCCCAGGCCTCCCACAGACTCCCCCCAGGCCTCCCACAGACTCCCACTAGGCCTTCCACAGACTCCCCCCAGGCCTCCCACAGACTCCCCCCAGGTCTCCCACAGACTCTCCCCAGGCCTCCCAAAGACTCTCCCCAGGCCTCCCACAGACTCTCCCCAGGCCTCCCACGGACTCTCCCCAGGCCTCCCACAGACTCTCCCCAGGTCTCCCACAGACTCCCCCCAGGTCTCCCCCGAGGCCTCCCACAGACTCTCCCCAGGTCTCCCACAGACTCTCCCCAGGTCTCCCACAGACTCCCCCCAGGTCTCCCCCCAGGTCTCCCACAGACTCCCCCCAGGCCTCCCACAGACTCCCCCCAGGTCTCCCCCCAGGCCTCCCACAGACTCCCCCCAGGTCTCCCCCCAGGCCTCCCACAGACTCCCCCCAGGCATCCCCTAGACTCCTCCCAGGCCTCCCCTAGACTCGCCCCAGGCCTCCGACAGACTTCCCCCAGGCGTCCTCTAGACTCCCCCCAGGCCTCCCAAAGACTCCCCCCAGGCCTACCCTAGACTCTTCCCAGGCCTCCCACAGACTCCCCCCAGGCCTCCCACAGACTGCCTCCAGAGCAACAGCAGCAGCAGACCCCCCACCACACATTCTCCCCCCACATCCCCCTTTTCCTAGGCTTCCTATACACCCTCCCCTGGGGGGAGGGTGTATAGGAAGCGTAGTTGGGCGGCTGATAATGACAGTAAACAAACAGGGTTGAAAAGAAGGAGGGAAAGCAAAAGTAAGCGAAGAAGGAGGTGAAGCAGAAGATGGACATCAGATCATGTCAAGCCGGGGGAGTCTCGTACAAGACCTGGAAATACTTAAGTATACTCCTCCAAATTCCAAAATGCATGTGTATGCAAAATACATGTGTAGGCCAATGTATAATAATGTAAAGTATAATGTCCATATCATTATAATTTGCAATGCACTTTTAATATCATGGCAATATGGTTTGTACCACACACTGACAATGTCTGTATGTATGGGAAGTAAAGATGTCCTGAACTAATTAACTACTTCAAGAAAGTTTAAGTTGAACTGGAAATGTGTAGCACATTGATCAATAGTAAACCCTTGACTGGAGTGGTCTTCCGTCACCGAAGCAGATGGACTTGTAGTCTCATTAAAAAGGAGGAGCTAAATACTTATCTTCAATATTCTGTAATAAAATTTACAACCTTGGTGTTGGTGAAGACCACATTATGGCATGTGATCCAACATGCTCCCGGCCTACTGTCTATTCCATATTCATATGAGGAACAACCAGTGTGATAAATCTGAATGAAAACATGATTTTTTTTCTGCTTTCCATTCGGAGATTAATTAATTTAGGCTTGCCGCTTGCGGCTGTCGGGTCGAGTGGGGCTGCTGCCAGCATTAAGGGCACATCTTCTCGCCTTCTGGCACTGCGGCATCTTTATGGCACTGCCAAATGAGGTGACACATGCATGCATTTACTCAGATTGTTTGGCTTTTCTTTACAGTGTAGAGCAACATCAACTCAAAATTATTTTTCGTTATATACTTCCGTTGACCCAAATGTACTGGAATGGTAACCCGTGCTTTGTTTTGAGAAAGAAAGCCTGCGAGAGACATTATGCTATTATTTCAATACGTCCGAAACATCTATCAACACTTATGTTCATTACAACTCTGGTCTAGTGATAGTCGGTGAAACACAAATAATTGCAACTCAAATCAACCGGCGCGAAATACAGTATAACCGCATTTGAGATAACCTGTTTTGATTATGCCTCTTTGAACAATGATTGGACGCGTCACACCCCCAGTTCAAGACAACATCATTAAAAGGAAGCCAACATTATATAGCATGTGCTATAAAGCAAGAACTGCAGGACACAATTGGTTACAATATTAGCTTAGCATTTTGAAAATGAACAGATTATCTGCTATAATTATCCAAATATATGCCAACAAATGTTGCCATAAATTTAAGTTTGATTTGCAATATACCCTAGACCTGCTGGTACAAATTATACTACAAATAATAGAATGTCCTGTATTATGTTTGTTGTATAACTTGAAGTTAAATGTCTTGTATTAAGAATATAATACATACATTACAAGTCTAATAATGGTCCGGCATGACTGGACACTTTTTGACCACACACCCTCTCAATGTAATTTCCTGCCATTGGTCGGCACCAACCCAAGTGAATTAGAGGGCATGACTCCTCGGTCAATCTAATGGTGGATGGATTGCTTTTATGCTGCATAACTTACATACAGTTCAAGGAAAGTGAAAATATTGATACGCTGATACGCTCAGAGTGGAGCTTTTAGTTCTGAACGTCTAGAATACTTTTTTTTTTAAAACATGGCATTGTCTCCAAAAAAAGGCAGGGCATTAGCAGCGTGGGTTCTGGATGGTGGACGACCTTGACTGGTTCTGCCTTGGGATGAGTAATGTCATGTCAGAACGGGAAACCACAGTCGGCCCATGCCCAGAATAAATGGGAATGTCTCAATAGAGATAGCTGTTTAGACATTCATGCTGACATCAACCACAAAGGCGAAATTACATTGAGCACAAAAGGATGCGTGTTCATCCATGATGAGAAATGAAGAAAGGTAATGATAAAATGGGCCACAATGTTGCTATAACTAAATCAAATGGCCATGCTGATCTCAGCATAAGAAACAAATCAGACATTTCAACAGGCATGACCTGAATAAAGGCTGATGACTAATGATAGTTGTGTAAAGAGAGCTAGGCAAATGTAACCTTGTGAGACCATCCAGATCAAGTTTGTGTTTCCAAATAAATATCATTCTGAATTTGCCTTGGCAGCGACTAAAAGTATCGCACCTGTGTCATGTCGGAGCCTGTGAATCAAGATGCACATCGAATCGTGCTAGAAAGGAGAAATACAACACACACACACACACACACACACACACCCACACACACACACACACACACACACACACACACACACAGACACACACACACACACACACAGTTGAACAAAGCCCTTCAGAGAGCACGGCAATTAAATATCAACCTCAAGCCACACTTATGGCAATTCACTCATTTCTTGTTTCCGTGCTCTCTCACTGTCCAAGTTAAAAGTGCATGCTAATAAATGCAATTGGACGAGTTCCATTGCCTTTATGTCCCCCAGTTGGGATGTTATCGAAAGAAATGTAGCATTTACCAAGGCCAATATCTGGGCGCAGTGTAGCGTGCACATCCACCAAGCTAAGGGTGCATGGACGCGCTAACAGAGCAGACTCCACATGCTACGGTCAGGCTTAACAAATCTGTCCAACAAAACTACTGATTGCATCTGTGGCAATGCTAATTCAAATACATAAAAAACTGAGAAATGATGGATTAAAGACAATTAATAATAACATTTCTCTGGGATTTGTTTTCTTCACCGCTATCCTCTTATTTTCAGAATATGAGCAACCCTGTATAAACAATAAATTACTTTTTGGAACAAATAGAGCAAAACTTACTGCAAGAGATTATTTTGGCCTTGTATCTGTATGAACGTTAACCACCTTGCTCCCCGGAGTTTCTTAAATTAGTCCAAATATAGCATGTTTGGTTGAGTCTTAGCTGATAAGCCAGGGGGCATAGCCAAACTTTGTTTGCCATTCATATTGAGTTGTTATTGAATACAATGTTTGGGGACGTTTTGCCAATGGTTATTTTTCTTACTACTGTAATTTGTAATATACATGTAGTGTGCATTTTAAGTACTACATAAAGTACATATTTTTCTCTAATGATGCCTGTTTTCCTTAATCCTACAGTCAAGCAAGGCATGTAGTGATACAATTTCAGTAGTTAAGAGTAGACATCAAGCAAAAGTAAATTTGTTTAAAAACAGATGATTAATTGTCAGCAACCGCTCAAATGTATGAATGACAGCTCATTTATATGGTAAATAAAACTCTTCTTTCAGAGTTAATTGACTTGCCTGTGGCTTGCAACTCAAGATTGCATTGCTCTACCTACATCTATTGCTCGTCCCTATGTTGATATCTTTATAATTTGCTTGCACTTCTTCCTTCATCCACTATTGCTATTAGATAATGCAACCTCTCATTACTGTTGACCTCTTGTTCTATGCTCTTCTGAGATAGGTTTTTTTTTCCTGGGTTTTGCTGCTGCAAAACCATTCTATTCCCCTTCGATAGGATCAGATTCGTCATTAGCAGAATCTTGTTACTGCTGTGCTCTCGCCTGAAAACGTCTTACATCATCCTTAGCATGCAGTGTTAATGCTCTCACAACACAGTGTTATGGAAATGCCCCTGGGTCTTGAGGTGGGAAATTGGCAGCACAGATTTTCTGGGATTTCGATCCCTGTTCCCATTCACATACTGTATGACCCATGCAGGCAATGTTCCACAACATTTCTGGGATAGACTGCATGTGCAAAAGAGGTTTAACACTAAACAGTTTGAAGTAAATCGACTGTTTCTTCTGCCAAAAGGTGACTTAGCAAAGTGATGCTATTGTAGACTAACCCTTTATTTTAGATTGTATTAAAAGTAAAACTACATTATTTAAAAGTTCTTTACCACTTTCCACCCAGTGGTAGGCTCAGTGTGTGTAATCAGCAAACTTTGTTTTCTTATTTTCTGGTTCTTTAAATCTTCAGAATCATTGCCAGTAATCTGCATTTGAGTTTCAGTGTTGTTAATACACTGCAACTTTTAGCATTAACCCATATTGCAAAAAGCTTAGCTTGTGCTTTCTCATAAAAAACAAAAACTCAATAATTAATAACGCTATGTTGTGATTCCTATGGCCACTCCCCACTCTACAGTGGTAGTTTTTTTCAAACTAGGTCGCACAGCTCTTGACATTTTTTGCAGGTACTCCAATTTTGATTAAATGATTTGATTGTTCTAAGCCTCACTTGTAAGTCACTTTGGATTAAAGTGTCTGCTAAATGAAAATAAATGAATCAGTCATCAGTACACGTTAGTCCAGTTATTAACCATCAGTGGGCCGCTTGTTAAAAACAGAAATAGGCGCAAGTGCTTGAATGGCTAGAACACATTAATTGATGTGGAAAAATGTGCTTGATTGCTTGTGTGTGGTGCATTTCAAAACAACAATGTGTCACACGTCAGTCAAAATGGAACAACAGTAAATTGATCAAAAATAAAAAGGAAAAAGAAAGGGAGATCATGAACATATTATAACACAGGTATTTTCAACCCTGATTGGTCAACTACACCTTCAAAACGTAATCAGATACATACAGCCATGCTTAAATTAAACATCCCTCAACGCTATTGGCCACAACAAATTGTATCTATCCTCATGGACATTTGCCCCACCAAATGTCGATGATGGTGGAAATGTGTGTGTGTCTGAAAATAAAGACACACACACAGAGTTAACATTTAAGTCTCTTACCTGTGTGGAAGATGACTGTATTATAGTCAGAATGACCCTGCTATGCTGCTCAACGTGAAGTCTTTAGACTATCCACCTGCGTTCACCTTTGGGGACAGAGAGCAGGCTACAAGTTAGGCTTCAAGCAACTTTGTGGACAGGAATATAGTTCAGGATAGGTGGATGGGGCATTGGTAGCAGCATCTGACCACCTCCTTATATGTGCTGACCTCAAGTGGCTTTCAGTGCGTCTCTAACTGGAGTGTAGCAAAACTGTACAAGTCCTCTGAAAACCACACACACACACACACACAATCGTGTTTCTCTTTCTCAGTCTTCCCTTCAGGCAATTTCAGTAATGGAGTAATGGGTCTTGTGGCAGATAGGAGTTTGAACATTACAATTGGTAAGTTTACAATAAAAAAAAAAGATAATCAGGTCTGAAAGCCAAGTGAGTTATTGCATAGAGACAAATATTCATATTATTGAGGATACTTTTGCATTGCCCAAACATAAACATTGTGATACTAGCTGAACTTATAATGGGTCAGACTTTAGTCAATGGCATCGTTGAAAGCACAAATTAATTCTGAAAAGAATAGTTCAAATGTATCATCAACCATCATACAGTATTTAAACTGTTGTTGCCAACTGAATCATTTCAATAGATCAGTCCAAACTACATTGTGTAGTATAAATAGTGGCGTTAAATTGATTTGTAGCATTGTTTGTGCTGCATGGGACAAACAAGATCACTGTACACAGGCTTATGCTGTGATTGTGTGCTCTTCTGGAATCTCTAAGTAGGTCAGAATTGGATTCATATGTTATATGTGTATGATTTAGTAACACAGATACAAAGTCAAAAATCTGCCATCACACACAGTGAAAGGACATTTTTTCCCATACTTTAAATGTAAAAAGTTTGGGCTTTGTTTCTGAAAGGATTTACTTTCCAGCAGGTCAGAAACATATCATTCGTTTATGGAAATTGTTTTAAATATATGTGAAAGGATTTGTGGTTGGCAGCACTATGGCACTATGCCTTGATAACCTGTTCATCCTGTAACCTGTTATCTGCAAACAGAAACTGTTGGAATTGACCCCATGTGTAACATCATATTTGCAAGGTCAGAAAAGTACTCAGTAACTTGATTCAGTTCAAATGGTTTACGCACATGGCAACCCGACAATGGAAGGGAAACCGTCTTGGAATTGACAGGTTAAAAGGGAGCCAGACGAGGCCAATTCTCTGTTGATGGACCACTTTGGGGCTACTCAAAGCAAGCAAACAGCTGCATGTATTGGGCCGTGTGATGACGCAAAACACCGCAAACACAGTAAGTGTGCATGTTAGACAAACTAAGAAAAATACAATGCATCGGGGAAACAGGCAAGGGCGTCGCTGCATTATAGATGAAGTGGAGACAATCAAATCAACTGCGCAAGGTATTGCTGCAGCATGAATAAACAGTGCATAATTGATATTGCTCTTACATTATGCATCCCCACTTGCAAAACTATATATGAATGTATGACACCAGATAGCCTATGTGCAGGATGCAGTATCAATGATGTACTATTAATGTGTACAAAATAATTTACAAGACTTATGGAAGCTATTAAATTGAGCAAAAAGCTGACAAGAATGAAGAGGACTTGACTTATTACAAATTTATTAAGTTAGCTTCTTTTTTTTACATGTAAAGAGAAAATAGTTATTTTGACCAAATAACAACAGGACTCCACAGCAACCACAAGTAGGCCTATTGCACATTAGATAAAATGATTTGTCTTCATGGAAACGCATTTGTATTCCGCCTAGCTCCGGGTTGGTGTACTTCCAAGGTCACTCGTGGTAGAGGCGATCTGTTCTTCCATGTGTGCCATGACTCACTTTACTTCTCTTATTTTCGCTACAGATGGTCCTTTTTAATCAATCAAATTGAAATAAACTACTTTAAATATTATTTAAAATCCAACTATGTTTGTGCTGAAACGCAGTAATTTGAAATGACCAAAAAGTGAATATGGCAATGCACAATACATAATTAGTTTATCAACAATTACAGAGACGATTCTTATTTCACATGATCCCACGTATACTTTATACAGACCAAATAAATATGAACTTTACACGGAGGCCAATCTTGCAGACTATGTGTGTATGCAAGATATCCTGATGCCTAGAAAGGCAACACTTCACATTGTTTTGCAGATCACATCACACTATCCTAATGAAGGCTATAGCCTATCGGGTTGCTTCTTGTCAACTTATTGAACTACTCAACTCTGGCTTCACTACTTATCCTGCAAAAGCCTGCACAAGAATGGAAGCCAAACAAATGGGCATTAAATAATATGACGGGTACTAACAACAACACGAGAACTACTGTAACAACAATTAGCCCACTGTTGCAGCAATCAATGAAGCTGTCAGGAGCTAACGGTCATGGCATTGCAGTGATTTACTTGTGCATAGTTCGAGCTATTAATCACAAACTGTATTGATTGTTCGCATTGTGAATCAAGAAATAAATCGTCTTAATCAAGAGAGGGTGATATTTTTTCAAACGGAAACTTTAAATTGTCAAACAAGGTCCGGTGCATCCCAGCAAACAATGGGTAATTTTCTGACTGCACCCTATCAGATAAGGGGATTTTACCCCACACATGATATAAATATCACTCGATGGTAATACTGAATAGTAAACTGAATGAAAACGCAAAAAGCACTATCAGTCGTGCGACCGTACTTCACTCGACACTCACCTTCCGTGTACACCTCCGTTGAGTTGACTTATGGGAAATGTGGTTGCAAATATGGGGACTACTAGTGATTCATTCTGTGAAAGACTACAAATACCACAACGAAATTATATGACGACGCATTGCTACGTTCAAGTCGAAATTTACACAGTTTACTCGATGTCTCCGCATTGGGAGTATGAATCAACTATTGCATGTACATTTTTGTATGTACGTTTTTGTTTTAGTCGTTTTTTTGTATTTATTAGTATTGTATTTTTATCTCCCACTCAGGGGTTGTTTCAGAGGAATAGTAAAACGGGACATCTGCATGTTTCTACAATGTCTAAACAATAAACGTAGATATTGTAATGTGGTCGTGGACCACGTTTAATTGAAGAATAACTCCTCAGCCCTCCTTCAATGTTCACCGTCCATTGAGTATAAAGTGGGTAACACAACAGATGTTCAGCTTTATTTAAAGTTATACACCAATGTTGAGAACAAAATGTGAAACCACAAGAAGCTTTTTATTAACAACCAAACACATTTTATTCTGACCAAGCACAACATAATGCAACACAACATTTTTTTTTTTTAATTGTTTTCTACTGACCTGAACTCCTCATTCACAGTAAGTTCTCCAGTACAATTAATAACTTTACTTAGAATATATGCCCATATTGCAAAGTACAATGCCATTACTGCATCATACATCATACCTACATCATACCGAACAGATGATGTGAATGCCCTGCATACAATGAAACTGGTACACACTGATTTGGCAGACACTTGTATCCAAGGTGAGCTACGGCTGAGGATGACAACAATCAAAGCATATGTAAGCGAGTCCTGAGTGTCCTCCAGAGTTTACCTTACAATGACTTACAATGGATTACTACAGTAATGTTCCTCCCAATCCTGGGGTTGCTGGTTCAAGCCCCCTGCTATATTGCCGTGCAACATTGTGTGAGACATTGTGTGTGCAAACCAGTGTTACCCGCAATAAACCATGGAAACCATAAGAATGTGGCACAATCAAATTTCAACATCAACAATTAAAGGGTAGTTATTGGAAGGTTGAATTATTGAATCTATATAAGTGCCAATGAGTTACATCTCAGTGATACATGCAGGTCTTCAGGTAGCTTGTTCCACCATTGAGGAACCACATATGATAAGAGTCTAGACTTCTTATTAGTTCTAATGAGTTTAGAGTTGAGTGGAGGCAATGCCAGATGTGATGCCATTCATTATTGGAATGATAGGCATGGGTATAGGCATGAGTGCATCCATCCCATGCGGGTAAACACAAGGAGGCAGTGGAGTGTGTTGAGTACTTTGACATGTCACGTTTACAATGTGAATGTTAACATCAGCTGAGCAACAGGGCCGCTGCTGCGTTCTGAATCACGTGGAGGGATTTAGCAATGCACACTGGTGGTTAAGAAAGTCAAATGTTGTAGCCTATCGGAGCTCTGCAAGATCAGATGTAACAAACTTGTTGTTTGATTATCAATCATGACCTTCAAGATTTAGAAGGCTTGGTAGGTACAAATGAAGACAAGTCACTCAGTTGACTTATGTTGACACTTTGTACTGTGCAGGGTGGATAGTCTTTCTGGGATAAAAGAAAGGCCTGTCTTTGAGTGTTGCGACTGACGTGGCTTTTTCTGATCTAGACAGATGTCGATTCATTCATCATTGAAATGCAGGGGCCAGAAACTGACGCGCCTATTATTATGGAGGGAATGTTTCAAGGAAAATGTCTACAGATTGATAACCATTGACATTAACATAACAACAATAACATTGATAAGGCAACCCATTTCGGATAAAAACAGTTGTCATGATGGGTGTTAGCAGGGCAGCGGGGGCACAAGGGATCGGACCCAAACATATATGCAAACTTTGGGGAATGTAATAAGGATTTAAGAAAGACAACTCAAAACAGATCCTAGAACTGGCACAGAAAATTAATAATTTGAAAACTACAATAACAAAGACAGATGACTACAATGACAAACCAACCAAGGGAGCAAAGGAAGCTAGTATATGTGTGGAGCGACTGATGAGGGAATTAGGTGGAGATGGAAAGATTGACAAGGACACTCAGGTGGGGAATGAAATGAATGCAGATGGCAGGTGGGAGTGGCAGGCTCTGTAAAGCAAGGGGTAGAGTCTGAGGACATCTGGTGGACAGGTAGAGAATGTAAGAGAACAGGGAGTCAGGCTGTGACGACAATATGCTATAGAGCTATAGAGATGCAGCAGCTTCGACTTTATATGAATCTCAGTGTCATGCATGCCAGGCCGCGCTCACAATCCCAAAAAGGTATCTATTGAAACATGGGCCTTGGCCTCAAACTTTGAACTCTGTATGTGGTGGCATCACATACTTAAAACCAATGCATTTCAATAGAGTTGTTTCATTGTTCATGCTCGAATCACGAAAGCCAGTAGGAACAAATGTGCGATTGCTACCATTGTCAATATTATAGCAGTGTTTGTTTGTTCAGTTTTTTGTTAATTATGTTAATTTATTTTACAGTCAGATTTTTACATACCAACCATGTAGGTATTTAGACGGCATAGGTAAGTCTGTAATGTATCATTAGAGACCATGTATGTTTAACTGCTACCTTCATCCTGGTGAACACCGTGATGTATTATTTGTTCAATCAACTGTTCATTTAATATATCTTGGTGACGTTGATTCATCTTTTAACCCATAAATAGTCCATGCATTTTAATGGTGAGCTTTTTTGTGCTGTTTGTGCTCTCATTACGAAAGCCAGTAGAAACAAGCTGTCCCTGCTCCGGGTTCACTTTTTTTTTTACCAACTATAGGGAATTTTGCATTCTGTTGTGTTTTTTTTTTTTTCACAAATTTATTCTGTTTAATACATTCTCAATGTTATATAATGTAACAATGGAGATTTGTCATTTATAAAAACACCCATATGCTGCTCTGAAGGAAACGTGGGTATTGATTGCAGCCTAGAAGTGAAGTGGTTTACAGTGTTAATAGTGTCGTGTTTTACAGACCAATGATGCACAAATATAGCCTGAATATATTGCAGGCTGCACCGATATCTTGTGTTGAAAATATATCGTAATTATTATTTTTTTTTTTCACGGTTCCATTGTTTCTGTGATAAACAGAATGTAATTAAACTCCATGAATTTCAATTGTGCATCCATTTGGTGTTTTTTCTGCCATTAGAAACCCAGCCATGCTGCACTGTTAATGTCATTTGTAATGGATGTAATCATAGCAACAAAAAAAACAATCAAATTTGACATATTTTTGTTAGATATTTGATTGTAGTCTTCATGCATTTCCCTAGCACATCTTTTTGTATTCACGATCACAACAATGTATGTATGTATTGATGGTCTCTGCGATCATGAAATTGGGCCTCTTTACATTAAGAGGCTCACATACAGTGTTGCCGCTTCCTCTCACGCGCAGCCCACTGTGCACAGGTCATCAACTGCCTGAGAGGGGAGCAAAAACAGCCTAATGATTTTCATCATATAAATGACTTAAATGTAATATTCGGCACAACTCCAATATTGGTCCAATCCGTGCATTCCGTGTATTTTCAAAGATAGAAGACACTGGAAGGCGAAGTGGGGAGAAGTCGATGACGGCAATGCAAAGCGAACCAAAGGGCATGAAGGAAGTGACCGCGGGGTGTGTAAAAAGTTACATTTGTAATCGCGAGGCGTTAGCCAATAACACAGGAGAGAGAAAAAATACAGCAGAGAATCTTGTATGTCCAATTTCACTTCACACAACTTAAACCCTGTATATGCTTAATCCAACACGGAATGACTACAGATACATAATAAAGATAATTCATTCATACAGGTTGCTGAGAATATAGGTGTGATTTGTAAATACAGTGCAATCGGATCAATTGTAAAAGTACATAGGGAAATTCTAAACTTAAAAAATATCTATTGGATCGTGGGGCTCGGCCAGGAATCTTTGCCTTTATACATGGTAGAATCATGTACTTTAAACACATGCATTTCAGTTTTCGTGCTCTCATCTTGCCAATGGGAACACTGCCATGCCAACACTGGAAATGCCTCACCTACACACACACACACACACACACACACACACACACACACACACACACACACACACACACACACACACACACACACACACACACAAACACACACACACACAAACACATGCACACATATATCCAGTGTTGCGGAGAAATTAACTACATGTAATAAAACTAGTTAGTAATTTCACTACATTTTGCAGTTGCGTTTTTGGTAGCAAAACTCAGCCCCGCCCTTTTTGTTTCATCCTGCCTGTTGTGAAGGCATGCCCAGGCAATGCATTCATCAGGCAGCCACCATCACTCACTTGACATTGTCAACTAGTGTTTGTATGTTGTGCATTTCCATTACCACTTTAAAGTCACTGAGCAAAGGGGTGTCTTTGCAGAGTCGTGACCGAGAACCATCTCAAGAGTCTGGTCAAAAGTGCACCAGACCTGCCTCGAACAGGGTTTTCGTGTCTCATTCTATTCAATAGTCTAACTGTGGTGTTCTGCACAAGGTGGAGGCTCTTCAGGGTAGAGTTTGGTAAAACAGAGAAAACTGCATTTCAGTAATCTAGGGTAGAAGATATACAAGCAATGTTTCTCATATGAAAGAATGCAGTTCCTCTGATTTTTTTTCATTCTTGTGATACTTTCTACATGAAAAGAAAGCATAGGGTCAAACAAGACGCCAATATTTTTGACACAGGAATTTTGTGGGATGGCCGAGCCCTTAAAACAAAGTGGAACCTAATTTTAATCAGGCAAGATTCAACCTTCTAGATCTGAGAGGAGTCATTTCATTTGATATGAATATAGATTTGTGTGGCATAGACGCGAATAATATCGCCAAGAGGAAGCATGCACATTGCAAAGAGCAGTGGACCAAGGACCGACCCTTGGGGGAGACCAAGGCCCAATCTCAATTCTCCATCTTACCCCTTCCCCTTCCCCTTGGCCCTTCCCCTTCCCCTACGTCTTAGGTTGCAGTGTCTATTTACTTGTGAGATAACACCTAGCCAGAGAAAAGCATAACCTTTGATGCCAGCATAGTGTTCAAGACGATGAAGAACAATGTTATAAGGGGATTGTGTCAGCAGGTAGCACTGAGATCAAGCATCACCAGCAGGTTGCTTACATTACTGTCCATGGTAAGTAAGAGATAACTTACCACTCACACGCAGTTTCAGTGGAGTAGAAAGACCTGCACCTGGATTGAAAGGATTCAAATCATTTGTTATTCATCAGTTGCTTGATGGTTTGGTGCCACACCTGGTGCCACTTCTGTAGGAATTTCAAGACAGAGCATCAATTTATTTTTTAATGCATTTAACTCTGAGGATTTTAGTTTTTTTGCCTCAGACCCTTTACAGTGTCCAAGACAAACTTAGGGTTGTTTTTGTTTAAATTAATGACACTGGAGAAGTAGGCATTTCTGGAAGTAGTTAATGAGGTGTTGTAGATGCGCAGGCTGTCGTGCCATGCAAGATTTTCAAGACTTCAAGTTTAGTTGGGCACTATTTGTGTTCTAGTTATCTGCAGCTTCGTATCAGCTTGCAAATGCCTTCATTGAACCAAGTTGCTGGTCTTTTTCTCGTTTACTTTTTAACAATGAGCGAAGTAGCATTGTCGATGGCTGCAGATGAGGCAGTGTTGAGTATTCAGGGAGACTATCCACAGAACCCCTATAGGTAGAGAGAGGGGAGCAAGTGAATCTTATCTTCCATGGCTGTTGTAGTTGCAGGGGTGATATGACGACAGCTATAAGTAGCCTGGTGGTCAATGCAGGGGTGGGATACCACAACCTGGAAAGTGAGCAGAAAGTGGTCAGATAAAGCTGAGGTATAGGGTGAGAAAACCACGTCTGAAATATCCAAAGTACATTTTTGACATTGTCCAGATGTAAATCAGTTATGATTTTTGCGCACCCCCTCTCACAGTGTAGGTGTGTTAGGCAGTTGGTGATCCATTGAAATCCATTTTATTCCAAACAAATATTTAGCAGGTCCCATAGCTGTATCTTTCTTTGGTCCAACATATGTTAGTGCATACAAAGTGCAATGAAACTGTGATTAAGTGAGTGTTGGAGCAATTGATTAATTGGAAAGGGTTGGTGTGCCTCAGTGATTGAAGGACAATAATTGAGGTATGTCAGGTATGACAAATGTCATGGTTTACACATGAGTGAATCAAAATGGGTTGCACCATACCGGTAGTTATTTTATTGCAATTATTTGTTAGTCAATATTCCCAACATCCCCTAAGCAGGTTTAAAAGGTGGCAGTTTAAAAAAATTAAATTAGCGAAAAAGAAAATAACAGCACAGCCTGTTTTGAGAGTTTTGAGAAGGTTGAAATACAAGAGATACAATATTTGTTAGCAACGCTGTTACTGAAAAGCCACCAGCAACCGCAAGCTCACATTTGTAAACAGGAAAGGGTTCCACTCTATTCTGACTGACCCATGTTTTTCGACCTTTGATTGGTGCCTGGACTAACCCCTGATATCCTTGTGTACATTATTCTGATTGTACAGATTTTCTACTCCCAAACCTTTCATCAACCAAAGAAACTATAAGATTGAATTCCACACTCCGGCGGCCGGCACAGGATGGAACCTGTGCCGGCTCACACCAAATTGCAATGGTCTTTCAGCAGGTTTTAAAGATGATCTACCTGAAAGGAACAAGGTATTTTATATACACACAAATGGTTGAGAGTAGAGTTGACAGGCACCAGCAGCAACTTTGCTCACACAACATGAATCTGGTCACAGTTGGATTACTTTCTGCCGAATTCAGCGATACCACTCAATCCCACTTCTGATAATGCTCAATAATAAGGCTAATGGTGAGCAATGTCCGTTTCCCCTCCATGTCCCCCAGTCTACAGTCAGTAACCATCATCACTTCATTTAAAAAATAAACAGTTCAAGACCTATGCTTTCATCAATTCAGGGGCTGAGGCTAATTGATGCCGCACAGGGTCATAAATGTAGAAACTCCACTATTCCAGTCTCGAAACCCTGCCAAGCCATTACCCTTGACGGAGGAGCCTTTTGAATGGTTTCTCAGCCCACTCTCCCTTTGTAACGCTGCATCTCTGGCAACCGCAGAGATTCTCTGCTCCTTATCAGTTCACTGCATGTCCCAGGTATTTTGGGTCGACCCTAGTTGTCATCCATAACCCCTCCATTCACTGGTCAAGTAGCAAGATTACTATCCTTACTAACTCTAACTAAGTCTTGCTAATTGTTTGAGTTTGGCTCAACCTGCTCTCTCCTCATCTGTCGCCTCTGGCAATCACCAATGTTTCACCAGTCCTGTGTCGTTCTTTTGCTACATACAATACTCTCCACCCTCAACATTCAGAGGGATCCTGCACCCTGACCCCGGTAATTCAGCCTGCTCCCAAGTCCTCCAACATTGTCTTCCTGCATCAACAATTCTGGTGGCTGTCTATGATGAAAGATGTCCACTCTTTTGTCTATGCTGGCCCGGTTTGTGCCAGGAAGAAGACAAGATGTCTCGTTAGCCCCCATCTGGTCTTCTCCTCTCCTTGTCCTGCACCGACTGTGGTCCCACATCTCGCATCTCACATTTGTCACCAGACTTCCCTATATTATGAGAAAACTAACTAATCCCAAAAATTGGTACCATAATTCATTGGACCATTCCCCATTGTTAAAAACATAAATCGCTATCGCTCTGCCCACTATCGCTTCACCCAACTTCATCCTACTTTCCTCTCCCAAGTCAAATCAGTTGCTACCAGCCCTGTCGCCCACTCAATAGCTCCAGTCCCTATGCGCCTCATTCCATTTCATATTTATTATTAGTTTCAGTATATGGTAAAACCCAGATCGTGCCACAGTCTAGTCCTTAATCATAAGCACCAACTTCATATTATAACGCAATCAAAACATCAACATCTGAATAAAATAATGTTAATTTATACACCACTGTGTCATGTATTGAATAAATGATGCAAGTTAATAACCAACAATATTAGTAGGACTAGTTTTTTACAGTCTATTAAGTACTGTATAATCAATAACCACTTAATTAACTGAGTAATGCTGAACATTATGCTTAATGCAAAATCCAAGCATTGTCTGGGCAATGATGGTCTAATATAGGGGCATATGGTCTATTCTGGGGGTTGATGGTCTAATCTGGAGATGAAGATCTGATTGGGGGAGCAATGATTATCGGATCTAGGAGGCGATGGTCTAATTTGAAAGATGATGATCTTTGCACACACATAACCTGAAATTATGAAAGACAAAACATACCTCCTGTAGTTGCTTGCTTGTTTTACTTGCTTGTTTCATCCTCTATTTAGGACAGTTCTGCCTTCAACACTTTCTCATTAGGGTTTCAATGCCGTCATCATAATTGTCTTTTGACACTACCCTCTTAAATTAGCACACCTTCACTGATGGTGGCAGATGGGCCTGGGAGAGCAGAAGGCACTAGTCATTTACCCAGTTCAGGTTCAGCCACAGCGGCTAATTGGTCTGGCTGGCTGTCTACCTCATCTGTATCTGGGATGAGCAGGCTCTGTCACAGGGGTTGAGAGTGGCCGTGTATGCCTACAATTCTCCCCTCCCTCAAAACCAATTACAAGTGGTGAATCCTCTCCCAGAACATCCAGCTCCATGGTGGAGTAAGGCTGAACTTCAGGTCTTGGTCTTTAACCTTTTAGGAATGATCCTCCATGGCCAGGCATCTTACGTCACTCCACTTTTTCTTGACCTCCCTGGCCTCGCTTACTTCCACCCCTTTGTAATTTGTTGCCATTTGTCTCGTGGTCGACGGTTAGTTTTACCGTTGTTGATGGGGACTGTGTGAGACTTGTCTCATAAGGTTTTGTTTTCGCTGACTAAGCAAATTAATACCACAATTTATTGGCATGTAAAAGGTAGTTTTCCTTGCTTGTTTTTCATGGTTAGTCGTTGGTTAAGTTAGAGCTAGTGCTCGAACTCTGGGTGGGCTGCAGTGGGTAGACTCTGACTTGCTCCAACCCAGTGAAACAGTGGCTGAAGCAATAATGATAATAATGATAATTGAACGTGAGAGAGAAAAAGTTGTCCACAGTGGTTTTAACAATTATCCACTTGAAGCGTGAAAGGATATGTGTGTGAAAAGATAAATGTGAATGTGTTTATGGAAAACTATTTTGGTTTAAATCAGTGTGCTCGATCAACAAATGTGATATCTGCCCAACAGTCTGCAACTCAAAATTATTCTAAGTGATACAAGTACAACAAAACATACCGTAATTTCCTGCTGTCCCATGCGATGCCCTCAAGCTAGTTGACTTCCGTGTTTACATTGTAGCTTCTTGTTGATTCCTTACAACTTCCATTGAGAATTCTTTCAAACATTATCTTCAAAACTACCTCCCATACCATAGTTCATAGTACTGTTTATACCGTTCATAGTACTGTTTATACTTTTTATACACTGTTTAAAACTGTTTATACTGTCCATACTGTTCATAACATCCATACTGTTCATTTATTTATTACTATTACTATCATTACCCCCATAATGCACCTCTTACTGTTTACTGTTTACCGTTTACTGTTACTGTTCTCAATTTGCACATTTTACTATTTACTGTTTATTGCACTCGCGACCACCTTAGTATTTTTATTTTTTATTTTTATTCTTCTTCTTATTATTTTTTTATACTTATATTTTTATATATTTATATTTATATTGCATGCTGTCTTGCACCAGGGATTGAGGGAAACGGCATTTCGGTTCTTGTGTATGGCCTGTACATTCATGAAAACTGACAATAAAGTTTACTTGAATCTTGAACTTGAATCTTGAATATTGTTACCCAAGTCTGCTTACTGACTGTCTCCACTGTATTGATTCCTCAAACCTCCCTTCAACCTTTGTAGTGGAAATTTCTAGCAGTTCTTCTCGAAGGAAACATCTCGAAAGACAACTGAGTTTATCCTGTTAACATAACTTGATAGCAGAGTAGCTGGGCCTTTAACTGGTGAGCTCTGCAAGTTGTTTGTATCTTATCTGTTCCTTTAGTGTTTCTGACGATAGCATAAGAACATCTAGCAAACATTGCTTTATCATTTTTTCCCCTTTGATTTAGTGTGGGAATCACTAACTAGGATCCACAAAACAATTGTTCTGTGAATCTGTGTCCTATGGTAACATGTTTACCCTGTTTTCTATACATGTAGAGTTCCATGTGTCTAGAAACACATCTGGAGGCTGTCTGCTTGGTGGAATCCCATTGCAGTCCACACATATGCTCTGTTTGCATTTGCATAGAGTCGGTATAGATGATAGTGTATTTTCCTGCCATGAGGGTGCCTTCAGTGGCTTGAGTGGTGAGCACTGCCGGTAAGCTGATGAGGGAGTGGGAATGGAGCGAGGAACGAGTGTCAATGGGAGGGCCTTGTGTGTCTGGCCATTGGAAGCTGATAACAGTGTTTGATAGAAACTTTTCCTGGGTGGATTGATGGCAAAGGCAAACAACCATTATGGCTGTGTGAAGTGTACATGACTATGTGCACCCTCCCTCTTTGTCCTCTTCTTTGCTGTCATTCTTGTTAGTATTGCCATGATAAGGAGCAGTTTGGTCTTGGACCCTGGTTCCTTGGATTGTTTAAGGGCTTTGGTACACTCTCTCATTCTCCCGGCACTCAATTCTCCAGATTGAGTGCGGGGAGAGGCTGACCAGCGGAGGTCATGCTTGGTCTTTCTCTCACCTTTTCGTCTTCCACCCGTTGTCTCCTTCGTTTGCATTCACTGTACATTCCTCTTTCTTCACGTCTCGTCTTCTGACTTTCCTTTGTCTTTATTTCCCTTTCCCCCCACTGTCTAATCTAGCCTCGAATTATTTAGGAAGTCAGATGACATAGCATAAAGAGCAAAATGAACTACAAAGTACATTTTAGAGGTAGTGGTGGATGAATGGGTCAAACAGAGTACCTTCACCCATGAGATTGAGGTTTGTGTCCTGTATTACTTTTAGGTTTAACCTAACCAACACGACTACCTGGTTAGGTTGAGGCAACATACATAGGCCTATAGGTTTAGGCAACAATATTACTTGGGTAAGGTTTCTGGAAGAAATACTTCTGACTAAAAAAGCGCTGAAGGCAAACCTCTCCCATCTGCCACTGTGAGTATAATGTGTGAGTGAATTCTGCAGGCGTTTGGGTCATTCTACACTCATCTGTTTTTGTGGTGTGTTGCTTTAGGAAATTCTTTGCAAATAAATTGAATTAAATTAATGTTTCTGGTTACAATCTGGTTACAATTCTTATGCACCATTAACATATATATATATATATATATATATATTACATATATATATTCAACTTGAATATATATATATATATATTCAACTTAAAAACGAATGTATTGTCCACGTTTTGCTTGCAAAAAGGCAGAAATGTCTCTGCATGTGGAACTTAAGAATGTAAATGGCTCTGGATGCATACTATGTGCAGTCTCCCCCTAGTCGTTCTGCTATAACATGGTGGGACTGTTTGTTCCGAGATGAGGTTGAGGGTGTGCTCGCGGGGTCAGCCCTCAGGCGTTTGCACTCCCGCCCGGTTTAGACCTCGCAAGAATGGATAACAACGAATCTAAAAGCCTCTGGACAGTAACCTGTTGTCTTTACTGGACTATACATAAACATCTGCACCTAAAGTGCCACCTTTACACATTTACTGGGAATATGTACTGGTTTACCATATATATTTAAATAGCTTTTGAACAGTAACCTCACTGTCTTTACTGGACAATTCCTTTCACTTATTATTACACAATGCTCTTCGGTCTAACATGAAATGGTCTAATCGTATTCTAGCCACTGAACATAATCCTCGTCTTTACTGGCCCATATAGCCTTTGCGTGTTTGTGTGCGTGCGTCCGTGCGTGTGTGTGCGCGCGCGTGATTTAAATGTCTACATTGTCACTATTGTGGACGTATACATCACATATAGCCTACACTGTGTGGTGGTCTAGGCTGGCCTATGTTTGTGCGGTGCCTAGAAGAATGATCCGCGTATTTCTCACCGGGCGCTAGGATCCAGAGGAATGGGAGACTCTTCCCCCCTCCCTTGCTCTCTCTCTCTCTCTCTCTCTCTCTCTCTCTCTCTCTCTCTCTCTCTCTCTCTCTCTCTCTCTCTCTCTCTCTCTCTCTCTCTCTCTCTCTCTCTCTCTCTCTCTCTCTCTCTCTCCCCCTCTCTCTCTCCCTCCCTCTCTCCATCCTCGCTTTTCTCTCTAGACTGTTTTAAAGTCTCTGCCAGACTTCGGCTCACACGCTACTTCCTGGATGGAGGAATGGAAAGCTTCCAGCGCCTCTTCAACTGTCCCCTCTCTGTTTACCCGAGAGCCGTGGCCACTGCAGCAGCGAAGAGTCGCGTGACCGTTACCACTCGTCTCACGTCCAAACCTCCCTGCTGAGAGCGACCCGATACATGCTTCGAGACCACCTATCGAATTATCATGTTTGCTTTCGGGAATATCAAGGAGCTGTGCGGCTGGAGATTCTGACAAGGAAAGACTCTTTTTTTTTTTTTGCTCCAGTCTTCAACTCTAAAATTATTCACTCCACAGTCGCCGTGCCTGTTTAAAGCTGTCACTTGCGCTGCTTTTACGCAGCAGGCGACGATTATTGAATCCAAAGGATACCTAACAGTTGTCCGTTATTGCCATCGATGAGCGTATTACCATGTGGAGGCTACTGCAATCGCGTTGCTGGTGGATTTTCCCCCTGATATTCTCAGCGTTCCTTCTTTTTGGGGCCGACTGTCACCCTGGTAAGTTTTTTTTAGCACCAAATCGCTCGTCCCATGTGTATGTAGGTTTAATAAGACCTTCATTAGCGAATAAGGATATTATGCCATTTGGCGAACGAAACTTCGTTGACTTACGCTATGCCTCGTCTGGGTTTCTTTTACATAATTACATGAATTCAGGGACACAGGGGAAAAAACAACCGTCCACACGTACAGTTTAAAATGTTCAATTGCTGAGATTACGGTAATAACCATAATCCATTTGCTGGTTCCCACTGCGCCCGAAATGATCCATGTTCACGTCCTGCGTTCTGAAACTCTGCCCCCAAAAGATCTCTGTTCCACATCTGCCTTTTAACCCTTTAAACCACCACCGAATACACGCAGAATAGGACGAGTCGGCTTTAGGCAAAGCGTTCTGATTGTGTTGCGTGTGTCCAGGACTGAAGTGACTTCAAGCAGCGGCAGACCTGTGGTCCAAAGCTGCCTTTGGGTTGAAACGACGCGTCCCCTTGTGTCCCGTTCCCCTAATATTTTGTCGATGTTAGACAACCGAAGGTTTTTTTTTTGTTCAAACTCTGAGCAGTTGCTATATTCTGAAACACGTCCTATGGACTGTCAACTATTTGGCGCTAAAGCCTTTTACGCAGATATTCCAGTGGGCTGAATCTCCCCTCGACGACGTGGACATTTATCATGTTAACTTGATTCAACATATCTCTGCACAAGACCACCATCTGTGAGGCTAAATAGCACGGGTGGTGTTGGACACGTTCAGATGTGGTTCTATTTTGACTTTACCATTTGGAAAAAAACGGAAATAATACAATTTGAATCATGAAAATAATTACACTTTCCTTTACGATTTAGTTTAATCAGTTCAAGACATTTGACCTTGACCCAAATTACATGCAATATCGGCAAACGAAATTGAGCTTTGGTATGTTCAACCAATGATCAATTATTTGATTAATGATCAGTGATCTCCCAGTTCTTATGCCCGCCTCTGTGTGCAGGCATTGACAGTGGCAAGGCAACCTGTGTGCCATTTACATTATGCATTGTTCGTCTTAATAATGCAACTTATACACCCTAATCCTATGAAGCCACCTTGTTCAACAAATTGCATCATGAAGCCCTTCATAGTAGAGTACATGTCATGACTCCAATCCTCTTGTGTCTCTGAATATTTGTGTGTACTTGTGTGTGTGTGTGTGTGTGTGTGTGTGTGTGTGTGTGTGTGTGTGTGTGTGTGTGTGTGTGTGTGTGAGTTTGTGTGTACTGGCGAAAATACAGGTATCATTGACACTGTGACCCATGATGCAGTAGCAACTGTTAAGTTGGACATAACCCTCAGTATTTTAACAAGATGAACATTGAATGAGATCATCTCACATAGGTTTTTCACCAAGAATAATCTTGACACTGTTCTGTTAATATTCCACCTGGGCGCAAATGCAGAGAGGGGTACTTAACAGTGGAGAATGGAGACCAGCAGTGAGAGAAATGCAGAGATGGATGGTTGAATCAATCGGCTTTCCTTGACACACCCGTCTCGTGGCAACATGTATACACACTGAGATTGCTTTCAGTGCCGTGATAAATATCTAGTTAAGTGGTTCATTGTTAAAGGGAGGAACGGTGTGCATGAAGAAGCATTGCCTCCGCCACAACGTGTCTCTCTGGGAGAAATGTGTTGGAAGAGGATTTGCTCTCCGTGCTTTGTCTTTCATTCCTCCACTGCATTGGGCCGGCGGTACCACCAGCGTTTGGGTGGTAGATTCATATGGTGATGAATATCACACACACACACACACACACATACAAAGTAACAAATAAACACCATTGCACTAAGCTACTAGCGATCTACCACTGGCCAATCCACCATTTGCCGAATGTACTGCATATGTTGAAGGATATCTTGACACAAGTCAATAATTCAGTCGTAACTGAGTTATGAGTTGTGTTGTATTGTCAACGTGATTCTCTCATCACAATGCAGTTTTGTGTTTTGAATGAGGTTGCCAAACGTCAGGTGTGATACGAGGTCCCATTATATACTTCAGAGATGTGGACATTTAGGAATTCTGGCCTCTGTACGGTGAAAACAAATCTGTTGTTTTTCATCGTCATGATATTTTTCCCCATGTAGCTCACCCCGTAGTTTTTGTTTTTGCAAACCTTGCATTTACCTTTTAGTGTTTTTTATTTTAGCGGCACGCAGCATCACATCCAACCCCCAATGGGTGAGCTTGGTGTCTTCACCGGGAACAGCCAGCCCCCGTGTGTTCACACACTGTGATCGTCTCGCGGGGTGGTGATAACCTCATCGATGGGGGTGTAGGGGGGGGGGGGGGGGGGGGGGGTCATACGCCACACTGGTCATACGCCTCTCTCCCGTATGACCAGTGTGGCTCGTACCGCTACCA
Source organism: Urophycis tenuis (assembly GCA_036785325.1). Taxonomy (NCBI): domain Eukaryota; kingdom Metazoa; phylum Chordata; class Actinopteri; order Gadiformes; family Phycidae; genus Urophycis; species Urophycis tenuis. The sequence continues at coordinate 10,490,521 of JAXIVH010000008.1, forward strand.
CCTCACGGCTACGGCTGGCAGAGAGGCGTCTGTGCAAAGCATCTGTTGTTATGTGTGTGTGTGTGTGTATGTACATGTATATGTGTGTGCATATGTGTATGAATATACATACTCACACATATATATATATATATATATATATATATAACATTTATAGAATTTCTGACGGTGTCAGTGGACACATGCGCTGCGTCACAATGATTTTCTCCATCACCTGCGAGACAAACAGAGAGTACACAGAATACCGTACATACACACACGCATCACAAGCACCAACGGAACAGAATAGTAGTCTAAGATAGGAGGAGGAGGTGGATAACATGGCATTAAGGGGAGGCAAAAAAACAACCCACACAGAAGACGGACTACGAAGAGAAGTTTGGGGCAGCAGTCTGTCGCGTGCTTTGATGGGGCGTTGGGGTGTGTGTGTGTGGAGGGGGGGGGGGGGGGGGGGGGGGGGCGAGGGAACGGGCTCCATCGCTCTCTGACTGTCAGGGAGAAGAAGAAAAAAAAAAGCAAACAAAACAAAAGCTGAACGTTTGTCATAATCTCGCAAGCGCCTGAGCCAGCACATCTCCCACGACCCACTTCGTGGTGCCCTGTCTCGGCGTTTTACCAACCCTCCCCGCACTCCCCGGGCGCCCCGCGTGAAGGCGGGTGTACGCTGTGGGTGTGTGCATTCACGCATTGGCGCTCGTGGACACACAGCTGCACCCGTTTTTTTTTTTTTTTTTTTTTTTTTCCGCAGCGCGTTCTGTACAAGTTCGCTAAGCAAATGAGACATTTTGCATTTGCTATCCATTCTGAGCAAGCCCCCAGAGTCTTTATCTGCACTTCTGTAAGTCTTTTGTCATAGCGATAGGTGAAGGTTGACATTTAAGGGGTGTGTGTGTGTGTGTGTGTGTGTGTGTGTGTGTATGTCTGTGTGCGTGGGTGTATGTGGGAGGAAGGGGGCGTCGTGATTGGATATACTTGGCGGTCCTCTGTGCCAACATTATCATTGTCATCATCTCGGAGCACACCGGCTATTATCTGGCCTCTGCAGTGGCCAGGAATCTCAGATATCAGCCAGGTCACTTTATCAGTCAGCCTCCCTGTCATCGCCATCCCTGCTCCCCATAATAGATTGATTAAAAGATTGTGTTTGTGTGTGTGTGTGTATGTGTGTGTGTGTGTGCGCGCGCGTGGGCATGTGTGTCTCAGGGAACATGGTGGCGACGCCTGGGTGGTGGGGTTGGGGGTGGGGGGGGATAAAGGGTGTGGAGATCAGTGTCAGAGACTTGTCTGTGTAGGATGCCATTTTGAAGCCTAATTGTTGCCTGGCGATTACAAAGGGAAAGGGGAGGGGCCCGAGAATAGGCAGGAGGAGAGGTTAGCAGCCGAGAGAAACAGCCCACAACTGTGGTTCTATCGATTGCAGTCAGAAATAAAGCTGATAATAGCAAAAACTAGACAAAACAAGATAAATCCCTCTCATAAGGACAACAATGGCGATGGTGATAATATTAATATTGATATCAAATCCATGCCATTAATAATATCCAGCAAATGGAAAATTGTCGCTATTATGATCTTATTTCCTTTCATTTTTCAGATTTTTTTTTTCCTGCTCGGCCAAGCATACACATTAGGGTGTTTAATCAGTTTCCTATCCGTGCTCCATTCTTTGCAAAATGTATGCACCTAATAAGCTGCCAAATCCTTGCAAGCTGTAAATGGTGTATGTGCTGCGAAGATCCAGCGCAGCCTTGCCCTCTCTCCCTCGCGGTCTGCTGCTCCCTGACTTAATAGGCTGCCAAATATAAGAGTCACCCCCTGATCAACACCAGCGTTTTTAGCTCTTTGCTCTTTCTCTGGCTCTTTCCTCACTGTTCCAGTTCATTGTTTTAATTAAGTCTCCAGCCTCCAGCAGATTATTTGCATCAGGAAAGGCTTTTTTTTCTTCTTTTTTTTTTTTGAAAGGTGCTTGTTAAGGCCCAGTCAGCTCTTGGTGGAGCTGATTTTGCTCTATTTGTTTCTTTAACCTCTCATTATTCAGTTTGTCCATCAGGTATTTTTCCAGGGTAATATTTTGGCTGCCAGTGGGGGTTCATTCGAAGTTAACCGTCAGGATTGCAAATGTCAAAGCAGCTTTGCAGTCAACCTAGCTTTGAGGAAGATAAAATTAATTCTATTATTTTAAATAGATAAAAATACAAATTCCAACAGATTAAAATGAAAATGAACTTTACTTAAAAGGTCTCATCATATAGTCCCCAGCTCTACGAAATGACATTCAGTCTTTTCCATCTGAGCCATGGAGTGGGCGGAAACCTCTTCCATAGTTCATTTTTATATTAGATATGTCTATCTAGGGGCGGCACGGTGGTGCAGTGGTAAGCACTGTCGCCTCACAGCAAGAGGGTTCTGGGTTCGAATCCACCTGGGACCCGGGACCTTTCTGTGTGGAGTTTGCATGTTCTCCCCGTGCTTGCGTGGGTTCTCTCCGGGTACTCCGGCTTCCTCCCACAGACCAAAAACATGCAGGTTGGGGATTAGGTTAATTGGTGTCTCTAAATTGACCATAGGTGTGAGTGTAAGTGTGAATGGTTGTTTGTCTATGTATGTTAGCCCTGTGATAGGCTGGCCACCTGTCCAGGGTGTACCCCGCCTCTCGCCCGTTGCAGCTGGGATTGGCTCCAGCCCCCCCGCGACCCTCGTAGAGGATAAGCGGTCACGATAATGGATGGATGGATGGATGGATGTCTATCTAGGTCCAATTTAACTTTGTTTCACCTTTCCAAATGAGCACCTTGCACAAGCGCTTTTTTTTTCTCCATTTTATCAATAAAATTAGATAAGATAACGTCTTTGTTTTGCCATTATTATTTTGTTTGCAATCATTTACGTTACGCTATGTTCTTCATTAATTCAGGTTCAAGCACCATAAATAGCACATTCCTACGCTACAAACATTCGTACGTAGCGTCACTACTTTCACGCCATAGATGGGCGACCGCTACGATTACACAGGCTCAGCGCCTTTGGCCCTCACCTCTCTCCACCTTCCGCACCGGCATGGAGGGTGCAGCAGCGTGGCCCCTGTGTTAAAACGGTCCCTGCAGGGACAGCCTGTCAGCTTCGACAGAGGCTTGCTAACTTAACTGATGGCAGCGCTGGAACTGTGGATGGAGGTGAGGACGACGAGGTGAGAGGGGGGGGGAATTGAAGGGACACACTGATGTCTGTGTCAGTTGGGCTTAGATTCCACAACAACTGCCTTCAGATTACAGACATCGCCGCAAGTGTCCGAGCGCCGTGCCGCTTCATTTCTCTCTTGTATCTCATCAAACGCTGGGTGGTTGTATGACTAAAACATGATTCAATTATGCAACGATATTTAATTTCCCCCGAGTGCTCTTCAAAAAAAAGTCCAGAAAAGGATAATTACAATGCAGTCTAAATTATCACCTTTTGGTTGTATTTTGTCTTTTTGATGAAAATGGCATTCCCACACCTGCAGAGGGGGGGGGGGGGGGGGAGGGCGTACTTAGTTGTCTGTTTTATAATGCATTTTGGTTAATTGAGCGCATGCATAAGGAGCATTAGCCGTTTCATTTATTAATGATGAAAGCAATTACAATTACAACACAAGCACAAATCTCAATATCCACCCCAGGATGCAAACTGAAACTTTCACTGCATCTGTGTCCTCTATTCAGATGATATTATAATGAATGCTCTTCATTAGCATTTGATGCAAATTGACAGAATATTAGCAGATTAAGAACTGATAATATAGAGCTGAAGAATAATGTCTGATATTTGTGTTCAAGGAAAAGGTGTGAGTTGCCAGAGGGCCAAGTATGTAGAATTTGTGTCACCTTAATTTGTTTACGGGATTATAATCAAGCATTGATTCATATGGCCTATTTTACTGCTCCATCAGATGGGAGGGTAAAGTGCTGAAATTCATTCATCACTTCATCCATTTCACTTTTACCAGACCCCCTTGCCCACTGACTTTATCGTGACCCGCTCTTAAATTAATTTTCCCTGCAACCCAACCCATTTGTCTTCGACAAAGAGTTATCAAACACAAGTCAATGGCTGCACTCCAATCTCCCAGGCTGCTCATTATGCATTACCGGTTTTTATTGTTATTTTTGACTAAAAACCTTTTTCCTTTTAGCCACGTTCAACCAGTTACAGTCATATTTGTATTTGTTTTAAATCAGTCAGTGTTGATATGGAGGAAATCTCTTTTTTTAATATGGCTTTTTTTTTTTAAATTATCAATGAGATGTAGCCTGGCACATTTTACAATCCTATTTAAGTAGGGCTGAGGCTAGGGGTTTAGTGTGCCACAGTTTGGACTGGCTGCAAGCCTCAAAGTAAGGCTAGAGAAACCAAATCAAGTAGAAGTAGAAGAAGAAAAAAATCGCCACACGCCAAAGAAGTGTTGTGTCATATATTCAGTGTTCTGGAGTGAGTGTAGAGAAGAGTGCACAGCTCTCCTCATTAAATTATTGCAGTGGCGTTGGTTTTTCCACTTTAATGCTCGGAAGACACTGGCTTCCTCCGTGGAGAGATGGAACTTGGGGGCCACCGAGATGACTGTGTAGACCAATTTGTCTTACTTCTAGGGCAGGCAGTTTAAACCACAGCACCCTCTTTTTGTGTCTTTCTCATTCCCCCCCCCCTCTCTCTCTCTCTCTCTCTCTCTCTCTTTCTCTGTATCTCAGTCTCTCATTCATTCTATATATCTCCCTCTCATTCTCTGGTGACCTCTTGTCTTACATCTCGTTTTCTTAAGCTAGTCAGTATAAAACAAAATGTTCGTAAATGTTTCAACTATCTTCAACTTAGTTACTCAGGTAGTTTGTAACTCCTTGAGTTGCGTTGTTTTTGCAAGTTCCAGCCTAACATCCAGGTTGCATAATAATTGCAAATGTTGACAAATGTACTTTGAATTACTTTTAACGCTTTGGATAAAAGCGTCTGCTAAATGCCCTAATGTAATTGTAAATGTAAGTTCATACTTTAATGTGAATATCAATGTTTTAAAATATTACAAAAGTAACTGACATTGCTCACGTACGGGCATTTCAAACTTGCCGGGGTAGTCTACATGTTAACATGTCATTTTGACTGAAATTCAGAAGGGCTTTTGGCACAACTTTTACGTCTGTACAGCCAAAGGAAGTCACGTAGCACAGATGATGTCAACACATGACCCACAGTCAAAATGGCAAAACGCGCAGGGTTCTCCTGCATCTGTTATCACATCTGCCCGTATTTTAGTGGTTGAGCAGCGTTAATTTCTTGCCAAAGAGTTTTAGCTTTGATCTTCTTCGTACATCCCTGTAGCTGCCTTCCTATAGCAGAGAAATCGGATTACTCCCATCTTTTGTACTATTCAGACACGGCATGACAGCGCACAGCTTGTAGCTTCAGGGCCTAATAGCTGTCATCTTGCTGACAGGTGTTTGTCAGTGAAGAGATCGTTGTAAATCTGAGCTCATCTCAGCCAACTCTTTGAGGTAAAAAAACGTGCATTTCATCGATGATTTCATGAAAAGAAAAATCTACAGGAATCACAAACGTGACACCCATGTTGAGTCAATAATCCAGTCAGTAATGCGTCTGTGAATTATCCAGTGTCCATTGGTTGGAGTCATATTCAGATATTCAGAATTTGAATGCATCATCTTTCTAAAGAAGTTGATGACGAGGAGGCCTGGTCCTTTGCGTTCAGATGAAGACAAATGTATTTCAGGGTTCCTATGCAGCCTCTGACCTTCTGTCTTGTTTTACACCAGGATATCTTGCTCCTCGAACCAGATGTTCAACAGATGGGCGTTGCTAATATTACCCCCGGGGTGAACTGCAGAGAGTTGCACTCTTTGCGTCTCACTCCTCGTGTGATTTGATCATTCCTCCATTTTACCTTCCCAGCACCAGTCTTCCTGTCTCATGAAATCTTTCAAAATGTGTGTTCGTGTTCCCTATCCCTTAACCATGAACTCACCTTTTTATTATGCCGCTTATCTGTTTTACAGACATTTCTCTGAAATGCTCTAACCTTAAGGGGGGGTGTGTGGGGGGGTGGGGGGGGGGTGGGGGGTGGGAGTAAGCGAGCGTGTGAGGGGGGAGATTTTCTCTCTCCGGCGGTTCAGTCCGAGGGCCTTCTCCCATCGTTCCTCACCGTTAGACAAGCGTCTGTGTTCCACATGAAACCCTTTTGGATTTATGCCGCAACTGCGGCCATCTTTCTTCTGTTAATCACCCCGGGCCGGGCGCTGTGGCTCGTCGTGTCCCCCAGGTCGATGGATGACCCGCGGGGGAAATCGAATGGAAAGCATCCAAGCTTGACACTCCAGAAAGTACCTTTCTGCATGGTGCCATGCTGAGCGAAATAATAGGAAGGGGAGCCAGTTCACTATTTACTGCTGGGTTCCAGATTCTGATGGAAAAAGTGCATTATCTACCCATTCATCAATTGTATGGGGCGGAATAGAAAGATGCCTTATTACATATATCTTAAAATAATATTTTGTCCATAAATGTGCACCGTGGGGATCTTATTGTTTGATCATATGCTTGAATTGTGGTTGCAATCTGTGGCTATATATTGAAATCGGTATGAGTTTTTTTTAATAAACATGTCAATCTTAATTCCAAGACTCCCTGCAAGACACTTTCAACTTGCACCTGTGACTTGAGAAAGAAGTTTGAATGTGTTATCACACTAAATTACAACAACATTCCCTATGGAAAGTCTGTATTTTCTGTGAATGGCACACACAGGCACAAACGTATGAATCCAAATACTATTGTATTTATGGCACCAGGACCTGTTTCGAAACCCAAAAAGCCTTGACCTACTCTTATGGCAGTGATACTCATTTGTAAAGCTCAATAGAAAAGTCTTTGAAGAGTCTTTTCTGTGCTTACCAAGCGAGCTGTTGCACCGTGGTTCAGTTTTCCATTTTAGCTATCTGGCTTTCTTTCTTTTAGTCTTTCAGTTGGAGTAAAACCAATCCAGATGTTAGTTACATGTTTTCCCAATGACTAAATTTGTGGAAATTATTATAATATTTTAGCAGCATTTCTGGTAAGTCATACAAAGTAAAGTACATGTTGTAGTACATGTAGTGACAGTAGAAGTGATCTTTCTTGCCTTGTTAATGAAGTCCAACCGTACAGTCAGACCAAAGACCTCCTCCAATTTCTGGGAAACCTCTCCCACCATCTGCTGTTATGATGACCTATTGCCCTGTTGCTGTAAATATGTTGCTTCATGCTGCCCCTCTCTGTTGGCATCATGGCGTTGATAATTAGATGGTTTTGGAATCAACAGAAATGTCTAAAAAAGTCTAAAGAAAAAATCAACTGCTCTATAATATTGAGCTGTGTATCAGACAAGTTCACATGTTAGCTGCGTTTTCTGTCCTCTTTCTAGCTCTTTATTCACCCTTCCCAGGCCTCACGATGATACAAGCATACTTTATGTTCTGCCGCTGTTCTACGTCACAATCCTCCTGCTCAATTGTCTTGCTGTCTTGCTGTCTACATGTGTTGTTTTACATTTAAACAAGAGCTAAATGAAAATGTTTACCATACAGCATCTAGTGTCTTGTGTTACCGTACTGCAGAAGTCTGCTCACATTGTCATGTGTGCTCTGCCAGTCATTCTAATGGCCACAGCTGCGTCGACGCAGTGTCACGCAGTATGATTCAGTCAATGGTTAAGCCCTGCCGTACACTTGTGCACTTGTGCTGAACGTAGCACCCGCATGCATATTCATCACCAGCCATACCCGGTATTACCGGTGGCCTGGCAAACATCTCGTCATCTCCTCCGATCGCTGCAGATGACAGTTAGCATTGTCTCCAGCAGCATGTCAGCTCACCTTCACATGTCACACCCTTTGTTCGCTCGCAGAATGGAATTGTCTCAAGATGTAGAGTGATAATTGATGAATTAATAATAGTGAATGGGGCTTGGGGCACATCTGCCGCAGTGTCATTTGTGAATTTCAACAGCCAAGAAAGTGCCAATTTTTCCACTACTTTATTTTCCTCATTTTCATTGCTCACTATCAGCATGGCATCCAAAAAAGGAAGTCCATTATCTGAATTTTACAGTTAGCATGTTCACGTATTTGTTAAATAATCCTACGAGGAACACTGTTTAATGCTTCAAGTCGAGGAAGTGGCCCTCAGATTGTGCAGAGATTTCAGAGTACCTTTCAGCAATCCTTTTAAGAGCTGATTGCTTTGTGTTTGTGTCAAAGGTGTTAGTTTGCTTTCTATCTCTGCCTTTCCTTCCTTTCGTCCCTGCCGTTGCTATTTCATTGCATTGCATACACTGCATACACACTTCATATGCATTGAGGGTTGCTTAAGACACTTCAGTAAACGTAATATGAATTAACCTTTTTATGGTGTCATCTTAAAAGTCGACTTTGAGAAATGTGGGCTCTTTCAGTAGTAGATTATGAAAATTCCCCTGTCTGAATGTAATGATAATTAACAGCATCTCCTTTTTTTCAAAGTAATTATAAAGACCCAAGCTGGCTGTAAATATACTGGCATTGATATCACTGCACTTGCATTTGGTTAGAGAAGATAATAAAAGGTTGTGAACCGTGTCATGGTCTGCATTCATACTGCAAACGACGGTTGGTTAGAAGGAAGCACTTTTTCATGTCCATTGGTCAGTCTCTGGGTATAAACAGATATATCATCAGGATAACAACTATAAACAGATTGCACAGATCCTGTTTCATGCATTATCTGAAATCAAGTCGTTACTTTGATGATGTTATTGTGCAGACACTAAAAAGGGACTGCCACAATGAACTTGAAAATGTAATTCCACGCGAAGAATAACTTGTGCATCGGAATGCCTGTGATCATTGAGTTAAATTCAGTTGAGGCTGCCTGATAGTTTAGAAGCAGTAGAAGAAGAAGCAGGGCATTTAGCAGACCCTTTTCTCCAAAGTGACATACACTCATGTACAAAGTACATTTGTGGGGTTCGACATGTGGACAGTTGGAGGTGGGGATCGAAGCGCCTACTCTCTGGTTAGTGGACAAGCCGCTCCAACCACTGAGCTATGCCGCCCAATTTACAGCTGGACAGCAATAAGGGGAGACAAACGTAACAATTGGAAAGCTAGGCTCACTTTTATCTCTATGAGAGTTTATTTGCATTTTTAATTGCAAATATCTCAAAAAGTATAAAGTTTACAAAAAATTAAAAATACATAGCGCAGCCATACTGAAGTAGACCTTTGTAATACAGTTTGAATGAAATATCGAGGTTCAGTCGCTTAGCTTCCATTAATTGCACATTTTCTGTGAAGAATAATATCATGACGAAAAGCGCTATCTAGATTGTGCATTCCTATGCACAATAATTATCCAGAACATACATCTTGCTGTCTTAAGGCATGGTTGGTAAAAGGGGAATTCACTTGCATTCAATACCGTTAGGATTTATAAGAACCATGCTTTTGATTAAAAAAAAAATACAATTTTGTTCTCCACTAGTTTGGCTGTGCATAAAACGATTATGTGTATAAACAAAGCGTTGCCTACTTACATCGCACTGTTTCCTCATGCCTACCCCATGTTCTTTCATCTCCTTGCATTTATTTCCCCATCCGTTCTGATGTGAGTGGGCATTCAACAACCCATGCACTCATGTGACAATGTGGATTTGGAGAATATACATTTTTGGAAGCCGCTGTGTCCGTGCGCGTTGGGTGGGACGTGTGTTGAATATGCAAACCCATGTGTGTGTCTTGATTCAGGAATGCAAGAGAATCAAAATGAATTCCTTTAAAACCTCACACATATTGAATATATTATATTTTCTCCACCTGCCCCTTCTGCTACTAAAGCATTTAGAGTTGTTGATTTTTTCATGTGTAATGGAAGCCAGCATGTGGTGGCTGATAGTTTACCGGTGTGAACCTCAAATGCAATAAAAATGTGCCTCTTTTTTCTGCAAGATACACATATTGCCTTCACTAAATATAATGCATGCATATCCCATAGTATAAGAGTTCAAACAAAAAGCTAAATCTAACAATGTAGTCGCTATCTAATGATGCTGCCATTTGAAAGAGAGTTGTTTTCCTGTGTTACAAAGAACACTATTTTTGCAGCTGTCTCGCTACAGCATAGCTCTCCGAGGTAGATAGGTAGGTAGATAGACATGTTCGTAACAATAAGAGCACAAATGGAAGGACTATATACATTTGTGGGACTCACACTATATATAAATACAAAAAGGAAGACTTTAACAGACAAAGGATGACATTCAGCAGTTAGTGACGGCAGAGAGGCGAGCGTTGCGTGGAGGCTAAAGATAATGGATGTGAATTGGATTAAATGGGCTGGGTGGAGAGACATTAGCAGTTGGGTCAGAGCCTCTATTGTAGTGTGAGTCACTTCCCCGCGTCTAATCTCACTAATTAGCCTCTCGTTGCAGTCAGACAGAGTCAGACACCCCCTACCAGCCCACCTTCATCTGTCCCATATAGAAGAATGATGGTGTGTGTGTGTGTGTGTGTGTGTGTGTGTGTGTGTGTGTGTGTGTGTGTGTGTGTGTGTGTGTGTGTGTGTGTGCATGTGTGTGTGTGTGTGAAGAGGTGTGTGATTGTTTACTGCGAGAGTGGCTTGTACGCCTCCCTGTAGGACTGTTTTTGTGTTTGTTTGTTTGTTTGTGTTGTGGAGGATTTGCTGTTGCCCAGTTACAGCTGTGCTGGTGAGGTCAGTGGCCAGATGGACAGATACTTATTCATCATTCATTATTTATTTTAATGGTCCGGAACCACAACTCTTTGAATTTGTAGATTGTACAATGCACAACGTACATTTCTGAAAGATGTTCTTTATGTTTTATGAAATCGAGAGCAGATAACAACATCCCTGGATGCGGTCAATGAGTGCAGTGATGTTTCTCAGATGCCCTGGTGACAGGGCCTAAGTCATACCCCCTGGAGCTGAAAGCTAACAAATGGAAGTATAAAACAAAATGTAACAAAATTATATACTGTATGCTGCATTGTATGTATTGGAAATACAGAGTAACGCATACCACTCCTCATCGTGATCATCATTCGAGGCAGGAATCTGCAGGGTTGAATCCCGAAGCCTGTGTTGAAAACAAAAGTCCAGTTTTATTGAGGAGTGGGAATACAAGACACCCCAAAGCTTACTTTCAGCCTAAGACAATCGCAAGAGCGTGTCTCCCTGCTGCGAACAGGGATGGCCGTTCTCCAGAGAGTGGGGGCAGCTCAGGAAAGGGCTGAGCTTCCTGCGTGGTTTGACAGGCCCTGTGATGTCACCGCAGCCAGCCAGCCATGACGGGAATGCTAATGGAGCACCCTCTGATCCCGCGCGTACCAAGCTGTGTTATTATGCAACAGGCAAACCGCGAGTCTGAGTCCTCTGCTCACAGCGAAGGGGAGGCTGAGATAAAGGCGGACAAGTACATTGGTTTTGGGTTTTATTTTGTATGGGTTGCCATCTACTTGCTTACGTTCACCGTAACGTGAAATGAAGTCCTCAATAATTCTTTGCTTTTCAAAATGCAGAGAAACTGAATAACCAATACTTTCTTTTGCAAATCATCAGTAGAATTTGGGCAAAGCTTATCATCACCAAACCCCACCCACCCTGTGACCCTCATGTTTTTTTTGTTCTACCAATATAAACAACATTTTTTGGAATTGGTTTGAGGGTGGGTGGGTGTGCGTGTGTCATGGATGAAATGGGGTTTTGAGTCAATGCCAACTGATAACCTATTCCAAATGGATTTGTAATAGCCCTCCATAGGGGTGGTGAGCGCTTTGGATGCTATGACACCAATTTGAATGCAGATTTGAAATGTGGCCAAGGGACTTGGCTCTGGGTAATAGCATGAAAGGCCTTTGCTCGCGTGAGCCTGCAGATTTGTGCTGGAGCGTGCGACCACGGCGCCATGTATTCCTAACCGATGGGTGAGCGACAATTATTCCAAGTGTGCATAAAGGTGTGTATGTTTATTTTGTGTGAGGCTGTGCATGTGTGCGACTATATTCAATATTTAACATTTCTAATTGCGCGTGTTTTTGGTCTTTGTGTTTGTGTAGACGATATTGTGTGATGTCTGCGCCTTTTTTGTGCAAACAAACATGCACATTATACAATGAGTGAGACATAAGTAGCCTACTTGCAAACAGAGGCAACCTTTTGCTTTATTCCTCAGCGTAGCGCACCACATGTTGGCCGACTGTATTTAGCTAGTTAGCAACACATGTATGTTTCACCCACCCTGCTGGGTGCAGGGCAGTTGGGCTGGATGTTCAGTGTAAAAGCAGCAGCATGGAGAGAAAACCACTAACAGCTTGAGCCGGCCTGGGGACAACAGAACAAAACTAAAAAAAAAAAAAAGCAACTACTCCATGGCTTTTGGCTCAACACAGATGAAGCTTATGGAAGAGAATACAAAAAAAAACCAAAACAGATTTCCGCCTCTCTCCCCTGCGCTCCTCATTTTCCCTCCTTCACTGCGGTTCTATGAGAGTGGCTCACTAGCTTCCAGATCGTATTGATCCCAAAATAACATCAAAGGAGGCTGGCTGACTGACTTAAGATGTACTGCTGGAGAGAGGAGGAGGGGGAGGAGGAGGAGGGGGAGGAGGAGGAGGCGGAGGAGGAGGAGGGTGTGTTAAGAAGGGGGGGGGGGGGGGGGGCAAGAGACGGAAGCAAGGAAGGAAGGACACAGACTAGTCAATGGGGAAAGCATGATGAGGGAGGAGCCAAGGTCTGCCTACAGAAGAGAGGGACTTAACTCTGGCAGAGAGCTGCTGTGTGCGTTGAATGACGGTCTTGACTTGACATGACTATACCAAACCGTTACATAACTATCAATAAAGGAATTGGGCATGTCCTCTTTATTGTGGTGACCGTGACGTTGGAACTACAGCTTCATACAAGTGCATGTAGAACATGTTTGTTGTGTTTGTTGTTTGTTGTTGTCTCGTTTTAGTTTAGCCTCCTTCACCCTCCTTTTTTTTTTAAACTAGCCAGTACGTCTACGGCCTCTTTAATAGGTTTTTAGTTGTTTTAAAACAAAGCTGCAGTTTTCCATTTAATTAAAGGCATATTGATATTGAGAGATGCTGCACAAATTAGCTTGCATGTGCATTTTGCACACGCACACAAATGCATTAGTTCACATTAGCGGCAGTTGTGAAAAATGGCAATAAAGCAAGCATTATACACTGTTGTTGTGGAGATTGTGTTGCAGACACTGCTGTCTGAAGGGAACTTTTAATGTGGAATATGCCTTTAGTCAGACAGCACTTAGGGAGCTTATTGATCGGGTGGCAGAAAGCAAGTCAGACGAGATGGGTGTCAGAGCCTGGGGGAGATCAGGCGAGAGAGCCACCATGAGAGGTGGAAGAAATGAGTACAGAATATTATAATAGACACGCCCCCCCAAGTGCCACAATTAAATCTTGCAAAAGCTTTTCTCCTTCCCCTATAGCTGGACCCTATAGTGCTGACTGCTGGGGGATAGGCTACAGGGACATAGTCAGGAGCGCTGTGGGCCGCTGTGTCCTTTGGCTCAACGATGCAGACGATGTGAAGATGTGCGGGCCGACCGTGGTGCTAGTTTGCTAGTGCGAGTTTGCTGGTGGTGTATAGTGTGCCGGTGTGTAGTGTGCTGGTGTACAGTGTGCTGGTGTATACTGTGGTGGTGTATAGGGTGGTGGTGTACAATGTGATGGTGTATAGGGTGGTGGTGTACAGGGTGGTGGTGTACAGTATGGTGGTGTATAGGGTGGTGGTGTACAATGTGATGGTGTATAGGGTGGTGGTGTACAGGGTGGTGGTGTACAGTATGGTGGTGTATAGGGTGGTGGCGTACAGGGTGGTGGTGTACAGTGTGGTGGTGTACAGTGTGGTGGTGTATAGGGTGGTGGTGTACAGGGTGGTGGTGTACAGTGTGGTGGTGTATAGGGTGGTGGTGTATAGGGTGGTGGTGTACAGTGTGGTGGTGTACAGGGTGGTGGTGTATAGGGTGGTGGTGTACAGTGTGGTGGTGTACAGGGTGGTGGTGTACAGTGTGGTGGTGTACAGGGTGGTGGTGTACAGTGTGGTGGTGTACAGTGTGCTGGTGTACAGGGTGTCGGTGTACAGGGTGGTGGTGTATAGGGTGTAGTAACGCACGATATAAACAATATACGATATAAACGATAACAAATGGCATACGATAGAGGTTTTAATAATAGGCTCTATCGCTATATTTTATTTTTACTGCTATTTTTACTACTATTTTACTAATTACTACTATTTTTACTACTTGTATCGTCTTTTTTTATCTTTATCTCTTATCTGTAGGTATGTTTACTTTAGTTCACTCATTTTCAAAAGTTACTACTTACAATAGGAAGAGCCCACAATGGTAGAGAGACGCGGCTTTAAAGCCATGATCAGAGCTATTGATCCACGATATGAGGTGCCGAGCCGCAAATACTTTACAGAAACAGAGATGGCAAAATTGTATGCCGAGCTCCGCGAAAAGGTTGAAAAAGAGCCGTGTGACTTGAAATACTTTGCCACTACAACGGAACCTGTGGTCGAGCCGTACCATGGAGCCTTTCCTCAGCCTGACCATTCACTATATAACTATATAACTATATTCCTTAGGGTCTATGTAACCTGTTCTGAAATGGTATATAACTATATTCCTTAGGGTCTATGTAACCTGTTCTGAAATGGTTCTATTATAATTTCCATATCGTGATATGTATCATTATCGCAAGAGACTGCAATGTATATCGCAATATGGATTTCAGGCCATATCGCCCATCCCTAATAGGGTGGTGGATTTGCAGGTTGGAATCATCATCAATAATTATTTCTTATGGCATTAAATAAATGAAATTGTATTTTTCTATTTAGTTCAAAACAGTTACGTTTAGGTTGAATTTCTGATTAGGAGTGGTCAAGTTACAGATATTGTGGTTTGAGGTTGGAGGATTTTGTACCACTTAGATCAAACAATTTTATAAAAAGTTAGAAGTAAAAAAACTGCAAGCTTGTTTCACAAGCTTGCAGTTGGGTTGTGCTCGGTTGCAGAAAGTATTAAGCAGTAGCAGTAGGAATAATAGTAGTAGTGTAGTAGTAGTAGTAGTAGTAGTAGTAGTAGTAGTAGTAGTAGTAATAGTAAGATTAGCAGCAGTAGAACCACTAGTGGTAGTAGCAGTAGCAGTAATAATAGAAGTACAGAATAGGAGTAACAGTAGTTGTACACAGGCACAACATGTAAATCAAGACAATATCACAACGACTTTACATCTCCTTGTGCCCTGGTGCTCATATCCATCACTGCATGTGCACTACATGGAATACAACCACAAAAAAAAGCCTCTTAATCGATATAAATGGAGACTGAGTGAGGAGCTGTGTTCGTGCTGACCATAACTTCTGCTAATGGCTCGTGGTTGGACGATGCTGTGAACCCACCGGCCCCTGTCTGGTCACACTACACACACACACACACACACACACACACACACACACATGCACACACACACACACACACATACTACACACACTACACACCCACACCCACACACGCACACACACATACTACACACACACACACGCACACACGCACACACACACACACACACACACACACACGCACACGCATGCGCACGTAAGGATGATAAATCAAGCGTAGAACAGCCGCCTAATAGATGCTCGTTGGATTTCTGAACCGTTCTTTGGCATTGGGACGGCAAGCCATAAATAGCAACCGTAACCCTCTTTGACAAATGGCCTCACCCCCCCCCCCCCCCCACGCCCCCCGCTCAGCGTGTTCACACTGGCCGTTTGAGGCCAACTATGTGATGGGACGTTTTAGCAGAGCTGACAGGAGAGGGATTATCAACGGCGGTGTAGTAAATGCACAATGGCAGTGTTTCCATTCAGACTCCAAGCTTAATGGGTCAAGGGGGCGTGTGGGTGTGTGTGTGTGTGTGTGTGTGATATATTTGTTTGGATGAGATGCTGATGAGAAGCATTGATGGAGATTACATGTTTTAATTGTTTAAAAACATTGATCGCACCCCGTTGGCTTTTGTGCTTTTCTTAAATCATATGCCTTGTTCACTCAGACAGACATGCAGTCAAGCAGTAAGCAAATAATAGGCCTTCCTTGCCATGGGATCCACCCACACGACAACCACCAAACTAATAGCAAAATTAGTGTACAGGGATTGTTCTGATGGCGGCTGCAGATAAGAGGGCTCAGCTGTATAATGGAACCATATTGTGCTTATGTGGGGGGTTTTTTTGGAGAGAGGGATTCTGGCTGGTGTGAGAGGGTTATGATAGCAGAGCTGGTTTTGAATTCTGAAAAAAAAAAACAGAAGTGACAACGGATGGGACTAATGGAATAAAAGTAGGGAGGCTTTCATTGATGTTCTGTCATTTCCTGTCACTGAGATATTGAGGAAACTGGAAAAGGAAGTGTGGAGTGGGACAGCATTGTTGTTAGTGGAGCTCCACCTCGTCTTAACTGGGACCTCTTGCCAGTCCATGTGTTTAGTGTTTTTATGGAACACATTAAATTGAACTGTTAATTTGTTCCCTTTTTTATTGAACAAATTAACATTACATCAACGTACATTTACCGTTTCCCGTTCAAGTTATGTTTCATGAGGGGGTATTCTCTATACAAACTTCATTGTTTCAAATATAATATTCAAAGATGGCAAAATGCCAGTTTGCCCAAATTGTTTCCAACATTCACTGAATAGTTTCAATGGCTTGTTTTTTTTTTGTCATTCTTCTGATGTTCGGCGTTGAGTTTATGACACAGCTGTGAGCATTCAAAATAATATGCTCCATAAAATATACTCTTCACATTTTTGCTATAAGCCTGAATCCCTTGCATCGTATTTGTTTCAATGTTGTTTTTTGGATGCTATACATGCTATACACATTAAATTGTTTATATCACACTGAATTACAAACATGCCAGTTCTTGACCAATGCTTATCCACAAAATATATATGTTGTCGGTAAGGAACAGAATATACCTGATGCGTATTCTTTGATTTTGTGAGGAGGTAGGAATTGTGTTTTTACCAATCAGACATAGACTCAAACTAGTATTATTGTAGGCTTTTAAACCTTAACACATTGTTTTGTCCTCAACTGCACATTTACTTAATAGGCTGTGACATTGTCTTGCCAAGTATCAATCAGGCAGAGGATTTCAAATAAATGTATTTTACTGTATTTTACTAGCTGAAAACCTATAATAAGATGAAAATGATAATATATGTACTTGAGCTGTTATTTATTTCAACTTTAATGCCAGAAAATATGTTTTAATATTACAGTACTGTGGCAAATTTAGACATTCATAATTGAGTCCTTGTACTTTATAGCCTGTACGTATGAATAACTTGGAATGCTATTAGCTAATAACTAATAGCATTGGAGGCTCACCGTTTTCGTCACATTTCTGGGGCCTGGGGCCTTGGATTTTGGTGGCGGTGGCCAAATGTTCACCCCGGCTGTTCTTTTGTGCACCAAGCAACTTTGTGACTCCGACACACTGTGGGAGGGGAGGGGGAGGGAGGGGGAGGGAAGGGGGAGGTCGATGGCGGAGCCGCGGCCCGGCCGGAGCTGCGAGCAGATACGGGGGCCGCATCATGCGGGTCACAGCCCCGGTGACCCGCGGTTATAAACCGTCCGTCTCCCAGCACAGAGGGGAAAAGGTCTGTCGGAGATTTGATTCCCGAGGGGACAGTGAAGATGTTGCCCTACCCCCCCCCCCCCCCCCCACCCCCCAGGGAGGAAAGAAAAGCACCAACCATCTCTGGACATCTGCATTCTTCACCCAAAGGCACCAGTTTGACGAGAATCTGCGTTTCCGTTGCAAGCCCAATCGGTTCTCTCAGAGAAGATGCAGTTTTATTTACATGGAAGACATTTGTATAGAAGTACTGACTGTGTCTCTGAGTGCCCTGAAGTGAGAGAATGTATGTGGAACAAATGAATCCAGTATGTGTACAGCCAAGCGGGAGGCAGCTGCACCTCGTGTATGCTCCTGTGGTCCGGCCTGCACTCTCAGGTTTGCTGAGTGTTGAATATGTCTCGAGCGGCTGCGGGCTAATAGATAAAAGTGAAACGATGACTAGAGATTCAACCCGAGTGCACAGCAAGAAAAGTAGGCAATTTCACAGTCTCTACTTCCTTATATAGATACAGCCCGGGATTGACTTGGGTTGATAAAAAAAAAAAAAACTAAAACAAAACTAAAGAACAAACAACGGCATCGGTTGAAAGACATGCAGAAAAATGTTGCACTCGAAAACAAGCTATCATCGGGTAACGAGGGCAATGCCTTGCATGATGACATCACCTTTCTGTGAGCACAACCCAAGACTAAAGAACAGCAGAAACAGCAGCGGCCGTGAATGCGCCACTCCTCACACTGCAGGCACGCAGCAGCTGCAGCGCAACAACTCCCATGCCTCCTGTGGTGAGGACAACAACATCAGCACAAGTCTGAAGCCGGGACGGCAGGCCGGTCGAAAGACACGGAGCTCGGCGCAGCCGAAAAAGACGACACAGGTGGGGAGATGAGACTTGTAGGGGAGGCGGGGTTTTGGTAGCAGCTCTGGAAGTGGGAGCGCTGTGGTTGAAACTAATGGCTTCAAAAGACACTGATGTGCTATCGTATGTCAGCAGACGGCCTGTTCAGTGGGTGTGTGTGTGTGGAGGATTAGAAGATTGATCATGCGCACACTTCTGCAGGTGTGTGTGTGTGTGTGTGTGTCGTTCCCCCCCCCCCCCCCCCCCCCCCGCTTTGCCTTGTACATCCTGCCCAGCAGTATCACCTTTGACACCATGGGCACAGGAATCAGTTCACCTCGTGAACGGTGAGTGTGTGTGCGCGTGTGTGCCTGCGTGTGTGTGTGTGTGTACGTGCGTGTGTGTGCAGTCATGTGCATATCTGTCTGCCCCTGTGTGTGTGCGTGAGTCTGTGCGTGTGTGTGCAGTCATGTGCATACGTGTGTCCCCGCATGTGAGTGTATGTGTGTGTGTGTGTGCACATGTGTTGGTGGGTGGGTTTTGAAGGAAAAGTGTGTCCCTATCTCAGCAGTGGTGCAGACATCCTGGCCAAATCCACCATCTGGGGACTGCACCTGTGCTCCCCACCCCTTCACCTGGAGGGTGCTTAACCCTCAATGGATTAAATATGTGGGCCCAGATAATAAAGAGGAATCAAAAACTGGCTCTGTAGAGAATAGGTTCATAGTATGTCTGTGTGTGTCTGCATTTGTGTGTGTGTGTGTGTGTGTATGTGTGCACTCATGCATACGTGTGTGTGTGCGCGTGAGTGAGAAAGCGTGCGCGTATGCTGACGAGATAAGGCTACGTTCCGCGAGAGGCTTAAAAGTTAATTTTAAAATTGTCCATTCTATCTCTCTTTTTCCTTTGCAAGCTTTCACTTTCTCTATTTAGCGTCTCTTCCACGATTTGACCCCCTGCGGCATACAGTTTGACCCCTTGATGATGACTTGCTCACGGGATATATTATGTACACTTTCTGGAGTGCTGAAATCCTTTACAGGCACAGTGGTTTGTGTGTATTCATGCATATGGATGTGTTCATGAATCTGGCGGGGTAGTGAGTAAGCTGGCTGGAGGCTAATGACTGCCAAATCCACACCCTGGAGACGTTTTAATCATGGAATGATATTTAGTTAATAGTGTGCTGTCAGGGCTTGCCTAGATTAACCTAGGGCGGTACAATTTATCATATGTATGTTTACATATCGAGAATAAATGACCACATCACAAATGAGGAGATATGTGTTTGCAACAGCTGCTAAATAAATGAAACGTGTCTGGTAGAGTACTTTGACCATGTCATCTCACATATGCAGTTTCACTTGACAAGTGACAGTAAATCTATCATAGATTTACTTTTCTGTTACCTTTACCTGACTACTTGGTGTTATTGTAGTGGCAGTTTGTTGTGTTCAACAATTTAATAACTTCAATTGTTCTGCAAAAAAAGGAAAGCTAATCATTGTGCAGATTAAACATTATTCCAGGGCATTTGCACTCTTGACAAAACATTCAAAGAATTTGGATTTTACTTTTGAAAATTGCATCAATTTCCAGGTTTGGTTTTCAATCACGGTTCTGTTAATGTGCATTTTCATTAATGCTTGTCATTTTGATAGGGTCAAAGGAGTAAAGCAGTTTATTTTTTTCATGAAAATACATGAAATGTGTTTTACGGTTTGCAATATGTGTCTGCAAAGCATCTGTTGATGGCTTCTGCCCTTTACCTTGAAATATGTTGAGAATGATTAGAGATTGTGTGTGTGTGCGCGTACCGGAGCAAGACTATTGAAATGTGAAGGTTGATTCCCTAAAACGCGTGAACACAAACTCTTTTCCCATTAGCCTTGTAGTAGGTGTGCTGGGATTTTATTATAGGCTAATTATCTCCTCTTCAGGTTTACGTGGATTTAAAAGGACTCAAGCGATATCCAATTTATTGCTTTTGTTGAGGTTAGCACTTCCTCGGGGTAGACTCTTCTGTCTTAGAACATAATAGGATCTTTCATTTCCTTGTTTCCCTCATTGCAGGCTAGCTGTCAGCACATGTAGGGCAGAAAGAAAAACTAAATAAACAAACTAGCCCTTGAAATAATGGTTGGATCTTTCAATCTACAACGTCTCAAATGTAAAACCAGGTACCTAATTTTGACCACAGGCTTCAGAGCCACACACACATACCGTTTTGTTTTAAGCAGAAAACCATATTTGCATGCAGAGATGGTGGTTTCTGAAAAGAGCCAATGTGCAGAAGGTGGTGGAGACACTCAGAGAGAGAGAGAGAGAGAGAGAGGATACCCAGATTGCCTTCCCAGAAATGGCCTTCATTTCAAAGTTAAATGGCCCAAGATTTTATCACTTAACAAAGGATGTGATGTTTGGGGCGAGGGGGGGGTGACGGGTGCAGGATGGAGATATGGAGGCGGGGTCTGTTATGAATTTAGCACTGGAGCCGGAGGGGCCAAGGACATGAGGGAGAATGTGTGTAAAGAGTGTGCGCGGGTGTTTTTGGGTGTGTGTGTGTGTGTGTGCGTGTGTGTGCATGTATAGGTGCAATATTTGTGTGTGTGTGTGTGTGCATGTATAGGTGCAATATTTGTGTGTGTGTGTGTGCACGCGTGCGTGTCTCTGCGTTACGATGTGTGCTTTTGCGCACTCAAGCGTTGTGTATAACACAGGGCATAATTCTTCCTGCTTCACATCCTCCAACAGGCCCGAGGCGAGCGTAATCCTCGCTGGGGAAGAAGTGTGGGATGGATAATAGCAGGTCCCCACTAATTGAAGCACTAATGTCGACTGTATATCAATTTAGAACCCTGCCAAGCCTGGATTCTCCCTTTTCCTCTCACAGAGTGGCCTAAATGGCGCATGTGGCTGGACGAGATGGCTCTCTCTCTCTCTCTCTCTCTCTCTCTCTCTCTATATATATATATATATATATATATATATATATATATATATATATATATATATATATATATATATAGCTCTTCCTCTCTCGCGCGCCCACCTTGTTAGATGGGGTATGGGAGCAAAGCTGTTATTGAATCAGACATCAGTGTGTGTGTGCGCAAACCATCCAAACCAATGAGACAGTTTGGTTTTTGGCCTGGAGTCTGTTGAAAGGGGGGTTTGCTGGAAACATGGTGAGACATTGAATGTGTTGCGTTGTCATCACACTGCACACCACTCTAAGAATGCAAGCAGAGGAAACCGAAAGATTGGTGAAGGGTTCCTTTTTTCTGTTGGCTTTAAAACCATATTTTGATGATTCTGATTATGACAAAAACAACATCTCTCTTCACCAAATAAGACAACTTGGGAAATATGAAACCATGTTAAACTGTTTTCCCACAATGCATCACAACTCTCACAGTTGTCACTTCTCATGGGCCTCCTATTCACCTTCTTTTCACTCTTTCCTTTTTAAACATTTACATTCTCTGTTTTCCTTGTGACAATCTTCCTTTGGCTTGTTGACGGTTCCAGCCCTGAACCATGTGATGCCTGGCTCCAGCCCCCTTTACTCACCAACCTCACATCCCCTTTACTCACCCTCACATCCCCCTTTGCTCACCTACCTCACATCCCCTTTACTCACCTACCTCACATCCCCTTTACTCACCTACCTCACATCCCCTTTACTCACCTACCTCACATCCCCTTTACTCACCTACCTCACATCCCCCTTTACTCACCTACCTCACATCCCTTTTACTTACCTACCTCACATCCCCCTTTACTCACATACCTCATATCCATCTTTACTCACCTACCTCACATCCCCTTTACTCACCTACCTCACATCCCCCTTTACTCTCATACCTCACATCCATCTTTACTCACCTATCTCACATCCCCCTTTACTCACCTACCTCACATCCTCTTTACTCACCTACCTCACATCCCCCTTTACTCACCTACCTCACATCCATCTTTACACACCTACCTTGCCTCCCCCTTTACTCAGCTACATTCCTCTATCTTTCCCACCTCCTGCCTGCTGTGAGAGGGAGGGAGGGAGGGAGATAGGTGAGAGAGAGAGAGAGAGAGAGAGAGAGAGAGAGAGAGAGAGAGAGAGAGAGAGAGAGAGAGAGAGAGAGAGAGAGGGAGAAAGAAAAAAACAGCCTTACCCTCACTGATCTTATTTCACAACTCAAGGCAGCCGAGAACACAATGACATTCTGTCTGGAGTGAATGTGTGCATGTGTGTGTGTGTGTGTGTGTGTGTGTGTGTGTGTGTGTGTGTGTGTGTGTGTGCATGTGTGTGTGTGTGTGTGTGTGTGTGTTTGTGTGTGTATGTGTGTGTGTGTGTGTGTGTGTGTGTGTGTGTGTGTGTGTGTGTGTGTGTGTGTGTGTGTGTGTGTGTGCGTGCTAAGGTGTGCACATGGTGTATTGTATGTGGGGGACAGGTCTGTGAGACCCCAGTGTTTTAGAGTGTCAGAGTTGTCTGGTTCACATCAGAGAGGTCAGCCTTGTGAGAACGCTGTTGAACACGCACAACTGCAGGAAGCCTGGATAGGATGAATCAATAGGGATGGACTAGTTTTCTGTCCACACACACACACACACACACACACACACTCACACACAAACACACACCTCCTCCACTCCACTCCACTCTAATCAGAATCTACTTGTTCCCCTTCATTACTCTCACAAGGCAGCTGGTTCTCCTTCATGATTTCCTCTCTCCCTCTCCCGCTCTCTCTCTCTCTCTCTCTCTCTCTCTCTCTCTCCTCCCTCTCTCTCCCTCTCTGTCCCCCCCTCTTTCTCTCTCCCTCTCTCTCTCCCTCTCTCTCACTTTCTGTCTCTCTCTCCCACTCCCCCTCTCTCTCTCTTTCTCTCTCTCTCTCATCATGCTCTCTCCCGCTCCCCTCTCTCTCTCGCTCTCTCTTTCTCTCTCTCTCTCTCTCATCATGCTCTCTCCCGCTTCCTCCTCACTCTCCCTTTTCTCAATTGTTTTTCAGAAACACACGCACACATGCTGTCTTTCTCTCTCTCCTTTATTTCCGTGGTTGTTGGTGTGCATAATCTCCGCTATTCGACTCAATCTAATCAAATGGAGTTTTTGTGTGTGTGTGTGTGTGTGTGTGTGCGTGCGTGTGTGTGTTGGTCTGTGTGTGTGGAGGCCGGAGTAGGGGCAGAGCGGGGGGGGGTGACAGTTGTGGTGGTGAGATGCTTGGAAACGGTAATCGATAGCGGCGAAGCTCCCGGCCCATTATGGAAATCAAGACGCATTAGGGAGCAGAGAGCCTGACAGCAGACCCTCCCGGCTGCATGGGTAGCTGCTGCTGCCCCACCCCAGGACCTGCTGGACCGCCCCCCCTCGCCCCGGGTCCTGCTGGACCACCCCCCCTGCCCCAGGTCCTGCTGGACCGCCGCCCCGGGTCCTGGGTGGACCACCCCCCCCCTGCCCCGGGTCCTGCTGGACCACCACCTTGCCCCAGGTCCTGCTGGACCACCCCCTTGCCCCAGGTCCTGCTGGACCACCCCCTTGCCCCGGGTTCTGCTGGACCGCCCCCCTGCCCCAGGTCCTGCTGGACCGCCGCCCCCCCCCCCCCCCCCCCTGCTCCGGGTCCTACTGAACCGACCCCTTGCCCCGGGTCCTGCTGGACCACCCCCCTTTGCCTCGGGTCCTACTGGACCACCCCCTGCCCTGGTCCAGCATTTACACACACACATATGTACACTTACACTCACACACACGCACGCACGCACGCACACACACACACACACACACGCACGCGCACGCACACACACACACACACACGCAAACACACGCATGCATGCACACACACACACACGCACGCACGCACGCACGCACACACACACGCACGCACACACACACACACACACACACACACACACACCAATTCATTCACACGACACACACACACTTTAGGTTCTGCTGGTGGAGTGCAGCGGGGTGGGGGCTGCCACCTGTGCATGTTGTGTGTCTCTCTGCAGTGTAATGGATGGTGTGTGTTGTGGTGTCGGCCTGCTCTGGGACACTCAGCGACACAAACCAAACAGTATAGAGCTCACATTTCAACACACTGATGCCATGTGATGTGAACACGCTCATCAGAGAGCAAAGGCCTTCGTTTTGGTCCGGAGTAAGCAGTCTCCACAGCGTCGTCTCTGGTTCAAGAAGACAAATTGTCAGGCAGCACAAGACTCGCCCGAGGTTCCTATTCGGGTGGCTGTGCATCAGCCCTAAGCTGGTGGAACTAATTTGCAGTTAAATGCGGAGATGGACAATCGCTCCCCATCTTGCTGTAAATAAAGGGCTGTCAGGGAGGCGGCTGTGTCATATCCTCTTCCAGTAGGCCTACACGTGTGTGTGTGTGTGTGTGTGTGTGTGTGAGAGAGAGTACCTGCATGGTGACTGTGTGTGCACAGTGGAGTGTTCAATGTGTCAAGTGTGGGCGAGGGTGTGAGGGTGTGAGGTCGGGGCGGAGACCATGGGGGAGGGGAAGCGGCCGGACACGTGTCGCTATGCATGCTGGGTATCTTGATGACTATCTCTCACCCCGGCCCTGCTCCCACTTAGATTTACCATAGGGGTCACACCCTCCTCTGCACTCACCCCCTTCTGCGCAGACATGCGCACACCCACACGCACGCACACACACACACACACATGCAAACACATGCAAACAGAGACACATGCACACACACACATATGCATGCGCACACAGACACACAGACACACATATGCGCGTGCGCACACACACACACACACACACACACACACACACACACACACACACACACACACACACACACACACAAACACAAACACACACACAAACAATACTTCCCATTCAACCGATATGGAACCATCTTGTTAGATTGTAATTATTTCCTTTTGTTTTCTGAAGACAAAGGTTCACTTCAGGGTGCATGTTGAAGCCAAATTTAGCCAAATCTAAAATGTATACAAGCTTGTACATTTCCTATACATTATACATTTCCAATACATATACATTTACTTTTTAACTTCTTAAATAAAACAGTATTTAACACAAACACACAAATGATTCATATCAGAGTGAGTTAAACTATCTCAGGAGGCTGTGCGGATGTCAACTACGAAGTCATTGACATTTTCACTGCATTTTTTCTCGCATAAGCAGTCTCGTCGCAAACACATCTCCTACGGTATTTTCATTTCCACCATCTTCAGCTGCAGTTTGATATAATACATGAACACACGCACCCACATACACAGTGCCTTTTTTTAGTTTTTGTTACTTGCAATTCTGGTTCTGCGCCGTCAACACGAAGGGCTTGTGCCTGGGGCAAGGTGGGGCTTCATCCTGTGATCTGGGTTGTAGCTGTTTGTCATGCTAGGAGACCACCCACCCTGTAGACCCCCCCAAGATGCCAGACAGGCTCCCAGAGATTCTACCGAGCTCGCTTTCGTACACACACTGCTGGAGCAACCGGCAAAGACTGTTCTAATCCCTGACTTAGTCCACCAGTAACAACTGCGGGTTCATGACTGCCTTTGACACTTCTGTTGTAGTCGGGTTTGTCCTTAGTGACGTTGCATTGAGAACTTTGACCGGAGTTTATGTCTCTGTGTATATATATATATATATATATATATTTTTTTTTTTGTAAAACAATTACATATACGTATACGTATATACGTATACATTAGCTTTTGCATGCCAGTCAGTTATACGTTTTATCACATCCTATTACCATTACAACTTTAAGTGCTCTAATGAATCACAGGCTTATGTCTTTAAGGGTGCTAGACTCTTATGTGTCTATAGGCAGTCTGAGGAATCCCTATTGATAAATATATGATATGCAGTGTGAAGTGGAATCGTGGCAAATTGAATTGGCTAGTCACAATAAGACAATTGTCGTAATCAGACAGACAATTGTCGTAATCACGCAGTCCTAATTCATTCACATTTGACTTTCACATTTTTGTATTTGCATAGAATGTCTTTACTTTTCTTTTCTTTATCAACATATCGAAAAGAGTACACACACACACATGTGCACACGCACACCCACACAAGGAGGTCCGTGTACGTGGCCCGGTAGACAGCACCGCACAGCGTGGGAATCTTTGGTTGACCAAACAGGGCTCTTCCCTCACAACGGCGCTGTTGACGTCTAGCCTTTAGTGTCAATCAAGTAAAGGGCAGAACCTTGCCCGTTTTAGCTAAGTAGCATAGTTTCTGCTGCAACTTGAAAGCCCTTTGTTCAAATGTCAATAAGGCCTTTTTTTTGCTGGAGCGTGTGCACACACAGCCTTGATCCAGTTGAAGAGTGGCTCAATGTGTTTATTTGTGCCCTGGGGGTGTTGCATTATAATTGCAGACCGTGTCAATTCTTCTTCTCTTCCTCTTTGAACTTAAATTTGCTCGTATATTTAATGGTATTAAAGAAAATGGAGGAATTGCACTTTGGATTTGAATTTCACAGATATTTATGTATGTATAATATATGTGCAATATACACTGTACGCCACACATGCATGCCCATACTCGCACACACAAACACACACACACACACACACACACACACACCACACACACACACACACACACACACACATACAAACACACCATATTACAAAAATCTTGCTGCCACCTATAACTTTGAATGTTTCGATCACCCCTAAATATGTGTTCTGTGAATTGCAGTGACCAATTGTTACTTATTTTCAAGGTTCTGTGCCCTTGCCCCTTTCATATTGATCTGCCCTTAATGTTATGATGACATACTATCTTCTCTCCCTTTTCAATTTTTTTAGACATTGTCCGTCCCTTTTATGTCTTCTCCTGGCCCCTTGTCTCCTTGTCCCCTTTCATCACTTTACCTTCCCAGTTAAGAGTGAGGCCAGTAGCTTCCTAGGTCCTTGTGCTAAGTGTCAAGCTGAGTTCAACAGAAGCCCCCCACCCCCCACTCCAAACTCTACTCTATAAATTATGCATAAAATCAGACTCTTCTCTGAACACATGTGCATGCCAAACAGATTGCCTTGAGCTGTCAATCTCTCTCTCTCTCTCTCTCTCCTCTCTCTCTCTCTCTCTCTCTCTCTCCTCAGTGGGATCTTACTCCTCCCCAGTCATTATCTTCCCATGTGACACGTGACATGGCATCTCAGCCAGCCAACTGTTTGCGTTCCATTGTTGTCGAGTGTTTAATTCGTTATTCGGGTCATGTCAGATGCGCGCACGTGGAGTAAATTTCACAGACGCGTATTTTTCGCTTTTGAATAAATTGTACTTCTCAACAAATCTACAAGTAATCGCTGCATCATAATTGTTTTTATCTGATTGAATTAAGTACTTAGCGCAGCATTTCTTAAGGGCATTATTATCCTAAGTGCGTATGACGTGGAAGACGGGAAGAAGGGAATTTTCCCTCCACATCACGTCACAGCCACAGATAAACCTCTTCCCCCGGAGCCAGGCGGGGACCCAGCGATGGCCGACTGTGTCAAGAACCACCTACTTATCAGGAAGAGGTCTTCATCGGCATGCAAGCTCCAAACCAAACACGGGCATACACTCATATTCTTGTGGACAAAAGGTTATTTCAAATGTGTTTTGCAACAACTGCTCCGGTGTACATATGGATGTACCTAAAAGGATAAACCTTATTATTGACCTTGTTCACCTGTGTCGCATGGGAGCGACGTCTACCATTCCGTGAGTGACAACGTCGACAGCCAATGAGAATCGTGTCTTCAAGACTACTTGCTCCATGAGTTGCATGGTGACATAGTGACCAACCTATCCTAAATGTGACCACCTTGCTTTGTAAAGCCAGGCGGTGATTAAAGCCAGTCTGGGTCACACGGGTACACGGGCGTCAGTGGCTGCAGCACTGCGTTCGCAATTTTATCGTTTTGTTCCCGCGCCTCATCCCTGACGTTTTGTTGTTGTTGTAGTAATTGCTGCTCTTTGGCTGCCCCTGAACTCCCGAGCTCACCTACTGTGGCTAAGTGCAGTAATGAGCCTGTGGAGATTTCGTCAGGACCTCCACCACTGGCAGGAACCCCCCGCCCCCGCCCGCAGAGAGAGTCTGGCAAGCCCAGCAGCACACGATGCTCGGCAGGTCTACGCCTAGGCTAATGAATGGGGTTTGACGTCTGCTTGTGTGTGTGTGTGTGTGTGTGTGTGTGTGCGTGTGTGCGTGTGTGTGTGTGTGTGTGTGTGTGTGTTGTGTGTGTGCATGTGTTTGTGTGTGTGTGTGTGTGCATGTGTTTTGTGTGTGTGGTGTGTGTGTGTGCTTTCGGAGTGTGCACACATCTGGCTGATAGAGAGCTACATTCCCATTGTATATATACGCCATGTTTGGGACATTTTAAGATCTAAGACTTTGGAGTGAATCATCTGCGTTTACTCATTAGCACATGGTGGTAAATATAGGTGGAGAAGAAACGGAACATTGGCGTGTTCTACCGTGTGTCTTTATTGGGGGACATTGTGTTTAATTGCAGGGATATATCTGTGGAGGTTACCATACAGATGAGCATGCAGGTACATTTGATGAACAAAGAGGCTCGAAGTGCCTTCGAAGCGGCTGAAGCAACACAGCAATAAAGGGAGGGCTGCAAATGACTGTATAGCTGCAGAATCAGGTTAAAACTCCACGACTCATATGGCTGGCGTGCCCAACATCCCTCTTCAAGTATTTGATTGGTGTGGTATTGAGAGCACTCTCACTTTATGAGGTGAATCAAGAAACTGGTGCCAGAAGCAAAGGTGACAAACATTGAAAAAATGAACTAAAACAACATTCTGAAAATAATGCTATAAATCAAACTGTTCTTTAGGTTAACGTGTACAGCCGGTTTCAATTTCAACAGGCCCCAATGTAATGTTGTTCTCGTCAACCTCTACTGCTGCATGTCATCATTGTTACCATGTATAGTCCTGACTCGTGACTACACGTTAATGTAAAACATTACTGCCCACTGAGTTTGATCCTTCGAGGTGCACAATGCACGCATGAGTGTGCTAGCGCATTAGCCTCCTACACATCCACATGGACTGCGCTGCATTCCCGAAACCAAGGCTTTCAGAAGGCGTAAAACAACACGCTGCTTATTGATCGATTAACGATCCTCATCCTCAAGCGTCTGCCTCCCGATGACCGTGGGGTACCCCGGTCTTGCGTGGGGTTGAATGTTGCAAACCAAAGCCGATGAGACATTGGAGGTGGGAAGTGAGTGGCCTTCAGAAACCCATCTCCTGGCCTGCAGGACGTAAGCTAGCGGGATCACAGTGAGGAGAGATCTCTCTCTCTCCCTTCTCTCACCTAACCTGAGCCAAGAGTGGAGGGGGGGGGGGGGGGGGGGGGCTGGGAACTGGCTTGTTTTGAGCTGCTCTCCCCTGTTGGCTCTGGGTTTGTGTTTGTACGTTTCCTCGTTGTCCAAGGCCTGCTTTGAAGCTAAAGGTCTTTTAGCCCTTGAAGTGTGGCCTTTTCTTAAGTGTGTGTGTGTCAGTCAGTGCTGAGCCTAAATATGGTAGGGTATGTATTCAAATGTCAAGTCAGTATTCAAATTATTCTAGGTTGTTTTTTTTGTAATGTAATGTTAATGTAAAAAAAACAATTCAAAGTCATTTTGTATGTCTGTGCATATTTAGACAGAGCCGTCGGTAGAAGGTGAGGTTACATATTGTCCCAACATCCCAGTGATATCCCAAGGAAAAAAATAATATATATATACTCCTAAATGATTTTCGAAGGGATTTAATGATGAACGTATTTAGCAGCTATTTCAATGTTGAAACTAGGCCAAAAGATACCAAATAGCAGCAATCAGGCAGGGAAAGATACGCGGTGTGAATTTACTATATACTTTTTTTGGGGGGGGGGGTGGTATTCGTAAATATTCATCTGTAAAACCTTACGAATATTCGAAGCATGAAATTATATATTCAAGCCAGCCCTGCCCTGTTGTGTGTGTGTGTGTGTGTGTGTGTGAGCGTGTGTGTGTGAGCGTGTGTGTGTGTGTGTGTGCACATTCATTAGCCAGAAGCAATATAGTCTTTACCGCTTATACTGCCAATTTGTGTGGGTTGTTGCTGACAATTACTACTTGTGTGTGTGTGTGTGTGTGTGTGTGTGTGCGTGTGTGCCTGACTGCCTGTGTGTGTGCGCGTGTGTGTGTGCGCGTGTGTGTGCGTGCGTGTGTGTGTGCGTGTGCAGACTCACCATACAATTCAAAGCCAGAATGGGGTCAGAGTGAGATTTTGTTGTTGTTGTGTGAGTGAGCATCAGTGGTGTGTGAGCCGTGTGTCTGTGTTTGCTCCACACGGGCATGATGAGTTCATCAATCACCGTGTAACCAGTGTTTGCGTACATGTATTTAGCACCGCCAAATGCAGAGAGGAAGTTGATTTATAGGGCAATCTCACTACATTTCTCTCTCACCCGCCCCCCTCTCTCTCTCTCTCTCTCTCTCTCTCTCTCTCTCTCTCTCTCTCGCTCTCTCTCTCTTTTTCTCTTTCTCTCTCTCTCTCAGGCTCTCTCTAGCTCTCTATTCTCTAGCTCTCTCACTTTCTCACCCTCTCAATCTCTCTCCTCTCTCACCCTCTCAATCTCTCGCCTCCCTCTCACCCTCTCAATCTCTCTTTCTCTCTCTCTCTCTCTCTCGTCCTCTATCTATTGTGATCCCTCTCTCTCACCACCTCAATCTCTCTCTCTCTCTCTCTCTCTCTCTCTCTCTCTCTCTCTCACTCTCTCTCTCTCTCTATCTCTCTTTATTGCTCTCTCTCGTCTTCTTTCTCCTGCATCTCCATCTCTGTCGTCTTGGGCCGTGAGTGTGTCTCACGCTGTGACTGTTTTTTTTTTTTGTTTTGTTGCAATTCTCTCTTACTTACCGAGTCCAATAGTGTAGACCCTTTCTTCCATTTCCTCTGTCACTCTCCTCCCCCCCCCCCCCCTCCCACCCCACGCATTCCCCTTTCTCTCGCTATTCCCAGGACGATTGATGTTCAAGGAAACACATAAATAACTTCTGTGCCCGTGTGTGTGTCTGTGTGTGTGTGCGTGTGCGTGTGCGTGTGCGTGTGTGTGTGTGTGTGCGTGTGCGGGTGCGTGTGCGTGTGTGCGTGTGTGTGTGTGTGTGTGTGTGTGTTTGTGTGTGTGGAGTATGTGGTATAGTTGCCTTAATTGACACAAACGCAAAAGCCCCCCTACCCCCCGGAGAGGTGACCTACAGCCACCCCCCCCCCCCCCCACCGCCCCCCACCCGCATGAAAACACACAAAAACACAGCCGCACACATGTCCCACAGTTCACTTCACCACTTCACAGCTCTGTCAGCCCAGCAGTGAGTGCCCTGTTATGTGGACCACTTAATAGCAAGGCAGGTGAAAATGGAGGTGTGTGTGTGTGTGTGTGTGTGTGTGTGTGTGTGTGTGTGTGTGTGTGTGTGTTCTTGTGTGTGTGTGTGTGTCGGGTCAATGTGGGAATATGGATCAGTCAAGAGGATATGTCCGTTACAGCGATGGAAAAAGTGTCCAAATTGAATGTCTCTGGTGTCCCGGGCCAAGTGTGTCCATGCGTGTCTGTCTGTAAGTCGCCCCGGTTCTTTGCTCTGCTAACATTAGTCCGCTCAGGCTAATATTGACCTTCCTCCCGCTCTCTCCTAGTTGTTGCTAATGGCTATTTACATTCGCCAGTGAGGGGGGTCGTGGCTGCGGCCACACGACAGAGGTGTGATTACATGTTGGGGGGGGGGGGGGGGGGGGGGGGGATGAATCTCCCTCAGCCGACACTGATAACACACCGAGATAAGCTCCTCTTATCCCAACAACCACCTGGGGAAAACAAGCTAGCCCGCGTTGCTAATGCCTCAGCACATCAATATCATTTATGTCTCTCGATTGTACCTGTGTGCAATCCTGCATCCCCCTCCCCGGCTCCTTTGTCCCCCCACCCCCCCCCCCCCCCCCTTTGTTGTGGAAGACGGGACCCGGTGTCGTACATCATTCACTCCTCCAGTCATCCGTCTTGCCTCCATTGATTCCATCTCAAATTTAACTTTCAGATCGTAGCGACTCCATTAGAAAGTAATAACCCCGCAGGTCAATATATGGAGCAGCGCTAGCGATGTGCAGATTGAATATGCACTTTTATTGGAGGGAATGCTCCATTAGGGCTGCCTCGCCCGGGTGGGGACCGGGGTGGCGGGACGGACGGACGGTGACGGGCTGGCGGGTGGGGGAGGCGGGTGGGGGAGGCGGGTGGGGGAGGCGGGTGGTGGGGGGGGGGGCGGTCACATCTATCATGGGGTTGCTTCATCAGTGAAGGGAACCGAGGAAGAGGGACAAAGTGTGCTGCTCGTAAATTCATCACCCCCCATCCCCCACCCCCCCCCCCCCCCCCCCCCACACCGCCTTCACCCCAACCTCACTACGACCAGCACTCCACTATCCTCCCCCTCGCAGTGCTCTATACTGGGAGATGACAGAAGGCTAGGGAGGGAGGGAAGCAGAGAGAGCAAGAGAGACCGAGAGAGTATGAGAGAAAGAGAGAGAGGATGAGAGAGAGAATATAAGGGAGAAGAAATGAAGAAGAAATGGTAAGAGTAAGGTAGAGAGAGAGAGGGAAAGAGAGAATATGAGAGAGGGGGAGAGAGGATGAGAGAGTGAGGGAGGGAAAGCATGTGATAGAAGGTATGAGAGTGAGAGGGGGAGGGAGAGGATCAGAGAGATAGGGAAAAAGTATAAAAGAGAGGGAGAGAGAGGATGAGAGAGTAAGCGGGAGAGAGGGCAGGGCATGAGGTGAAATATGACCCTGCACCAATTGCTCCCGTCAGAATAGAGACACCCCCCCCCCTGTCCTAATGCATTAGAGATGAGTGGTGAGATGAGTAGTGAGATGAGGAGTGAGATGAGTCGTGAGATGAGAAGTATGAGTATTCAGAGGAGTAGTGAGATGAGTGGTGAGATGAGAAGTATGAGTATTCAGAGGAGTAGTGAGATGAGTGGTGAGATGAGTAGTGAGATGAGTGGTGAGATGAGGAGTGAGATGAGTATTGAGATGAGTGGTGAGATGAGTAGCGAGATGAATGGTGAGATGAGGAGTGAGATGCATAGTGAGATGAGATGAGATAAGTGGTGGGCAGGATCTGTGCACCGATACGGTTGGAGTCTGTTCTGACAAAATCTATATGGATGTATGCACATCTTGCAAATTACAAAGACTTCAATGCATGCAGTGACGTTTAATCAATTAGTTGATCGATGGAAAATTTATGTAAATACATTGAAAATGCAAATGAAATATAATGTAATTCATGTGATTTGTCAAGTACAAATACCAAGCATGGCATGCTTCAGAAATTTAAATATCTGGTTCATGAATCATTATTAAATGGTTGAAAGCACCGCACTTACAGCATTTTTCTCACCGGCAGCAACTCAAACACTTAATAATTAGTGCACACATACATACCCTGATGGCAGCGTCAACCATGCAAGGGAACTGCCATCTAGTCAAGAGCTGTGAGGGTTATGCATGTTGCTCACCTTAAGCTTTTAACATGACTCATAACTCGACGACATGTAATGCACACAATGCTATTGGTGTGTTTCATTGTGTGATCAGAGTCACCCACTCAGACACACATACACACACACACACACACACACACACACACACACACATGCCAGTTCACAGTTAATAGGTTGAGATCTTAATGCTCAAAGGAGAGCTCTGTCAACAGCTCCAGTCCATTACCCAGTGACGGGTTGGACTGCTTTGATCTATGCTCTGCTCTTTATCTGCTTTCTCTTCAGCCGCCTTGCATTGTCTTGCCTGAGCTGGTAAAAAGCTATTTTCAAATACACATTGCTTTTAAAAGTGATAGTAGCCATAAGTGGTAGTAGACACTTATGTGTGGATAATATGTGTAGTTATACGTTGTTCGTTATTGTTTGGGATTTTTCAAAGTACAACGTCATCAACATATGACAATTGGGGCAATTGAGAAATTAATGACACTACATTATTGCATTTTTTTATTTTTGTGTGTCTCACTATTTTGTGTATGTCAAGGCATCTAACTTTTTACAGAACACTTTCTTCAAACTTTGATTGGAATATTTACACACATCAATGTATGCCCCTGCTTCCATTTTGCACTACCTCACTAAGTCAAATATAAACCCGTGTTCACTTACATGCACAGATGCATTGAAACAGTCCCGCTGTCATTCCGTCCATCTCTCTCACACAAACACCGGGCACATTCACAGCCATCTTGGACGGCAACGTGTTTGCCTCAGAAGCCTTGTTGCTAGCAGACGTCTTCCAGCTATGGAGGCTTGGCTCTGCCATTAGTCGCTAGCTGGTGACGAGTCCCTATCCAAAGTGTGCTCTTTCTAACAAGATGTGTGCGTGGGTCTATGTGTGTGTGTGTGTGTGTGTGTGTGTGTGTGTGTGTGTGTGTGTGTGTGTGTGTGTGTGTGTGTGTGTGTGTGTGTGTGTGCGTTTGTGTGTTTTTCCATGTGTGTGCACTCATTTGTGTGTGTAAGTGTGGGTGCGCCTGTGTGTGTGTGTGCATGTGTGTGTGCATGTGCGTGTGTATGTGTGTGTGCATGTGCGTGTGTATGTGTGTGTGTCTGTGTGTGTGTTTGTGTGTGTGTGTGTGTGCATGTGCGTGTGTATGTGTGTGTGTGTGTGTGTGTCTGTGCGCGCGCGTGTGTGTGTATGCGTGTGAGGAGGAGGACGAGGGGGAGGAGCAGAGGAAAGACCCCAGAGGAGGTGTTAATGGAATTTCTTGCTGTCCAGCACTCAAGTGCATCCTCACCGCTGAGAGATTATCCCCAACAACCCTTGTCGCCAGCCAAAAGACCCACCTTGGTTTATCACCAAGGCAATTTCAGATGCACCTTTTATAGTGCGGTGGCGCCAGCCAGGCCAGGGCCAGACCATTGGGGTGTCTTAATCTGGTCATCTGGGCGCTAGAGGGGGCCGGTCGCAGCCAGCCCTGCTCCATTGGGTTTTCCGGGTACTATAGGCGGGTTATTTAACACTCTGTAACATTCTTTCTCTCTTTTTTTTTTACATTGTTCTTCTCTTGTGCTCTTTTTTTATTTATCTTTTTTCTTCTTCTTTTTTCTTCTCATCCTCCTCCCCATCTCTCTCTCTCTCTCTCTCTCTCTCTTTGTTGCATTTGACGTAGTACATGAAGCACATGTATGTATGCAGTGCGTGGGTTAAGGAAGCCTGAGGCATATTTAAGGCTCGGCGCCGATGCTAGAAGTGATTATTCAGTGCGGTGTCCATTGAAGGGTTGAGGTTAGGATTCTATGTTTTGGTCGGCACCATCAGGCATATTGGTAAGTGTAAGGTTTTGTATTGAATCAGGCTTGACCTTAAAGGCTAACTGTTTGCTGCAGGAGAGGAGTGGGCCCAAAGGCTATTGATTCACAATCACTCATCTGCTTGGCCTCCTTATCTTCCAGTGAGAGCACCAGCTTGGGCACGCATTTGATTTTCCTTTTCAGTCAAAGTCAAAGCTTGTTTTTTTTTATTGTTTCATTTTCTTCAGAGTTTCCTTGTTGCGTTTTTTTTTTTTTTTTTTAAACTTTTCTCTCATTTATATCTGCTCTACCTCTGAGATTGCTCTCATGTGTTTGATTTATTAGGTTTTGAGGTGTGATTTAGTCGCATTTCGACACAAATATCGGTAAAAAGGTATGTTGTTCCAAACGCGAGGCGGTGTTACTATTATCCATTTTGACTGTAATAATGGTGGGCCCCGCCTATCTATTCCCCTGCCACTGACATTTCCTTTTGTTAAACCAGAGTAAGCGGTTTAATTCCGTATTCCATATTCAGCCCTTCCCTGAAATTAAACTGGAGATAATTGCCTGGTGGAAGAGCATCTCGGCTTTATAGGTGTTAATCCGTTTGCCATTTGAGATGACGCAAGGACGAGGTAATGGGAATGCGTGCGTGGCTGTGCTCCGGGAACAGCCATTTTCGCTCCGGAAACCGTCCCATCATGCATTGGACACCCGGCTGTCCCCCCCCCCCCCCCCGTCTTTCACTGCCTCGCCTGAGCCTTGCTTACTCGCTTGTTCTCCATCAGGGCCTAATGCCGTGCTAGATTGCTCAGTCCATATTCTTAACAGATTCCGTTTTAGCACATTGATCCGGGCTGCTTTAGCTAAAGCGACCCCCATATATGCAGTTCCGGTTTCCAATAATGTGTTCCGTCGTTAGTTCCTCAGTCAGCCCCTTTGTTGCTTTCTCTTGTTCTCTCTATCTTTCCATCTCCCTTACCGCGAATCTCTGGTCTGTGAAAAGTGTAGCCGTTGTCATTAGCTGACCCAAGTTGCTCGGCTGCTAGAGTGCCGCGTGTTTCAGCTACCGCCACTTGGTCACAAATTGCCCTGGACTCTGCACAGAAGCTTCAACTTAACTCCCCTGCCATGTCAAAATGAGCAAAATACCCACGTGCCGGAATTACAAGCATATGTCTATACAATTAAATCATGCATCTGTACAGTTATGCACATCTGCAGAGTAAACTATTGCTGCGTCCCGCAGTGCAGACTCCGGTGCACATCATCTGTTTGCAGCATCTGCAAAGCAGCAGACAAGGTAAAGCCAGTTCCTGGCAACATGCAGGGACGGTGTGGTTCGAGCCACTTCTAAGCCAAGTTCTAAGGTGTCCTTGAGTACAACACCCGAGCTCCTTTACAAGCCGGTTATCTCCTTGTCACCACCTTGTGGGTGTGAACGTGCCTGTGAAGTACCCCTTCAACTTGACATCGGGCCAAGTCGCATGGCTTCACTTAGGCCTCCAAAAAAGACAACACAGTATCGCGATGCAGAAAAGCCTCGGTGTATCCAGGCCTCCGATCACGCTCCGTTCACACTCGTTTACACAGAGCGGTGGGACTTCAGAGTATCGACTGAACGGGCTGCATGACAATGCCAGCCTAATTAAAGGTCCCATATTATGCAAAATGCACTTTAGAGCGGTTTTCTATCAATAATATGCATCCCCGGCCTGTCTACAATCCCTCCTGATATGAAAAAAGTTCATCCTCTCGTTTTTTTGCTTTCTTAGTCTTTAGAAAATGTTCGCTAAAACGGGCTGTTTGAGAAATGGTCTGCAAATGACGTCAGCAACAGACTCGGCCGCTCCCCTCAGGCTGGTGGCAACGCCTCCGGTGAATGTTTGCCACGCCCCTAACAAAGTTTCTAAACACCGCCATTATTCCGCTCGCTAGCGTTGCTCCGGTTGGCACAATGGCGAAGGTACGAGCTGGAAGAAGTGGTTGCTCTGTTGTTGGCTGCACAAATGAGCACACAACTCTTTATAAACCTCCCTCTTCGGAGGTTCTGAGGACTCAATGGGTGAATTTCATTTTTGATGGTGATGTCCCTACAGCAGTTCCCAAAGTGCTGTATGTGTGTGCTAACCATTTCACGTCGGACTGCTTCATCAACGAGGGACAGTATAAAACTGGATTTGCTAAATCCCTGCGGATTAAAAATGGATCGGTACCAACTGTCCGCGATCCAACTTCGAACGTGGAAGCTGTAAGTTTGAACATTTTATTCTGATTTACTGTTTAGCCGGCTTGGCGGCCCCTGTTAGCATGGCAGCTAGCATAAAGTACTGTTGGGCCGCGACATAGTCTGCTTATACTAAAGTTACGTTAAAACTAGGGCCGGGACTTTAACGCGTTCATTAAGATGAATGAATAACACAAAAATAACGCATTTTAATCGCCCTTATTTTTGCACCGCGGAACGTTTATCACCGGGTGAGTTTCAGGTTCACCCATTATACTGGAGCAGTGATCACTGCCTGAGGCGTTTTGAACGCAGCTCAAACCGACTGGTGCCTCTGCACGGCGACCAAGCTTTGATAAACACGCACCGGTTTACAGTATCGTCCCGCATTTTAGCGGTCGTGGCCACGAGTGGCCGTGGAGCTGAGAACAGCAGAGTTTCCTCTGCTGCAGCAGAATAGCGGACATGTCGTAGCTACAGACATGTCACTGTCTCGGGTGCATTTTGTTATTATAGGACTTCAACCTCAGAACTCTCTGTCATCAGACTGTCCTGGCCTGTGCATACAAACAAACTATGTTTTGTTGCTTACCTTATGTATTCAGTCATTATTCAATGGTATATTAAAATGCATGTGAAAAAAATGTTTCTCACTGTTCTCAGATACATAGTGGGGGGAGGGATGATTACATTTGTTCTGAGAAGATGTTTTTTTCTAACCCCTGTGTGCTTGTTATAGACCAGCTCATCAAAAACATCAACGGCACAGATTCCTGCATCAAGAGATGTTGCATGCCAGACAGAGATGGAAACACGTTGTGTAGGCACACAGCTGTCCTTCAAGACTCTACGGGCTTCTTACAGGAGTGCAGGTAAACAGCCAGCTTCATTAGGCTGCATTTACTTGGGAAGAAGTTAGTAAGGAGTTACATGTTATCATAAATATAATAAAGTTTCTGACATTTTAGATTTTTTTCTTTTGTTATTACAGACTCTACTTGGCGGCAATGTACTACAACGAAAACGCCAACCGACCACAAGCAAAGACGGACCAAGGTGTACCCCTCTTCAAGGTGCACTTCCCGAAGGCATTGAAGGGAGAGTGTAGAGCAAAACCCCTAAAGACAGAGCCAACATACAGTAAGAGTTTACTTTTTAATTTTTTATACCAAAACTAAAGGATTTTTTTTTACTTGTTGCACTTACAATCTATAAACATTTCAACAATAAATAACTGTATAAAGTAATACACACACAGACACACACACACACACACACACACACACACACACAAACCTTATGAAAAATAATAAATTAGATAAAGTGTCAGGAGGTAATGAGCAAAACACTTTCAGTCTCTGAAAAAAGTAAACAATGTCTGTGCATTTCTTGTATAAAACAGGGTATGTAGTGGACATGATGGACCTCATCTTCGAGAAGGTGTTTATGGACCCG
The DNA here is from genome assembly GCA_036785325.1 of Urophycis tenuis. NCBI lineage: Eukaryota > Metazoa > Chordata > Actinopteri > Gadiformes > Phycidae > Urophycis > Urophycis tenuis. The sequence continues at coordinate 10,530,157 of JAXIVH010000008.1, forward strand.
GCACCCTACACTGATGCAGTCCTGGCAATCCCTGTTCCTGAAGACCTTGCTGCACAGTTTGAGCGGCCAGACAAGGAGGAGGTCATTGCGGGTTATGTGTCCCGCTTCAATCAAGCAGCTGTTTGAATCCCACGTAGTGACCTGTGGCATCAGGAAACTCCGTTTGGATTCTAAGGACCACACAAGCTGGGATGACGACCCGGATTCTGCGTCCCAGCAAGCCCCAACACCAGCTCACAAAAGAGCGATATGCAAGGTACCTGTAACGACTTCAAGCAATTGGACAAGATATAGCAATTACTTTTTTGTTTTGTATCCCATTTTATTTTTTATGGATTGCCTGCTAAAACATATGGCTACTAAGAGCACTATCCCTCCTCTCGTCTCCTCCCCTCTACTACTACCACTAAACTATTTTCACACACTCTCTGTGTTTCTACAGATTCTCCATCCCTGAGTCTACACCTGCGTGGTACCCGTCAACCTGCTCTAACACCGGCCTGCCATCCATCCCATCGGGCTGACATGTTTCCTCCTGCCCCTACTCCCACCAGAAGCTTCGTTGCGTTGAACATTTAATGTGTTTATGTGGAGTTGTACATTTTTTTCTTGTCTATACACATCTATTATATATATCTATTATTTTGTTATGCTACTTTGTTTTGATTAGCACAGTTATAACTTATTTGTTAGTAATGCAATGTCAATAAATGTTTAAAAAGTGTCTACAAAATTTGGCTTGCATTCTGGAGCGAGTATACATTGGCTATACATACAGGCTCCAATCCAGGATGGTCCACCATGCATTTCTGGTTCCCCTCAACCTCCTGCAGCCGTCTGGTAACCTGCAAACAAGGTACTGCAAACAATAAATGCCATTGTGTTTCATAAGTATGAAATAAACCATAATCAAGACAAACTAGTTTTCACTTTGAATATGTAGATACTACCTGTGCTATCTCAAGACAGCAGACATTTTCCTGATCTGTGGGAATGGTGTTGCAGTTTCCACACAAACAACTGTCAAAAGAAAATTAGTTAGAATTTCACTTGAATGCAAGTATACAAGCATAGTTGGATAAGAAGTAAGATTTTCCTAACCATGTCAAGTGCATAAAACTTGTGACATTTGAATAATGTTGAGATGGAAAACAGTGGCATTTTAATCAACATTACACTGCCTCGATTTTCTGCCAGAATGACACATTACTGATACAGACAGACATATTTATGCTGAAATACAAAAGTAAATCCTAAAGACCTAGAACAACAAACGTCAGGGTGCTGTTACGATGAAACACCTCTGCTAAAACAATCACAAACTTTGCAAACTATAGAATTTAGGTTAGGCCTACTATGCAAGCATCGTTTGATAGCCTACTAGTTTCTACATTATACATTTATCCGTAGATAGCAAGAATACAGTCAAGAGAGATAAGTATAATGTTACTACACTATTTACAAAATTGCTCATTCACCAAAAAAGCTCGAAGTAACAAAGATACAGCGAAGACGTAACCGTTAGCAGGAGCTAACATGTAAGTAACAGTGTAATAACACACAGAACGTAAAAAAATAAATATATAAAGTCGCATGATATATGTAACTTACCATTCAGAAACCTCCTGCGGCAGCCGCAGAGTAAGAATTTCAGCCGGCGTCTCTCCCTCTGGGTCAGATTCAGGCTCAAACTGGTAGGGTTGAACTAGAGTCCTTTAGAGAGACTAGAGTCTCTCTATAGTACTCTAGGTTGAACCACAGAGTTTCTGCCAGCCATTAGCCGAGTCAGTCTGTAAACATTAGCACATGGCTATGGAGCCGAGGCTCGGCTCCGTAGGGACCACGCCCCTCGCAGAGAGGTGGGCGTGGTCTGGTGTAGCTCATTTACATAAAAGAGACAGGCCCTGAAACAGACCGTTTTGAACAGAGCTGTTTTTAGGTGATGAAGAGAGACCTACAATATTTGATCCAAAGGCAATTTTGACCAAAGCATGTCACGGACATGTCTTTGACACACCTGGGAACTATTTTAATTTGTGGAAACGGGGCATAATATGGGACCTTTAAGGCAGCAATTTCACCACAGGCCCCCATAAAAATAAAATATCATCAATTTCCTCTTAAGAGTACATTCATACATCCCAAAAAGCCTGGGCTTTTAAGAACTTCCACTCATTATTAGCTTGTGAGGACTTCACCAACCCGCATGTTGATTTATACTGCTTTCATGACCCTCAATGGCTGGGCTGAGAGCTTTCTCTAGCAGGAGCAGCTGTCCTAGACGCAGGGACATGGCTGCATACGTACGGCACGACACAATTCCTCGTTCTGTTTTTTTTTCTTTTTTTTCTGAAACCAGAAAGCGGGACAGTAGTGCGCTAGAGGCCGGATGAGCATCTGCACGAAAGCCAGCCGACAGCGTATCAGTGCACTAAACGCATTGACATTTCGCCGCCCGCTCGGGCTGCACAAAGGAAAGCCTGCAGGACGAGGATGTATCTGTGAATATTGAAATGTCACATTAAAGCACCATGAGTTATTAGGAGAAATAGACCATCACATGCATGCATACAGTCAGCGATAGAGAGGAAGAGAGCGACAGAGAGAGTGAGTGAGAGAGAGGGAGAGAGAGGGAGAGAGAGAGAGAGAGAGGGAGAGAGAGAGAGGGAGAGCGGGAGCACGAGAGAGAGAGTGAAAGAGAGAGAGAGCGAGAGAGGGAGAGAGAGGGAGATGCCTTTCTGTCTCCTAAGTGATTGTGTAAAGCGGCTTCTGTTATGGATTGTTTCCTACGCAGTGACCTTCAGGCCTGCTTACAGGGACAAAGACAAAGAAATTGACGTACCGTCTAATCCCTGATGATTTTTTCCCCCTCCTCCAAAACCCACCTGATGTTCACACACACACCGCTCGTTTCACGGCGTGCGTTAAGCCACGACACGCGCGACTACAAACCAACACGCCTCCGATCACGTTTCGTCTCTCGTAAAAACGCGCCGTCGCTGTACTACAGAACGCACAGTGTCCAGGTTGCACCGGGCGAGGCGATCCGAGGCATCTGCTTTTTTTTTTTTTTTTTTTGTTGTTGCGCTGTGTGACCGTCACGTTAGCCCCCCCCCCCCTTCCCCAAGACCACGCATGCGGCAGCGGCAGCAGCGCTGCCACCACAAAGGGACCTGCTGGCCTCGCCGATCAGATGTGGCAGGAATGTCAACCCCCTGTGTCAGGGGCTTGACAGCTCCCATTGACCGGGGCCCCTATGAAGAGTGCATTAAACGGCACCGCGGCCCCCCCCCCCCCCCCCCCCCCCCGTCAGCCCGGCCCCGCCAGGCCGGGGCGCCGTGTTTTCCCCTCTCTCTCTCTCTCTCTGGCGTTTTGTTTAGCCCGGTGACGTGACCTTGTCCGGGGGAAGCAGAGTGGCTATTAATTAGCCCGCTAACCTGCCCGCTTGGCTCGGGCTGCGGTGCACACGGGTGGCGGTGTGTGTGGAAGGGGAATGGGAGATGGGTGGGTGGGTGGGTGGGGGGGGGGGGGGGGGGGGGGGTTGGATAGCATGATGGATGGGGGAGTGGTTGGTGGAGGTGTTTGGTGTGTGGGGGGGGGGGGGGGGGTGACATATCCAGTGTCCTTTTCTACTGCAGCAGCAGCAGCTTGCCAGTGTCTATATTCAATCGATGAAGAGGAGGGGCGGGCGTGGGGCGGGGGGGGGGAGATGGAAAGTGTCTGTTTTGTGAACAATGGGCGCCAGGTTTATGTCTGTCTTTTTTTTTCTTCCCTCTCTCTCTCTCTCTCTCTCTCTCTCTCTCTCTCTCTCTCTCTCTCCCTCTCTCTCTCTCTCTGTCTCTCTCTGTATTCCTTCCACGACCTTTTTCCCTTTGCCCTTGGTGGCCAGGGGGCGGGCGGGCGTCTCAGAAACACAAGCTTGTGTGCGGCGGTGCCTGATGGCCTGTGCAGGAGGGGACAGGAATTTCCTCTGATCCGCACCTGCTAGCCCCTTGCTTTCATTCCCCAAACACACGCACACTGCCATTTATCTCCCCTCCGTTTGACCCTGCTGCCAGGCCCGGTGCCAGCCGCCTCCCACCACACACACACACACACACAGGCACACACACACACACACACACACACACACACACACACTCACACACACGGACGAATGCAGTCACCCTGCCAGACACCACAGTGATTTTACCAAACAGTAGTGTTTTGTATTTAGGAATAGCTTCTCAATGTGCTAGTGTGTATGTTTCTCTTGTGTTGCGGATGTGTGTGTGCGTGCATGTGTGTGTGTGTGCGTGTGCGTGTGTGTGTATGTGTGTGTGTGTGTGTATCTCTGTGTGTGTGTTTGCTAGCTTGTCCTTCAGCAGTAAGAGCTATTGGAGGTAGATGTAAAGAATGCTAATGAAGTGAATCACTCGAGTGAGGGCTAAATTGGCTAACCCCCCACGTAACACACAATGTTTGTGTGTTTGTGTGTGTGTGTGTGTGTGTGTGTGTGTGTGTGTCGGTTTTTGTGTGTATCCATCTGTATTTGTGTGTGTTTGCGTGCGCAGATTTATGTTAAGATTACGGTTTGGCAGGATGGATGGCTTCTGTTTGTGCTTTGTGTGCTTTTGTGTGTCTGTGTACATTTTCAACACTCCATGCCATTGAAATCCGAAACAGAGTGAACAACCAGGGAACAGAGGGGCAAGAGTACAGAAACAGTGCGATGGAGTGTGCATTTTAATCAAGTCTCACAGCCGCGATAAATACCCCTCCCCCCATCTGGCTGATGGATGACCACAAGCAATCTGTTTTTCTCCTTATTTCTTTCTTTTTTTATTTTCCTTGAGTAAATGTCTGATTCGTCCTTAGGAATCATTGTATCATTGAAATGTTGAGTTAAGTCGCAAAACGGATACTATAGAAGTGCGAGTTCACACTCCTCTGACAAGTGGGTTGTGTGTTTCTCTTGCTGAACTTTGGTTGCCACACTGGGATGGTAATCCTTCTTCAATTCATTTTGGAAGCTGTACTTCAACACTACGACTCGTAAGCAACCTTTTTGGTATGCGTCTCAAACAATAATTCAATCCCCACACTCTGTGCCGCAATGTGTCCCAAATTGAATTCCGCTCTGTCCAAAGGGATCATTGATTTGCGTGATTGAACGATGACTGGCGACACGAGTGCAGAGGTCACACCCACATCAAAACAATCACCTCCTCCTCCTTTTTGGTTCCTCTCACGTCTCTCCGCTCGGACCCTCTCCACGGACAACCCGAGACCAAAAGCGGGATGTCTTCCCGCCGCGGGGACAGACTTGTGTCGGCCTCTCGGTCAGGCACATGCGCGCCTTTGCCTCTTCTTCTCTTAGTCATTGTGCTGGTTGTCTCCAGCGCTCTCTCTTGTGTTTTCTCCTTCTTCCTCGTGCTCAGTTGTTTTGCTGCCTGGTGATGCAGATGAGCTGTGACAGAGCCTCGGGGACGGCCCTGGCTGTTAGAGGAGCACAGACCCATCTGAAGAGAGGAAGCGTGGGGGGTGGGGGTGGGGGGGGATATTTTCTCCGTTTGGAGTCTGACTTCCTGGGCTGCAGTCATTCCCCAGATGGGGTTCGTGTGAGAATGCAGAATATATCAAGCTACTCTCGGCCTGGTATGTTTTCCAGTGTAGTAGTTTTTTTGGCGATTTGAAACAGCGAGAGTATAATTACGATAGGCTTGTTTAAAGTCAGAGGCCGTTCATACGTGTTTTGAAATGCTGACGTGCCCGACAATCATGATCAAAAGCGAGTAACACGATTTCTATGATGAATACGGCAGTGAGTTACGGCAGTAGCTCAGTGGGTAGAGTGGGTGGACAGTGCGGGTCGTCCACTCACTGTAGGGTCGGCGGTGCGATCCCCTTGATTCCCCTCCACATGTCGAACCCCCGCACTGATTGTAAGTCGCTTTGGACAAAAGCGTCTGCTAATTGCCCCTTTAGTTACATGTATCCAGGCACAACTGACAAAACAAAGGGACTCTTCCATGTTTTGTGCTAATTGCCATATCCTGACTACCATATCAAAGGTAGAGAGAGAGTCGTTTGTTGGCCCCTCCTGCTCTCACTCAGCAGTTGTCATTCTAATCTGTCTGACGACCTGGTAACTGTTGCCAGGAGAGGAGTGTCATTTTATCGGCAACACTTAATTCCTTTCCTCCCTGCTCTCTCTTCTCTTTACCTTACCCCACCCCCCCCCCCCCCCCCCCCCCCACACACACACACACTTCTACCCTCCACCATGGTTGCTGCCTGCCTCTCCTGCTGTCACACACACTCCTTAAGCCAGTCTTGTTTTCTGCACCATCTGATGAGAGAAATCCTCCACTTCCCATTTTTTTGCCCTTATCTGTCATACCTGCTCCCTCCCTCCCTCCCTCCCTCCCTCCATCCATCCCTTTTTCATCCCTTTGCTTGGTTTAATCAGCTCCTTCCTCCACCGTGTTTGTTGACTTTGTGGACGTCTTCAAATCTTTCCTTTATTATCCTCAAGTCAGTCATGTGAACTGAACAGGCCTTCCCGAAGCTTAGTGTGTGTCTGTGTGGGTGTCAGTGTGTGTGTCTGTGTGGGTGTCAGTGTGTGTGTGTGTGTGTGTGTGTTCAGGTGGGCATTTGCATCATGATGAATTCTGCCTTCCTTAAATGGCCTAACAGGTCCATGCAGAGTGGGGAGTGGACCCGAATGGACTCCTCTGAGGGCTCTACAAGGGTAAAGGGTTGGGTTATGGGGGGGGGGGGGGGGGTAAAGGGAGGTGGGGGGGGTAAAGGGAGGGGGGGGGGGATGGGCAAAGCAATTTGGGGAAAGCTGCAGCAGCTCATGTCAGGATTGAAGGACACATTCTCGGCAGAGGCGGTGTGTGTGTGTGTGTGTGTGTGTGTGTGTGTGTGTGTGTGTGTGTGTGTGTGTGTGTGTGTCTGTGTGTGTGTGTGTGTCTGCGTGTGCGGATGTGTGTGTGTGAGTCTGCGTGTGCGGGTGTGTCTGTGTGTGTGTGTGAGAGAGAAGAGAGGAGGGGGCTTATTGAAGGCAGGAAAGGAGAAAGACAAATTGACAAAAGCAAAGCGAGCAAAAAAAAAAAAAAACGACAGGAGAGGAAAAGAGGGATGGGAAGAAGATGAGCCTGGCGTGGACGAGGGGTGAGGGCAGGGTCCGTGCATAATTACATTTTCTGTTCAGAGTGCTATCGGGAATCAATAATGTAATTCATAGAAAAGCCATAGAGTTGCCTCGCATTGGCATTCACAGACATGAGCGGTGCTTACGTCCCCAGGAATTAAAATGCAATGTGCGTGTATGTGGTGTGTGTGTGTGTGTGTGTGTGTGTGTGTGTGTGTGCGTGTGCGTGTGCGTGTGTGTGTGTGTGTGTGTGTGTGTGTGTGTGTGTGTGTGTATGTGTCTGTGAGTGTGTGTGTGTGTGTGTGTGTGTGTGTGTGTGTGTGTGTGTGTGTGTGTGTGTGTGTGTGCTTATTTACGTGCATGCAAAAGGTGCACAGATATGCGTCCGGAGGGTTGGGGTGGTGGTCATTGGAACAAAGCGTTAACAGTTTGCTAATCTTAAGACCTTTAAAGCTAAGCGTTGACCCAGAAAAAAAAAAAAAAAATTGCTTCAAATCCATTAGTGAATAGTTCACCTTGTCTCCTGGATGAAAGTGACACGGAGAATAGAATTGACATGGTCAGCAAATATTGAAGTTCATAAAGATTTGAGAGTTGTCCTCCCATGTGCATTTAGGACTGGGTATAGAACCTCCACCTTGTAGGTGGAGGTTCTAACACGTCGATATTTGCAAGAGCTGAAACTGAACCGAGAGAATGGTAGCTATTTTGGATTCTCCACAAATGTATATATATATACACCAGCCGCATTTCAAATGCTATATCTTATTAAGCTGAACCCTAGAAATACTCGGGAGTGCTGCTGGATGTGCTACTGTCTCATGATAAACTGAGAAATATTCCGTGGCACAGATAAAAAAAAGTCTGCCGAAGCTCCTGCAGTCTTTTAAATGTCAGTGATCAGAGTATCTCTTTAGGTTCAGCCATGTGCTGCTTTTGCTTTACTTGTTATTAAAATCGTATCTCTTTAAAACGAAAACATTTGACTAAACTGAATTACACTGGTAGTTTGAACCAAATAGGTTGAACCAAACTCAGGCATGAACAGTGGTACAATGAAGTCTGGGTGAGCGGTTAAGGATTGGCCTTAAGGATGTTCTTTGCGACAAATTAGTTCCTGACGTGCAACTGGAGGATTTGTAAACGACTAGTCAACTTGTGTGAAAAAGGAAATACTTTGATATCGGTCAATGTTGAGCACACTGCACTCTTAAGAGGCCAAACTCAGGTAAAAAAAAAAAAAAAAGCATTCAGAAGGACTATTTTATATTCATTCAGAACCATCAGTGCTGAGTTACAGTGCTGACAGATTGACGTACTTTATCCACACTTCTTTTAATTAATTTCTTGAATATGAAAAGGGCTCAATGCCGATAACACGGGACTCTTAATTGGCATCTAATGGACTTGGCAGTGGTTCCCCTATATGCATCCCGCGGCAGTGTAAGAAAAAGGAAAAAAATGTAGGTTTAATATCACGGGCAAATGGAGAATTTATGTTGCACCCAGTGAAAGCACTTCATCCTAAGTCATCTTGAAATCGATTATTATTGTCATTACTGCTATTTGTATAATTTCTACGCATCGCCATTTAAGTTGAGTGACTGAAATCCTCGTCATCCTATTCAAAGCCTGCAACAGGCGGCTCATCAAAGCCAGACGTGAGTTGGACAACAACATCTGTATAGTAGTTAGGCTATGATAAGGAACAAGTACCAGCTATTCTTTAGATGCTTTATTAACTGTCTCTGATTTTACGGTTTACCCCATGTCGTGAGTGAATTACTGCACTTGGGTTGGATTAACATTACATTCATTAGACCAGATCATTAGACCTGTGAGATGTAGGCTATGTCTCCATTTATGGTGCTAACAGTAAACCAGTAGCTTACAAGACAAGTTGTGAGTATCATAATATTGTTTTAAAGGTAAAGCCAGCTTATGGTTGCTTCACTCAAACGGCATAGTTTAGGAAATAAAATGTCTCATGTCTGCCATCATACTTTCCATTTGGGTAACATTAACTCTTATCATAAACTGATGTTTTTCTATGTTTAAAGCAGCCTAAATCTGTAGACAGTTATGCTATAAGGCTGATAGCCTATCCTATAAGGTAGGATAGGCTATCAGAAAGCTGTTCACTGATCCCTTTTATTCTCCAGTGCTACCGGTGAAAATTAAAATGAAAATTAACACAAATTAAGAACTTTGTCTCAACCCAGTTCAAGGCACATTCTGCACAAAGATATGATCTCAGCAGATGCCTTGAATCTGTTGATTATTATGTCATGTGTGAGAATGAGCCTTGCAAGTGTCAATCTGTCCCTTTTTTTCATCTCACCAGTAGTCACCATTTAAAGGGTTATTTTTCAAAATGTTCTTCCTGGGGGGGGGGGGGGGGGGGGGGCATGCTCCCCAACCCCCCTAGTGTTGCTAGGTTACCAACCCAGAGCACCGCTGCTACAAAAAAATATAGGGGGACACACTGGACTTGGTATTTGATTTCCACTCTTGTCTTGCTACTTTGTAGATCCTCTTCCAATGCATTTTTAACAGGTGTGCCTGTCTCAACCACAGATAGACCCCTGTTCCTTTGTGTGATTGCACTGTGTCTTTGTCCAGCCTTTGGAAAGGGGCTGGAGGTTTGATAGACTAAATTCTTGTGTTTTCTATTGGGAAGCCCTGGAGGTTTAAGAGGAAGCCAGCAAGTGTGCTGGGAAGGATACATTTGGACGAAAGCTGCCATAGTGTTCTGCAGGTTGGGATGCCACAGAGCAAGGTGGGACAGGGCGGTCCTTCACATGAGAAGCTGCAAATTCATCATCTTGGAAAGTCAGTTTCCAGTGTAGTGAAATCCTGCTTGAATATCGGGAGGGTTGATGTTGTTGATCGACAGGTGAGAACTGTGATGCGTCCATAAGTACCGTACTTTCCGGACTATTAGCCGCACCTGAATATAAGCCGCAGAAGCTAAATTGCATGATTTGTACATATACAAGCCGCACCGGACTATAAGCCGCAGGTTTTTTATGTTTAATTACCATATGGTTCGTGCACAGAGGGGATTGTTGGGAAAGAGGCAACTGTTTGGGGAAGCTCCTATTTATTAACATTTCAACACAAGTTGCATATTTGCATACGTTAACTGTTTGTTTTCCATAATGAGGGTGTCTCACAAACTGTCTTGCGCTCGCAATGTTTAGGTATCCCCCTAGTGGCCGTTAGCTGTAAAAATCCATAGATAAGCCGCAGGGTCGAAAAATGGGGAAAAAGTCGCGGCTTATAGTCCGAAAATTACGGTAGACGGGCTAACCTTTGCTTGAAAAATGGTTTGAGGAAGAGAAGAAATGTGTCCAGCCATGGGGTGGAGTACAACTAGCTAGTAGCCACATCTTCGAGTCGGTGAACATCGATGCATTATCAATGCTCAGCTCTCAACACCAGCATCTGATGCCCCCTGCTTACCCCCTGCGGTGACAGCCCATAGTACAGATCTGCCACTTCTTTCGAGTATTGTGTCATTGTTGGGCGATCAGGAAATAGCCAGCCAAGAGTTCAGTGATTTTAAGTCACAAAACATGGACATGGTTTCTTTTGGTGTTTCGATTCTGTCGGTTTTAAAACGTTGAACAAAGCTGTCAGTGGACGCATGCAGCATCAACTGGGGACAAAGTTGACATACTTTGAACCGCTGCACTTCTGCAATGGCGGAAAATCCAAGCTGTCAGCTCGGTGGGGCCTTAACACTCAGCTCCATAGGGTCACATTGCCAATGCCGAAGCTGAAAGCTCATCACATGAAACTGTTAGTAAGCCTAACATATGCCGTTTCATAAATATTTTAGTGAGAAGACATGACCATAATTTAAGTTGAATCCAAAGCTATGTAATAAAATGCGTCATAAAAAACATTAAACGACTAGTAATTCTGGTGCCGACTAGCAAGCGCAGCAACGTTTAGTTGACTAATCAGCCAGCAAATCATGCACATCCCTATTTGAAGTATAACCAAGACTCATTATTATTTCTTTTTAATTTGTTTATTTTATTTATTCATTCAAACACAAACACAGGGAGGGACATAAGCTCACATCTCCTTGTTACATTTAATTAGTTTCAATATTCAGTAATAATGATTGAGACTGTGTGTGTTTGTGTGTGTGTGTGTGTGTGTGTGTGTGTGTGCGTGCGTGCGTGCGTGCGTGCGTGTGTGCGTGCGTGCGTGCGTGCGTGTATGCGTGCGTGTGTGTGTGAGACACCAGAGAGAGAGAGAGAGATGGGAAAAGAGAGAAGGGAGAGATTATTTGAGTGTATGCAAATCATGTGTGTGTGTTTGGGTGAAATGTGTGCTGTCTGTCGTCAGATGTGTTTAGCAAGAGCCACTCTGGCTCTACAACATCAGAGCTGCTGCAAAGGTTGTTGAAGAAAATCCCTGGCACACACACACACACACACACACACACACACACAAGCACGCACACACACACACAAGCACGCACACACGCATACCACGCACTCAAGTCAGTCAGTCACTCTCACACACACTCCCTGCCTCAGTGACCAGTCATCCAGTGTGCTGATCAGAGGCTGTGCTAGCCCATGGCAATCCAGAGTATATATACGTGCCTCCCAACCCGACTTGAACCAAAAATATATTCTCTTTTTTCTCTCCTCTCTTCTGCTTTGCTCTGCAAAAGAGCACGCCATCCCTGCAGATCTTTAGAAACAAGGGTTTGATTTTTTTTTTTTTTCTCCCAGAACAGCCAGAGGTGCGTGTGATTTATCTGGCTGGGCAGCTCGTTCATCGCCAGCTAGTTCATGTGATGAATCAAACGCTGCCGGCGTCATCCTTATATTATCTGGAATTTATCTGGATCTCTCCCGGCCTGCTGCGAAGGGAAATAGAATAGACCCTGTTTTGGTTTGTACACGCAACATGAACGCTTGATTATTTAGCTTTTTTTTTTATGG